>CM023942.1:19498739-19573924 GCA_013407115.1 Glycine latifolia | reverse complement strand
GCTTACGGATTGCCCAATCCGTATGTAAAAAAAAAAAGCGTACGGATTGGGCTTACGGATTGCGCAATCCGTATATATAAAAAAAAAAGCGTACGGATCGACGAATCCGTAAGAAACTTACGGATTGACGAATCCGTAAGATTCTTACGGATTCGTGTACAAAATCAACAAAAAAGTGAAGGGCAATTTCGGAAATGTACTGTTTAAAATGGTGTATTAGAAAAAGTGAATGGTGTATGAAGAAACACTCAAAGAAGAAGAGTAAAAAAATAGCATACATTGGGCTGGGCACGAACTTGGATGAGGATGCTTCACTGGACCAAGCCCGGGTTCGGTTCGGTCACAACAAAGAGCAAGACTTGGTCTTATCCCCAGTTTCAAGTATCCAGAAAACAAATAATAATCGATTTCATGTAGTCTTGTTTGTCAGACTTCGTCTCTTCCTGACTTTTTTGTTTTTGGAGAAATCAACTTAAATGCAAAAGGTGACAACAACTTAATTTTGTAAGAGAAAAAAATACCCCAGAAATTTTTTAGCCAAATATATCATTCAGAAAATAATTTCAAGGAAAATTACCAATTCTATTTAAATAATTTAGATTTTAAAATTATTTTAATTTGTTTAGGTTTGATTATGTTTGGAATCTTTTATGTAAATGTAAGCTTATGATTATGTTTAGTAAAAATACTTTTTAACTTCTGAAAATTAAAAACTGTTAGATTAACTTATTTAACTAGAAGTGCTTGAAAAAAATATTTTATGAAGAAACTAATATATACAAATTGACACCAAAAGTCGTATTTATATAATTTTTAATATTTTTTCTTACAAAAATATATTTTTAGGTAATTGTAGTCTTAGTTCTTTTTAGTTAATTTTGAATACTTATTTTTTTTAAAAGATCACATATTTTTATTAAAAATTAAAATAAATAGTATAATAATTAAAATAAATGATTTAATAATAAACAAATATTGTAATATTAAAAAATGTTGTAAATAAGGAGTTTTATCAAAGTATTAATACAACAACAACGAGTTCTTCTTCAGCGTTCAGGAGGTGCGAGTTCCTCTTTCTCTCACGACGTTCACGTTCTATTTTTCTTCACCGTTAGTTCTTCACCGTTCCTCTTCCGATTCGTGAATTATCTATTGTTCTTTTTCCAGTTCGGGAGTTCTCCACTATTCATCTTCCAGTTCGTGAGTTCTTCACTATTCATCTTCCAGTTCACGGCGTTCATGAGCGCTCTATCTTTCTTCATGTTCCACGATTCTATTCACGCTAGGGTTATGCTTGTAAGTGATCATCAGACATTGTATATAAGTTATTTTTTAAGATTAGTTATTTAATTTTGATTGTTTATTGTTGTTTATTTCTGAATAGGATTTTAATGGAAAACCAGTTTGAGACCACTTATGATTTTTAAAATCATTTGTTTATTATTATTGATTAAAATAATGTTGATGTTTGGAACCACATGCACAATGGATGAACTGATAATCATTTGTTTATTATTGTTGATTAAAATAGTGTTGATGTTTGAGACCATAGGAACACAATAAATGAATTGGAATACATGAGTCATGAATCAGACAACGTGGATATTTTGATCCACTTTACATACCAATGCACCGAACCAAGTGAGATATACAATGTTGATCCTGATAAGTTTTGAATGTTCAATTGACATAACTGTGTGAACAACATTACTAATTATTTAGACTTGTCACCATGTCACCTTTTTATTTTGTGATTTTGTTATAATGCTAGTGGTAAAATTCTTCCCCTCTGATCATGATGTGCTGA
This sequence comes from Glycine latifolia, assembly GCA_013407115.1. Taxonomy (NCBI): domain Eukaryota; kingdom Viridiplantae; phylum Streptophyta; class Magnoliopsida; order Fabales; family Fabaceae; genus Glycine; species Glycine latifolia. The sequence continues at coordinate 19,572,117 of CM023942.1, read as the reverse complement.
AAAATGTTTGTTGAGAATCAAAATTCAGTTCATATGTATGTTAGTAGAACAAATGATTAAATGAAGAGTGCTAAGATTACGTACCAATAAAATGAGTTTATGTCCAACAAAAAGTTGGATTTACGTCCAATTACATAAAAAACAAAAAAAAAACAATTGTCTTAAAATATTTTCATGTTGAGAGAAAGATTAGGGTATTTTAGACATAAAATTTTATTAAAAATTATGTGATCAGCACGTGCCAAATTTCTTTTAAATTATTAAACGGTATTTAGGACAGAGGGGGTCTGAGTGTAAATGTGAGATAAACAATTAAAGAGTTTTTTATAAAGTGCAAAAAGGAAGGTGTATCAAATGAAATTTGAGCAAAAACACATGAGGTGCGAGTGTACTTTACTCCAAAAAAACTTTTTTTTTTCACTTTTAATCAAATTTACGTTCAACTTATACGAAATTAGTTAGCTCGCAGGGAATGAAAATTCAATTTTAAATTTGATTATATTCTCAAATACATTTTCCATTATTTATAGTAGAATAATCCATCAAAATAAAATTTAAGTAAAACAAAATAATTAGTTCATAAGAAAGAAATAAAAAATATTTGTTTATTAACCGATACTCTTAGAAGAACAAAAAGATTTAGATTTATTATCATTTCAATAGCTTTAAAAAAAAGATAGAAAATTAATTTATTAAACTCCAACATAATTAATGATTTGAATTTTCCATTCATCAATATTTAAGATGGTTAATAAGTAACCCTCAACATAAGAAAAAGTTTCATTGTATAAATAGTAGATGTAGTTTAATGATCAATTAGAATGACATAAAACTTAAAAGTATTTACTTGTAAAATACATAAAATTTAAATTTCTTTGTATTTTTCTTCTAATAATTTTATTTCCCAACACATTTCGTTTATTAAGTGAATTTAAGTATTACAAAATAAATAGTAGGCTCAAATTATTTAATAAGATTCACAAATTCACTTAATAATTATAAGAGGTGTAATGTATTAAATTCCCATAAAAAATGTATTAAATTAGGAACCCTTTTTTTAAATTAAGAATCTATTAGAATTTTGAACTGTATATATGATTTAATTTTTTAAAAAAAATTAGTGTAAACTGCTAGCAAATAAAAACATTTCAATTATATTGACACCCAAAACTCATAAAATGGGAGAGGAGGACTATACCAAAACTCATGGAACAATTAGAAAAACTTATATAAGAATTTATAACAATCCTATCACGATAGGAGGACCCATGATTGGTTAGAATATCAGTACAAGAGTTTCTTTTCCTATAAGACGGAAAAAAACAAAGATTACATTCTTACAAGCAAAAAGAAAAAGACAGTTCTTCCACAGCCTACGAAGGCACCAAGGAACTATATATAGCATGAACCATAACTCCATAATTGGCTAGAATATATGATTTAACATTTATTCGAAGGGAAAAATCATTCAAGTAGTGATTAATTGGAGTAAGCGTATTATTGTTTGAGGCTTTGAGCCTTTGACGGTTAATCACTACTTAAAGGATTTAAGTAATGATCAATTTTAATATTAAATTTCTAAGCATGTAGAATTTTACTATTGAAATTGAGTTTTTCAAGTTATTATTGTGTAGAGTTGGCTAGAAGAAATCCATTATTTACTAGACCTACACAGGTAAAATTACTTAATATCTATAGATGCAACGAATAGTATTTTAGAAATCAGACCAACTTGACCGGTTGGATTGGTTGGACCGCAATCCCGTGGCTGGACTAGGTTGAATATGTTATTGATATTTGTTGAACCCCTAATGTATAAAAAGATTTATAAAGTTTTGATGATAACAAACAATGAATGTCACATTATTAGATTTATTGCACTGATGATAATTATTTGATTATTTGATATTTTGAAGTTACTAATATTTTGAATTTATGAAGATCAACATAATTGAGAAGATTATTTGAAGAATTTTGAAGATTGATATCATTCAAGATGACATGGAATTAATAATATTTGTTTCTATTTATTTTTATTAAATTTTATCTAAGGAGATTAGAAGATTGATCTTGTCAAAGATATTAGACTTAAGATTGTATTGCATAATAAGATAAAATATTTTTTTAAGATTGCACTCAACAATAGGATAAAATATTTTTTTAATATTGCATTTAAAAATAGGATGAAATATTTTTAAGATTGCATTACATAATAATATAAAATATTTTTTAAAGATTGCATTCAAAAATAGGATAGAATATTTTTAAGATTGCATTTCAAAAATTGGTTAAAATCATATGTTTAAATTAGTATAAATAGAAACATATTTTTGTGTTGAGAGTATGCATTCCATTCCAAATAAGCACCCCTTGCCAATCTGACCGGGCCGGTGGCCTAATCAGGCTGGTTCTCCTATTGAACCGATTGTGCAGTTGACTCAGGATGACCTGGTCAAACCCAGCCGGGTAGGTTACCAAATCATGGTTGGATCGGTCCAACCTGACCGGTCTTATAACTTTTTTAAAAAAATTTGGATTTTGGATTATTATCAATTGTTATTTTGAATTTTGGAGTATGGATGGACTTTTCTTACTCAAATAGTGTTACTTATATATTTATATATAACAATACATATATAATTTTTAATTTTTAATATATACCAATTCAAATCGGACCAATTACCGACTTATCGGTTGGATCACTGATCCACTATCTTAACCGGGTCAATGACCAGACCGGGTTTCACAACTATGTACACAACAGAAATACGATTGTGTTGTATGTCTCAACGAAGATCACAACGAACTCGTGTTTCCGTTGTGTATTAAAAAAAAGTACAAAATGGAAATGTGATTCCATTGTGTATCTCAACAAAGATCACAATAGAATCATATTTCTGTTGTGTGCCTCAACGAAGATCACAACGAAATTGCATTTTTGTTGTGTATCTCAACGACTATCGCAATAGAATCGTATTTTCCTTGTGTATTTAACAAGGGATGATGAGAAGAAGGGCATGTGTAAAACGAAGAGGGGAAAAAGGAGAGGTGAAGTATTTGAACCGAGGGGTAAAATAATCTTTTATGAAGATTTAATGTTTTGTAGGGACCAAAAATAATTATGATAGGAGCCAATAGTAACACCTTACTCTTACTGCATTCTTCTCCGAAAAAATTCAACATTTTCTCACTCACCTTCTCAACTTGTTTCATTTGGTTTTCTTTGGAAGCAAAAGGGTATTTGGTCTTCTCATATCTCCAATGGCTTTAAAACCAAATTGCACCCTTTTTAAGATTGAAAGACACTATAATATAATTATATAAGAGTTTAGTGATTACTTTGACTAAATTTAATATTTACTTGTATAAATATAATTGATCAAACACTATACATTTACTATGTCTGGACTCTGGACCTAATTAATTAGTCAAAGCAATGAATAAACTCTGGCTCTTACTAGTTGCACCCCTTTTTCCTAAGTACACCCATATATCCATTATACCCTTTCCCTTTAAAGATGTACATCCCTTTTATTTTGTGGAAATTTGTATTTTCAAAATTAAATATACCCATTCCAAAAGTATGTCTCTGGAACTATAATTTATAGTTCCAGAGATACACTTCTAGAATGACATACCTTATTCTAGAAAGACATTTTTGGTAACAACAAATCATACCTCAATCAAATTACTTAAGAGTCATTGAGGGTTGAGGCCTAAATCATTGACGTAGACTTGGATTAGAAAATGAAAGAATACACTTAAAAGAAAAAACCATCGTCAAAAGCTTTGCTTTACAATTAAGGTGTATGATAGATGAAGTTAGGCATGAACATACCTTAAACACATAGTGTCAAATGAAGGAAAACACAAAATATTGTATGCTATTGATGAAAACACAATATTATATAATGAATATATGGTGAATATGATTTAAAACCAAGGTTTAAAGAATAATACAGATAGAATGCAAATAAGATTTTAGATAAAATTTAAGAAACTCCAATGATAGGATAAAAATAAGATGGACAAACATGAGTATAAGACAAATATTTATGTTATCAATATTTTTTTGTATTTCTCGTCAACAATCTTAATTCTTAAGTGATATTTTATTTAAAAAAAATATACCTATTCTGCAAGTATATTTCTAGAGTTATAATTATTAGATCAAAATTATATGAGGAGCACAATTAATTTATAGTTTAATTATTATATCAAAATTAATTGTTATAAAATTAATTATGTAAAATTATATGTGTTTAAATATACATTAAAAAATTTAGTGTTATATATATTATGTTTTAACATATTTAATCTATTAACTTAATTGATTGGAATATCACGCAAAGATCATAAGTTCGAGACATGTATTTAAAAATTTGTATAATATATGAAACATATCCCTTTTAGTTTTTGTCAGATTTGTATTTTGGAGTGGACTTGTTCTTTAAATGGTTAATAGGCCTGAAGCCCAAATTTTATTTATTTATTTATTTATTATTTGCTTTTACCCTTCTTAATTGTTAAACATACATACGTACTTTGACATCTATGGTTTTGAAAAAGAAAGCAATTAAGAATTATCCAGTGAGTGTGGTGTCCAAGTGTTAATCTCATCATGCTTTTTCTCTATTGTGTTATTTCTCGTGCCTGAGTTGCCATAACCCTGCTCACGTCGTCGCCGTCTTCCTCCACCAGCATGTCCGCGTCGCTGCCGGCGTCGGTTTCGCAAAGTTCCCCGTCTTCACGGCACTCCATCAAAGAGTTCTAAGATGAAATCCCGTGCTCTTCTGCGATCTCAGAGGTTTCAGGTGTCAAAAGTGGTGAGGAAATTGTTGATGGTAAGGTATATGGAGCTAAGGCATCTAAAAGCATACAAAGTTCCATTTGCTTCTAAGAAGAACATCACGATACACAGAAATCTATGAAAAGTGAAATAACAGATGTTTTAATGCCCCTTCAAAGTTCTGGGACTGGGAGGAACTATACACCTTCTGCTTGTGAGAAAATGTCTGGTAATGTGGCCAAGCAAGAGTGGCCTGAATTGTACAATGATGAAAGTTCCATTTTGCTTCAGTCGATGTCCAATATGATAAAGTTGGACTCTCAAGAATTTGAAGAGATGACACGTCTAAATGGGATGAAGTTTGAAGGAGGAAGTAGTGGCTGCAAAGATATGAGATTGGAACCAGAAGAGGATATCATTTTTAAATGATTTTGTTACAAATAATGCTAGCTTCAATGATTTAGCATGTCCATCGGAACAAGTCAGTTAATTCTGCATACTTTTCTTCAGTTTTTCTTGATACAGTTGTTTGTGAAAGTGGTAAATTGCCTTTATGTGGATACTAACCAAAAACGGTCATTGAATTTTGCTCATCCTTCAGAAGCAAACTCCCAGCAACATATTGAAAAGTTAGAAGAAATTTATTCCGATGGAAGCAGATGGACACTGGGATATTCCTTCCTTTTCTTACCCACACTTTATAGTTTATAGAGGTACTTCAATTTGGTTGTTATAGCAGAGATGTGCTATCAGGTTTAGTTAAGACGAGTTCCCGTGTTTCCCCGAGATCTCAGAGAGTTTGAGTGTTTGTTCATGCAGTTTCGGTTCCGATTCAAAATAAGGTTCCAATGCTGACACTACTGTTGGTCTTTTTTTAACAACATCTCGGGTGATAACTCAGTTGATGCAGCACATGATGCTTTCAACATCTTCCGCGAGAACGGATCTGGCATGCATCTACCAAGGGCTTTATTTGTTGATCTAGAACCTAGTGTTCTTGATGAAGTAAGAACTGTTACTGACAGACAACTCTTTCATCCTGAGCAATTAATTTCTGGCAAGGAAGATGCTGCTAATAACTTTGCAATGGGACACTACGCTGTTGGAAGAGAAATTGTTAAACTGTGCCTTGATCAGAAAATTAGCAGACAATTGCACTGGTTTGCAAGGATTCTTAGTTTTCAATGTTGTTGGTGTTGGTACTGGCTCTACCATTTATCCTTCTCCTCAGGTATCTACTGCAGTTGCAACTGAAAATAACACCTGAGATAGTGACATAATTATGTGCTTACGTCGCAAATGTTGACATTTCCATGGCAAGGGAATCAATTCGAGCCAAAAGGACCCATAATCCGCATTGGAGAATTTAGTTGAAAACTCGGAAGAGGAGAGCATTCTGCCGAGGCTTCTGCAATACCATGTATCAGTGGCAGAGAGTGTGGTTAACCCTCCAAAGCAAGCATTGGACATTGAGGATGTTACTGAATTTTCTGCGGAGACTTACTCTACCCAAGTAAGTCTTATTGCTGCAGCCATACCTCTTTTGAAGGCTTACCATGATCACAACCTTGAGGACAAGGTTGTTGTGGAAGGGTGGAGTAATGTTACGATTGTTGTGGGTCATCAAACAATCAGAAATTTAGAAGCCCAAATTAGTGGTTCTGCCCATTAGTTTATTCTACAATAAGTTTGTTAGAGAAGTAGTGTTTTGTTATTGTTGCTGTTTTTTCATTCTCTAGGCTGTTATGCATTTTCCTTCATTAGGCTATATACACACACACACTGATGTCTTACAGAAAAGGGGAGAAAAATGAAAAAATCCAGTTTAGATTCCTATTTCCTTCTCTCCTCCTAATTTCCATGGAGTTCTCCTTTACTTGAAAAGGATCATGTATCACCTCGCTCGTGAAAAATAGATTATTCAACAGTTGATTATAACTTGAATTGGTATTTCTTTTCATTTGTTAAAACAACGATTTTAACATAATTAACTTTGTTTAGATATAACCGAAGAAAATCAACTTTTAAATAAAAATGGATATGTATTGGTAACTAGCTGGCAAAGGTTGGTGAGCAGCAATAAATGAGGTAATTTAGGGGTAAATTTTTAAGTGTAGAGATTGTTGAGAAAAAGTAAACCGTTCTACGCCATTGATGCATGAAAAACAATTTGTTTTTCAAAAGAAAAAAAAAAAGAACTTTCCACCAAATTAATGTCTCAAATACGATGATTATTTTTCAAAGAGTTTAATATATATAAGGAAAATCCTCGTATTTAAAAGAGTTCCATACAGGCTCTTGATAAAAACAACAAATAAAAAACTATTCAAAATGAAAGACTAAAAGAGACAATTTGATAAACAAAACATCAATGGTACATTTAATCCAAGTTAATTGGGATCGATGATAAATGAACCCAATAATAGATATAAAAAAGTTGAAAAAAAAGGAGAAATAAGACCCAAAAAATAAGAAAAAAAAGAAAAAGAAAAAGAAGAGTATAAGAAGAAGGGAAATATAAAGAGGAAAAAAACTAAAAATGGACCAATCTAAAACATAGAAATAATAACGGGTCTAACCCTCCACCAAACTTATATATGTTCTCAATTTTGTCCTAAGACACATCTTCCGCCAATTTATATCACACTTTATTAAATTTTGTTTCGGTCTTGATAAACAAAACATTTTAGAAGAAAAAATGTTTAGAAAAAAAATGATGGATTAAATAAAAAACATGAGTCTTTTCAGGAACTAATTTGTCAAGCTTATATATTGCAGCCAACTAGTTGTTATGCCAAACTTATCCAACTCCAAGACACTAATAAAGCAATGACATTGAGTTTCGGAAACTACAAAACTGGGAAAAAAGGCCAAATAATGTCCTGCATTGATTAAAGCATCATGGACAGAGGTACACATGTACACATAAAGTTTTTCTTAATGAATACTATAATTCTTCTACTTGGACTGAAAATCCACATTGACATCGCTTTGTCAATAGAGAAGTTCCCTCATCAAAGCTCTCGAACTCTTTCAAAAACACATGCTCATGATCTTTTACTGGAGTGCTTAATGAAGCATCAAGATTAGTATCACATTTGTCGACCTGTAGGTCTCTTTGGTTCTGATTCTTGTCATTACTATCACAAACTGTGACACTTGACTCATCATTATTTATACATAGGACACCAGTTGGTTTCTCTGAAGACAAACTGTTATTAATGTAACGATTATTTAACCTTTGACGAGTTACGATAGAAGAAATAAGCTGGTACCACCGACTAAGGGCCTGTGTTTCATCTCTTTTCTTTTCTTCAGCTTGTCGCCTTTCTTCTTCCTCTGCATATGCCTAGGGAAGGGAGTAAAAAAAACTTAACTAATAGCATAAATCATAAATTTTAAAAAAGCTATAAAAACATAAGGTAAGGGAAAAAAATCACCAAACTCTTTAAGAAGCAAGTTTAGTCCTTCTTAGAAATAAATCTAAAGAAAAAGAGGCTAAATATTCTTATTAATAAACTGCTAGCCCCAGTAAACTAACCCAACAACTAAAGCTATCATACGTTACAATGTAGCAATGTTTATCAAATTAAATTGAACAGATACTTTGAGAGCAATAAAGTAAATGATATACTAACTTTCACAAGTCAAATTTTAGTTTATGTGCAACAATATTTATTTAATCAGCAAGAGAAAGAAATATACCTCTAGCAGTACATCCTTGAACTCAGCACACACCACAATACCATCAAAGACAGGGTATGAACGGCCATTTTTAAATTCAAAACCAACCATAGCAGGTGCATAATCAATTTCAAGTCTCTTGGCAACAGAAAATGCCTTTGGAAACCTTAAGTGTACAGTCCCTGGCGGAAGACATTTCTCAGACCAAACGTCTACCTGACCTCGCTCATTCTAGAAGTAAAATAGGAAACATAACTGTCATTAATATGAAAATTTCTATAATTTAGTAAAACAAGCAAATGTGAACATGCACTTTCCAGTTAGTTTATATGCATGTCTATTAACACAGTGCGGCAACTAACACAGGCAATTTGTGTTTAAGCTCTATCAACTTCATTCCCTTAAACTCAAACCTAAAAGGTCTTTCTCTCTACTGCTTCCATTCATTTAAAGTAAAATAAAAAATTGACTATATGAAGCTCTAATGTGCAGTGAATTTTCAGCTTGAGGAATCTAATTTCCAAACTATTGCCTTGATTGAGAAATGATTGTGGTGTTTTCCATTGCCACCTCATTGTCTAAGAATATGGTAATTAAGAACAAAACATCCTCATCAGAACAGTCATACTGTGAAGCAGTAGGAATGTGTATAGTTTGGGTGACAAAATATTCTTGACAAGATCCAAATCTAAAATGTCAAACCAACAATTATTTTGTATTGATCCAGTGTGCAAATCACGTGGTAAATAGTTGAATACTTTGCACATACAATTTCATACACACATTTTCCAACATATCCATGTTTTTTCCAATATTTAAAGTACACCTAGAAAGTAAGAGACAGTACCTTGGGAACTATCCCATTCACAGCATGAGGCAGATTTAATGGTTCCAGTTGCCACTTCCCATAAAGTTTAATTTTTTCCATAGAATCAGTGCAGCCATAGTCATCAGCTTCAGAATCTTGTACTTTTTGAGGCTTCATGGAATGTTGAATCTCCTGAATGGATTTTTTTTCGGTAAAGAATAAATTACACAAGTATATTAAAGGAAGCGAATACAATGGAATCAGAAAAACAACGCTAACATTGCCAGCCCATTGATACCTTCACAGGATTTTCATTGGGTTTAACTTGCAGCCCTTCCCGCAGCCATCTCTCTTTTGTCTTGACTGTTTGCACACAAGTCCTAGGGTAAACTGGGTGACCTGAACAAAAGCCCAGAACTGGACCCTTTGGATGAAGTACTTGATACTTTGTAAGCCATTTTTCTATGGCATAAAGTGGATGACTTTTGTAGGCCTGCAAAGGGATAACAAAGTCAAGATAAATATCACCATCTACAATATTGAGCATCATTTTTCTATTTCTTTTGAAACTACCTGCTGATTGGTTGGAAGAGGTTCAGTTAATGCCCTAGTTTCGAACTCAATATCCTCAATAGAGCTCCTTGTAGGGACAAAAGAATCATTCATGTTGGATTCTGTAGAAATGATTTGGTTTGTTCCTAAATGAGCCACACCTCCAGTTGCCCTAGACTCTAAGTCTCTAAATGGTTTCAACACTGAATCCCACCATATTGAATTAACTCGATGTGATGCTATCTTGTACCACTTCATACAATACCTAACACGTCAATATGTACTAGCATTTTCAGGCCATGAGGTGTATCTTACGTAGAGGTGTCACAAGCCTTACTAAAGCTACTAATTGGCACTCATGAACTGGTACAAAGGAGGGGAGGGGAAACAAAATGTACTATTATACCCATATAAATATTAGCCAACGGAGGGAAAATAAAATCTAAGGAAAATTTAATCAGCATAATTAAAAAATTATTAAACACTTTTCTTCCCCTTCAGGTCCCAATATTGGAGGGGAGGTAGGCAAAAATGAGAAGGGAGGGATTTTGGTCCCCCTCTTTTTTATTTAAACAAGGTAAAATTATAAAAATCTCTCCCCTCCTTTCTATTCCCCTCCAACCAAACTCTATTTGAGTTCCCCATAAAATATTCTCTTGTAATTTCAACAACCTTTTACAATTATCATCAAAAGACATGAATAGTGACTTTTTTTTAAATGATTATTACTGTAAAGGATTTCTTGAAAGCTAAAACTATCTTGTAGTGCACCCTTTATGAGATCCATAACTGTTATAAGTGTTGCTTCAACCATAGATAAGTACTCTGTGCACTCCTTAGTAGTTTAATAAAAAATCCAACAACCTATTTACCCAAACAGTTGCTAAGACAGTGATCATTTCATAACTCTTATTTATTTTTCAAGCTAAATTTGACTGCTAATGAAGTAATATTTTCTGGCAACTCTAATACTCATGCTTGAGATCATTCAAATGCATCCGATTGTGTCTTGACCCCATGTTTTCCTTTCCTACTTTTAAAAAGCAATTCAAATGCTCAATTAATTAAAATTTAATTTAATCCTTCCAACATCTAAGGGAGAATTTTGGGTTTTCATATCGTTGTGTATGTGACCCAATGTACATGGATATTTTTTTGTAACAGAATTTCCCCATCTATATGTTTCACTTGAAGGTGAGAATTAATGAAAATATATAGTATGTTATAGTATCTATTACTATAACTGATCAATAGTGCTTGTTCACTGCAAAACTTGTTGTGCATTGCCTTTTTGTCAGAGGCCAAGAAGTATTCGATGAAAGATTATATTTAGTTTCCAAGAAACACAAATAATTTATTCTAACTTTCTAAGAATATTTGAAATTTCCAAAAACAACTAATAAAGTTAAGCAATAAAAAGGTTACGGTTTATGCAGAACTGCCAAGAATTTGATTAGTCTTAATAGAAGTTGCAAAACCTTCACTGTGTTCATACCAAACATATGTGGAGAAAATATCAAACCTGCGGGTCACATCTTTGGCCCCTTGCCCAGCAAAAGCAATGACATATCTCAAAGATGTTTTGCATGCTGCTACCATGGTTTCAACCTTGTCCTCTCCATCAATAATCAAATTCACAGCATCAATATGCACCCACTTTCCTGTCAAATTTTCTTCACTGCAATATACTTCTGCCCAATACAGAGGAGATCCTACTTTCATTGATCCAATTGCTGTAGAAATTACTTGGGAGGAGGTTGAAGATTCTTCACCGTTAACCCTTTTCACTCTTTTTGATGGACAAGAAAAACTCGATGAATCAGGATTTGTACCTGACTCATTTTTACTCTTCTTACATTCAACTGTTGTAGCAGAAAGAGCCATTTCCAACTGCATCTCAAATTCAAGATCCCCTTTCCTCTTTGATTTATGAGATTTGCCAGTGAGACACGATTTCGAGTTACTATCTCGTGTCTTTGAAGCTTTTGAGTTTGCAACACTATCATTTCTTACGTCAACAACAGGAGGATCATTAGACCGATCCATGTCGTTTGTCACAAGACATTTCTTACTTTTCCGTGAATGCACAATAGAACTTTCACAGACAATTTCTCTCTCACTACAAGATATTGATTCTTGAGGTGACTTAAAATCCAATTTTCGCTTAGATATCATTGGTGTAGAAGTTTTAAATATGCTGTTACTAGATCCACTTGCAACTTGAACTGGTTTAAGAGGCGCAACATCCAAAATGGACACAAACCTGAAATAAGCCTTTGATAAGAAATTTAAGACGAGGGAGCCAGCTTGAGATTCTTTTAGCATTATAACCAAAAAGAATAGCTTTCATATCTCTATTTTTTATTATTGTCAAAGAAAATTAGAATCATAGGATTAAATAAAGAAATTTCAAACTTTCTGACAAATCTTTTTTGTTGATAACTTCAGACCAATCAATCGAATATTGATTAATATGGAATCAATCGAACACTGGACAAATTTCCTTACTACCAGTAGTTCATGGCAATAATATTGATGCACTTATATCTTTTAGTTTTACATATTTCATTCTATTTCTTATTTAAAGGTACACTTCTGACTTTCATATATACCTGGAATCAGAACTTCATTTTACAAGTTTTTCATCATGAGGGTCATCAAAATAGAGTAATTGTTTGTTATTACTGTTATTGTTCTTTTTCTAGATTCATTTCATTACATGCAACATCACTGTTTGTATATTATCATTCTGATTCCAAATAATAAAAAGTAACATCCTACAGGTGGGCATAGATAAGAGAGGATTTTGGAGTGAATGATTCATTTAAATTCATGAATCAGGGAATGCTTCAGCAGTTCAAACCGACAGTATAAATTATGTAATATCATGCTGTTTTCTATCAAATAGAAAAATACTAGTTTAATGTTACACTTATAGTGTTGAATGTACAAATTTTGCAAACCAACAATATAATAAAAGTAAATGAGGAATGATAGAAAAACATTTTGTTGCGTACTCAAATGCAATACCTGGATGTAAGATTTAAAGCTCTTAATAGAGCCACTGATAACGCTGCAATCTGCAAATTTAAAAAAAAAAAAAAACTTGCTCTTGTAAATTTTGCCAAGCACTTAGCAATTATATGAAGTGTATAGATAACAGAACCAACCCAGTCTCAAGAAACTTTATTTTACTACTGGTTAGTTAATTATAAGCAGAAGAAGAGAGTCATTAAAAGACCATCAAATCCTTTCTTTCAAGTCAAAATAAAACTAGTAACAGATTTTGCACTTTCAGTTTCAAGTTCCGACCATAGAAGTAGAGCATCAGTGAATGGAAACCTTATTAAAAGACGAACTCAAAATCTAGTAAAGCATATGAACAAAAAGGCTATTAAAAATGGATTGGGTCTAACTCATAGATCAAGGAGTATTTTGACCATATTCCTAATCAATATGGGATATCTTAACACACAATCCTTACACTCAAGATTGGACATCTAGAGCCTAAAGTGTGTGGAACTGAAAATCTACAAGTAGCCCAACATTGAGATTGAGTAAGCTTTGATACCATATTAGAAAAAGGAATGAGCCAAACTGACTCCCAAAAACTAGTTCAAGGGAGGAGGATTGCCAAAGTCTTATAAGCAGTATTCTAGCCATATTCCTACCCAATGTGAGACATCTTAATGAAGGCCATATTAAAAATAGATTTACCTCTTCAGGACTGCCTTCATGTGATTCTAAAGCTGATGCCAGACCAAAGTGCGGTGAAGTTTCTCTATTTGTACAGTTTTTAACATGGAAATTATTGTGGAACTGCAAAATGTTATACATAAGGAATGAAACAGATATAACAAGTGATATAGCATGAATTTATATAAATCTGTACATGAAATGCAACAAAATAGTGTGTATACTTATTAAATAAAACCATACCCATGATATTAAAGGATATAGAGCTTTTGAGGTGAGTTTTGTGACATTTGATAGCTGGAGCAACTCAACTGGAAGTAGAGAAAGCAAAGAAGCCTGCCATTATCAAGAAATGCACAACTTGACAAGCAATTTCAGAGTGAAAAAAAGCTTTAAAATTTTGCACATTTAAATTAGCATATATTGGGACGAAACAAGCTTCTTCATATATATATATTTGCAGCTTCCAAAGAGAGCTTATAAATTGCTACCAAACATTAGGTCAAGAAAATAGAATCAGGAATATGCAAACACAATCAAAATAGATGACGCAGCTAAAGTATACACGTAAATGCAAACACATTGTAAGGAAATCCCCAAATTAACAACTGTTTTAAAAAAATATAACCAAAAACAAAAGAGAATACCAGATACAAGAATTGAGCTATTAATTACCACAAAAGCTTGCTAACACAAATGTAGCATATAATAGAAATGCTAATATAAAACTGTTATCTATTAAAAATAATAAAAATTGACAAGGGTTAACCTGAATAAGAGGATCATCACAAGCATTGTCTATTAATCTTCCTCGAGCAAGTAAACAAAGCAAATGAATCTTGTGTACAAGTTCAGCCAAATCCTGAAGCATTTTACAAAATTACTTTTAGAAAGTGACCAAAAGTTATTCTCATATTAAACCCAACTTCAGTTCTATAGCAATTGACCTTATCTTCAGCAGATGCTCGACGAATTTGTTTCTGTACAGTTGAATGAGGGGTCATATTCAATTCAATTGTCACAGGATGATCATCCCTGGCAACTGTACCATCTTCCCAATCTGAACCATCCAGTTCTTCCTTGTTATTGTCCAAGCAGTCCTGGTCAGAATTACCACATTTCTCCTCAGCGGAAGCATTTTCCATGGAATTTCTACTACAGTGTCCAACCTCTGAAGTCTTTTGTCTGAGAATTGGATCCAAAACTTGGGTTCCATTTTGTTCTGGCTCAAACTCAGGCTATAAGAATATCAGAAGAACAACATGCTGCTTTAGGAATCTAGACATTCATAATTTGATTTCAACTTAAAACGCTAAGAATAAAGTCAAATCATGTAACTAAGTCACCAAAAGAATTGCTGCACTGCACAAATTATGAATAAGTAACAAGAACAAGTTAGAGGGACCAACTGTCTTCTTTTTCCTGGAAGTGCCAACTTTATTAGCACGGCGTAAAAGCTTTCCGACAGCTTCCCTAGATATTTCAGTCAGTGTTCCTGAAATCCAGCATAAACATTCATCACACGTGATTAAAATGATTTTGCTCAGTAATTGTTGTTGGACATGATTTATTAAACCATTATCGCTAGGTGATTGAACTTTGTTTCTACCTTCTGAGTTTTGCTGGGCTCCAGTTTGATTTTCTGCAAAATTGACAGGCAACACTTAAAAACATTTTCTTTTACCATCAACTGATGTGAAACTAAAACTTGACCATATTAAAAGTAAGGGGAGTGCTAGCAACACTCTTTAATAAGATGTGGGACCCATAATTTTTTGTAATTTTCAATAAATTTCAACTAATAAGAGAGAATGTGTTCAAGCGAGTGTATCTGAGAGTGTGCCTAAGAGAGTGTGGCTAGCATTTCTCTTAAGAGTAAAGCATTAATTTGCTCGGTTAGGGGAAAGCTAGGAAAATGATACCACTCCTGTTAATTTCTTGGTTTCAATTCCACTGAGAAAATGAGTTCCATAATCAAGAGCAAATCTGAGTAAACTACCATTTGGTCCCTAATGGCTAACACACCGTCACCAAATAGCTTCAAGGACTAATGTGACAACGATGTACACCTCCTACTCTGCAAATGAACACTAAGCCAAGTAATTATACTCTTTAGAATATAGAAACTCAAACTAATTCCCCTAGTGTTCTACACATTATGGCTCCTCTTGAGTCTTCTATCGTATGCTATTGAAAAGAGAAAACTCAAAAACGAAGTAAAGCAAACAAACAAACAAACCTTCTTCCCCGTTGGAAACGTTGATTACGAGTTCCAATCGAACGAGTAGATGCACGTGAAAAAAAAGGAAGGTTTTTGAATACCTGAGGTTGAGGCTAAGGGTTGTCTCTTCCGCTGGGAACCGCCTCCTCTGCGCGGCATTCTTCTTCTTCTTCGGAGAAGAAAGGAAATGAACCACGTCGCGCCCAAAATTCTAAGAACCGCGATTGTGTCAAAGCAAAAAGGACGTAAAAGTCCCTGAAAGCGAAAAGAAAAGTATTAAAATAAAAAGGTAAATAGTTAAAAAAAAATTCCGGAAATGAGTTACAATAAAAAAAAAGGGAGTAAATTGCACTCATAACTTACTTGTTTTGCTCAAATTTTATTTAATATTCCTCCTTTTTTATATCTTATAAAAAATTTCTTAATTTTTTAACGTATATTGCATCTAGACTCTTTTCTTCCTAAATATCGTTTAATAATCTAACAGAAATTAGACACATATTGGTCACATAACTTTTAATGAAATTTTATATCTAAAATATCATCATCTTCTTCCTTTCAACCTGAAAATATTTTAAGACTCTTACTTCTTTTTTGTTTTTATGTAAAAATCTCACTTTTGTTGAACGTAAACCTACTTTGTTGATACGTAGTGTTAACATCATTCCTCTCATTCTCTGTTCTACTAACATATGAACTGAATTTTTATTCTCAACAAACATTTTCAGCACACCATGATCAATCTTAATGGGAAGAATTTTACCACTAGCAGTATAACAAAATTACAAAATAAAAGGGTGACATGATGACAAGTCTAAATCATTAGCAATGTTGTTCATACAATCATGTATTCCATGTATTCTAGTCCATCCATTGTGTTCCTATGGTCCCAAATATCAACATTATTTTAATCAACAATAATAAACAAATGATTTTAAAAATCATAAGTGGTCCCAAACCGGTCCCCCATTGAAACCCTATACAAAAATATGCAACAATAAACAATCAAAATTAAATAAATAATCTTAAAAAGTAACTTACACAAGGTTCAATGGTCACTTACAAGCATAATCCTAGCGTGAATAGAAATCGTGGAACATGAAGAGAAACAGAGCGCTCGTAAACATCAAAGAGGAAGACAAACGGAGGCGCTCATGAACGTCACAAACTGGAAGAGGAACAGTAGAGAGCTCACGAACGAGAAAAAGAACAATGGACAACTCGCGAACGGTAAAAAGGAATGGAACGTGAACGTCGTGAGAGAAAGAGGAACTCGCACCCCATAAACGGAGAAGAAGAACTCGCCAACAAAAGGAAGATGAAACAATACTTGCAAATGGTGAAGAATAATAGAATGTGAATCATAAATTCTGAAACTAATTGGAAGGAGATAATTTGGAGTTTACAGTTAAAATGTAAGGACAATTTTGTCTGCTCACATATTTTAATTGACTTTAATTAATGACGTTAATAAAGAGCTAAAAGTAATGTACAGAAAGGGATGAATATCAGGTGAAATTTGAGCAAAACACAAGGAGTACAAGTGTAATTTTACTCAATAAAAAATTATAAAAAATAAAAAATACAAACTTAATTTCTGAATATAAAAAAGACGACAAATTAATCCTACAGTTAAATTTATAAGATTATCTTGTCATTAAGTTATAATATTTATGAATACGTTGAGAATAAATTATAAATTTATAAGATTATCTTGTCATTAAGTTATAATATTTATGAATAAGTTGAGAATAAATTATATTTTTTAAGATCAATTTAATATTAAATTGTGAATTTTAGGAATTAGTTTATCATTAAATTTGTTTACATGATTAATTTATCATATTTTTTGCATATTTAGAAACTAAATTTAGATTTTTCATTTTTCAAAATTAATTTATTTACATATCATATTTTCAAGAATGAATTTTACTATTTATTATGAAAAAAGTGTAAAGCTTTTTTTTATAAATGTGTATTTTTATATAATTAAATTTTATAATAAATTATCATATTTAAATATATAAATTATATTTTAAATTTATAATTAACAATTTAAAGTTCGAAATAAAATTATTTTTAATTAGTCGTAAAAATAAAAGATGATACATATGGTTAAGAATATCAAGTATACGAATAAAAATTGGAAAGAAGGTAATTTAAGATTATCAATAGAAATTTTGTGTGAATTGCATAGCAAAAGGAAAGTGCAAATAGAATTCGTAGGATGCTGGGAAATTAAGAGATTGCTTCTGCATGAAGTTCTTGGTGAATATACCCTATATTTGAAAATCTATTAACTTTATCCATTTGTGTTTGAGAATGAGAAACTAGGAACCTAGAAGCATACTGGGATTGGTGAGTTGTTGGAGATTTTTGGAAAAGTGATTAGTGGGTTTTTGTGGAGGGTTTTGATCTTCTTCCACGAGCCGAAATTAATATTTTTTTATTAATTATTTCTTTATCGAGCTATAATTCAGATGATAAATATCTCTTTTTGTAAGAATGGAGATTGAAACTAACACACATTAATTAATGACCAAATAACTTTTTTGATAATTTATTTTTTTTCTTATTCAACTTGAACTTTTATTCTTTAAAAAATTTATTATGATCTTTAAATGTTTAAACTGATTCAAAATGATTATTTCGTTGTTTTAGTTGTCACTAATAAAATAAAAATAATAGTGAATTAAAAGTGTCACGAAGTATAAGGTTCTTCCTCCTCATCTTTTTCTCCATCCACTCCCTCTGCTCTACGCCGACTAGAAATGTACCTCCTTTATATTTGGGTTACATTTGTAAGTTACTTAATAAACAATTTAGGGATAACAACAGAAATAATAATAATAATAATAATAATAATAATAATAATAATAATAGTTTTATTAGGTGCACGTGCACATTTATGCATGTATACATCACATAGACACATGCATACATGAATGG
Organism: Glycine latifolia; assembly: GCA_013407115.1. Taxonomy (NCBI): domain Eukaryota; kingdom Viridiplantae; phylum Streptophyta; class Magnoliopsida; order Fabales; family Fabaceae; genus Glycine; species Glycine latifolia. The sequence goes on along the minus strand of CM023942.1, from coordinate 19,553,418 downwards.
AGAAGATGTATGACAATAACATGGCAAACATTGGGCTAAGAAGGACAAGCATGCAAAGAAAACACTGTCAAACAATTTTCCCCCATTTTTTTTTTTAAAAAGCTAAAAGAATTTATTGATGTAAACATAAAACAACCTTATAGCACAAAGCTTTACTAAAGCATAACAGTACCAAATTGATTTCTTCATATTTCTTGATCATATTCATAGATCTTTATCCTTCAAATTAATTTGTCCTACACGTTCCTAATGTGTTCCATGATATCCAAGCTCCACTCATACTACGTCATAATCTACATTGGCCCTGTACCACGGACCCTTGTCTATTGTTTCTATCCCTTAGGGTTCCCATCACCCAAAAATCAAACTATTATCCTGATCATCCTTTCATCTCCTTAACACCACCTACATTAACCCCTCTCATTAGTGTATCTCCCAAAAGTTAAGCATTGGATGTGCCCAACTCAAATACAACATAGTTGTACAAAATTGGACCAATAGAACCAAGATTACATATTTAAGAGGCTTGATAATTGATACAGCCTCTACCATATACAATTCCACAAAATCAAACCCAAAAACTGGTACACAAAAGCATAATTCAAAAGATAGTTGACTAAGAATAATGAGTATCCGTACTTATGTTTTTGCTTATATACTGAAATACGATTTATTATATATAAAAGCATCTTCATATATAATTTTTTTAAGTCTAGTGTAAAGACACAATACAACTTTACCACAAATCCAAAAGAGGAAACAGGACTATCTGCAATAGGCTAAGTAACTTAATAAATTAAAACATCTAAGATACAAATGTGATGCTAATTACGGTGCTGCCATTGATGACCATAAATCCACAACAGACTATTCCATTTTTGTAAGCCTTAACTTAATTTCATGGTCCTCTAAGATACATGTGGTGTCCAGGGTCCAACACAGAGGATGAATGTCGTAGCTTAGCAACTATTACAGCTAAGTCAACTTGGTTACAATGTGTATGGTCATAACTTAAAATTTCCTTGTCTCCACCTCCTATTTTAAATTGTGACAACTTAAAATCATGAGGATGACCATGGTGGACCATTGTTATTTGGATGACTTGAGGGTTGTAATCTGTATCCGTGAAAACAATGATGGTAGATATTATAGTTAGGATATGGGAAATAGAAGGCGTGGACATGTACATTAGAGGCAGTGAGTGAGGTACTTAAGCGATCATGTTTTCCTTCCTATAATTCATTTTAAGAGTTATTCAGAGATCACTGCATAAAAGTAGGATGAAATATGTATACGCTGAGCTAGTTCAGTCAGAGCTAACTCCATCGGAACCTGCTGTTGAGGTTTAATTTTGCATAGTTTTTTTTCTTTTTTCTTTTTCTAGAAGTATTGAATCACCATAAAGAAGAGGCCACAACAAAGAATAAGCTTGTGAAGATTATGACCGATATAACCCACCAGCGTTGACGGTCCATATTATAGTTAGGATCCGTGAATAACACACCACTAACTTTTCTAGAGACTAAAAAATGAATAACGTTCATACATGCACACAAATTAAAATGAATAATAAACACGCATAACTAATCTTTCAAAATTTATTATTTGAATAACCATAATATGTATGGGAGTATTATGATGTATATATTTATTGGTTTTTTAATTGTTTGGGAGAAAAATATTTATTTATTGTTTTTTTTTACTCTTTATTTGTTTTTTAATATCTAATACTCTTTTCATTTTGAATAACCATAATATGTATGGGAGTATTATGATTTGCATATCTATTTGATGTATAAATGAGAAAATAACAATTTTACTAAATTAATCTTATTATTTTTTTTAAAACAATGGTGTTTATTAGGCTATGAATAGAAAAGAGTAATTAATACTGCATTCAAAAAAATTAAAATAACGATTATTTTGAGATATTTTTTTCTTTGCAATAATTATCTTGGGATGGAGGGAACAACATTTTTGGAGGAAAACATTTTTTCAAGATCGAAATTTAAAAAAAAAAAAAAAAGAAACTAGAATGTTTGCAAAATTATCAAAGTGATAAAAATAATTTTTTACATTAGAACTTTTTTTTTGTCATGAATTGTAGAGAACTTACGATTAAAGTTATTGTATTTTTAATTAAATTTATTTATTTCCAATAATTAAATTATATTACTTTTTTGTGAATGAAAAATTAATTTAATTATATTATTTAATTCATTGCCTTCTATGTATCCATTTGTCTCACTTAAAGAAATTTTCAAATTGTACTAAATGCTAAAATTTTATACAAACTGTGTGAACACTGTAAATTACCCTTTTTTCTTTCTTTTTCTATTTTACTTTTATTTTTTTATTCCTCTTGTTTTATTACCATAATAACAACAATGAAACAGAAATAAAATGAAAAATCACAAAAAGCTTGTCTTTTACGTTTTTCATAATGAATACAAGAAAAAAGGGTAAAAAATGAAATACTAATTACAATAAAAATTTAAAACCCCCAAAATTATAAAAATATTGTTTACGATGAATCTTGAGTAATAAAACTATAAATTAATATAATTTTATTTCTTAACTTCTCTTGGAAAAAGGGCTCGTAACTTACCCAAAAATAAAATAGAAACTTCTCCCCTAAGATTGTTATTCTTTTGCTCTCTTCTCACATAATATAGGTTTGTGTTGGATTCTCCAAAGTCTCTTAAGTCTTCACCCAGACAAGTGGTAGAAAATTGACATCCTTAAACCCAATTAACCAAGCTGAAAATCACCTTAGTTAAACCAAGCAGCACTAGATGTCAAGCCTAATTTTAAGCAATCTCTTATTACCATAAACAGAAAATATGTATATTATAGTGGGTAAACAATATTGAGTAAAATCCTTAGCTTCTTCTCTTATTTTCCTTGACCAAGTGGGTTTGCTTGTCCTTCAATTAAATTGCAGGCAGAGCAAGTAAAGGAGTTGAGCGGGGTAAATCACAGCAAATGCAACAGAAACATGAGCACGTGCGCCATTTAAGTAAAAGCTAACATTGCTGACTCAATGTTTCTGAGTTGGCCAACTCCTGATTAGAGAATTCAACCACCAAGTTTTATGGTTTTACTACTTCAGCAAGATGAGAAAAACCCTTTACTTTCAAGTGTCAATGTGGTTTGGAAATTAACCACCTAACATGCATACTTGAAGAATTGACACAACAGTGCAGAACCTGAATGTGATACTGCTATAAAACACTGACTCAATTCTATATTTTCAGCAATAAAAGGTAGAAAGAACAAAGATGTCAATGCCAAGATTAGTTTTTGCTGCATGTATCTTCTCACTTGCATCAATTGCTTTGGCAGCTCTGCCTGTGACATATATCTTTGGTGACTCCTTGACAGATGTTGGAAACAATAATTTTCTACAATATTCTTTAGCCAAATCTAACTATCCCTGGTATGGGATTGACTACAGTGGTGGCCAAGCTACTGGAAGATTCAGCAATGGAAGGACTATTGGTGATTTCATATGTATTTCCTCCATCTCTGTACTTTTCTTCTTTTTGTTTCCTCTTTATATTGAATAAGAGTTTAATTTCTATTAATGTGAGTGACAAATCTAGGATACTGAGTCAGCACTAAAATGGAAAATCCATTTAAAAAAATATATTTAATAAAAATTATCATATATATATATATATATATATATATATATATATAAAGATAATGAAGAATGCATTTATTTATTCCCGTATGAAAATAAGTTAGGGATTCAAGCACATAAAATTAAAGGATGTAAAATAAAATTTTTATTAAATTATGGGGATGTATTTGTTCACCCTCTTTTGTGAATAGGTATGCCAATAGTCAATGTAGAAAATGTTATAGTACTAACCAATGATTTTTAAAATAGTAAATTAATAATTATAAAAGTCAATTAATACTTATCGTATATAATAATTTGTGATCAAAGATGTAAAAATCTTTATACATTGGGATGGGATATATTATTTACTCATTGAATAAAACTATTAGAAGGCAAGACTTTGATGGTCTTATTTTATGGCTTGTTGCAGCTGCAAAGCTTGGAATCTCATCACCACCAGCTTATCTGTCAGTGTCTCAGAACGTTGATACCTTACTCAAAGGTGTAAACTATGCATCTGGTGGGGCAGGAATTCTCAATGATACTGGACTTTACTTTGTAAGCAGAAGATCTTCAAACCCTCAGGACTCTCTATTTACAGGTTAGAATTTGAGTAGTCTCTCATCTAACTTGCATTGTCTTTTGAATATTTTAGATTCAGAGATTATCTTTTGATGATCAAATAAACAATTTCAAGAAAACCAAAGAAGTAATTTCGGCAAACATAGGAGAGGCAGCAGCCAACAAGCATTGCAATGAAGCCACGTATTTCATTGGGATTGGTAATACTTCAAACTCACAAAAGTATTCTATTTTGTGAGAAATTATTATAAATTCTATGAAAATGTGATATTTTTCATGTGACATATAATCACATTTTTTTATTTATGAAAAAAGTGTTAATAATGTGACAAATAAGATCAAATGATAATTTCTCCTATTTTACACTTCTATTATTGTTTTGAATGTTAAAAACTTCAACTCCCCATATACTATAACAACCTTCACAGTTCACACCGGTCAAATTGCACTCTTGCAGGCAGCAATGACTATGTCAACAATTTCTTGCAGCCCTTCTTGGCAGATGGCCAGCAATACACTCATGATGAGTTCATAGAGCTCTTAATATCAACCTTAGATCAACAACTTCAGGTATAAATCAATTAAGTGTAAGAAATTAACGTAGAGAAAAACTTACCAAACTACCATCCTCTAGTTAGGTCCATTTCTTCACATTAATATCATCCAAATCTATCTATGATCTATTAATAGTTCAATCAACCACTAAAACAATCTCATTATGGCAGAGTCTTTATCAGCTGGGAGCACGAAAAATAGTCTTCCATGGACTTGGTCCACTCGGTTGCATTCCATCACAGAGGGTTAAATCCAAACGAGGACAATGTCTAAAGCGAGTCAATGAATGGATCCTACAATTCAACTCCTATGTACAGAAGCTAATCAACACACTAAACCATCGTCTTCCAAATGCAAAATTCATATTTGCAGACACTTACCCGTTAGTTCTTGACTTGATCAACAATCCATCTACTTATGGTAATTTGGCAGCTCTATCCTCTACCTTATATCTTAATGTTTAAATATATGCCGATGGTGGTCAACCACTAAACTTTAATTTAAGGATTAAATTAACTATTCCACCCAACTTAGTTAAATTGCAATTATGTAACATGTAATTAATGATTCCTCAGGTTTTAAGGTTTCAAATACATCCTGTTGCAATGTAGACACGAGTATTGGAGGTTTATGCTTGCCAAACTCAAAGGTGTGCAGAAACCGCCATGAGTTTGTATTTTGGGATGCTTTCCATCCATCAGATGCAGCAAATGCTGTTCTTGCAGAAAAGTTTTTCTCTCTTCTTTTCTCATCAGCTCCTTCTCCTGCATCAACACCAACACCAACACCTTCTCCCTAAATTTTTCTGAATCCATTGAACTGTAAAACCATGCAAACCAGCCGGTGTTTGACTATATGTGTGCAATCTATTTCATCCGTACATAGTTATTAACACTTCCCAGTTTTCATGTGTGACAATATATGATATAATGGTGTTTTTAATTCAAACACAACATCACATTTGTCTTTTTACGTGCGCTTCTGGCTGTAACTGACGCTACAAAGTCATCAATAGCATTTACTAATTCAAATCATATAGTTAAATAATATTTAGTGATTATTTTAAAAAAAACATATTTGCTTAAAATCAAAATTAATTTATAAAAAAAAAACTTATTTTTATTATAAACTAAATAAAATCATTTGGATTTTATTCAAATTTTATAGTAGTATTTTTTAACTTTAGATTGTTATGAAAAACTGAAATAAACTCATGGAACTTAAAATAAAAACAATTAAATTTTAAAAAATATGAAAAAAACTCATTTTTTAAGTGGAAAAAAATCTTAGTTCTTAGAAAAATATAAACTTTAGATTTGGTGGCTATAAAAAATAACTGCTGCACCACTGTACAAGAGCCATACATCATTCTACTGTTTGAATTTGTCTGGCTACTTTTAGAATTCATTTTCCTACATTAAAATCACATTTTTGTATCTATTAATTATGTTCAAAATTTAAGAATTCTATTTTGTTAGATCAAAATTTCATTTCTAACTGGTTACACCCCCCTGCAGTCTTCTGGGACCTGCGGAAGACCTAATCAATCCAATTCAATCTTCCTTTCCATAGATCCACAACAGTCAACATGAGACAAATCAATAAATCAAGAACTAAAAACAATTTTTCAAAAACAAAGAGTTACAGTAATGAATTACTCTCAGTTGAAAGGCCAGTTTTTTCCACATGAGAAAACTTGAGACGAGTAAAGACGCCTACAATTTAAGCCGAGACTTCAAGTGCTTGAAAAAGCCCTCTCCCAGTTTCTAAAAGGATAGGTAACTAAATACCTCTTCAGTTAGAAAATGAAATCACGAGGCAAAACCAAGTACAAAAAGATCACTTAAAGGAAAAGGGACCCCATAACCTCATCCAGCCTCTATTCGGTGTGGTTAAAGCAAAATAAATCATCATCGAGCATTCATATACATAGGGTAGAGATCAGAAAAACAATAAAAAAAAACATAAAACTGTTCCAATTCAATTCAACCAACAAAAAATGCAAACTTTGCAATGAATTTGTTAACTTTCAACGAAAAATAATCAGAAAAACAATAAACACAAAACGGTTCTATTTCAATTCAAACAAAAAAGAATGCAAACTTTGTAATGGATTCGTTAACTTTAAGGAAAAATAAAAAGAACCCAGAAGTGAGATCAGAAAAACAATAAAACATAAATCTGTTCCAATTCAAACAAAAAAAATGCAAACTTTGTAATGAATTTGTTAATTTTATGCAAAAATAATCAGAACCCAGAAGACTTAAAAAATAATAAAAAACAAAAGTAAAAGTAAGATGCTTGCAATGGATTCCTTAATTTTGGGGAATGAAAACGAAAACCCAGAAAGGGGTGAAAGCGAAAATTGGTTAAAAGGTTAGAAATTGTGGAACCTACGAGAAATAGCAAAAATCCATTGAGAATTGGGACTATGCCAGTCCATAGAGGAACCGGTTGATTTTACATCTTTTCGTATTCTCTATTCCACTGTTAGAGAAAAAGAGAATCATAGTAGATGCACGTCACTTTCAGCAACAAAAAAATCGCCTATTGAAAACAAACAAATTGGAAGAGAGATATCCATCCAGGGTTAAGAAAAAAGATCAGATCTGAAAAAAAATTAAAATAGAAAAACTTGTGGGAGAATGAGGCTCATAGTTGATTTATATATCCCCAATTGAGCTAGGGTTTTGGGATTTGGAAGTTACCAATTTGCCACTGTAACTGTTCAGCTGTACAGCCTTTTAAGCCGAACAACGGGAGCACCGAGCACGTATGCATGATGCCAAAAATGCAAGAGTTGTCGTGTGTTAAGTCGGGATTTAAAAAAAAAAAAATTATTGTAAAAATGGATATATAATTAAAAATAAAAACAAAATATAAAACTGAACAATTTATATACATAGAGTTGTCCTGTGGAGGGAGATACCAATCAAAAAGTAATGCAAAACAAATTTTCATAAAAAAGAGAGTAGTGCAAACAACTTTTATTTGCTTGATATACTTAACTGATTTTTTTCCAGACGACAACTATAATCAAAACATGATCAAGCTTAAACTCTTCTTTTTGAAGGAAAAATATATTGTAACAAAAAATTAACTTAACAATTTTTAGCTACTAATTAGTTTTTTTTTTAATTTTTAGTTAATTTTTCAAATTTTAATTACTTTTTATCAAACATAGCATAATTATTCTTATTATGATATTATTTAAATTTTTGCTGTTTTTTAACTTTCCCTTTTCATTTATACAGTTTTTTCAAATTTCAATTACTGTTTTTTCTTCAAATTATTACAGATTAACTTATATCATTTTGTCAGTCCATCCCCAAAAAAGTTAGTTAATGCTTTCAACTCATTTTTCAAAGGTTAAATTAATCTACTGTTCTTGCACTATTTGATCATTTTTATTTATATATAAAAAAAACAAAGTTCATGTGATTTTTCAAAAATATAAAAACATTTTTAGGAAACAATAATCCACCATGTCTTCCACCTCTAACTCTATATAAACTTCACATGATTTTTTTAATTAAAATTGCCTGATACTTATAATAAAAAATGCAATCTGAACAATTAATTCAATGATTATAACTAATGCTCGACACCGGATGCAATGTTTTTTATATTCATCCTTAATACAATGTCTATATATATATATATACACGTTATTTGTATATAAGATGTTTGAATAAAAATTAATATTTTTATTAACAAGAAAAACTCGAAAAAGACAAGAAATTAAAAAGCATTTGCATTTAAAAATTGAATATAAGGTCAAAAATAAAATTCTAAACTGAGTATTCCTAATTCCTATAGGCCTAGCAATTTATACAATAGAAACATACTAGATTATGACTGATCTAATTAATTAGCAATAGATATACGTACCAGAAACGGCAATTTGTTTATATTAGACACTTAGACTAATTCATTAACAGAAAAACAAAGCCCGTGTTAACAAATGAATATAACCTCAAGAACCCGTGACATTTTCAGACCTTTTTCGGTTAATGATGGGCTTACTAATTTATATTCTCTTTCAAGTTGAATCAAACAAAGTTACATAGACAAACTTGTAATAATAACCATGTGGATTTGTATGAGTATGGTCTTCTTTTTCCTTTTTTGGGGGAGGGAGGGGTTGCAATATATATGTGTGTGTATATATATATATATATAGCATAAGATTATAACTAACCCAATAAAAAATAGTCAATGGTTGATAAAGATTGAATCAATTCTAGTTTAAAGAATAATAATGATGATGATGATTCTTCAGTTGAGGCCTCATTCGATCCAAACCCTTGGCTGGTTTTTGTACAAAATTGAATGAACCACTATGAACAACACAATGCTACCAAGACGAATATGTAGTAGCATTATCATCCACCACAAAATTTTTCAAAGTAACACGTTCTGACATATACCACTTTATAGCAAAACCACCCCCCATAATAGAAATCCTGTTACCATTAAAAGGCTTCTGATTCTCAAGTAAGAGCTGAATTTGCAGGCTGAGGAATCTGAATTTGTAGAATTCATGGATGGAGCTGTGAAGTTACCTAAGGTTCCATTTTTGCCAACGCTGCACATATTCACAAAGACATCACTTGTGAGCAATAACAAGTTAACAACACAACAACCATAGAATAATAATGAAAAGAATGAAACTGAACCAAAGAAGCAAATATCTTATCTTACCTTCCAGGAAATAAACAAGAACCATGACCTATACAATCATTCAAAAAATGTGTTAATTATCCTAGAAGTGATTGCAGACAGAAATTGATAGAAATATAAAAATGCTAAAGCTAATCCAGCATAGCATTGGGGAACAATAATTTACTTGGATCTGAGGTGGAGATTGTAGCTACTCCATTGAAATCACATGCATCATGAGTCTTTCCCATCTTATGATAGTAAGTGTCAAATGCATAATTTGCATGTGCAATCACATTGTCCGGTTCATAGCATGGTTGCCCCTGCAGCAATGGAGAGCATTCGACCTTGCCCGGTCCACATGCCCAATCTAGTGCAGCCTGCAGCATCTTCGGGTCAGCACCATCCTTTGCAATGCAGAAAGTATTGTTGCCGGTATCATTTGCTAAGACTGCTCCTGACTCTGTCAAGTGTAGAATGTAAATAGGAGTCCCATTTACATCAAACAGTCCCCAGTTCTTCTCTGACAATGGCCCGGGCTTCATATCCTCGTTGTAGAGCTCATAGATGTAAGTACTAACAGCAATTCCAGGATGTTTGGGAGTTCCGGTTTTGTTAAACACGTGTTTGATCAAATTGCTGTTGTAAGCATTTGCATTGTCGACCGTTGCATCAGGTTCGTTGGAGCCACCTTTTGAGGGCCACCCTGACTCGGTCACCACAACAGGAATGTTGGTGTAATTTAGAAAAGCTATGGCAAAGTATGCAGCATCAACCATGGCATCAAAGACATTAGTGTAGTGGAGGAGGGTATTGGAATCAACAGCTTCTTTGTTTGGAGGGAGAGACTTAAAAAGTGCATAATCTAATGGAATCACTCCATTTGATTGCATGTAGTCATAGTAAGGGTATATGTTTAGCATCAGATAAGAGCCAGTGGATTGCAAGAAATCAAGTAGTGGGACTAAAACTGGATTGAGTGAGCGGTTAAAGAAAGCCTGAGAAGGTGGAAATGAATCAAGAATGATGGATGAGGAAAGGGGTGTTGAAACTTTAACTTGGCGATCAAGATTGGATGCCACAAGGGCTGAATGGATGTATTTAATCGCACTGACAAGTACTTTCGCCGCATTCGGGAGGGTAGTTAAAACCTCAGAACCAACACAAATGGCTGTGATATTGGTGGCCGGATAATGTGCTACCACGTTGCGCGAAACCCAATTGGCAGCCGTGGAATTCGATTGACCAATTGCCAGTATCTCTTCATTTGGGACCGTCACAACAACCTGAATGCCTGTCTTTGCAAGTGCAAGGAGCATAGCTTGGTCTGCATCATACAAACGAACATGACGAATTTGTTGGGCTTTAAGTAGAGCTACTACTTGAGTAGGGTGTGGCATATCAGAGAGATCTGTTCCAATATTCACTCCTATAAATGGTTCTGCAAGGTACAAACATTAAGGTCCATCAAAAATTAGATTTAAGTTCTCACTGAATTAACCAAGTCCAGTTGTAACTTGGAAGCAGACTCTTATGCACATTTTGTTTGTTCCAAACAAACCAAGTTTTGAGGGAAAATATAATTTTATGATTATGTGCTACCAGCAAAATAATTAAACAATAGAATAGCTCCCCAAAAGTAGAAAGCTTTTCAAAAATAACTTCTCCAACCTCTACTACAAAGTATTACACACATCCAAACGTTGGGGAAAATGACAATACATGACTTAATAGAAGGACAAAAGAAACGTCCTATTCAATTTACAAAAATCTGAATCCTACAGGTGGACCGCATCCAAGAAGATCAACAACCAACAAAACCCTGACTATTTTTAAAAACACGTTTATTAATTATTAGCCAGAAGTTCAATCCCAGACAGAATAAAAATGTAAAGGAAAAACACAAACTCTACTAGGAAACAGACTAACAAATCACTAATTATATCTCAGCCATTGCATGCCTCCATCAAACCTTGGTTCTGAACATTTTAACACTAATTAAATCTCAAATAACATTCTAAGTTCCTAATCCACTGCAAGGGTGTGCTACTGCTAGGAAAGGTGTGAAAATGGGAAGGGTGTATTTGGACCTTGATATGACAAAGCATGGCTAAGTTCTATTCCCCACAAAGAAAACTCCAAAAACTCCCCAAGAAAACAGCAAGGAATCATAGGAGAACTCGGAACTGAACAAGTAAAGGCTCAAGAAGAACCATGCAGGTTAAACAAAGTGAGTTTTGCAGTGATTTTAAAACAATGCCAAACTAAGCAGAGAAAACAAACTAAAGTGCAATGAAAGATTCAGAATGCAAGCATAACTCAAAATAGTGGAAAACACAGGATGTCATAACAGGAGAGTTAGAAAAGAAAACAGAGAGGGGGGAGAGGGGTAAAAGTGTCAAGTCATTAACCTTCATCAGCTGCAACAACAGACACTGCAAAAAGCAGGAGGAGAAGAAAATGCAGAGCCATAGGATTGAGAAGTCTGGAGAGAAGAATCCTCTCTCAATAATGAAAGAGAGAGAAAGGAGGAGTGTGAAGAAAATGAAGATGAAAACCGGAAGAAGGAGTAAAATTGAAAAGCAGAGAAAGTGGGGTAAAGCTGTAGGAGAGAATATATCAGCGTTGTGTTAGAGAGAGGGGGCTACAAGATCAAGACAGAAATCACACGTGGAAAGCTGCTCAGACAAATTAAACGGGTAAGTGTGTGTTTGGTTTGTCAAAATTATTCTAATTTAAAGAAATTTTGAGTTATTTTTACATTGAATTGAGAAAAAAATATAATAAATTTTATTTTTAACTTAATTTTATAATTAAAATATAAATTATATCATTTTAAAATTAATTTTCTCAAATATTTATTCAAACACACATTAAGAAATCATTATACTGTGTAAATATTAAACGACTATAGACAAGTGGTAAGTTTCTCGGATAATTTGCAAAAACAATAAAATAAGATAAAATTCATATTTTAATATTTTATTTAAATTCAAAATTTTGATGGCATCTTATTTTCTCTTTATGTTTTTAACCCTACCAAACGATACCTGAGCTATAGAGTTAGCCAAAACCCAGGAAACATTAACAAGACTTGAGATTAAGAAACACCTTTTTCTCCTTTTAATGTTTTATTTTTTTAGTTATTCGTATCTTCATTTTATAATGTGAAAATGTAGTTGTAAAGATTACGTGAGGTACTCAAATAAACTTCGGGTTATGTAAGACTCGAATATTTTTTAAAAGAATCGAGCTTGCTTTAACAGTTAGACCAACCAATGCTAAAAACTTGTATAGTTTGAATAGTTTAAACTATACTACTAATGAGTTCATTAATAATAATATTTAATAAGGTTTCAAATTTAAACCTTTCATATAAAAACGTTTAAATGAAAGACTTAATCGCACCGAATGTTTAATGTATTTAACTCAAAATAAATAGAGAGAGGAAAAGGTACATAAAAAAAAAGGAAAAATGTGTGCTAAAACAAGGGAGAAAAAGAGAGCATATATTCTTAATTGTTGTTAAAAATGAATTTCTTCAGTCATTTAATTAAAATTAAGAGTTTAAATTACATATTTATTTATAAATGATTTATAAGTAAATAATTAATTTAAAATTCTAATTTTAATCTAATGATCTATATCAATAATAAAGGCAATTTTTTAGTGTACACATTTTGTTAGATAATTTATACTTTAATTGTTTCTTTAAGATATCACCCACTTCTCTCGTTTTATCTTTTTCATATTAACAAACCAAAATTATAACATACACATTAGTATATATGTAAAAAAAAACACTGACAAATATATCAAATTTAACATCTTATTAAAAATAAAAAAAAATGTAAAGATACATATGCATGTTAGTCGTTAGGGTATGCCTTTTTATTAATTATGATAAAATATTCTCACCTCTTTTATTTTTTTAGTGTACTCTCATCTCAAGTTATAACAAAAAAAGGAGTTGGAATAGCAAATAAAGAATGAATTATGAGTGTAAGTTGGTATAAAAATACTACTTTATAATGATTAATGTGTTTAATGTGCATGTGGAGGAGCAAGACATGCACCTGTTCTCCTAGCCGTTAACGTACGGTGATTTATTTTCTCAGTTTAAGTGTTTTTTGCTGTGTTATAGTAATAGCCGTGTCTGTGTCTGACGCTCTGTTTGTTTGCACTCCCTAAACCTGGAATCTGTATACACATGTTTTGTGGTTTTTAAAAACAGGGAACCAAACAAGGAATGGTTGCATGCATCTCTGATCTCTGAAGATACCAAAAGGACCTCTCTCTCTCACTAGGCAATAGCATGTAACAGTAACAATACTAGTAATGGACCAACAAGTTGTTGGTAGTCGAAACGTGCTATGGAATTCAATTTTTTTAAACAAGAATTTAATTTTAAATATTTATGAATAAAAAATGTAACAAAATAAAAAAATTTAACTAAAAATAATTATTTTTTACCAAAATTAATCACCAATAAAATTAATAATACTTCACATCAATAATTAATGTTATCATCCATCAACGGTCCAATCCAACACTTCTTACGGGATTTCATACCAACCAACAATTGGGCCACCTTGTAAATGCTATTGTCCATGCTGTTATTATTAGATACGCCATTATTTATTGGATACGCTACAATGTTTTAAATTTTGATAAGTAACTCTTTTTATCCACGCCATTTTTATCTATGCTGGGTGTTCCTTAAATGTTTTTTTTACTTTTTTTATACTAGCGGAGAAAATGCATTCCGTTCTTCTCTATAATTTTTTTTTAAAAAAAGGAAACAATAATGAAAGTCTTTTTTTTAGAGTAACAATAATGAAAGTTAATTAATAAATAGTGGTAGTTTTCATAATTAAAGCAACTATCGGTCTATGTTGTTTGAATAGTGTAATTAAAGGAAGAAAAAATATATTTATGAGAGCAGTTATAAGCATGAAATAGGATAAAAAATCTGTGTACCAAAATATTTACATATATAATATAAATATTATTTTTAACTGAAATTGTTTAAAATAAACGTTTTTTCAACTAAAAATATATTATTGTTGACGTTATTTGAGTTTGTGAGTGATTAACTAATTTGTCAAAGTTCCATAAAAAATTTAATTTGTCAGATAGTAGTATTAATTTGTCATTTTTATTTATTCTAAATTTATTAAAGAAATATTTTCTTAGCATTACAAAATTTTAAATTTCTTCTTATATAATACTATTCACATGACTCTTTTTTATTTTAGTTTAAGTTATAATAAAAATTAATTAATAATTGAAAATTATTCTTATATTTTAAATCATTTTCTTTAAATTTTAAAGTTTAACATATTTTATACTTGAAATTTTTTAAATATTAAAATATTTATACATTATATTTTTTATCATTAATTATTTATACATTACAATTATATAAGTTAAAATACATAGTTATAATTAATTCAAACACTCACTTAATATTTTGGGGAAAATAATCTTGTGCTTCAAATTTAATACTCCATCAAACTAAAGAGTTGATGTAGTGGTATAAGGTTTATATGTATTTACATATAAAAATAATTTACTTAGTAGAAAAATTTATATTTAATTTATATTATGTATAAAAAAAATTGGGTCAATGACAGTATGATTTACTAGATTAGGAGACACTTGTGTGTTCTCTTATATGGAATAAAAAAATTGAGTTTAGCTGACATTTAAAAAAAAAAAAGTTACTCTAACTTGTAAGCGAAACTAATAATGGTAAATAGTTGAATAATTGAGAATGGCTGGGTCAACAATCATTAATACAGATCCATTCACGCGCTTTATTGGGTCAAACCCAATATAACTTAGCCTGGTTTAATAGGCCAGTGGGGACCCAACTGAAACAAAGAACATTAGAAATAGTTGAATTCTGGGTCAAAAAGTAGAGTACACATGTGGCTTGGGAATGGGGATAGAAATAGGTTAGGCTATTTATAAAATAAATTTGGTTTAATCTGTTTAAGGTATGGTAGAGTTTATTTTATTTAAGATTTTTTGAAAAATTTGTTTAAATAAAAATATCAGACTTAAGTTTTTAAAAAAGTATGTTAGGTTTATCAGATTGACCTATTTAATATATATATATATATATATATATATATTAAAACTTAAAAATAATATATTTGTTCTCTTAAAAATATTTTTCTTTATTATGAAGGTGGATGATCAATTACTTCAAAAAATTATCTTAAAAATCTCATAAAATAATTATTACTTATTTGAAAATATAAGTAAGATGTTGAGACATTTATATTTAAAAATTGTTTCTTTAACTTTCCTAAATTGATTTAAAGTGTTTTTTAAAATTAAATTTTCTATTAAAAATAAGCTTTTTAATATACTTATAAGCCAGATTAGACTTTTAAATAAGTTAGACCAAATTTAAAAAAAAGGCCTATGACATGTATGTAAATCACGCCAAACTATATATTTTTAAATCAAACCAAAACTAAACCTAATCTGAAGTGACCTTGTTTCCGCCCTAGTTGGGAGTAAGACTTTTGTCAATCTAACCATTTATTCGTTGTGTCTAAATTTGTTGGTTAGTTACTTATGAAAATTACTTGTAATAAATAATATATAATATTTTACATTGTGATCTAATCACAACTTATTATATATATATATATATATATATATATATATATATATATATATATATATGATAAAATTATTAATTTTTATAATAATTATATTAAAAATTATATCCAAAATAACTTTATTTAATTAACAGCATAATTTTTTTTAAAAATGGATGTAAACTAAAACCTATTTTTAGGTCTAAGTATAAATTAGTGGTCATAATTTTTTCTGGGTATAGACATGGGTATGGATACTTTAATTAATACCTAATTCTAACCATATTCATATGATATATTTCAATTAACTCTTATACTTTTAATTAATATTTTTTATTTTTTTATTTACATTGTAATGTTAGTATTAGAATACCATTCATAATGATAAATCTGTATATCATATGAGAATCGTAGCTATATATAATAAATTATTAATTAAAAATTACTAATCAATATTTATCTTTGTTGAATTAAACTGATACTTTTATTAATTTACGCAACTAATATTGACAATGTTGGTGTCAAACAGTAATAAAATGATCAATTTGGTGTAAAAGAGATATTAGTTAATGACTAAATTAAATGAAAATTTTAAGTATAAGGGAGCAAATTTGGCAACATTATGTCTAAATTAAAACATTTTTATTGCTTAATTTGACAATCTTTTAAATGATTTTGTCTATTAATTGTAATGTTTAAATTTAACAGTCTTCTATTGATCGAAAAAATTAACATTGCATTAGAATTGATAATTTAATTTATTGTGTTAATATTATAATTTTACTAGTCTATCTATTATTTACAGCTGATATAAGTATTTATTTTTTAAAAATTTAATCAGTTTTATTTAATAATTAATTATTATTCAATTTTAAGTTAGGTTAATTTATTTTTGGATCACATTTTCATAATCTAAATTCCTAATTAAAAGGTAGCATAAAAAAATTCCTAATTAAAAATCATCTTTTGTTAGTAAAAAAATTGGAAACACAACTAAGTTACTCTCAAACTAAGATAATTGAACAGACTCATATTCTTAAATATCTCGCATAAAAAAACATAGATATGTGAAAACAAAAATTGCTAACCACCATAAGAAAACAAAAAAAAAAAAATAGAGAACATCAATTTTTTTTTTTGTGTCATATTGGCATCAAATTATATTTTTTTATAAATATATTCTCAAATGATGTTTACCGGATCATACATTCTAGTTTATTTAAATAAGAGCATGAACATGAGGTGAAAAATAATCTAAAATTATGAAAACGGTTTAGTTCGACTCGTTGGACACGTCCTACTTTAATTCACTTAAAAAACCAATCAATTTAATTTATTGGCGAATCTTAAAAATGTTGATCTAGACAGGTTGATGGGTTAAAAAGATTAATCCACGAAAAACAAATTTCAACATAAAATCGATGTAAGAAAAAAATTCCAGCAAAATTAAATAATGTGAGGTTGCATTTTTTGTACTTCAGAAAAAGATAAAAAGAGACTAATTACAACAAATGTAGCGAATGCCTATTATGTAGCTCAGAAGGAGAGTCACTGTAATCAATGAACGGAGTTAACTCGAGAGCACTCTTTTTCGCCAACAAATCTGTCACACCATTGCCCTATCTTAGGGTATAAACAAAAGACAAACTCCAATTATGTATGGCTGCATTTGCTCGTGACTTTTCATCATTTTGACAATTTCAATTTTAAAGAAATTAATTTCTTAAAAACAAAACACTATTATATGTGGTCAGGTTTTTTTTTAAACGAATTCAGGAAGAGTAAACTGTGTCACAGATAAACAGATTTAATTTTTAAGCTAATTGTAAATTTCAATTTGCTCTCAAGCCCACCACGGATTCAACACGAATGAAGCGTGTCATAGATAAATCAGATTCGATTTTTAAGCTAATCACAAATTTCAGTTTATTTTCAGCCCACCTTGATTCAAATCCGTGATGGACGACTAGATTGACTCATGGGTTTGGATTCATTTTGAAGGACATTGAGAAATGAGGATGATGAGTAACACGAGTCATGAGATCCATTGACCATACATACCCGTACCGTAGCCATCGCTATCCGGGTGTATCCGTACTGCTATCCACTCGCTCACTCCTATGTATATTCTTCTATTCATCTTTCTCATTTTACCATTCTCGCCTTTGCCACTGCAACTGAAACTCAAAAACAAACCCAACTCTGAAATCCTCCCTCCAATTTCTCATGCAAATTTGAAATTGAACGTTAACGACATGACTTGTTCTTACGTTTCGGATTTAAAATCAATACACTCCGCTCACCACTCCCTCGACCACGTTCCCTTGTCACAACGCCCAAAATTGTTGCATCCCCCAATTCTCCAAAACGACACTCCGCACCGCTCACTCTCCAATTCGATGTTGTTCTGAAAAATGAACAGGAGGATTCTGATTCTCAGGTTAATTATTGTTATTATGTCTTCCTTTTGCTCTTAGTATAATTTCGCTGATGTGAACATGAGCAATTAATTATTGAAGGTCTCCATGAAATACCTACTTTTGGTTTAAAAATTAGATATGTGGTGATGTTAGGTTTGCCGACCAAGTTTTGAGTTGTTGTTTTTTTTTTTTTTTTTTTTTTTTTACTTTTTGTTATTCCGTTGCAGAGATTTTGCATTGGCAAGAACCTTTTTTGTTTTCTTGTCTATTCCCCCCCGGCAATATGCATGTGGAGTAGAATGATTCAGTGCATTGGGTTCATTATGATTTGGAACGATTTCTGTTGATCGTTTTTTGTGTCATGGAAACAAACAAGTGAAGATGCACCAAAAATTTATGGAAATGCCCTCTTTATATACTTCAATGGTGTACTTAGTTGAAGAAAAACCTGTGCTTTAGTACCACTAGGATCGGATTATGGTTGGGGGTTTGTGTTAGAGAGCTAATAGCTATTTACTGTAAATAAGCTTTGCTACCGTTTAGAAAGCTAAGAAGAACAATAAAATAAAATCATATTTTTTCATTGATGAAGATAGCCTATGAGGAGTAAGTTAGAAAGCTAATTGCTGATAATGATGACCCTACAAGTGTCATCATCCTAGCTTATGGAAATTAAAATAAAATAGCATTAGTAAGATAGGTTTGAGGATATTTTTAGGCCTCCCTAGGCCCATCCTAAAATTGCCGCTGAGTTCACATAGAACCTTGTCCTCAAGGTTCTGAGGCAAAACCGAACTGTGGAAGGAGATGGATATGTGAGCATATGATCAATCCTAATTTAATGTTTGTTGGGGCTTCAGAAAAAGTGAGAGGGTGGCAGCTAGGGAAGCACTGCATCAGGTTCATCCAAATAGTGGGAGGCAATAAAGCTTGATTTGGTGACACGAGACAAATCATACAAGGGTTGAAGTTGCAGGGACACACGGTAATTTATGAGGGTAGCTGAAATGGGAGCAGATTTTATCACAAGTGAAAAAAGAGAAGGCACATGGATTATGTTGCCTTTGAACGGTCGGGATTGGAGTGTGGGGGTTTTGGGTAGGATCTGTTGGTTGCGGGCTTTGGTGGAAAGGTGGAGCCTTGAGAAGAGAAACAGTGCCAGCTGCAGGCAGGCAGGCATTGGGACACATGACTAATGTTACTAGTTGTATCAACAAATGGTCTTGCCAAACAACTCTATTGTGGAAGTACTACTTTTAATTCCATAGCTTGTCTCTCTCGTTCCATGTTGATTGGATCTTGGATTTTCGATTCTGGTGCTTTCAATGACATTATTGGTAATTCTTCTCTTTTCTTAAATTTGTCTTCCACCAAATCTCCTCATTTCTTCACCCTTCCATCTTTAACTATTACTTCTGTTCTTTTATTCCTCAATGTCCTTTTAACTTGATTTTCATTAGTCAATTTACTTGTACTCTTTACTTGTCCCATTACCTTTTGAGTTGCTTCATATACAGGGCCAGAGTACGGGACAAACAATTGGCATAGTCTTTGAATCTCATGGACTCTAATATCTTCAATCTCCATAACATACCATATTTGCTATTTTTGAGTTCCCTGATCATTTATATTGTTGTTTGTTTAGGTCATTCAAGTGTAAATGAATTTAAAAAGTGGTCCCCATTTCTACCATATACTATCTTTTGAATGTCAGTTTTGTCATCTCGGCAAACGTGTCCAGGCTACTTTCCAAAGAAAGGACAATAGTTATTCAAAATCTGCCTTTCATATTATTCATTTATATGTTCTAGTTGTGTTAGATCTATTCGAGCTGACAAGTATCTTGTTACTTTCATTGATGATTTATGAAGATGCGGTTGGATATTTACTCAGAGGATCTTTATTTACAGTTTGATACTTTACAAAATTTTTGTTTTGAAATTCATACTCAATCTGGGTGCATTATTGGTATTTTTTTCAGGCACCAAGGGTATTTCTCGACCAATAATTGGTCATTGGTGACAAATTCTTTTTCAGGTGTAAAGATCGTTGAAGTGGGCTTTGCCTGCCTCTCCCAACAATGCCTATTCCATGCATGGCTAGGACTTGAACCCTGGTTAGCATGCTTAAGGGACCTAATAAGTTATCAAATGTGCTAGACTTTTTTTGGTACATTTGTATTCTGTGCAGTGACAATGCAAAATAGTATTTTTCTATCCGATTCACTTCTTTCATCACATGGTATGATTCATCAATCTAATTGTCCTCATTCCCCACAACAAGGTATTGTAGAAGGAAAACATTGTGGCCTGCTTCATAGAATTTGATTAAAATAGATTCATAGTCCTTGTGGAGATCATGAGGATAAAAACCATAAAACTATCAAGCTTTGGCAACATCTTTTCATGATCATCCTTGATCAACGTAAGCTTGAGTTCATCAATAATAGATTGTACCTTGCTTAGAAAGTTAGACATATCATGATCTATTATTTGGAGCATAGCCATTCTTTGAACAGATTCATGTAGCTGTTGTATATCATTGGCGATATTCCAAACTTTCTTCTAAATGTCACAACAAGTCTTATATGAATGGGGAGTTGTAAGGTTAGCTTGGTGGTTGAGGGGGAAGTGAGAAGTCATGGGTTCAAATTCCTCCCACGAACAAAATCGAACAAGTTAACAACTAACATTTGCTGATAAAAAAAAAAGTCATATGTGAATGGAAGTGCAACATTAACTTAGGGTCAATGGATTGCCATAATAATAAGGAAAAGAGTTAATAATTTGCCAGTTTCCATTCTTCCCTCTTAGTGGTGGCAATATTCTCTACATTTTGACTGAGATGCTTAGAGAGATCTTGATTGAGAAACCGTCTCTCAATAGTGGTGTACTAGCCAAATAATTTTTGCCATTCAATTTCAGATTGGTGGTGGCAGCGGCCTGGTGGGGCCTGGGTGACCCTGAAAAGGTGAAGGAGAAGGAGAAGGAAATAAATTCCTTTTAACTTTTGGAATCATCCTTAAAATCCAAACAGAAAGCACAAAGATCTGAGAACCACACAACAACAGCAGGCCAGAAAAACAGAGCCAAACAGTAGCATCTGCTTAAAAGTGAATTAGGCAAGAAATACCCAAAAGCACATTGAGCAAAACTGATCATACAGGGGAAGAAGAAGTTGAGGAGACTTTGGAGATCATGATAGTACCACTACCAGTGGCAAAGAGTGAGTTGACCTGAAGGTGGCATGTGAATTACATGTGCCTGATGACAACAGAAGAAGATGCACCATGTGGCAGCACCCTAATAATCAGATCCAACAAACAAACTCGCAGTCAAGGACTGTGCACAAGACAGATCAGCCTTAGCAGTGGCTAAGCCAAACCTGAAAGGATATCAAATTTGTGCTGAACTGGATTAGAGCATCAGAGTTCTGCTGCCAACTTGAGATTGAAATTGAAATTGATGAATACTAAATATTTTACTGACTTGAGCATTGCTCTGTGATGCAAACTTATATAGATAGTAGTTACCATGAAAATGGAAAAGAAATCACCTAAACTCTAGGAGATATGATACAGAGGGAGAAGAAGACTGCTGCAAAACTTGTATTTTATTCATAGGTGTATCTATAAAAATAGAAACACTAATCTACAATAACTACTAATCTTTCATGCTATAAACAGTGTCAACTGAGTGCTTTTGCAATCCTTTGTTTGTAGTGAGTGACAAACCCAAAAACTTATCATGCACGATGGGTGGAAGGGACTCGTAATAACTAATAAGCTTTCTAGAGAGTTCAATAAGTGGAACGGACTTGAATGGCTTGTAACCATATGACACTTAACATCTTTTCAGAAAAAATAAATGAAAAAAATGAATTTTTTAAATGAATTTATGCAAATTAGCTTTGCCCTTTTTACATGACATAATTTTTTTTTTGTTTAAAATCTGCTGATGCAATAACTTTGAATAGCAGCGTATATGTTTGAAAAGTTTAATAGCCCAACCCCTCTATCTCCTTTCAGTTTTTTGCATTTTCATTTCAGTTCCTTTTAACAAATAAAATTTCTGGTTTAGTTCAAATGTTTTATAACTAAACAACCAAGTTTATTAATGGAAATATGGAATATAATATTTTTGCCATTGTGAAGAACCATAGTGAAAACATTTTGTTTGAAGGAAGCTAGATAGAACTTCTTTAACATGGTTAAAATCATCTATTTGTTATTGCAGGAAGCTTCCAGAATTATCAAATGCAGCTTTAGAGGTAATTTAATATTAATTTTTCTATTAGTTGAATAATGTATTTATTTTAAAGGTTGAAAGAGTTAGTCATAACTCACTTTTGGTTTTTTGTTAGCCTTTGTTTTCTATTAGTAGAATAATATATTTATTGAAAAAAAGTTAGCTTATCCCTCATTTCTGGTGGGCATTAATTCTTGATAATTATAAACATTTTAGTGTATACGGCAACTTCTATGATGCTGATAAGGATTGCAATGCCTCTTGTCTTCGTGAAATGAAAATTTTCAATATTTCCTTTTGGTCCTTGATTTTTTATAATGCATATCTTTTCTCTCTTCTCTTTGGCTGCAAAACATGAATTCTTGGTATAAAAATTAATATTTTTCATTTAGGAAAAACTATCCACATTTACAATACTTGAGGAATGGTTTCTGATTAATTAGTCACTTTTTGCACAATTTATTACTCACTAACCAGCACCTCATTTCGTGTAATTTTTCCTTTAATTTTTACATGGATCTGGTTCGATTCAATTGATATTGTAGGAAAGATGAGCTACTGCTCTGTGATACAGATGATTAGGATGGATTTTAAAGGAATTCCACATTTTTATTTTGTTGAAATTATAGTTGGTTTGGGGAGTACCAGGAATAATCTGAGATCAAATGATTCAAATCACAGAACTTTTGGGGGCTATTAGTAGTAATGGTGACTTTTTCCTTAGGTTTGTATTAGTTTCAAACTAGTCTGTATTTAGAAAAAACTAGAGATGTTAAATAGTATATTATGCCTTGTGTTCATAATCACATACTCGTTTTCTTTTCTAATTTAAATTGGCGTGCCTGCATTCTTTCCATGTTATCACCAGTAAGATATTATTTAAATATTTTGTTCAAATACTCTTTAGAATAGTCTCTCTTTGATTTCTCAAGTGAAGTCAATCTATTTTATCATGCTTGGACCTCTTTATTAAAATTGCAAATTATTCATGTTACAGGGTGGTAATGAAGGCTTGTTGGAAACCTTCACGGAACACACTGTTAAAAAAGTAAATTAAGAGATGAATTTTGCTGATGGGAAAGAAGCAGAGGCTAGAGACCAGTGTCATGACATCCCAGAAGGGAGTAATATTTCACTACTGCTTGGGGCCACATGTGGATCATCTTTATTAACTGACTATGCCGCTTCTAAATCAATAGGATCAGTAATTTAACCTGGCCTTCTAGAAGACGACCATTTATTAAAATCCAGAGGAATAGTGGAGCAATTTGATTCACATGTGGACCACAATTTGTTATAATAATGATGGCCCAATTAGTTCAACTTCTCCAACCTTTGTCAAGGTCAAGGATGAACCTTGGGATTATGGTGAAAACTACAATGTTACTAAGGATGCTATGGGTAGCATTTCTTTCAAACTCTCAAATGTAAAAAGTGAAAGGGAAGTCCATAATGAATATCATGATGATCAAATGGAACATATGAACTTAATTGATCGACTAAATTTCTCATGGCTGGAGCAGATTCTAGTTTAAATATTTCTACGAGCTACTCTTTGAAGAAGACTCAGCCTTCTTCCTCTCTGTCGAGCCCTATTTTTTCAAAATCTGCTGAACCTTCAAGCATCAAATCTAGGCGCAAAAGAAAAAAACAGCCACGTAATAGCTAATTCTGTTGTGTTTAATTATCCTTTATAATAATTATGCCAACTTTATTTTGATAAATC
Organism: Glycine latifolia; assembly: GCA_013407115.1. Classification (NCBI taxonomy): domain Eukaryota; kingdom Viridiplantae; phylum Streptophyta; class Magnoliopsida; order Fabales; family Fabaceae; genus Glycine; species Glycine latifolia. The sequence continues at coordinate 19,528,981 of CM023942.1, read as the reverse complement.
CCATTATAAATTATAATAATGATCCCAAATGTTAAATTATTTTGCAGTGATTCAGTTCAAGAAGCACTTATGGAGAATGCTCCTGGGCTCCTGCAGGTACTGTATTTTAATTTGTGTACAGTCACTGTCAAATTGGATTTTTTTTAGCTTCTTGGAAATGCCATTTGGCAGGTATTGCTTGACAAAGGTGTATTAGTTGATGAAATTAAACTTTATGGAGAAAAAGAAGATGATGAAGCTCTGGATGAATTATTTTGTGAAGATAGCTTTTCAGAGCTTGAGGCTGTGATAATAAAGGTGAAGAACATGCTATAATTATATTGTCTGCCTTTAATGGTTTGCCCTTTCATTTTATTTCTGGACCAACTAACTCACAATATTTGTTAGTTATAATGTCTCAATTGTTTTCCTTCTCTTCTCTTTTTATAGTTACTGATAAATAGATTGTTTTGTCATACATGGACATGGATGACATGATTATAATACAACTTATTAAATTAATATAAAACTAATTGTTACATTACGTGTATCTTGCATTTATTATTAGATAGAAACTTATGATTCTAATTTCATAATAATTATTAATTGATTGATATGTAATCAATATTGATTCTGATTTCTCTATTATGAATAAGATATGGTCTACTTAGACACGCAGTACAGTAAATAACTTGGATACTAATCAAAGACACAAATCTTAAATCTAAAGAGAGAATCCATGTTTAAAAAACGAGCAAGATTTCTTGTAATTTATATGATAAAATGATAAAATTTATATAATTTATTGTGACATTCCTTTCTGTAATGGTATAAAGGTTGAAGAAATAGATGAAAAATGTAAATGCTGTTTGGAGTATTTGAAAGTGTTCTGTATAGATACATGTCAGACATTATTTGGAACTCTATGTTGTTCCTTGGTTTTGTCAGTGCGAAGTATGATTAAGATGTCATAAGTAGACAATAATTGACAATTATGCTTTTTTAAAAAAAACTGACATGATTGCTGAAGATATTTTCAGTTAAATCATTCTCTTATAAAATGGAACATTTTGTATTTTTTTTTTGGGTGTATTAAATGTAATTCCTTTTCAAGAAAAGGAGTCATTGTCCTTCTCAAGAATCCCCCCCCACCAATTGCTGTTTCAAACAACAGATAATACATAAATTATTTCCCAACTAATCAGGTATTATGATGGAACCTTTTCAAGGGTTAAATCTATTGAGAAAGCTAATTTTATAAGAGAAATGAAATGAAATCTTGATTGTTTAGTTGTCTATGAATGATTGAGTGCATGTTTGGATTAAAGTTACGAAAGTATCCTAGTCTTGCTTCTCCAAAACTGAGTTTTCACTTTTTAGACAAACTTTTTTCCCAAACATACTTTTGGGAGGTAACCAAACATGACCCCAAATTGATTTTACTCTCAAACATACTTTTGGAACATCCCACTGGAAATCCAAACATACTCTGAATGGTCAAGAATCACTCTTCTCATTTTTCACATGCTTCCCCTGGTTGAACATATCAGCTTCAACTTTTACAATATGTTTGCAAGTTTGATGTGAAAAAATAGGTTTGTTAGGAAGAAAAGGAATTAAATGAAAAGATGACCATTATTTCCTGCTGATTTGTTTATTGGGGAAAATGGGGAAAACTGGTTTATTCTTGGCTTTCTTGTGCTCTTAGAAAGAAAAGGAATGAAAGTAAATCAGTATTTTAGATAATCCGAAGTCGATCACTTTTTTTCTGGAAGGCCCAAAAGAAACAAGTACTTTTGCACCCTGGCATTTTCTTTTCCAATTGCCTGGATGTTATGATGATATATGATCAGGTTTCAGATCTTCTGTTGAAGTGTATTTGACAGGGTATAAGGATAAAATGAGATCATATTTGGCTAATACTAGTTTCAAAAACTATTTGTTGATAAAAATTGGCTAAAGCTGAAGCCTCGGTATTTATATTATTACATATGAAGTATTGAAGTATTTTTCTGATGAGTCATTTGATGGTTTTAATCAAGTGCTCTAGATTTATTTATTTTTTCCCTTTATTTGGAGACAGATTTTCCCTCAACAGTACTCTTTTTTTAAAATTACCTATTACTCGTGCCTCAAAGGCTTCAAGAGCGAGTTATTGCTTAGGTTGTTTAATCTCACTTGTGGAGCAGGTAATTGGTTTCCTACAAACTTACAGCGTATATATTGTTGATTTTATGCTGCAGTGAATTCTTATTTTATGTGTGTACTTTTTCTGCTACAGACACGATATTTTAAATTTCGATAGTGGCCAGTTGAGTGGGGTTGGTGCCGAGACCTTCAATCATTTATTTTTGTTTTTGAGAGACATAACAGGTGCTTGATTTGTCTTAAATTTCATCTTTTTGATCCCTTCTCTACTTCTCATTATATTCCATGATGTTTGCTTTGAGCTGAACTTCAATGCAGGATAGTGCTGGAGTGCCCTGAATATGGTTATGCAGCCTAGTTCTTTGAGCTGGTAGGATACTTACCTGTTGAATGGCAGCTCAAGCGTTTGGTGATTGCTATGAAACTGACTACCTGTAGAAGGATTTCCATTATTGAGAATAAAGAATTGGTGGTTATGGTTTTACTACTCATTTGAATGGCAGCTCAAGCGTTTGGTGATTGCTATGAAACTGACTACTGTGACAGAGTTGTGCATGACAGGAAAATGAGGACAATTCTTCAGAGTGGCGATCTAAAGTAGGGAAATTGCTGGAGGATGGTTATAATGGTGGAACAATAGTTGCAGAATACATGTTTTCTCAAAGCCCTGACAGTAACATAAGCTGTAGTAGTCCCATGTCTGATTAGAGGTTAGCTTGTGCAGAAAATGTTTCCATATGTATACCTTGTATATTTATTGGTAACATTCTTTGAGACCATGACCTAGCAATTATAGAGTAGTTCAACATGAAAACTTTCAACATTTGTTCCGAGCTACAATACATCCTTTTCAGGAATGCATGGTGGAGCATCAAATAGATATGCTTCAGACCATGCTTTACCACTGTAAAGGAGTTCGGATTTTAATATTCAGGCAAACGACAAATTCTGCCTTCAATGTAGATACATAACCATGTTATAGCATTAAAAAAGTGATTAACTTTTGTTTTCATTTCTTTATGTTGATCTCGTTTTTCTCAGAAGTCAAGTATGGTTTAATATTTGCACTAGATTCAATATTCATTTTTTGAATACCAAAATTGCATTTGGGATTATGGTGTTTGACTTAACTTTGTTAGGGTCCTTTTAAACTGTCAAGTTAAACCGACATGGATTGGTTCTTGATTTAATCAGTTTAATTGGCCTATTACGTTTTCTTAATTTTAACTAGAATTGATGGATGTAGTGATTTATGAAAACTGAGACATCAATTTTTGTGCATTTGATAAATGATGTATTCAAGGTAGGATGCTTGACTTTGTTTGAAATTTGGATTTAATTTATGAAGTGTACTTCAAGTAAATAGAGGTGTCTTGATGTTGGTTTTGCTTTTTGGCATGTAGAGATTAAGTAATTTTACTTTGGACCGATTTGCAATTCATTGTTCATAAATGTATTTTAAAAATCTTGCACCTACATGGGAAGTTGACCTTGGTCAACACTTTTACAATTTGACTTGATGTAGTGCTTTGAGTTGAGATGGCCCAAAACAACATAATATTTAGTTTCATTTTTCTCCTATTTGATCACTTTTTATCAATTGAGGCATCATTTCGAAAAATATTTTTATTAAATATTCTGGAATTTTTTTTCTAGAATATCTAACAAGGATATTAAGAATTTTATCTATAATTTTAATAGTTTTGAGTCTTAAAATTGATGTTTCAATGGGATGATTCTAGTCCTCCAAGTCCAATCCCTTCGAAGAAGATTACGGATGGCATTGACGAGGCTCGACTTTGCTGCACAGTCAAAAGAAATACTGATCTTGAAAAATTTATTTTGAATGGCTGGAAGGGCTATTTACCAGAGTTTTTTTAATGAATGGGAAAAAAATTCATTTTGAATGGCGTTTTAAGTTAGATGTAATTCTTATATTCTTACCTAAATGCTCATTTCACAAAGTTATGAAGTATATTTAATTTTATTTAAATTTCTTAAAAATAATATATTTACAGTAAATTATCATAAGAAAATTAATAATTTTATTGTCAAATATTACAACAAAAAAATCTAAGTTAAAAGGAAAGAAATTTTTTTCACTTATTCACAGATTAATATTATAAACTCAGTTACAGGATGTTTGATTTTTAATTTAATTGAAATACACTAATAATATATTTTTACTCCCTTATCTAATAGTAGTAAATAGTAATAGATTGTCACAAATATCGTAAGATTATTAAGTTTTGTAATAATTACTTTAAAGTTTTCATTTAAGATCATTTTAACTAGTTGATAGTGTAGAAAAATTTATATTAATATTATACGATTTTTTTTTTCATTTGGGTTTTCAGGTCCATACACTTGGAGTTATGACCAACAGAAGACCCCACTTTCCTATGGGAACAAAAATGAACAAGAAACTGGAACTTTGTACTAGGTTCGTTGCATTATTTCGTTAGTTTGGTACTTTATTTTATCATTATTATTGTGTCCACTTAAGTAGGTACTTTCAGTTGCTTCATTTTACCGAGCTATTGAAAAGATGGATTTTTAAAGGATAATCCACCTAAATTTTAGACCATCGATTGGTTTTTATTGACTATGATGAATATGCAAATTATTTTAATACTTTTTAAATTTTACATAATCATATCCAATGATTATTATAATGTAGGACAATCGATGGTTCTTAAAACACTTTATATATTTCTTAAAAGAATATGTCTTATTTGGGATCAAAGAAAATAATAATAAAGCAAAAGGAAAAATATTCATTACCTTTTAAAATAAAAATTGCTTGTAAAGAGAAATTATATTTTCTTTTATTCACTGTTTTGAAAAATAAAACATTGTATTTTTTTTACTTTTTTAATATTTTATTTAGTAATAAAAGAGAAATATAATTAACATAAAAAATTATTTTATATATATAAATGAGAGATCATATTACACCAGTATAAGTTTGACAACTATTGCATCATTTTTATAATTTGATATATAATGTAATTTTTATTAATCTAATCATTGAATTATATCTACATATTATCAATATCTTTTATATCAAAACAACAATAATGTAATCAAATGATTTATTTTTTTAGCATATTTTAAAATATTAATATTATGTTGATTTTAGTCTATATGAACGAAGTAACAAATGATTTTAAATAATATAAAAATTTACATATGTGATCTATGTGAAAGAAACTTTCATTTCAATCCAATTGTGAGTTTTAAAAAAATATTATTTAATTAAAATTTATAAAATAATGTAATAATTATCAAAAGTTATACTGGTATAATTTTATACCATTCACAACTTTATATAAATTGTAACTTTCACCAATTTAATTATTAAATTAATTGTTATATATAATACTTCGATTATTTGTGTCAAATCTTATAAAACTAAATAATAATAAAATATTTTAAAAATAACCTTACCTTAATTTTAATATATATGAAAGAAATATTAGATAATTTTATACTGATTTAAATTTTATAAAATAATCTATTCTGATAGAAATTTTGATTCTACTAACATGTTTTAAGATGAATTTATCTAATAAATATTATTAAATGATATAAGAAATGAGTATAATTCACTAATTCATTGTGATGTTAATCAACACTACTATCTCCTGATATTTTATAATAGATTAAAACATGAGAAATATTAGTAAAATACTCTTTTCAAAATAGTCTTTGCATTTAATTGAAATTTATTAAATATTACAAAAGTTTATAAGTTTAATTTCTTATTTAATAAATTTTATTCATAATTTTATAATTTCAAATAAGTTTTAATTAATAATAAAAAATATGCTACTATCACTTATTCTAAAATATTTAATAACCCCTTTAATTAAAAATAAACGTTTGGTGTTGAATAAACTTGATGCCAATGCTGTCATTTTCCCTCTCTGTGTCGTACTTTCCAGTCTTCCACTCATTACATATTAATAATAGTTTTCAAACCTTCTAGCAATCATTACTAATCGATCCGCTGAATGCCAATACATCAAAGCGTGGAGGTTTCTCAAATTTAACGTTGAATTCCTGCAATATCCACTACCACTTTCTTACAAATAAAAAATTACACACTTCCTATATCAACCCTGAAAAAACCCTAGTTAGATGACATATCTGAGGTAACTTTGATCAAGTTCTTACATCATATGAACTAGAGAGTGTTTGGTAATTTTAATAGCACTTTGACTAATTTTGTATTCAATAAATATTATTCCAACCACGCCGGTAGAATTTTATTTGAAACGGAACGTAACATAAACTAGTAAAATAGAGTAGTTAAATGACTTAAATCAATGCTTTGGGGTACCTATTTAACTAGAAAACAACCAAGAGGTCCTGAAAGACATTGCTGCCAACTCATTCAGAATGCTAGAATATTTGAAAATTCATTAAAAGCAAGCTTAAATAGTACTTATAATCGATCATATTGAAGACCAAAATGCAAAGCCAAATAGAAATGTCTGGGACAAAGTGTTTGTGTCTACATCACACCTTTTTTATTTTATTTTTTATAAATTTGGGGAAGGTCAAGAATGAGTATTCTCTAAAACATAATATGTGGTTCTCATATTGTAACGTTGCCCTTGCCTCAAAATGACAGACGTTATTAACGGGAGTTGAATGTAATGAAAGAGATTATTCTCTCGTAATATGATAAATTAATGTTCAAATTAATTCTTGTTAAAAAATTTATTCACATTTAATATTTAATGTTTGATCGTTTTCTAGTATATAATATTACCTTTGAAGAAGAAGAAAATAAAAGCACACACCTTCGCAAATCTCTTAACAATGTAGAACAAGTGTAGCTGCATTGCATAGTACATATGAAAAATAAGGTTTTTATGAAAATGAAGAAAGGATACGTCGTGACACATCCATAAAAAAATAGAATACCTAATAGGCTTTTGAATACCCATCATTAGTATTACTATTATCAATTATCATCGGATAAAGTTATAGTCTTATAGAGATTATATAGGATGTATCATATATATAAAATTGAAAGTTGGTGATGAAAATAATGATATTCTCTCTTTTTATTTCTTCAGCTGGTCGGTTTCATCGGTTTCATAAAAGCAGTGCCTTCTCTAAATTGTTGGTATCTTTTAAGTTTCTGTTGCGTTGGCAAGCAGTCATATCCGAAGACTGAACCAGAAATTATTCCACCTTTTGGTAGGGGTGTGGACCGAGGGATTTCAGTGCAATGTGACACTAATTCTTTCTTTGTTTCTTTTTTTTTACATGTCGTTTTTCAAAAAATAATTTTATTCGAAACATAGCTATCTCACCATTTCCGAACATGCCAATTGTGAGAAAACAACATAATCATAATGTTCCACGATTAGTTAGAAAAGGGAAGGTACCAGGATGTCAATCTATTATTCTAAATTAATTATATAGGGCTAGTATTATTGCGTCAAGCTAGTGCGTTGCTGAAGTCACTATTATTAGGTTGTAGAAGTCATTCTAGCAAATAGGTTTTCAAGCTAGCTAGCATATGTATGAATGACCAAAGCATTAGGGAATTCATATGCCATGTGTAAATTAATTAACATCCACTAACCAAATCTAAACAGAGATAGAGATTGAAAGAAAATAAAAGGGTCATGCATGAAAGTGAAGAAAAGAAATGCACACATATATTCTAGTATTTCTTTTTAGCGAATTTCATTTTCCTTTGAGTAAAGCATTATTTGATTGTTAAATAATTTCTAAAAAACTAATTTAAGGAATAAATTTTTATTAATACTAATTTGAGCTTTTAATTTTATAAAAAAATTACTTGTTTGTCAATAAAAATATAATAAATGACGAAAATGTTAGAGTAAAATAATTTAGAACATGACACGTCTGGCATGTTTTAATGAAAATCATCTTTTTTTAATCAAATGAAAACCATCCTATATGCTAATTATTCTTCTGTTAAACTTACTCTCTCAATTAGCTAGTAAAAATTAAAGTATAAGTACGAAATGTTACTCAATACTAAAATTAGGACATTGTCTCGAACCATAATTAAAGCTCATAACGAGTAACTAACAGATGGCAATCTAATTAATTAATAATTTTTTTAGCGAAAGTTGAATTCAAAACTTTATAGCCATAATTTAATTTCACTACTTAAAATTAGCATTGATACTTACGAGATGAACTTATACAAATATTAACTAAATTCTGTGGTTAATTTATAGACTCCAATAGGGTTGATAATCCTCTTTTTCCTCAAGTTTCAAGACTCCTTTGAGTGATGGGGTGAGTATTATAAAAAGTACTTCAACTCTCAAATTAGTGAAGGACAACATAAGAATTAATATGTATGATAGATGCAAACATGGGAATGTTATTACAAGGTTGTACCTAGTTATCTTTATCCTTATAAATAGGGTGAAGTCATTTATAGTGTGAGATGCTTTAACACTGGATCACGCGTGTAACTGTTTGTCCTTCTTATTACGGTGGTTTTTAAGAATAAGAGACTATTGTGGTGAAATAATAGTTCATTTTGTTTGCTGATAAAAAGAAGAAGAGAACTATTATGAAACTATTGACCTCATGCTGTCATGCATGGTGTTGAGTTGATCTCATTAAAGATTTATCTCAACAATATATAGTAAACATTGGTCCATCGTGGTAGAAATACAATATTTATAATACCATGAAACTTGGAATATGAAGAGTTTAGATATTGAAATTGTCACCCTAAGGAAAGTTTTACTTAATTCTCACTTTGTTTTGACATATTATCCCATAATTATAGCTGATTAGCTGTAAGGATATCCCAAAGACGAAGGGAATAATTGAATCAACGGTTAATGACATAAATATTTGGACGAAATGAATGAATATAAATCTTAATTTAACACCTTAAAGCACAAAAAATTTGACTTGTGAAGATGCACTTATTTGAAGATTGATTCATTTGAAACATGATGAAAAGCAAGTTGGGAGAGAGAGAGAGAGGGTATTGTATACCTTTGTTCTAAGGCCCTTATTTATCAAACCTTTTGGAAGCATTAGGATTTTGGAAAGTCACATATGGGGCCCAAAATTCCACTACATCCACCAATGGAATCCATGCGTGATTAGGTCTACCGTTCTATTCATTTTGGGAGACCAAACTGCACCGCCCCATCTTATTTCTCATTTCGGTTATGCACTTTTTGTGCCAGTGTACCCCATCACACCGATTTCTGTTATTTATTTATTTATTTATAAGAAATAAGTTTTCTTATAAAATACCTGAAATTTGTTTTTTTATAAAAAAAATCGAAACTGAAACTTATTTCTTATAAAAAAATCTTACTAATATAAAATCACAATATTCATTATCTTGATTAATCTCAATATAATACATATTTGAGTTTTTCAGATAAAAGACTATTAATTTATACTGTTATTTAATTATAATTTGTTATGTATAATAAATTTATTAAAATTTTTACTAATTAATTTAAAAATCATACCAATAATATTTTATTTAATAATAGAATACATAATCATTAAATTCTAATTTTTTTATTTATAAAAACAATTAATAATATATACTTAATTATCAATTATGTGCCATATATAAACTAAGAAAATTATAACAATCCTCAACTATCTAATAATTTCTCTCATCTCACATCCAACCCTAGCTATATGATTACTAAAAATAAGTTCAAAAAAGGAGTGACCTACCAAATCACCAAATACTATCAATCATGCATCTTTCATTTCCTTATCTCTCTGTTGGGAATTTAAACAAAAAAAAAACATTTCCTACCAAATTCACATCTTCTAAATCGCCTTTTCTTCTTAAAAAAGCATATCCACCTCCCTCTTTGCCCAATCCATGGACCATCAACAGCTTTTATTCCCATGCCTCTTTATTTTTCTATTTGTTCTCATCTTTGCTCGTGTTTCTGTGGATGACATGAAACCTATGGTCTGTCCTTTTCACAGGTATATTATTTTATACAACACTTTTATGCCCCTCACTTTATACTACATACACCTGTGCATATTTGTTGGTACATTTTCATCTAATACTCTCGCTCGTGGCCTTTATGCATCGCATTTGTTATACAAATTGAAAATGGGGTTACAAAGTAAAATAACATAAAAGTGTCTAGCTCAATTAAGTAGAATGTATAAATATTATAAATCTTTTTATATTATGTATATAAAAAGTGAAATAACGTAATTAAGATATCAATATTTAAATTTAATTTTGTTTAATTACTTTATTTTCATAATCTGCACTGAAATTTAAATAATGATTTTCATTTTGTAAATTATTAAAGTAAAGTAAATAAGGAATTCTAGTCGTTTGTCTCTTCTAGCGCCTTGTTTGCTTGTATACACTGTCCAAAATTCCCTTCAGCAAAACAACAGCCATATAAACCTTGGATTCAACAATCATTTTACCTTTTTAGTTTCTCACTCTTTTTCTATCTTAATTCTTAGATATCTGAATTCTTGTAAATTAATTCTCTCCGTTAATAACCCTCTCATTCTCACTTAGTGTATAATGTAGAACTTAAAAATTATATATAATCGTTAACAATATAACCACTTATATAAGATTTGTATACTGGAAAAACATATTAATTTAAAAATATATATATTTTTAGTTCTTATATTGTCAGTCAAACATTGTCAAGGTATTTGTACACTTCATATTAATTAATTTGGTATTCAATAAACTTTTCAAAACACATAATTTAATTCCTTCAAACTTAAAAAAAAAAAAGATGATAAATTCTTTAATCAGAAAATACTAAATTTACATGTTTTCAACAGTTTGAGGAACAAATTCACGTAGAGACCTGAATCACATCTGGCCAAAGGTAGAGAGTTAAAAATAAAACTTTCCTTGATTTAATATTGACCAGCCTGAAAGAATATTGTGCATGACAAATAAGCTCAAATGTATTCCATAAAGTGAAAGTGATTTTGTCAAAAAAGTGAAAGTGATAGTTAATCAGAACAAAAGAAGGATGGGTACGGTGCTGAGAATATTCGTAGCTTAGCTGTTCGAGGCTTCATCGTTAGTTCATAATTTCTGCAAACAAAGTATGTTATATTTTTCCAAAAAAAAAAAGAAGGAAAACTCCCAACAAATAAATTAATATGTTTTTATTCAAAAATCAGTTACATAAACATTTTTCAATTGTTCTTTTGCAATAATAATTTAATTATTATCAAAATTGTTTTTAGATAAATTAAGTTTACATATGTTGGACTTTACTCCTTCAATGCTAGTCCAAGTCCATTTGAAGGGTTTAATATCTCAGACCTAATTTCCTATTATAAATACATTAGTTGAGGGTGAAATTAGGTTAGACCAGAGATAGAGACGTGAGAGTGTAGACGGCACAAACGTCAAGGAAGATTTGAGCGTGAGAGAGTCTCCGCATATTTGAGAGCCTCAAGTGACGGTCTTGAAGGCCATTGTTGAGCAAGCCTGCGTGCCTGTATATTTGAGTGATCAGAGTGAAACACTTTGAGAGTTGATTATCACCATTGTTGGAGAGGTTGAGTGTACCACCAACTTGGTGTGTTTGATTCATTGTAACCATTCTCAGTTATAGTGGATATTTGATCTGGATCAGTGTCCCGTGAGTTTTTCCTTTCCAGATTTCGGGAAGGTTTTCTCATGTAAAACAGATTGTCTCTCTCGCTCCTCTTTGTTATTTGATTACGTTTCCGCATTTGATTGAGGGTACGCGCTTACCCAACGTTGGTATCAGAATTTGATTATTTGAGGGAAAGAGTTTTTCCCAACAGTGGTATCAGAACCCGGGTTCGACGGGTTCTGAAGGAGACGAGATGGAGACCAGCAGTATCACCCACGACAGAGATATGTTTAGGTTGACCGCAGACAACTTTGCGTATTGGAGACCGATGATGGAGGATCACCTCTACTGCAAAGATCTATTTGAGCCCATTACTCTTGCTGTGAAACCGAATGGCAAAAGCGACAAGGAATGGGAGATCCTGAGTTGAAAGGCGGTTGCCACGATCAAGAAATATATTGATAAAAGCATCTTTGAGCACGTGTCCGAGTTCACGAACGCGTACGAATTGTGGAACAAACTAGAATCCATGATTTAGAAGAAGACTCCCAGGAACAAAGCACACCTGGTTCGTCGACTTGTGAAGATAGAATACAAGGACAGGATGAGCATGATTGAACACCTCAACACCTACAAAGGTATTGTGAATCAGTTGACCGAATCCGAGATGAAGATTGATGACGAGTTGTAGGCTTTGCTGTTATTGAGTTCGTTGCCGGAAAGTTGGGATACTCTGGTAGTGACATTGAGTAACTCGACTCCTAATGGAAAATTGAATATGAATGTTGTGACGGATAGCCTCCTGAATGAAGAAGCCAGGAGAAGAGAACGGGGTGTAACCAACACGTCTGAGGCTAACGTTGCTGAGAATATAAGAAATTCTAATTCCCGGGGTCATACCAAGAGCCGAGATCGAGGTGGACGAGATAGGTCCAGAGGCCGGTCAAGGCCAAAACATGACTTGAAGTGCTTCTACTATGGGAAGGTAAGACATAAGAGACTGGACTGCCAAGCTCTGCAGAATGATGAACAAAACGGCTATGTGCAACCAGATCAGATTGTTCCCAGAAAGAGAAATGATAGGAGCACTATAGATGTGGCTGCTAACCCGAATGTCGAGATATTCATCCTCAGTGAGGAAATGTTGAACATAGCCCATGATGATTGCACATAGATTGTTGATTCCGGTGCCTCGTTCCACGTCACCCCACATGAGGGATTCTTTTCTGCTTACAAGAAGGGAGATTATGATGTCGTGAAGATGGAAAATCAAGTGACCAGCAGGATTATTGGTGTTGGTGATGTAACCTTGACCACAGATACAGGGTGCCGGGTTACGCTGAAAGATGTGAGGCATGTACCTTACATGCATTTGAATTTGATCTCGGTTAGAAAGCTAGATGATGCCTGGTCAGTAAATTACTTTGGAGAAAGTATATGGAAGCTAACCAAGGAAAGCTTGGTTGTGGCCCGAGGTAAGAAAGAAGGCTATTTGTATGTGATGCAAGGAAGGATGATTGGTGGAGAAACCAATTCCATCCGGAATGGACAGAACCTGGAGCTATGGCACAAGCGCCTCAGCCACATGAGCGAGAAAGGACTCCAGATTTTGGAGAGGAAAGAACTATTGACCGGGTTAAAAGGCCAAGTGTTGGAGAGTTGCACACATTGCCTAGCTGGAAAGCAGCACTGGGTTTCGTTTGTGAGACCAGATCAACCCAGGTGACGAAGACAAATTCTAGACCTCGTTCATACTGACGTTTGCTCCATGTCAGATAGATCGCTTGGAGGAGCTCAGTACTTTGTTTCTTTCATTGATGATCATTCCCGCAAAGTGTGGGTCTATTTGATGAAAACTAAAGACCGGGTACTCCAATGTTTTAAAGAATTTCATGCTATGGTGGAAAGGAGACTGACAAGAAATTGAAAGTGATTCGATTTGATAATGGTGGTGAGTATCAGGGTCCCTTTGAAGCTTACTGTAGAAAAGTCGGGATCCAACTTGAGAAGACACCTCCCAAGACTCCGCAGTTGAATGGACTTGCTGAGAGGATGAACCAGACTATTCAAGAGAATGTTTAGAGTATGCTATCCAATGCCAGGTTGTCGAAAACATACTGGGGAGAGGCAGTCATGACAGCTGTTGACTTGATTAATTTGTCACCATCAAGACTACTTGAAGGAGACATTCCAGAAGAAGTCTGGACAGGTCGGAAAGTGACCTATGACCACCTGAAGGTGTTTGGATGCCGAGCTTTCGTGCATGTCCCTAAAGATGAGAGGGCAAAGCTTGATGCGAAGATTAAGGAATGTATTTACCTCCGTTCGTCGAAAACCGAGTTCGGGTTCAGACTTTGGGATCCGATCAATAAGAAGATAGTGAGAAGCCGAGATGTAGTATTTCATAAAGATGAGACAATTCATGACATCTCAAAGCCTGAAGTTTGGGTTCCTGTTTGACACGAAGAACCCGTCCCTCCTGTCTGAGTTGAAGCAGGGAGATAGCCCAATGAAAGAAATGTTGACCAGCAACAAGCTAAAGAGGACCGAGATACCGAGGTTCAAGTTGATGTAGAGGACCGTGATGTACCGGGTTCTTAAGCAGCTGAAACAGAACAACTGAGATACCCCACTAGAGACAAAAGACCTTCTATAAGGTACTTTTCTGATGAATACACCATTATTGCTGAAAATGGTGAGCATCAGAGTTATGATGAGGCCGTGACGAGCTCAGACAAAGAAGAATGGTTGAAGGCAATGCAAGACGAGATGAATTCCTTGCATGAAAACCAGACTTATGAGTTGACCGAGTTGCCTAAAGGAAGACGAGCTCTGAAGAACAAGTGGGTGTACAAGATCAAACCTGAAGAGAACGAGCAGAAGCCGAGATACAAAGCTCGGATTGTGGTGAAAGGCTGCAATCAGAAGAAAGGTGTTGATTTTGAAGAGATCTTCTCTCCTGTTGTGAAGATGGCCTTGGTCCGGACTGTGTTAGCCATGGCGGCTTCGATGAACCTCGAGGTAGAACAGATGGACGTGAAAACCGCATTCCTTCACGGTGATCTGGAGGAGGAGATATATATGGAGCAACCTGAAGGGTTCCGAGCTCCGGGATGCGACGACATGGTATGCCGGCTGAAGAAGAGTCTATATGGCTTGAAATAAGCACCTCGGTAGTGGTACAAGAAATTTAAATCTTTCATGAACGAGCACAAGTTTGTGAAGACTGAAGCCGACCACTGCGTATTTGTGAAGAGGTATGAGATTGGAGATTCCCTGACTCTGTTGCTTTATGTTGATGATATGTTGATTGTAGGGCAAGACAAGATGAAGATCTCCGCCTTGAAGAAGGCGTTGAGTTTGGCCTTCGTGATGAAGGACCTCGGCCCTGCAAAGCAGATTCTCAAAATCAAGATCATCCGGGATAGAAAGAAGAAGCTACTGTGGATAAGTCAAGAGAAATATGTTGAGAAGATTTTGAAGAGATTCAACATGGACAAGGCCAAAACAGTTAGCACCCCCTTGGCCGAGCACTTGAAGCTGAATAAGAAGTAGTGTCCGAGATCTGATGAAGATAGAGAAGAGATGCTGAAGATCTCGTACAATCTGCAGTCGGAAGCTTGATGTATGCAATGGTTTGCACAAGACCCGACTTGGCGTTTATAGTTGGAATGGTGAGCCGGTTTCTTTCGGACCCCGACGGTTTCTTTAGGTACTTGAGAGGAACGACGAGTGATGCCTCCGATTTGGAGATGGTGAAGCTGAGCTGCAAGGCTACTCGGATGTTGATTTAGGGGGAGATTCCGACTCAAGGAAGTCGACGACCGGATATCTGATGAGATTTGCTGGATGAGCAATCTTATGGAAATCAAAATTGCATAAGTCTGTGGCACTATCGACGACTGAGGCCGAGTACATTGTCATGACCGAGGCAAGCAAGGAGATGCTGTGGATGAAGAAGTTCCTCATAGAACTCGACCATGAATAGGACAACCACGAGTTGAAGTGTGACAATCAGAGCGTCATTCATCTGGCGAAGAACTCAACCTATCACTCTCGTACTAAACATATTGATGTGAGATATCACTGGATCCGGGATGTGGTGGAAGATGGACAACTCGCACTTGCCAAAGTGCACACTGACCATAATTGGTCTGACATGATGACTAAGCCAGTATCAGCAATGAAGTTTGAAGATTGTTGTGAAGGTGCCGGATTGGTGAACCTGTCTCATTGAAGAGGCCGGATTGATGATACACTCGTCACATTGACGGGTTGTGTCAAACCCGCGCGATAGAGAAGCCAGGTTGTTTAAAAGAGTTGAAGATGTCGGGCTGTATTTGATTTACCGCATTGAAGTCGTGGGGGGAATTGTTGGACTTTACTCCTTCAATACTGGCCCAAGCCCATTTGAGGTGTTTAATATCCCAGACCTAATTTCCCATTATAAATACATTAGTTGAGGGTGAAATTAGGTTAGACCAGAGATAGAGATGTGAGAGTGTAGACGACACAAACGTCAAGGAAGATTTGAGCGTGAGAGAGTCTCCGCATATTTGAGAGCCTCAAGTGACAATCTTGAGGGTCATTGTTCAGCAAGCCTGCGTGCCTGCATATTTGAGTGTTGATTATCACCATTGTTGGAGAGGTTGAGTGTACCACCAACTTGGTGTGTTTGATTCATTGTAACCATTCTCAGTTACAGTGAATATTTGATTTGGATCAGTGTCCCATGAGTTTTTCCTTTTTAGATTCTGGGAAGATTTTATCACGTAAAACAAATTGTCTCTCTCGCTCCTCTTTGTTATTTGATTACATTTTCGCATTTGATTGAGGGTATACGCTTACCCAATGTTGATATCAGAATTTGATTATTTGAGGAAAAAAGTTTTTCCCAACAACATATGACTGACTATGAGTCACAATTTAAGATAAAAGTATATATACTATACAATTTCCCTCCATACTCGTAAAAAATGGGCTCCGTGTTTGTTTTATTATGAAGCCTAGACTTTTTTTTTTAATAATTATTATCGGCAAAATTATATATACAATATTTATTTAGTCCATAATTTGACTGCGTCTTAACAGATATGAACTTAAAATGACGATTTCCTATTGGCCTTTTAATGTATGAATGAAATTAGGATCTACCAAGGGATATTATGACTTGTAGCAAGCATGTGTTGATTATGCATGGTTACAATGAATGTGGATATTGGAAATAATGTGCAATCTTAGGGATCTATGAATTGACCATCTAACAACTGCTTAATAGTTTAATTATGATCTCGTTGGAAGTGCTTCACACACCAATCACAAACTATAAGACAAGTTTTACACGGTAAGAACCAATGAACTTGGACAATATCCTTATTAATCTTACCTAATCATTTACAGAATTTTCTCCTTCTATCTCACATTAAAGTAATTTTTTTTTTCAAAATATTAATTATACAAATTACACTACTAGGGATTCATGAATTTTTTTTTTTTGCAAAATTTTTAGCACGAATTTCCTGTAAATTTTGCTACAGACGTGTACTGTATGTTTTATTATTGATTATTGACAATAAATTTTCTAGAAATTTTTTACATTTTGTAAATTTTCTTGTATATTTAAATCTGCACGAAAAATTGAATATTTCTTTAAAAAAGCTGCATAGATTTTTCCAAAGTAATTTTCCTCTAGTTTTGCTTCTCGATTCATTTGTTGGTTTAAAACTATAAAAGGATTGATTACACTTTTTATCCTAACTTATCACTTTTTCATGAATTTTGTTCCTAATTTTTTTAACGCATCGCCCCCATTTTTAAAAAATAGTAGTAATATCAGTAGCCTCCTATTTTATAGAGACTAAAAATTTATTTAAATAAAAAAAATAGTTCGGTCACAGATTCATCTATGTGACTAATGGTTAAATCAGTCACTAATAATAATAATAATAATTTCAATTCGGTTCCTAAATTTGATGGCTATTTAACCTTTTTTTCTTCTATGATTATCTTTCTCAACGTTTTTGTGACTTCTCCTACATTGAAGAACATCTTACACTTATAAATTTATTTTTCTCATACATTATTGCTGGTATTTAGTCTTTCTTAATGTATGATCTATTTGTTGGTACTAAAATTTTCTAGACCTATAAGTTTTATAATGTTTTCGAAAAGGTTAGATGAGAATTATAATATAAAAGTTGAAAATTTGATTAAATTATGCATTTGATCTATTTTATTTTCTTCTGAGGGTCTATTTAAATAAACATATCCAGAAATACTTCTAGAAAAAAATGAACTTTTTTCTAAGTCAAAATTAATTTGTATACATAAGTTATTTTTTTATACAAAAATTATATGAGAAAATTTCTACAAATTAATCCATGTATTGACTAATTTTAGTTTATGAATAGTTTTTTCATTTTCTTTTTATTTTCCTAAAAATATTTATGAAAAATTTATCCAAACATATACCTTAAATTTATAGGTAACCAACTTTTGTGCCGCCTGCGTTGAATTGTATATGTAATAATCCGATAGGTATTGTATTCCTTGGCTGAAATTTCTCCCTGGTTTTAGACGCTTCTTGTGTTGTTGATCAGTTTTTATTAATAACAATCTGATTTTGCCTTTAAAAAAAGTATTTGTTGTGAAATTTATCGAATTTGATTCCAAGTGTTGAGGTATAGCTACATGAAATCTCATGAAAAGTGGTTCTTGTATGCTACATAAATCGTGAGATTAGTTTATACTTTTAAACATAAAATAATTGTGTGGTACAAAAAAAATTAAATAATTTTTGTTTGTAAACTAATACTTTATAAATGATTTATATATATATATATATATAAAGAGAGAGAGAGAGAATAGATAGTCTACATTTTTATAAGAATTTGTCATAATTGAAAATAATAAAAGATGAATATAACTGATTATTATAATATTATATCTTGTTTTAGATTGTGAGTATGCATAAAAGACATAAATGATTAGTTATTTTGAGGACGTCTCATTGTGCTTGTCCTAACGTAAGTTGATTTTTTTCTATGTAGATTCGATGAGCAAAGAACGCGTACGTGGTATGTATTGAGAATGATGCGCACGATTAGGTATAATTCAGAAGACTATTCTCACATATTGTAATTCTCTTTTCTTGGACTCGCATCTTGTAATTAATTGTATGACTAAATGTCTATTTTCGTTGTAGTGATAATCACCCCCATATTTGGAAGCACTGGGTAAGGGAAAATGTCAATACATAACCATTTGAAGCCTCCAAAAATAATTATGTTTTTTTTTTTTTTTTGAAAAAGAGGTTGCAGATTTATGTTAGTTGTTATTAGTTTTCGGTCAATTAAAGCAAATTTAGAATGTTTAAAATTATTCACCAAAAATTCATAAAATATTTTATTAATTTGAAAATCTCATCATTAGTTTATTCACTAAAATTTACAAAAAATTACTTTTTATCTACTGAAAACCAACCCAATCGAAACATTAGATCGATAAATTAGAGATCAAATTGTGGATCACATTGACTCAATATATATATAAAATATTATCTAATTAACAAAATGTAATTAATTCATAATTTATATTCTAATATTACATAATTATTTATTATTATAATTTTTTGGTATCATCGTTAAATTATTAACAAAACTTTTGTTATTTTTTATAAAAGTATGATAAAGATGTAAAAAACACATAAATATTAAATTATATCAAGTTCAAGATAATAATTATTAGTCATTATATATTATTATCAAGATAAAAATAATATTATAGAAACATATTATAAGCCAGTATTCAATAATTAGTTATTAATAGTTTAATATGTTTTAAAAATTATAAATAAATAAAAAGAATTACAAAAAACAATAATTTAAAATTGGTTGATCAACTCAAACCCGAGTCAATTACTATAATTAATCATTATCAAAAATATCTCGAATGCATACAAATTATGAATATTTTTCTTCTTATACGATTTAATCTTTATAAAAAAGTGAACTATGATTTTAATTTTAATCAAACAATACAACTTAGTCCGTTTCCTATAGGCTATGCCTATAATCATTATTCACCACGTAAAACCTCAAATAATATCCCCCAATTCTTTATATATGTGTTTTTTTATTCTGATTATATATGTGGTTATATAATGGGATTTTGATTCCCTAGATATACCTCCACTTCTCATTCCTTAGGTCTAATAAGATCTCCTTAGAATTTTAAAACAAAATATATAAATAATTTATTAAGGTTATATCACACCAAATCAAGATTATTTTGTAAGTAATCAGAATGTCTAAAGCATATCCACAACATTTTTTTTAAAGAAAAATCATTCAAATGTTTACTTTAATTTGTTAATTTTTTTCAAAGTGTACATTGAAAAATATTATTATAGTTAGAGTTTAATAATTATGTATTAATAATGTAAAATTTTATATTATATAAAATTATTTTATAATGTTAATACATAATCCTTTTTCTCTTATAGATACTCTTTACAGGGATTAACTCTTTGAAATGCTTAAATTATTATGAAAATTAAAACATCTTATTTGATTTTATATCCGTACATTAAATGATATTTTTATATAAAAATATTTTTATTCTCTGTAAAATTTTACAGTAGAGAGGCCATTTATTATATATAAAAAGACAAAAAGCTTATATTTTCATATTTTATAAAAAAAAAATAATGTAGATAACACTTATTGCAATTACAGTCCAAATGACACATTTTTTTTAAAGGAAGCATAATTATACCATTTTATTCAAATTTGAAACAATATACAAGGGGATGTAATGAAATTCATGAGAGGAAGAGTAAAATCTTAAAGTCATTGTTAAGTTATGAACTACAAAATTAGTTTGTCTCTTCACAAAACTCTCTAGAGTTGGTAAAAGAAAAGAGTTGTTGCCTACATTTATCCATAATTACATGAAAATTGGAATTGCTTACGGTACAAGAGTCAAAATTATCTGTAATGACTTTGCAATCCAATTCTATGATGACATTTGTAATTTGTAGGTTCTGTAACCAAAGGATGACATTGAGGAGGACCCTCCAAATAACACATTCCCTCTGTTTCTTTTTAATTGTTAGATCCTTGAATTTTTTGTTTTGTTTTTATTTATCCTTGCAAAATTCAATATCATATTAGTTATTTTTTTTTTATCGAGTATACATTAACTTGTCTTCAAATCTTTAATTAATTTATGCATGCATTTATTGTGGAGTGAAAAGAAAAAATAATAAAAATAGGAAAACCAATAACTATTTTATTAGAATCAACAAAAGTTGTTGCATTTCTTAATTTCTACATACCAATCTTAAAAGACAGATAAAAAATAACAAAAAGAGTATATAATAGTCCAAAATACATCTTCACCAAAAAAATGTCCAAAATACATCAATGCTAATATATAATTATCTTGACTATCTGCTCTAAAAAAAATATCTTGTTTGATCATGAAATTAACCTTTTTTCAATGAGGTAAGGATATTCAAGGTTTGAATTGTTTTCTTTTAAATGTTAATTATTGTTTCAATATAGGTTTTGAGGTGATCTAGCCAAAACATTCCAGTGTGTAAATCTCGGGGCTGGGAGCTGGTTTTCACAATAATGGAGTGATGCGCCTCCCATAAGGATTGTGGAGAATCCCTAGACTAGATAGGTTTTTCATTTCTTAGTGTGTTCGTGAATTTCACGTATTAAAAACTCATTCCCAAGAATATGGGTTTGGGAATGTAGTATTCTCATGTTTCATTAGAGTTTTAAAAAATATATTCTTGAGAAAGTGACTACAACAAGATTCCTTCATTTTTATTCTCATAGTGAGGAGTGGATAAATTGTATTCTCAGGGGAACGTGTTTAACCCACTTATAATATATTTTTTAACTTTTATTTTATTTTAATTATTTTAAATTTAAAAAATATCCTTAGGAATCTTAAAATCAAATACAAATCAAACAAATTTTTAAATATTTACTGGAATAACATTCTCACTAATAATATTTATAGGATTATAAAGAAAATATCTTAAAACAAATACTCCCTTAACGTGGTCGGTAAGATAGATTAGGTCAATTAAATAAATGATCCGAAGTATACATCCCTCCACCTTAAGCACGAAGAGGCTAAGATTAACTGGATGGATACCAACCCCGAGGGTACAATTATAAAAATAAATTATATTTCCATTAGAATCAATTTGAATACAATACAAAGTATTTAGATTGAATTTGAAGAATCTATTTTTATATCTTTATTTTAAACATATAATATAACTAACGGTAAGAAACTATAAAAGTATACAATAATATATATTATTGCGGATTAACTTCAGTCAAAAAAATTATTGAAGATTAACTTAAAGTATCAAACTAGCAATTATCAAATCTAACCAACAAAAATAATCTCATTTAAAAAAATATCAAAATAAAAATAATGCATCATAATAACATTAACAACTAATTGAGATAATGAGTAAGATAAATCGGTATAATGGGTTTATAAATTTCTAGTTTTACCATGAGTTATATGATCCTTTTTTAAATAAAACTATGTGTGTAGAAGTTCAGTTTATTCTAAAAAACAAGAGTTCAGTTTGGATTGAAACACATTTTTAATTTAAAAATGTGATAAAAAATAAAAAATTAATTGAATTGAATTGATTTAATCAATTTTTAAATTATTCGATTTCCATTTGCCAGCTTGTATTTAATTGAATTGATTAATCGATTTCCTCAAAATAAAATAAAAAAGATGATTTATCCATGTTGCTGACCGGGCCAAAGGCAAAAGGCGACAAAATGCGCATGTGAATTCAGGAGCTTGCTGAAAGTTGAAAGACTTGCAACACATTAAAAAAGTAGACGTCCATAAAAGAAGACAGACCCCATTTTAAATTTTCAGACACTGGCTAAAGATTTATGTGATGAAAGTTGTACTGAATATGTCAATAAATATAGAATAATGATATACACAAATTATTAATTCTTTCTATTTGATAAAAAACATTATTTATTTTTATCCATTTTTTCTTATTACATCAAACTTAATTATACTTATATGTTTTTTTTTCTCCGTCCGGGATCAAATAGCACATTGGGTATTCATATAACATTTTTCATAAATATATGGCATTTATTATCATTTTTCGGTTAATTAAATTGCTGCATAAATATGTGGTTAAAAGTTAATGTATTTTACATTAATAACAATAATGGTGTATATGCCATTTATTGTTTTAGTCTAAATATCTTTTGTAGATTGTGTCTATACAACAACTTCTTCATTAAAATATTTTAAATTCAAATTCTTGTAATTAGGTTCACGTCTACATATCATGATTTTCTTTGAACGATTTTGTCTATTACTGATTAGTCCTATCCTTTTATAACTATGGATTTTTTTTTGAATTTTTTAATAAATGGTAACTTGTAAGAGTACATTTATCATTGTTTATTCGTCTACCTTCGGTGATTTAACCCACTTAGATTTTTGGAGGATTAACCTGACTTAGAACTGTAATTTTAGAAATATTCATGTCATTTAATTCACAATTGTGACTCTAAATCTCCTCCACAATGGATGTCAGCTTTGAATGTCTTGCCATAACTTCATCACTCAAATTATGCAGTATTGCAATAATAGGTGGCAAATGCCTTCGCCAAGTTCATTCTATCCATTCATATTACAGAAATAGATTTCGATGTTGTCCTAAATTCTATCGTTGTTTTCTTGTTAGTTGATTATTCCTTTGTTGGTTTATCGTGTGGATTTTAGTTGTTTTTGTATTCCTTATTCCACCAAAAAACTAAACAATTTTACTGGTAAAAATATTTATATATATTGTTTATGCATTAATGTATATTCTTAAATCTTACCATGATTTTAATAAAAATAATCTATTATTATTTAAGTAAAGGAGTCTGCTTAACAAAACCTTAAAATAAAATAAAGATGAATTTTATAGTTATATGAAGATAAGGACTTTTTATTTATTTGAAAGATAAGGGCTCTGAAACTTGCATTAGAACTACCTCAACAATTATACCAAAAAATGAAAAAGTAAAAAAATGACTTCGACCGAATAGAACAAACAACCAACATGTTTCCACCGATGCCACTAGGATGAATGGCAAGAAAATTTCATATCCGATTCATAATAAAAGAAATAAACAGAAAGCGCTAGTAAGAAAAAGACAACAATGAGTAATAATAATATATAAGTCTTTCAATCACAAATAATAATGAGAATAAGTCATAATAGAAAAATAATTTGTTATTAATTAATAAAATGAAAAGTATTTATTATATTAACAATGTATATCTATTAAAATAAAATAAAAAAACAGAGAAAAAAAGAAAGAAACTTTTTTTTACTGCAAAGAAAGAAACTTATTATTTCCATTAACATATTACATGTAATTTGTGTAAATGATAAAGTGAAAAGTTAGGGGGTGAAAGTTGGTAATGCTAAACAAAAGTTGTGTTCTTCCTAATAAATTATTAACCGTTTATTCTTCTTAAAAACTTAGAAGCAAATTGCAAATAAGGGGGATAAAATTCAAATCAAAACAAGCCATATGCCCAAGATTCTGATTCCATGAACATTTTTGAGAACTGAGTGAGAGAAGCATCAAACACTTGGTTTTCATCACTATCATCATCTTCATTAATCAGCCAATTAAGTTTGCCAATAATGTCATCATCCCACAAGGCCATGCTGCTATTGTTGTTGTCTTTGTCTTCATTGTTGTTATTGTTAGTAATAGTGCTATTATCATTGTAATTGCAAGACCATTCAAAATCTGGTAGCTGCAAGTCTTCAAGGAAATTGGTTGAATTTGAAGAAGATGATGAAGAGGTGGTGGATGAAGAGGAAGGAGCACAAGGCATTAGAATCTCATGAGGTTCAATTATTGGAACTTCATCTGTGCAGAAACCATTCATTAGCTCCATTGTGTCAAATAAGGGTGTTATGATTTGGTCTTCCTCTTTGGTTTCTTCAGTGATGATTGATGATTCCAATGAAGTCTCTGGCTTCTCTGGCTCCTTATTTGGGTCAACTTTGGGGTCAAAGTCAACTTGCAAAGGTTGTTGGTTAGGCTCTTCTAATTCTACTGGTTGTTGGTGTAGTTGTTGTTGGTCTTGTTTGGTTTGATTTTGGTTTTGTTCATTTGCATTAGGGAGTGGTTTATGTGTGGCAGGATCAATGCCCATTTTCTTGAGCTTTTTCTTTATGTGTGTGTTCCAATGATTTTTTATCTCATTATCAGTTCTTCCAGGGAGATGAGAAGCAATCTTGGACCATCTGAGTAAAAAGGAAAATGACAAAAAAAAAATATCAGTAATTAATAAAAGAGTCTGACTAAGCAATGCTCTTAAGACATATTTCTACTTTTAAATGTTTTAACTGGTGGATTAGTTAACATTTGCCTTAGTAATATATAGAATTATACAGTATTGATTACAAAAGAAAACACGCGAAAGAAACAAAGATTACTTCATTAACATAAGGTCCACGCGGTCACTTAGGAAGAATGACTTTATAGCCACTAAAATGCTCCATATGCCATGCAAGTTACGAAATCAGAAAAAATTCCCCACAAGAAAAATTTGGCCCATATTTGCTTTTCTACGTCAATGAAATCCCATTTTAGTCAATTTTAACTGCAATCATGAGAAGTTTTTTTTTCTTTTTTTAATCCTAAAAAAATGAAAAATAATATGAAAAGAAAAGAGCTTTTAGTCTACAATTTATGTACGCCTCCTTTCCCTACCAGGTTTGAGACATGGGGGACCACGTCTTTTTCCCTAAGATGGATAAAGAATTACAACTTGGGGTGTATGTATTATTAAAATAATAAATTCAATTAGGTTGGTGCGTTTGGTGATACTGAAGATATCTTTAGAGCTTTTCATCATTTCCTGATATAAGCCTAGTCTAGTAGTATTTCAAATAAGCACTGTAGCAATCACTAATTTTAATGATTAGTAATGTTCTTCAAGGAAAAATAAACATGCAGAAAAAGCAAACAAGGTAAAATAGTGGGCTAGGAAATAACCTATTGCCAAGTTGAGCATGAAGATCAATGACCATTTTTTCTTCGTATTCTGATAAAAGACCTCTCTTTAAGTCTGGCCTCAAGTAATTTGTCCACCTGAGCCTGCAACTCTTCCCACACCTTAAAAGTCCTGTATGAAGTCACATTCCAACTGTTAAATTTGATTTTAGTGAAGTAATTGTTTCTGCCTAGCATTTGTATTCAAAATTACAAAATGAACAAACATGAAGATTATTTTCTCCACTCAATCTATGAAGCCAAGGGAAAAAAATTTATGATTTCTCCAAATAAAAAGGCATAAGAAACACATGCAAGCTCTAACTTTTGTTGTAACCTGATGTTTTGAAGATTAGTTCTAACTAAAAGGTGAAAAGAGTATGCCAAATTTGAGTGGTGCTTGATTTCATTGTCATTGACAGAATGGAAACTAAAGGAGCTGCTGAACAGAGGAACCATGAAGAAAGACCACAAAACCGATTGACCATAATGCAAAATATTATTGAACCATGTTAATGATATTCATAACCAAATAGCAAACGAAGCATGAAAAACTGTGGCATTTCATTAGTCATCAATGATTTGAATGGCTAGAAATTAAAGACTAAATTGAGGAGACCTGCTAGTTTAGGGACAGCTCTCCAGCAACATTGGCCATTAGTGAGGATGAAGCTTATTAGCTTCTTATCCTCCTCTGCAGTCCATGGCCCCTTCTTCAACCCAACTTTGTCACAACAAGGTTGCCTTCCCATTTTATACCAAAAGGGAAAAATGCTACAAAGCCAAGTTATTATGAACAATGAATAACCCCACTAACACTTAGGGTTCAAATTGAGATTCAGAAATAGAGAAAGAGACACACAAAGAGAGAAAGAGAGAAAGAGAGTGAGAGAGAGAGAGTTCAAGGGAGCTTAGAGGAATGAATATGCACATAAGTTAGGATAGAGCACCACCACCAACTTATTTATATATAAAAATCAACCCCTCTAAACTTCAAAGTCGCTAAAAGTCCTAAAATCCCACTTCACAATTTTATATTTTATTTATTGATGAACAAATTGTGTGCATTATTCAATACAATTTCTTTTTGTAATACTACTTTCTCGTATTGTTCTTGTTTTATTGGTTGTTATGGATTTGTGTTTTAAATGGGCACGTGTGCATTGGGGATGAGGCACGTGCCGGGTCTCAATCAGAAAGCACCACCTCATCCACCAGCTTTGCTTGTGATGGAAGCGTGAGATACTCCCACTCACTAACTCAAACCTATGGCTATGACTATGAGGATGGTAAGAGTATTAAGTAAAAGTAAGACAATACCGCAAATGATATATCACAAGTCTCTTCTCTTTTTTTTTTTTCTTGGACGTTTTTTCATTTATAATAACTATAACTACTACTACTTCCAATGTGTGAACGTGGTGAGAAGTGAGAACAAGAGAGGGACAGAGACAAAGAGAAATTGATCATTTGTTTTTAACTAGTAGTTTGGATGGATAAAAACATCAAGTCAATGAAACAAAAGTTTGAAATTTGAATATTCCGATTTAGATTTCTATATCCTTGCTAGAAAATAAAAAAGGTTAGACCTAGGCCAAATTTTAATAAAATATTATAAAAAAAATTGCAACTATTATTTTTTAATTTAAGCGACAAATGGGAGGGCTAAAACGTATACATATAACTAACAAGAAAGATTGGCCACCAATGGCAACAAAAGAAAAGGCCACCGGATTAATTGTTCTTTTAGATATTAACTTATTGTAACATAATTGATAAAAAAATTTATCTTTTAAATATGTGATTAATGGTTTGAAGGATTGGTTCATAACTCCCAATTAAAGGATAATTTGGTTCAAAAATAAAAATTGTTCATTTAGATGTATTATAAAAAAATTAGAAAAAAATTCCATAATATCATAATATATATGGGATAATTTTTCTTAAAAAAATGATAAGTTATTGGAAATACAATCTGTAGTTTTAAAATTAAAGTAGGCTGTTATGTTTTTGAAAAAAATACAACATTAAAATAATGCTATTCTTTTTTATGCAATGACAACCATAAATTTTTAACTTAAAACTTTGTACTACCTAAACACTTTATCACAAGTTTTTTTTAACAACAAAATGTTAACTTGTTAGTTTAATAATTTTATTAAAAAGTATTATCTGTCAGAGAGATTTAAACATGCAAACTCTCTTTTTTTTTTCTTTCCTTTTTTTTTATTTTTTTTAATTACTAGATCAATGTTAATCTCTATTTTATCAAACTCTGTTAATTTTAGTGGGTTAAAATAAAGTTGTTCAATCATTAGAATTTTTTTGAAATTTTACATGTAATTAAAAAAGAAACTTATCCAAACCAACCTTAGTCATGCATCCTCACGTCACATTGATATGTATTTTTCTTTCTTTTTTTTCTATTAGGGTCTTGAAAGATTATTTGTACGTAATCATAAGGTTTGACCTTTTTCCACTCTATTACCAAAATTATAGAGAAACAGCCACTTCGGATTTGTGAGCGACCCAACGATGGTGTGTCATACAGCATGAGCCTCTCGTAGCTTAATACTTACGTTGAGAAAAACAAATAGCCAAACAGTATATAATTTAAGAAAATGCTGTTATTTTTATGTTTAATTTTATGAAAAATTATAAAATACTGCATTCTTTTTTATTTTTGAAAATTGTAAAAGTGTTTAAAAAAATTGTAATTTTTTTTTATCAGTATGAAAATTAAAGAAAAAGATTACGGACGAAGGAACACAGTTCCTACGTACAGTATCAGTTGTGACAAAACATTGAGAAAATCTGGACCAGTATCCATCAAAACTAACAAAACTAACGGATGACTAAGGAACACTAAATATATTTTGTCAAATACTTTTAAGCACATATCTTTTTATATAATAGATATTTTAAAATAAAAGTTTCTATTCCATTTCCTTAACTATAACATTTTCCTATGAATATTGTGACACACTGACACTTGATCAAGATTTTGTTGCTTTCTTTTTGTTTTGAGACTTTGTTGGTATATTTTTGTGATTTCGTCTAATTACACTGTACTTTATACACTTTTTTGAAATTTGCTTTTTTGACATGAAATTAAGGGAGATAGCAGTGACATAACGAATTGATAACGTGTTCAAATCAAAATATATACGTATATAGAAAATAAATACACCAGCTGAGTAACCTTTATATCTATAAATTTTTTGAAATCTGACCTCATATAATAATCAAACCATGGAATATTACGTAGCTGATAGAGATTGATTAATCTTAATCAGTAATCCTATGTTTGTTACCTGAAAATACAAATGTATATTTTAAGACTCGATGTAGTTTTTAAGCTTGTCTGATTGCAACTTGAATAGAGATGATAAAATAGCTACAAAATAAAGATATCCCTCTAGAGATGATTAATAAAATGACAAGGTATTTTAGTATGTTATTCTTCACTGTGTAGTCACATAATCTCATGAATAATGAATTCCCCAACCCCCATGGAATAGAATTGCTAACACTAAGATACAGTTTTGATTTTATATATATATATATATATATATATATATATTTGTGTGAAAGTTTTAATTATATATCACAGCATGCATATTGTGTTAACTAATTTATTTTCTTTTAGTGTGTAACCTCTATATATTATTGTGAGTTCATAGCTGATCGATATTTCTGCCATTTTGCGAATGGGCTCTAAATAACCAGACAAAGATTATGATTTATACACTTAGCTGAGCAGAAGCAAAGGTCAAGCCTTATCATGTTGAGATTAAATGATCAATTTCTAAATGCTGCTGAAGAGAGTCCTCAGAACAATAAATGCAATATTAAATTAATTTAGGAATAAAGGCTTGATGCACCAAAAGTTCAAAAGTCATACTTATCATTTGATAATGTAATTTTTTTACACTAATGATGCATAAACTTTAAATTTATTATTCAGGCTTCATTTCATCACTAAAAATCAATGAAATAGTAATCAAATTAAATGATAAAAAACTGCTTTTCTTTCGCTAATTTTGGAATCATTAAATTTTAGTGACAATCTTTTTAGAAATTACTAAATAATTTTGACCATTCATAATATCTAAGATCGAAAATATTCAGGTGCTTTTGAATTTTGATAAAAACAAGATGTATTCGGGTTACAAGAGCCATTGTACATGAAGGAAAAAAAACAGATTATGGAATCAAGATAATATAATCAATTTTAGATTTAATAACTGTTACAAGGAAATCTAGCTCATTTAATTAAATAATGTTCGTAAAATATTGTAAACTTTTTAGTATGAGTTCAATTTCTACAAATTAAAAACAATTCAAGTTTTTATGTTACCATCAAGAGGTAAATGGGGTTATTATTATTATTATTATTATTATTATTATTATTATTATTATTATTATT
>CM023942.1:19401823-19498729 GCA_013407115.1 Glycine latifolia | reverse complement strand
TGTGTGTCTTGGTGACTGAATGAATTTGCCTAGGTACGTATATCTGCCGGCTATTTTTGAGGGGATGGAGAAAATGAAACAGCAACAACCCAATAGAGAGTAGTAGCAACCTTTGAATTTGACATTTGCAAACTATTTATGCTCTTGACTATTGTGTCATGAAAATAGCATCGTCTTAATTGTATATATGGTGAATGGACTCAACTGTGATTGTTTTATCCAAATTGTTGCTTCACTCGCGAAACAAGAGTGATGCTTTTTCTGCTTAAATACATCCCACATATTGATAAATGATTCAGAAAACGAAGTTCACTATTTTAACGTAATCATTGTTGGTTAAAATATATATTTGTCATGTACCATGTTCATATATATAACGTTATCCAAAAAAATGATGAAGACACTCATATTAATTTGGAGAAAATTATATTGAAAGATTGTTTGCTAAGGGAAGTAAATAATGAAAAGTCAATGGAGGGCAGAAACTATACACTTTGGAAAGTTGGAAAAGTATATAGCTAGAAGGAAAAAATTCTTAAACATGTATCCTTATAAATAGTGTAGGGACGTGTCCTCAAAATTCTTAAACATATTTTTTTTTAACTTAACCAATAATAGTCTTTAATTCTGAATCTTAAATATATATAATTGTGTCAAATATTAAAAAAATATTACCACACATAATAATTCTACCTATCGACTCAAACATACTTATATCTCATTTTAATCACATTCAACCGTTGAAAATCAATTTTATCAAACTTTAAACAAATCGCACCTAATATCCGTTAGAGAGCAAAGCAAATCACGTTTGATCACGGCAAGAAATTATCATTGTCATTGAACGTGTCTCAAAAATCATGCAACACTCAACTTCACCTGTTATATTTGTCTTGATATTGATAAGACACAATAATTCAACTGATATACAAAATACAAACAGATCTCTAATAGTTATACCAAAATAGTAAAAATACACATAAGGTTCATAGTTGTCAACAAAGAAGTTTATAATTCTAAATTTCTAATTAATATTTATGTACGGTCCATTAGGACACATGATTATAATAATGTGTTTGACCGTTCAAGCATATCCTTATCTCAGTTTTGAGCTTCCCTAGTTCCCTAGAAGATTATCATGATCATACATTATCACTATTTATTGATCGACTTGGCAAAAAAAAACTTCTTTTATCGTTGAAATCAACCTTCTCTAACCGATAGCATTTACTTACTCCATTAACAACTCTGTTTTTGTTTATTATTTGTTGAGTTTCCTTCCAATGATATGATATACATCATTTTTAATTTATGCATGATCATCCTTTAATTAACGAAACACTAGCGGTTTAGTTCTCTACCATAGGTCCCAAAAATCAAGTTGTGTCTCCAAATTGGAAGAATCTATATATTTTATAACTGACAGTTAGTCCTGCTTCTTCTAACAGCTATCGGTCCCCAAGTTGACATTAAAAATCTTCTCCGAGTTTGAGTTGTTAATTAACAGCAAGATTATGTAGGTATAATAAGTTTATGGGACGTTCACTAACTTGTTTTTATCTATCTAAATCATCTTTGTATCTATATTCTTTTAATGACAGAGTAACCAATGTGAGTAGAGAAACAAAATAAAGTTACTATTACTTCTCATTATACCATAAAAAAAGAAACAATAGATAAAAAAAGTATATTAAATAGTATTACTAATGCGCGTCTCAGTATACTTTTAGTACATACTTAACGTAAATAGTAATTAAAAAATTATATTATTAATCTCTTAATCAGAACACTAGTTCTTTTATAATAAAAAAAATCAGAACACTAGTTAAGAAGACCGTTATTTTATTTTATTTTATTTAGATTTGTACATATCCTCTATGTTTCTTCTGTATCCTGGTTTCTTGACCAAACTGCTGCTGGTAAGTTGGATTTCGTAACATATATGCTTTATTCAATTTTCCAGTTAAATAAGGTTTTGTCTCTATACAATTTCGGATTTTAATTTTTATTTATTTATTTTATACCCTCGTTTATTTTTATTTATGAATTTTAGTCCTTAATTAAGAAGGATTAAAAGTGAACAACAAAAAGGGTACAAATTTAACTCCATATAAACTAAAATTGATGAATAAAAACAAACAGAAAAACTAAAAATAGACAAATAATTTTATAAAAAACTAAAATCCGAAATCTAAAATGGTATAAAAATTGGATTTGTACGTATCCTCTTTCTATGCATGTATCCTGGTTTCTTGACAAAACTGCTTCTGGTTAATTGGGTTTCGTAAGATATATGCTTTATTCAATTCTCTCAGTAGAGTATAAATCCTTGACGTATAACAACAATTACCCATCTTGGACTTACCTGCGTAATGCCACCTAATAAGTCATATGTAGTAGTACTGACTTTGAACTTTAGACAATTTTTTAAAATCATTTTATTAACATTTTATATTATAAATTTTGAGGTCATTTTAACGTGTGGCTGGTGTATGCAACCACCG
Source organism: Glycine latifolia (assembly GCA_013407115.1). NCBI lineage: Eukaryota > Viridiplantae > Streptophyta > Magnoliopsida > Fabales > Fabaceae > Glycine > Glycine latifolia. Next base: position 19,496,225 of record CM023942.1, on the reverse strand, counting down.
ATCTTCTTTTGCCCTTTCACATGTCAGTGAGAGACATAATTGTCCTACACAACAAGAGTGAGGAATGATGCCTGTGTTATTACGTTAATAAGTGTTTGAAATCTTAGATAAGAGTCGCAAAGTCCCTGGGAACAATGATTTTCAAAATCATCCAACAAAATAAATAAATTCTTGACTATAACGAGCAAGAATTTTGAGTATCATGGAACTAGCTAGGTTTCAAATATGTTGTGCTTAATTGGAAACTTTTATCATCATGTCTAATGCAATTAATATTTATTGAAAATAATTATGTACACAACTATGAGGGAAAGAAAAGAAAGTATTGTAGGACAACGTGCTCTTTTGAACTTCCTCTCGACACTGTTAAGAGTACTTTACACCTTTAGACAAACAAGTGCATGCGTGTAGAGCTCTTAACAAATCAAACGTCTCAATTGTGATTCGGTCAATTATTAGGTAATTAGGTGGTTATTTTTTTTTCCCAACCAACCAAAATTAGAGCTTTTAGCTTCTCCTAGACCATCTTTACAAGTTTGATCCAGTATAAGATTTAATTACACCTAAAATTTATTATTTTTTTCAATATTTAATTATATCAAACTTAGATTTTTTCTCATAAATTCGTATATGTATTATTAACTGAGTTATATTTATTGAGATTTAGTCACATTTAAAATTCATCCGTTATTTTTTAATATTCAACTTTTGGATCAAACTTAGGTCTTTTCTCAAAAACTTGATGTATATATTGTCAATTGAGTTATATTTATTAAGTATTAAGTGGTTAATATATTATATGCATATTTTTTTCGTGTATTTATATAATTTAGTCTATTTTCTCTATTCGTGACACTTCACGCTTACATCATAATTGTTACCTCAAGAAGTTTAACATTTGACGTTGCTGACTTCACGTTCAACTCAATGTTAACAGGTGCTTCTCTCAAATCCACAAAATTTTCAACGAGGAAAAGTATACTTGAAATTTTCAGAAAAAAAAAGTATACTGCCCAGGGGTGATGTTCTTTCTTCTCCGTTAATTCGTTGTCAAAGATATTTCATGGATTTTCGATCATGGATTGCATATATAGAAAATTCCAATTCTTGCTGGGGGGAACTTGCGTCAAAAACGTTGCATTCAATCAAACACATCATCTATTAAAAATAGTTTTGAGAAGGAAATACAATAATTTAGCATAACGCAGACGCTATTGAAGAAATAAGCTAATTAGCATGTTTTAGTACGAAAAATAGTGGATGAAAGACAAAGATTATCACAAAAGTCTACACAGGAATTAATAGTTGATATTTTTAGGGCTGCAAGAAAGTAATTGGCAAAAAAATCCCAGCCATGACTTTCATGTTTAGTGAAACCTTTTGTGAAAAATACTTATATGTATTTATCATTTAACTTTTATAATAGTGGCCAAACAAAAAAAAAAATTTATTCACAGGCAGCTGGGCAATAGCCAAAGTCCACCAAATAAAAATAAATAAATAGTTGAATTAATAATGACCGTGAAGCAAATTAGCAATATATAGAAAGAATAGATATTTTTAACCTTCAGAAGAGTTTTTTTTTTTTTCGTTTTTCAAGAAACAGAAGATGAAGTCGTGGGCCTTCTGAGAAATTGGTTTGGAGTCATCTGTCTAATGGGTTTTGGGCGATTACATGGTCCATATGAAAAAGCTCTTTATGGACCCCAAATGAAAACAAGCAAGCTTTTTGGGGTGGAGAGGGTCTGTTAGAAAAATTAAGAATGCAAAAGTTTGTAAAGTAAACATCAGTTTATATTTACTAAGTATAACAAAAATCTAAATCAAGTTTGCTCTTTTACTCAGGCTATTATAAATTTAATTTTGTTCAAAAATAAATTTTGTATTCTATTTATTGCATTTCAACTTGTCACATAAAAAAATAAAAAATTAATATGCATGTACCTTGAGTATAAGTTTTTAAACTGTCAATTAATTTCAAATCATTATTGATATTAATTTTATGGTAGTCATTATAAAATTTAATAAACTTATTATATAATATGATGATTTGTAATTGAATAATGGTGTAATTTTTTTACAATATCAATTCATGTACTATTTATTAATACCAGTAAAAGTGAACGATAAGTTAAATTTATAATTATTTTTTACAGCAGTTAAACTTATAATATTAAGAGTTCAAATATTGAAATTATTATTCTAAGGAAGACATCCCTTATCCATCACCTATCACCCGAGACCTGATCTCACAAATTTATCAATAAAGTTTCTTGATCATAAATATAAAAATAAAATAAAAGAATAAGTTGTCATAATGTCACCTACTTAATTAACCAATGAGACAATCTAAGAACGATTTTTCACTTTACACCATGATGTGTTAAAAAAGTTTAACTTGCCCAATATTTTTTGTAGTTATTTAGTGAAGTTATAACTTGTAATATATATCCTCCAATTCAATCCTTAGTAGTTAGTACTTTTAAAGAACCAAAATAAATTTTTAAAATAAGACGAAGGATAAAAGTATTTTTTTAACTAAAATTATAATATAGAAGTATTTTTATAATCATTACTTATATTTATTATATTTTTAAATTTAATGTTAAAATTTATATATATTAATTATTATATTTGAAAATATAAAAGATGGTGTTAAACGCCTAACAAGTCGGCATTTTCAGTTTTCTTAGAATTAACAAAAATGAAAACTTGTAAAAGAGCAATGACATCTTTTTATTAGGCGTTTTCTAATTATACGTAAACTAGTAATTATATTTTATATTATTTTGATAAAATATTATTTTAGTATTATTTTAGAAAGAAAAACCCTATAGTTGTACATAACAATCTGATTTTGTGCGTTTTCTATTTTCCAAAGATTCACCATTCAACTCCAGTAATTTAACGGTCATTTTTACTGTTGTTGTAACCGAAAACGTACAGGTCATTTCTCATGTTATATTTGCTGCTGCATATTATCATAAAACAAGCGTTACAAGTTACAACGTACAAACAAGGCTATTTTCTAGATAACGAAAAACAAAAATACCAAAAAATCACACGCTAATCTAAATAATGCCCATCTTTCTTGTATATAATAAATTGGTGGCCAAGAAATATCCAATGTCTTTGCTACTTTCAAATGCTAAGACAAGTGTTGATACATTTTCAAATGGTGAATAAATTTAATTTGGGAAGCATTCATCAAGATATAACTTTTTTCCCCGTATAAGGAACACACTAGTATTCAATTTTTCAGACAAATAAACTTGTTGGACTTGTATTTTATTAAAAAGAGAAACCACAAAAAAAAATGTACGAGATCAACTAATCGGTTTATGATACATAAGAACACACTGCATGGAAGATTTGAGTCACCTGACCTGGTTTGATTACTATACAAACAAACTTGAACCACAACTAAATTAATGAAAATGTATTCTTCTACCAAGAAGGAATTTCCTCAACACCTTGCATCTTTGACTAAAAATGAAATACTGGTCAAACCAAGGATCATTTTGCAGTTTTTGAGTGTTTGATTAGCCAGTCAATGACTACATCTATGTTTACAGAATCCTTGCATGAAATCATATAGCAGCAGACCTCTCTGTCTTTAATTGACTCAAGTCCTCTGAAATCAACCAAGGAGAAAATCCAAAATGTTCAATTAGTTACATAACACATCAAGACAAATTTTTTTTAAAAAGAAAAAGATATAAGACAATATTGATTTCTAGAACTCACAGCTGATCTACCAACGCTTGCTTAGAAAGAGCTTCTGACTTGTCAATTTTGTTTCCAAGAACAAGCAAAGGAATCGCACTCAAAGAAGATTTTGTCAATAGATCATGTAACTCACTTCGAGATATTGGAACACTGTCTCTATCGGCAGCATCTACAACATATCTGTCTTAGCATCCATAATGAAAAGAACAAAAGTGTAAAAACATGGAGAATGGACATTTCCAATAATTTGAAAGAGCTATATATAATAACACTCCACAAGATGAAGCATGCATGACCAACCTTCCATTAGATCATCAGAAACAATAGATTTTGATACAACCAAGCATTAAGTTTTCCATTCTTTGTGTTTGAAACATAAACAGGAAAAGACAACAGTATAAAAACTGCTTTTGGGTTGAGTATCCTGTATTATATGTTGTTAGAGATCTATGCAATATAGATGACAATATCCATGTGCCTTCAAGGATGGTTGAAACATCATAAGGCATTAGAGCCTCTTCCATGAGGAAGCCAGGTGTTCAGTTCTTAATACTTCCATCTTATATCAAATTACGCTTCAGCATATGTAGTGGTGGAATAAAATTTGTCCTCACTTAAATCCCAAAGTCTATTTGCATGAGGGTACATATTATTGATCTAAATAAAAACTATTCCCAAGTATTTTCTTGATAGCTTAAATAAACTTAAAGGATGGTTAGTCATTGCAATAGGTAATCATTATAAGAGTAAGCTTCACAAACATTTTCCTTTTCTCCTAATTCCTAAAAAGATCTCGGGAGATCTTTGTGTTTTGAAAGAATATGCTTATGAATGTTTTGGCTAGCATTGTAACATTTTTGGAAATGTTTTGCAAAATTCAAATGATGGGATAAAGACTGGTAGAAGTGGGGAGTGGTAGTGCCACGGAGGTTGCATGACAAGATAGCTTCGGAATGGGAAAGCAACATAGCCATCCGGCCATCCCTCATCATGGGAATAAAAAAAAAAGACAAGACTTAGGAATGTGTCACTTGCAAGGGAATTAATAATGCTCAATTTTTAAAAAAATTATAACATGAAAATATTATATTCCCAAGTTCACTTTCCTAAACATAACTTACTACTTCTTCAAACAAATGCACACTTACGGAAAGGATAGAGCCCTCATTTACATTGTTGATTATTCTAGACTTCTCCAAGGAACCAGAAAAAACCCTCTAACAGTATGAGGTATCTTAAGTAAAATGGGATGAATGGAACTCTATTTACAAAAACCTCCAATGAAATTGTATGATGCAGACAATTTCCTGTTTGAAGTCTAAAAACTAAAAAGTTTTTTTTTTATAAAAAAAAAGAGCATATAAAACCTAAAAATCACAAGTCGGTATTTGTTTAGCTCAAACGTATTTTGGAGAAATAATCAATTTTTTGCCAGCTTCTTGAGAGAACTTTTGAGGGGTAAAAATCATTATCCTTAAAACACTATACTCAAACATCCTATTAGTCTAACACTATAGGCAACTTTTGATTCAAAGCCAAAACTTAAAAAACACAATGAAAGACATGCATGTGTCATGTGTGAATGAATGTATATACATGTGTTTGCACTCATGAATATATAGCTGAAAGAGAGAGCAGTGAGAGAGACAATACACGATAGCAGAGACACCACGACAGTATCGCTCCCACATTGATCTGAACCTCCTCTGTCCCCCAAGGTCCCAAAGCTTTATTGTGACATTTCCCTTAGTCACTTTTCTCATGTTGAAACCAACCTGGGTTTAACACCAAGAATTATATTTCAATTACAAAGGCAAACATGCTCATAATCTTCAAACATGTAACAATTCAAGATGCAATCAAAAAGCAAAGATAGACACACACAGTTGGAATCATGTCCTCACTGTAACCCCCAGTCTGCAGGTAAACAAAACCAAATATCAATGTCAATAACAGTTATAACAGAACTGAACTTCAGGGTTTCTAAATTAAGTAAAAAATTGCAACGCAGCAGCAGCAGCAACTCACAGCAATTGCATTGACAAGAGAAGTCTTGCCAGCATTCTGAAGGCCAACAAGTGAAAGTTCCATCTCCTGTTTAAAAAACAAGCTGACACAACCAACAAACAGAAACTCACAATCATTAAAGGGCTTAACTTAAAAGGAACCCTTAAAAATCAATAAACCTAAGCTCAACTTTTAAGGCTTTTCTGAATCTCAATCAATAAAGCATATACCAAAGTTAGGATGAAATTTCACAGATAATAAGTCCCAAATAAGTACAAAAAAAATTAAAATTAAATGAATAAATAGTAGTATTGTGGAGAAGAGGTTTACCTGCGGAGCCAATTGAGGAAGGAATCCCATAGACCCATTGTGTGTGAATCGAAAAAAAGCGAAGAGAGAAATTGAAAGAGAAAGATGAGGTATTATATGTTGGAGGAAACAAGAAACTTCGCGGACCAACAAAGGGTAAATAGAATAGAAAGTGAAGGAAGAAAGGATTGGAATCTAAGATGGCAATACGACATAATATATACGTCCCTGTCTTTTCTAGTACCTTGTTTTTCTTATATAACCGCTGTTTCAACCTCTCCACTTGTACTCTACATATTGCTCAATCTCATTTCACTCTTACGTTACACCACATTTTTATTTTTAGTAATCATAACAAGGGAGATAAGACAAACACTATTTTTTTGGTGGGCATAAGATATACACAACTTATTGGGTTTAGTCTTAATTTACAGGATTATTTTTTTAATTAAGAGGATATGATAACATAATTGTTTTCATCTTATTTTATTTATCAGTTAAAATTTTATATTATATTATGACAGAATTGAGAATATATTTTGCTATTGCTTTCACTTTGGTTTTCTCTGTCTCTTACTAAAATATGATAAGATAATGTTAACAAAAAAAAATGATCAGATAATTCTATTAATTAGGGCCTCTTTGTTTCATGATCTTTAAAACTATTTTCTGATTTAAAAAAAACCAAAATGAATACGTCTGTTTACAGTTTTAAAACAAAAAAAAATAGAATATCTTTAAATTATTTCAGTTTCCTATTACTCATGTTCTTTTTTTTTACATTTTTTACATCATCTCCCCCTACTTCTACACTCTGAAAATCAGTTTTTCAGTTTTAATTTATAAAATATTTTCTAAATATATAATAATCAAATATACTCATTTTATTTATTTGAAAAGGTAAAACGACATTTATTAAAACATAAGAGCATTGGATGAACCACTAGATGCTGTTCACACCAAATATGCAATTCAAGCACAATCAAATAGGAATGATGATGGGACGAATCGAAAACGAATATGATCATTCTCGTTTTCATCTTTGTAAAAGACGGGACGGATACAAGTATAAATATAAAAGATGTGGGTTTAGAATTTTAAGGTTCATTCTGGTATATGTCGTTTTATTGGATTCGGATGCGTGCTATATCTTTACTAAGGTAATCAAGGAAAATTTTGACTTGCAATAAAAAATAGGGTATTTTAGCGAGTTGATCGATTAAATGGGTTGAAATTTATTTGCAATTAATTTTCCCGAAAAAATGTAAAATAAAGAAAAGAGTGAAGTAGCCCATGCCTATATGGGATTACATTTTTTATAATTTTAATTTATTTATATATTTTTAAATAAATTATATATTAAGTTTTTTATTTATTTTAATTCAAACAATATATAAAATATAATGAATAAAAATAAATGAAAGTTAAAAAAATTAAGAATTCAATTATATTTTTAATTAAATGTATATTTTTAATTATTTAACTATTAAGCTAATTGATTTATATTTTCAAAAATTATAACAACAAAATCTTTCATATATATTATGTATATATATGTTTTAATTAAAAAATTATAAAAAAAAAATTGTAGTATGACTTATTCAGGTACAAGTACTGATATAATTTGATATCCATCCCAATTTTCATCCTTACTTAGATAATTCGGATAATATTTATATTCTTATTCATACTAAGTCAAAATGGACATTTCTCATTAAAATCGGGGTAATACGCTCCTACGAGGTTATTTATCGTGCCTACGTCTAAGACTCCCAACCAATACCAGTATGTGTCTCCTAACGTTTTTTATTCCAAAAAAAGAATCAGAGAGCCATCCTTACATAACTTCCTGCATAATGGCAGAAAAAAAATGTACTATCCATTGCTCATTTTATTCAATTTACCACTTAAAAGATTTATATTTTGTAGTACAGGTTGACTTACAAACCAACATTAAAAGATTAAGAAATATTTTCCCATTTCATATTTCCCCCCCCCCCCCCCCTTCAAAAGGATATGACAAGGTCATCCTATCACCTTGCTTTATTGTATTTACTAGCTAAAACTTTATATTGTAGTGAAGCTTGACTTGGAAAATAACACGATGGGATTATGTTGTTGTGCAAATTAATTGTTGCGTCGACCCCATTGTCTCAAAAGCAGAGATTCTCCTAACCATTGTATTATCTCTCACGTCTCAACATTTTCTTCATGGAATTGCCACACCACAATTGTCGTTGTCAAATGTAAATGCAGTTCCTTTTCAAAAAATTTCTCTATGAGCTCACCAATTTCATGTCATTGTATTGTTCCTATCTTTAATATGTATCATGTTTACGAAGACAAATATGTGATATCTTCTCCCTTAATTCATTTTTTTTAATAATATTATATGTGTAAATAGGTTTAGAAACAAATTGATATTGATTACTAAATGAAAAATAAAACATTAAAATAGGTTTAGAATCAACAATCAACAATTGATTTACATTTACCAACTAAGTGACTAAGCTTATTTTTCCTTTTTGCTCCCACCATAACTTGTCCCAGTTCTAATGCCAAACTCCAAGCTCAACCCATCCAATTAGCCTAGGGAGTTTCTATTTACACTGTCCCTTATTTCTAATGTTATTTTCCCAAAATACCCTATATTTCATAAACTAATGCACTCCTCTCTACTTGGCCCTTTTGGCGGTATCCCTTATCTTGATGTTGAAAGGGCCACCTTGAGGCTTTAGCACATGTGCGTCACTGTAGCGAGAGTGGGTTCTTTGTTATTGGATCTAATAATGTATGATCTTCTTTGTTGGGTTAATGAGGATGTTGAACAATGGTGGAGATTAAGGAGAAACAAGAAGATTTCAGAAGAAAAGAAAGCATGGAGAGAAAATAAAATGCTTTTGATCAGATTTTGATAGGTGCTTGAATTTAGGGATGAAGTTGCACTCGTGCTTGATAAAACTAGAGATGAAATCCTTGGTATAACGAGGATAGTGGTGATGGAGAGGAATTGAGGTCGAAGATAGTAGGAGAAGCAACCATGTAGGCAATCGACATAAGGAGCACCGTGGCATTTTAATTTCTGAAGCACAGGATATTTTGGGGGGAAATTTGCAAAAGGAGAGTGTATTAGCCACATGTGGGTGCAAATAGCAACTGTCTTGGCCTAAGCAAGAAATGCTCATTAATAGCCCCAAATAAATGTGCTCGGGCTGGAAAATCCAGTTGCAATATGTCGCTGGCTAATGTTATTCGTACCTCTAAATTATTTAACATACCTCCCTTTTTCTCGGCAAATGTTGATTTGTTATTTTTATTATAAATATTAGTTAGGGGATTTGAACATGGGATCACTTTCCCCTTCTTTCTTCCTTCACCATTATTCAACAACCAATAAACCAATCTTATATTTCTTTCCTTTTTTATATTTGTTATTATCCAAAATGCCTTTTTATTTATACTTTTTCTAATTATCCAAATTCTCTGCCCCTGCTAGTTGCTAATGACGAAGGAAAAGATGAACCGGAGCAAATTCATCAAGACATTTAAATTATTATCTCCAATTCCAGGCAACCGGAGCAACCAGATTCCATATTTATACCCACCTCGTCTACTTCAAAATACCTGCAAGACATGCTTTAAATAAACCTAGCCCTCCATCATCTAAAAACGCATTGTATACAGTGCAGCATCCAACAAACTAATAAAAAAACTATGGCTCTTCTTGCAATCATTAGTATTAGAATAGATTTCCTGAATGTAGTTTGTATTGTAATGATCAGAATTTGTTACGAAGCCATCCTCGGCAGAGTTTTGTGCCATATATTTTAGCCAAGTTCAGTCACATAGTCCAGATCTATATCACGATACCTCCATCCCCACATATTGGATAATTAGGGAGAGGTATGAATAAAAGGGCATTTTAGAAAATAACAAATATAAAAAAAGGAAAGGGAGGTGTGTTGAATAATTTTGGGAGATGCGAATAACATTTTATGCAAAACTGTTGAGACCACGTACATGATTTCAGACGAGATGTATGGGATCTTTTAGAAAAAAATCATTCTTAGATAGAAAGTACCCTACCGGATATCATTCAAGTTAGTACGAACAATCATTTTATCAACTTATATGCTAGTTTCATTTAAAATCAAGCCAATTAAACTCAATTTCTGATATTTTGTAAAACTAAAGTAAAATGACAGGTTTGCATGCTTACACAATATAAATCGTTATATTTTTTCATGAAAATATTATTTTTAAAAAAAGTTTAATATCTATATACTGATTGTATAAATATGAGTATAAAATAATTTTATTGTCATTTGATCACAAATCTATTATTTGAATTATTTTAAAATAATTATTTTAAAAATTAATAAACTTATAATACATGATATATTGTGATTGAATGATTATGTAAAACTTTTTTACATATAACTTTTTTTTCCTTTGAAAAAATGGAGCATTAATATTAAAATTAAAAGAAAATATTTGTCCACATTTGTAGATACCCATTGGCTCATAATATGGAAGAGGAAATGTTAATTTCTTTGTCTTCTTTTCTTTTTATAGTATTTTTTAAAAAAGATATAAGAAATTGACAAAATTATCAATATTTTTTTACATACAAAAAATTAGTCCCTTCACAATTTACCCGTGCATCACCTAGGTTTTCTATCTAGTGTATAATATAGTGTGTTTAACAAGTTAATTTAATAATTTATAAGCTTGGAGTAAAAACAGAACTTATAAACTAGTTTGACTAGTTTATAAGTTGGTTTGACTAAATAAACTTGTGGAGAAAGTAAATTGAGATAATTTGTATAGTTCAACTTATTCTGTTATACATAAATAAATTTTAGTTTATTGATAAGAATTATATTTTTCTTAATTTTTCATATATAAGTATTTATTTGGCCGCAGTGCATTAAGGGTCCATTTGCTGGAGTAAGACATTTGCTTCCAAGACTGACACTTAACTACTTCTGACCTTATGCTCTCTTTGAAATTGAGACTCAACGTGCTTAAAATAATTTCAAGCTTATCCAGCAAAAATTTTCATTTTCAATTGAATATTTTGTAGATGGAACCTAGTCTTCTGACGGTGAATGTTATTAAATAGAAAAATAAGATAAAAAAATCAAATGCAACATATAACCATGCATACTTGGATAAATACCATATGAATTTTTTACCCCCTTTTTTCATTTTTATCTAAACTAATTTATTTTTCTTTTGCGTATTGAAATTGGAATTCCTGACATTATATTCCCAACCTCCTCCACTACAGCCTTAATTCTTATGTCATGCTCTACTAAAATAACATGTCTAGAAGCATGTGGTGAAGTATTTGATATCACTAAACTCAAATAATCACTTTCCAAACTAACTGAAACAACTCAGTTTCAACAAATCAAAATTGCATCAGAAGCGAAGCCCGATTTCACTTTTATCTGTCTTTTTCTCCTTTTCTTCTCGGATGGCATAATTTTAGATTATAAGTTGGAAAGAATAATTCTTTAGAATCTTTACAACTAAGTTTCAACAAACTGAAGTTGAATCAAAAAGCAAAAGAAGAATAATAAAACATTTCCGTATGCAATTAAATGCACTTTTTTTTTTTTTGCATTTGTAAATATTTAAAAGCATAAATGCTCTTTGTCACTCAAAAAGGTGTGCAACAAAGAATATGTCAACTTCCCAAGAACAAGAACAAATGCCTTAAAAGGAAAGCACTTAGCAGAAAATTCTATCTCTATCTTGGTCTGAGATCGGGTGTTGATGTAATAGAATTGTTGTTTTTTTCTTTTCTTTTCTTTTGGCCAAGATCTATCTTAGAATTTGCATACACAAAGATATTGCCCAAGAATAGAACACAGCCAAAACAGGATTGTGTAAATAATAGTATACTTAGAAATTAAAAACCATTTAATAATTTTCCAATTATCATACAAAATCTTTAAAAAATATTTTAAAAGAAAGCAAGTAATACTTCTTTAAAAATATTTTATAAAATATTTTTAACCTAATATTTTTTTTCATAAAAAATAATTTTATTTGAGACACTATTAAACACTAAACGTGAACATCTTTTTCAATAAAATTTTGAATTTTAATTAATCGTATTATATAAGATTAGGTCTTTTTATTAGACCCAATTATCAGTACCAATTAAATTTGTTAATGCAACAATATATACCATTTTTTTAGATTGGAAATTTAACTTGGTATATGGTGATTCATATCTTTTCAAATGTCATTAAGTTATTTAATTATGAGATCCTACGTTTAAATTTCATTGTCCTCATTATATACCTTACATATTTACATGTTCTGCTTTTCTTGAGTTTACTTTTATTTTGTATTTGTATTTAAAACAAAAAATTAGTTGAATCAAAAATAATTTCACGATGAACTTCTGTTTTGTCAACATAGATTGCCTAGTAGTACCTAGAGAAATATACTCTTTAATTTTAACTTAACGAGTTTGAACCTTAGCTGTCACTTAAAAAAAGCTTATTCATATTTTTAATTATACCTCTTAATGTGATGGGTGAGTAGTTAAGATTGTTTGAAGAAATACAATTTGGATTATCACAGAAACTGATTCTTTTCTTTTTAGCATTACCGTTATGAAACCTCTAAATTGGAAGAAATGTGTTTTGACATTATTATGCAGAGCTACCTCGATCCCCCACCACCTTAGGCACACACAGTTGTTGAAAAACTAAAGGCACCAGACTATATGACCTTACCTCACTGCTAGACACAATGCAATCCTATTACTAAAAATAGGAGGGAGAAATAATGTGGATATATTCAAACAAATTATTCACAAATTCACGCATAATAATCCTCTAAAAATGAAAATAAATAAACGTCTTTTCAGGAATATAATGAAGTAGTAAATATAGTGGGGAATAGAAACCCCCAACAAAGATTCAGAATAACAAAAGGGACTAAGGAGAAAAATGGTAGTAAAAGTGTAAGACAAAGGACATACCCAGCTGGTTTTCTATAATTCCTCAAATGAATAAACAAACAAACAACACTTGTGTAATATGCATGCCAAAAACAGGCCAACGATGAAATAATGAGGTATTTCTTCAATTCTATATTCAAGCTTGGGTGTGGCCAATGATGATATAAGGGGGTAAATTCTGTATTCAAGCTTGTGACACACCCGAGTCAACAGAATAGTAGTGTTGAGAAAATCCATTATCAGCATCTTTAAAATCATGATTCTTTCCTTCTTCCTCTTTCTCTAAATTAGGATGACAAATTTCCTCAATCTTGCTTGCCACCACATCCATTGAAGGTCTCTTGTCAGGATATTGAGCAGTACATTCAAGGGCAAGCTGCAAAAGCTTGACCATTTCCTCCTCAACACTTTGGTACCTTAGAAGCTCCATGTCAAATACCTCAGTGTTCCACTCATCTTGAACCACAGATTGGACCCATCTTGGGAGGTCCACCCCTTCCTCATTCAGTGAAGAATGAGTAGGAGCCTTCCCTGTAAGCAGCTCCAAAAGCATGATACCAAAGCTATAGACATCGGCCTTTTGGGATATTTTGCGTGCATCAGTGACCTCTGGCGCACGGTAACCAGACACACGGTTTGGTGTAGAGGTTGGGAGAGCAAGGTAAGCAAGGCCAAAGTCAGAGACACGAGCTTCAAAAGTTTTGTTCAGAAGGATATTCGATGACTTGATGTTTCCATGGGAGGATGTTAAGCTATGCGAATGAATGTATGCAATCCCACGAGCAGCACCAAGGGCAATGGCAGACCTTGTTTCCCAATTCAGTGGAGTCCTCCCCACTCCACCATTTGCTATAACAACAAAAACAGAAACATATATAAGATTAAAATGTCAGATCATGGTGCTTGACTTCTTAGCATCCAAATTTTAAAAAAAAATTGCATCCCAATTCAAATTCATCGCAGTTTCATTCAACTACAAATTTACCATATGCAGCCTACATTTTTCATTTCATCAGACGTAGAGCCTTTGAGCCTCATACTACATTCACAAGTGAAGAAGAATTTAACAACCAATCACTAAATCCTGGAGCCTTATATCGTCAACATTACTACAAAATAACTTTGTAAGTGTTAGAAAGTACAATCCTGAAAGAAAACATTTACTGACGACAAATTTTCCATTAGAACATTGAGGATCAGCTTAAGGCCTAATTAAGAGGCAAAAAACTTCAGCTTTATCAGATTATTTTTTAGACACCAGACTTCACTCTTGATACAAGATTCTCTCTCCCTTGGACATAATCTAGTGTAAGTATGCATTGGCATCAATTATATATCCAAACTAGAATATCAAACATCAATTTTGTCACTAAACCAAACCCTTTTAACTAAGAAAAAGTAAACCAAAATCCGACAAGCAGAAAATGTGATAAAATAAAGGAACACTCTAGACAAGACAGTTAGCAGAACTGAAAACTAGGCCATGACAGTACATTACAAAACAGAAAAAGAAACAACAGCAAAAGCATAGAGAAACATAAAAACAACAAGTAGCCACCCAAAGAGATAACATGGAGTAGACACAAGAACAACCACAATCATTCATTCAGCTGAATTAGAAACAAAAGCAATTAGCAGAGAGAGAAAAAAGAGAAGACACTATTGTCCAAAAACAACAACAACCAAGCATGAAAGATGGGGTACCAATTACCATGTAAGAGAGCAGATAAGCTTCCCATAGGCATGTAATCATACACAACCAGCTTCTCATCCCTGCTAAAATAATAGCCCCTTAGTGAGACCAAGTTGTGATGAACCATGTTCCCCACTTGCTCAATCTTCTCCCTGAATTCCTTCTCTGTTGCAGTAACATCCTTCAACCTCTTCACGGCCACACTCGCCCCCATCTCCATCGTCGCCTTATAAGTCGTCCCAAACGTGCCTTTCCCTAAAACTTCAGCTGAAGCCCTCAACAACTCATCCAAACTAAACACTCTACTCACATTCCCAAAAAACACCAAACTCTTGTTATCTCCGGCACCACCACCACCACTACTCCGAACCTCACTCTTCTCCACCGAACCCGCCACTGCCGAACCTGAATTCCCACCACTCTCACGAGACACCACTTCACCTTCCACAACACGCTTCTCAGGTGGCAAAGTTTCATTCTCATTTTTCCTATTCTTTTTTCTGCACAAAAAGAACAAAAGCAACAGAATCAACAACACACCAATCACGGAACCAATCACAATGCCCGCAATGGCGCCACCGGATAGTTTACTCTTATTCTCCTCAGTTCCGGGGCAAAGCTGCAAAGGCTTCCCGCAGAGCAGCGAGTTTCCGAGAAAATCGGTTCGGTCCAGACGCGAAAAGCGGTTCGGAATGGAACCAGTTAGCGAATTAAACGACACGTTAAACTGATCGAGAGGCGGAGCATCGAGGTCAGGGATCGAACCAGTGAAATTGTTGCGTTCGAGATAAAGAGTGGCCAAACGAGTGAGGCTATTGAACTTTGGCGAAATCTCGCCGCTGAAATTGTTGTTACCTAAATTCAACCTCACGAGATTCTGCAACGCGAACACCGAATCGGAGACTTCGCCGGAGAAGAAGTTTCCCTGTAGATAGAGGTTACGGAGAGCTTTCAGGTTAGCGAAATCATCGGGGATTCGTCCGGTTAGCGCGTTGAACCGGAGAGAGAGCGTCTGCAGTTCGGTGAGGTTGCCCAAACCGGAGGGAAGCGAACCGGAGAGACCCATCGCGGGAAGATGCAGCATGATGACTCTCGCGCTGGCGCAGACCACGCCAGTCCACGAACAAGGGCTTGTTTGGGTGGCGTTCCATAACAACGTGCGTCCCCCCACCGCGCTTCGGAGTAACAATAACCCAGCTCTGTCAGAAGCTAGATCCGAACCTGCAATGGTTAAGAGAGTAAACATAAACACTAACAGAATCGCTTCTTCTACTCGCGAGGACTTCATTATAGTGGTTCAAGTCGTCCGGGGTATAATTGTTTACTATGTACGGCAAAATTCTAGTCCAAGTATTTAAGACAGCTGCATATATCGGACTGGAAACCAAAAGCTCTGGACGTGCTTGGTGGTGGTATTGTTCTTGTGTTTGGTTAGGGAATTGGCGCCATGAAACAACATGGGAGTGCTGAGGAAATAAAAAGAAAATACTAAAAACTAAAACAAGAGAGAGTGGTGTGAGTGGTGTGAGGGGAGGGTGGTGGCTGTCACGTATTATAGCAAATCCTCTGTTGCGAGCTTGGGAGAAAGCGAAATGAGAGAGAATCGAAGGTGCTTTTTTTTTTTCAGAGGGAAGTACTAGTGTACGTTCACGTGCAAGGAGAGACCGGTGTGTCGCGCGGGTGACGGTGTTTTATTTTCAGATTTAAAGAAAGCGTGCGGAAGTGATTGATTGGTCCGGAATATGCAAAATTTAGATCATAAAAAAACAAATTGGTTTAATAGATAATTAAATGAGATATTAATTCCTGAATTTTGCATTCATTTTCAAAAAATATAATTTCTTATAAAATTAATTATTGAATATTATAATTTAATAATAAAATAATTTCATAAATTTAACAACAAAATTATTTTTTTATATTTTTTTCATTCAAAGATTAAATTTGTAAATTTGTATTTTTCTTAAGGGGAAGGTTCGGAGTCGGGCCCGCATGTTGGAGGGGTCTAATTGAAACTTAATATGCCTCTGATTCGTACGTGGCCTCCGAGCTGGATCTTCTGTGTAGGAAAAAACTAATTTTATGCATGTGGGGTGCCATACTTGTTTTTTTCTTTCTTTTTTTCTTTTGATAAATTCTGTTTTTTTTACATAAAAAAACACTTTAAGGCTAGCTATGTAGAAAATGGAAAGTGAGTTTTTTTTTTTTCTTTTGCTGTTTGACTAACTGTTTGTTTAGTTTGATGAAAGTTTATTTTTTTCAACTGAATTTGAAACTAGTATGTAGTAAATGACATGTTTGAATATTAAAATTAGATAACTTTTCAAAATGGTGAATATTTGTAAGATTTTTTTTAAGTGAAATAAAGATAATTTAAATATCTTTTAAAATGGAAACAAATTAAGTTATTTATTTTCAGTTTTAGTATGAATATCTACTCTCATCTCTCTTTCCTCTATTCTCCCTTTCTCATCTTTCATATATCTCTTTTTCTTCTTCTTTTTCTCAATTACATCTCTCTCCCTCCCTCACTCTTTTCTACACATTTCTTTCGCTCTTTTTTCTACACCACTTTCTTTTCTTACACCTCTCTTAAATCTTAATTCATATTTATAAGTAAATATATTTTTTAGCAATAAATATATATTTACATATTTATTAGTAATAAAAAAAATTATCACTGTTTACTCTTTTCAGTCTTTTGTTATTAAACAACATTTTTATGTTAAATCAAAATCCTGAGTACTTGGTATATGATTTTGTACCTTTCAAAAAAAAAAGTATATGATTTTGTATTTATTCGCTATCTAAAAATGCAAAATTAATCATTTCATTTAATACGTTTTTCCATTTTACTAATTACTTTCTTTTCATTTTTAAGTTTTCACTTATGATTTATAGTAAATTACTAACAATTACTAGAATCAACATTTATTGCAGTCAAAAATAGATTTTATATTAAAACATTTTTAAAAGTAAATATTCATAAAGAAAACTTTACAAATTATGAAATTAAAGTATTTTTTAAAAATAAAAAATTCAAACAAAAATATATTTTCTCTAAAAACAAAATATTGTAAAAAAAAAGCAATTAATATAATTAAATTCTTATGTATCTTAAATTTCTTAAAATTTTGAATCTTCATCCCATACACAACCATACAAAATAAAAAAAATAAAAATGTGTTTAAGGGGCAAAAATCCCAGATAGGCAGCTCCTAGTACTAAGCCTTTCCGTTGCCTCTTGTAATGGACCATTTTCTTTTCGAGCCATTGGTCTTTTTTTTTTTCCTTAAAGAAATACTACTATTTTTTTTTTACTACAGAATTCTACCAACGGAAATCTCATTTTATGTTTGCTTTCGCCTTTCGTTTCATTGAAAAGGTTAAAGGTACAGAAAAAAAAAAGGTTAAAGGCGTTTTCGTCGAAGATGATAAAACTCTTAGAATAGCAACTTTACATTAATTATTAACTAGTATTTTTAAATTTTATTAAAAATATTTTTGATAAAACAAAAAATAGATCAGTCTTATTCTTACATAATTTTAAATTTTTAATGGTTTTAATGAGAATTTTCTCAGGCAACAAGAAATTTATTCAAATATTTTGCATTTATATTATGGAAAGAACATATAATATAAAATTATTATAATGATATAAGAGACTTATTTCTTTCTCACCCTCGTTAAATTATTATATATATGTTTTTTAGTCATTAATTTGGAATAGCATGTCCCGCTTTAGAACTATTTAAATATTCTTAGATATATTTAAAATAAAATTTTAATTTTTTTAATATAAATATATGTTATAAAATTATTTTAATATAAATATATGTCTCAAGAATATTTATTTATTTTTACATAGCAAATTTTTTATTTTAACAAGTATCTACAAATATCTGTTAGTGTGGCCATGAATATATATATATATATATATATAAAATCGTGAGTACTCACTTTACATATACTTGTATAAATATGGGTGCGTATGAAATAACTATTACCTGTATCTATCTCATCCCATTATCATCTAACTCAAATAAAAAAGTTGGAGAGAAATAATTTTATCATCATTTTATACTTATGATATGATATATGAAAGTGAAGATATTTTTAACTAAAAATTAGTATGTTTTAAATGAATCTTATCTTTTTTTGTACACCACAATATTTTTTATCTAATTAATATGACAAACGTTATTAATATGTGTCTCTACATAGGTAACAGAAAAACCCTTAAAAGTAATACTAATAAATTTGTAGAAGTAATAACTAATAAACTCCTTAATTCTTATCAGTGAAATACAAAGCATAGAGATTGCGATAAATTAATGAAGGTGAAAAATTTAAGCAGAGATTCTTCATTCTTAATTGTATTTTACAACTACTAGAAATTTATTTACTTAAACATTCTTTTAATTTAATAAGGTAAGAAGAAACTATACTTATAATTTTAAAAGCATTATTATTTCTTTAAAAATGAGAATTCACCTTTAAATATTAAATAAAACAAAGTGAAGTAATCGTGGTGGTTGAGGCATGTCGTAAGAGTTGAAACTATTATTTATTGCACTACGAAAGAGCTAATAAAAGCTACCCTTTTATTCATGATTTTGTCTTTTCAGCTAAGTGCAATAATAGTCTTCGTTGACAACTAATATGCAATAAGATTCTTTTGTTAGAGCACAAAATATTTTCCTATTGTATTTGTTTGGTGTATAAAAATAAGTATAGTACTTAAGATAGAACAGAAGTTTAACTCAAAAAATATGTTTATGAAACAATCCCAACTTTGACTAAATTAAGATTATATATCTAAAATACAAATTTAATTTTATGCACCGAGCTCATGTTTAACCTAAACCCTTTATGTACCTAAATCAGATGAGGGATCAAGTTGTTTTAAGAGTAACTTTTAACAAAGTTATTTTTCATTTTTAACTTTTTTTTTAAACCTTATTATTGTAACAAATAATTAATTTCAACTATTAAATTTTAAGAAAATAGATAATGAAGATGATGTTAAAGAATAACTCTTTTAATTAAAGTTATTCTACGAATAATGTGATCCTTTTTATATTAGATATTTAGAGGAGTTGAGAACTTAGGATTATATCTGTATAAGGAAAACTATATAGGGAAGAGTTGTTATATATATATAATAACATCCAAAAAAGCTTTTGAATTCAATATTTCATCGTCTTTAAGGATGCTCCAAATGCATATCAACTAAGAGGTAAGTTATTTCTTTGACAGGAATGAATAATAATGAGATAATGTTTGACTATTCCCAAAAGCAACAAAAAAGATGGCTAGAAATGGTCATGAAGGATATAAATAGACAAGACTAAACTTTTTTTTCCCTCTAAATCAAACCCCCCTATTCATGCAACTGTTGTGTCCAAGTCAGAAGAATTAATAGGCTGATGTAACTCAAAAAAAAATTGTTATGAAATAGAAGATACTTCATATTCCTATACATAAGACTCTATTATTCAATTTAAGATTAAAAAAATAATTAATTTAATTGATAGTAATATATTTATTTTAATTTTTTTAAAATTATTTTTATAATTAATATTTTTTTTCTTTTCTAATCATTTGTCAATATGTTATCTTTTCTCTTTAAATTAGGAGTATTTTTAGTATAAAAATGATTAATAAAAAAATTTATAAATTAAATCTTATAAAAAATATCATTTAAAATTTGAGTCTTATAAATAATAAAAAAAATTGCCATATAATTTAGTTTTGGTTTAGTATTTAATATTTACATAGAAACATTTTACAGTGATAATCCATACGTTATCAATATTTAAAATAACTATTTCAATTGGTCAAATACTTATAATATCATGATGAAAACACTTTTTTCCGGAGTAGGGTCGTACCAAGCCGGCGTTGCGTTAGGCGTTAGCAGTTAGCCACTTAACAGAAACTGGTTGCTATTAAGTGGAAAAATAGTTCGTCTTTCTAATTAGTGTTACTTTTTTTAAAAAAAAATAACAGATAAAAAGTTTTTTTAAAATATAGTAATGATAGTTATGATATTAAAACTTTTTACTTTTAATATTTAATAAGTGATTAATTTTGCAAAAAAGTTTTATATGTTAAGTATGTACCGAAATGAACTTATTAATTATTACTATTATTAATACAAATTATTTTTTGAATCATAATGATATTAGTACATAATATTTATTAATTTTATCAATGATTAATTTATATTAAAAAATAAAATAGATATTTTAAGTGAATTTTTTTTCTTTAACTATTTTTATTTATTTAAAATTTGAACGTGAGATTTTTTGAATAGATCTGAGTAAGTTTCACTAATACTACAGGTTATTTAATTTATTTTAAATAAAATTAAAAAATCTCATTACATTTAATTAGCATAATGAATATCCACAACTAATCCTTTTATAATACATAAAAAATTCACTATTATGTGAATTTGTTTAACTTCATTTTTTATTTGAAAGAAATTAGACGATTCCTTTCAATATAATATGAGTTCCTACTTTTTCGGTGCGACCGACCAATTATTAGGCATAATGCCTGTTTTATAACTTATTGGGTAGTGAATTTGGAATTTGGAGAATGACACGTGTTGGTAAAATTAAGCCAAATAACAAAAAGGTAACATGTTAGCTCCATCTTCCTGTCGTTTTAGCAACAGCCAACAGGGGTCATTTAGCATATCAATGTTGGTACATAGCCTTTCCCTAACTTAAACGTTATAACTTAAAATAATACCTCTCCTCTTGCCGAAACGTAAAAGTTTTTTTTTAATGGATAACTTATAAAATTCATCTCCGGAGGCAGAACTATATGTATTTTAAGATGAGGAAATGTATTTTTTCATTTTAATAAAATCATATGTATTTATCTTTAAATTTTATATTATTATTTCTGTATCTTCTAATTTTATGTTTGAATCTCCTGGATTATTTTTTAGGAATGAGGATAAAAATATGTATCTTTATTTTAATAAAGTTAGAACTATTTATCTTAAAAATTTATATTTAAACCTCTTATTTTTATATGTTTGAATTTATTATCTCTTTTTCTTGCTACGTTATATTACTAGATTTTTTTAAAATAAATTCTCCCACTGATCCCAAATCTTAGATTTGTCTTGTGTTTATCTTTGAAAATGTGGTGTAGTGAAAATTTAGTCAGAAGAAAAATGTAAATTTAATTTTTGAATATGCAATGATAAATTAATTTTATAAATAATTTAATGATAAATTGATTTCTATACTTTATAACATATTGTCAAATTGATCATTAAATATTATAATTTAATCATAAAATGATCTCATAAATTTAATGATAGAATTAATTTAACATATTTTTACATATTTAAAAACTAAATTTATATTTTTTATCTTTCAATAACTAATTTATCACTGCATCATATTTTTAAAAAAAAAATGGTTATTCATCCTTTTTTATTTTATCGATTATCATGTTGTACACATTTTAGTAGCTGAAAATATCAGATTTATTTTTTATAGCTGTTAATATAATATTTGTATACTATCAATCAATTAAAAATTATTATAAATAAACAACTATTATGAAAGACAATAATTTTATCATACAAAATAATTTATAATCAATTAATAACATTAAAAATATTGATATTATAACACTTTATTTTAATTAAGTTTACAATATTACACACCTCCTTCCACGAATATATCTTGACTAGTTTTTGTTTTTATGTAAAATATTTAAATATCTCTCTTTAGAGAAAACTCAATTTTTTTTGTTAATTTATTTCTTAATGAGGCCTCGGTGGAGCCCACGAGGGCCCTTTTAGTTGGATAGGAAAGGACATTCGCATTGAATTGCAAGGTTAATCTGCAATTCTGCACCCTGTTGGACGTTTATTTTATACCGTTCTGGAGGAAAAGAATTGGATATGAAATAGAAAGAAAATGAATTTCTCCTTTGGTTACAGAAATAAACTAATTTTGCTCATGTATATTAATTAATACTATATGACATATGTGTATGCTGTTTAGTGCTTTCTGTTCGTTCTTCATTTTGGACATTACACAAACATGACCCTTTATTTCTGTTTCCCTGTAAGCATTGCCTTGTCCTCTTATAAGCATGTACATGTTATAATCACAATTAAAATTTCAATATAATGTATATGAACCAACCCATTCTTAATCACAATCTTTTGATTTTTGGCCTTTACTTATATCGATTCTTATGGACCAAGAAATCTTAATTAGTTGTTTGATTCGATGAAGTTACTTCACGCAATAGTATATACTACTATTTCATTACACGCTTTATTTATTAACTCCGGGGAATAACTCTTCCCACATCCTTCCTTTTTATTCAGCCTGATACCCACTGCATGCATTGATTAGTTTTCTTAACCAGGTAATCACACTTTTAATATTGGCTAGAAATTACTCAGTTCAAAATTTTGACCAAGTAACACGGATCAGGATTCTCTACCATTAGGATTTCTTACATTCACACATTCAGCTAATAAAAATTGTTGGCTGAATCAAATTAAAGTGTTCATATATTTAATCTCAACAACTTTAACTTAATTACAAATATATATTTGAAATATATGAACTCTTTGATTTTCATCCAACAATTTTGATTTATGAATGCGTAAATATAGAAAATCTATTTTAACTGGATATATGGATTGTGGAGTTGGGTTACTATAGGAAAATCAATGTGATCGAGGAGTCCCAAACCATTTTCTGCAGTAGTTAACATAAAATAGACATAAGAGTTAGTTTGCATAAACAACTTATTAAGTATTTATTGAATAAGTATATTTATCATATACTTCTCTATAAATTGTTTCGATAGTTGAAAAGAAAGTAGATGAAAACCATTTAATTTCATATAAGTTGAGGCTTTACATGTCAAAGGATTATCCAATTTGGAATCAAAGGCAAGAACCTTCAATTAGTATTTAATGGACATGACAACATGTATATATATATGTAGAATCGCAACAACGATATAATTTCTTTATCCATACATAAATTTAAATCATATAGATTTAACAAAAAATTTAATATGTCATGAACATAAAACAACAACAAAATTATTAAAGCCCATAGCAAAATTAATCATTTATGAAAAATGTTAAACATATTTAAGCCAACCAATAAGGAGAAGATACAAATATTATTATTTCTTTGTCCATTTTTAAAAAATAAACAAATGTTAAGGTCAATTTGAATAGAATTATAATTGAAGTTCGTGATTTCAATTTCAATTATGATTCTATTAGAGCTAGAGTTTGGTTTAAAATGTTAACTTGATTTTGGAATGAGTAAATATTTAGGGTGAATTTTAATCAATTTGAAATCCTATTATTTGAATATTTTATTGGAATTTGTTGCATAAAAATTGCTAAAAATATTATACAAGGAAGAGAAAATAGAGAAATATAAAATATGAAGAAAAAAAAAGAATAGTGCTGAAAAAAGTATTGAATGAAGAAAAATGTTAATAATACATTTTAATATTTTTATAATACACTTTTTTTATAACATTTTTAAGTATTTATCATAAGTGGGTGATTCAAGTGAAGTGATGTAGGATTTTGTTGATGTGAGTTAACTTCTCTAATCCTTTTCAACTGGGTGGCGTCATTATGCAAAGTGTCACACTGTCACTAATTCAAGTGGTCAAGTAATTTAGTAGTGTCACCCTGGGTGATTTCAGTTAGTCAAACACACTTCTTTACATGATTTCACATAGGTGGTGCTTGATTTCACCAAGTTCTTATTTAATAATATTTCTATTAAATATTATTATAAAACTATAATTTAACTTATTAATTTTTTTAATTAAAACCATTTTTCCCCTACAAAACTAAAAAATACCCAAAATAATTTCCTATTAAATTTTATTCTTCAACTATACTATTTTATATTAAATTATTAAATAAATTTTTTTTATACAACATTAAATTTATAAACAACTATATTTTTTTCTATAAATCACAACATTAAAATTGTATACAAATATATTTTTTTCTACATAGTCAAAAAATGCCCAAAATATATTTTTATTAAATCTTATTATAAAGCTAAAATTTTATCTATTTTATTTTTAAACTATTTATTTCCTACAAAACTAAAAATTGGCAACAATGATTTTAACAACTACTTATAGTTTTGTGGAAAAAATAGTTTTCATTAAAAAAAAGTAATAGGTAAAATTATAGTTTTATTATAAAATTTAATGGCACCAATTGTGTGAAGCCATGCAAGGTGACACTTTCAAGTCAGGAAAACTACATTGTTTTGAAAAAAAAAAAATGTCTGACTATGTGAATCCACCAAGTCACTTAGTCACCTGAACTGGTGACACTTTACAAAGTGACACCACTCATGTGGAAAGGAGTTAACTGGTGTCGCCAAAATCTTATATGGCTTGAATCACTCACTTTAGTAAATACTACCTCCATTCCTATATAAGCAATAAATTGGCTTTTTCTTTGGTCCAAATTATAAGAAATAATGACTCATTTTCAAACTTATCAAGGGTTAAATTTCTTTTATACCCTTAATTCATTTTTAACTCTATTTACTAGGCATTCACTCATTGGATTATGAGTATTAACATTACATGAGACCAGCACTTACAATATTTAAACTTAAGGACATTTTTAGATTAAAATTTAAATTTATGGTAGTATTAAATGTGAGTATCACTTTCCTTGGTCTTGATGATTTATCTTATGTTTCTTATATATAGGACCAGAGGTAATACTTTAGAGACCAACCTAAAATGATATTTAGTTAGCAAAAATGATCCATTTTAGTCAAAAACCCACTACAATTTATTAAACTTAAGACCAGTTTCAAATCAAATTTATTCTTATAAAATTGAGTTGAGTTGGATTTGACTCTCTTTGTTTTTTAGCCTTAGGCTCTATTTAGCTGAACAAATAGAAAACACAAATATAAATATTGTTTATCAATAATGATTGACACAAATGGTAGTGACTTATGTCTCTTAATCGAATGATTCAAGATTTGACTTTTAATTGATCTCTTGTTATGAAATAAATCATATTGAAAGGAAAATATTCACCTTACATGTTCTCACATCCCTCAACAAAATTTAATTACTACGTTTCATAGTATTATTTCGTACTAATATTGTAATGATAAAAAAAAAACATAAATGTTGTCTCAAATTTTGGTGTGCATGATTTTAAGCATATATATAAGTTACTAGTTTGTAAGTCGAGAGAATATTAGATTTTGTATTTTATTCATACAAAATAACTTTACAATTTTTTTTATTCTATTCATAAAAAAATTGTTTCTATTCTATTTGTCACATATTTATTTTAAATCAAATAATAAACATATTACTTTATTTATATTCTATTTCTCTTTTTTCAAATTATTTCTTTTTATATTTTCATTTATTATATTTCTCTTTTTAAATCAAACTCAGTTTAAAAGAAATCCACTAAATAAAAGATATCTAAAAAAGAATATTAGTAACAATGTGACGAAAGCATGTAGGTGGCAACAGTGACATGCAATGATTAGAGGATGTTAACAACACTGATTGGAAGATGCTAGTGATAAACAGTCTTAGATAGTTTTTAGTTTCACCGCAAACAATATTCATATTCATTTAATAAAAAGAATGTGGCCTAAAGTCCATTTTAAAAAACCCAGGATGGTATACCTTTCTCTAGTTCGCATTTCCAACCGCAAAACAAGGCCGAAGGCGATTGATTGGGTGATCATCTTGCTAATGGCATAGCTAACAACTCTATTTAATTATTTCTGCAACTCATTTTAGTTCAATAACTATACAATGTGGGTCCACTTTTTTCTCTTAATAAGTGAAGATGATTACATTTTTCTTTTCTTAGATCATAAATTATGGATGTTCCAACCTATTCGTTTAGAGACAAATTTAATATGTGATATGCGACTGTTATTAGTCTAAACAAATTTTACACGATAAAAAATAAATACGAGTTCTCTAATTAAATAAATTATTTTCACTTATGTAAATACAAAAACATTTATATAAAAAATTGTTACTTACATATAAATTCCTAATAATAAATAATTTATATTGATATAATTTGTTAAGGTATCGTTGTTTGACAGTAAAATAGTTTATGTAATTGCCTTTAAAGTTACTCTTATAGGCAACAACAAAATTGGCTTAACAGCTCTAAAATAGTTCATCGATCGAAGCAATTGTAAGTAAAAATAAAATAATCAATAAATATAAGATTTTTTTTAACTTAGAAAGTTCTAGAGTCTAAAATTAAGAAGTCAGAATAATATAACAATTTTTAGTTTTGGTGCTACTTATGCTTGCATCATACAGTTGGCAATCGAAATAACAATAACATTGGTGATTAATGTGCAATTAGAAATTGATAAAAGATTTTTTAAAGGCCCAAATCAGTACTCCCCAGTCCCCACAGTATCAGCTCAACTGATAATCAAATCTATATCAAAACATTCACTTCCTTCCTTTTACGTTCAGTTTGTGATGGACTATTGAAATTTGATTCGAAATTGGTACACTACAAGTTGGACTGAAAATCAAAAGGCTCTTAAACTTTGTCTATCTACCGTTAGAGTTGTGCAATCTGTAAATTTTTTTTATGCAGTATCAAAACTTGTGACTTTTTAATCAATTGAGCTAGTTCAATAATATTAAAAAATAATTAATAATATATATTATTAAATTTTTTTAATTTAAAATAATTTATTATGTTAAAATTATATGTTATTACAAAATTTTAACATATAATTTTGTTACTGATGTGTATGCATATATTAATTGAACATATAATGTTATTACAAAATTAACATAATAAATTAAATTATAAATTAATAGGTCAATTATGTTAAAGAATAATTAATGTTGATACATATAATACTAAATTTTTTAATGTATATTTAATACACATATATATGTTAAAATTTTGTAATAACATATAATTTTAACATAATAAATTATTTTAAATTAAAAAATTTAGTGATATATATATATATATATATATCAATATTAATTATTTTTTAATATAATTGGTCTATTAATTCAGTTGGTTGGAGTATCATGTTAATAATTTGAAGGTCACAATTTAGATACCTGCATGCACCATTATTTTAAATTATTTCATATGTGTGAATTTATGTGTGAATCACAACTCCTACTTCTTGTTGATGCTTATTTGCTTCCCCGGACAGTTCCAGGTTACAAAACACCTTTTAGGCTTCTTCTTACTGGGATGCGTTCTCGGCTAACAAATGCAGAGATGACCAATTTAAGGAAGCTTGCAAAATCACTTCCTTGTCATTTTGTCGTAGGTAAGATTCATCCACTGCAATATTTTATTAAATTTGTTTTCCTTTGTATTTATATATAAATCTTTTTCTGAATTTTATGAAGGGAGAAATAGAAATCACTGACTGGCATGTGCTATTCTTAAGCTTTGGGAGAAAAGTTTAGTTGCAAAGATTGCTGTCAAACGTGGATCCAGAACACAAACAATGAGCTGATGGCTGAGGAGCTGAAGGTTTGGTTATTTGTAATTTGGCAATTATTTGTTTGTGCAATCAATGCTTGTATCAAATCTAATTTATTGCATTCCATATAATTCCTGACTATTTAAGTAAAATACACAATTGGATGTAAATCTTATATTAAGCTTTTTGGATCTAATCTAATTGTCCTTTGAAGCGGCTGGCTATGCTTTTATTTAGTAAGAGTCACCAACAAGAATTAAAATTTGTTTTTGCATTTATCTTTGAGGAAACCAATTGGTTTTCTTTTTCTTATAATTTTATCAACTAGCAAATAAGCGTAGCTACTAGCTTGGAATAATTAAAAGGATACTATATACTCACAATTAACATGCCTTCTACATTTTTTGCTCAAAACATCATTTCACCACTAGAGTTTTATTTTTATCTTTTATTGTTATCACAAAAAACAAATATGTTATATTGAAGATATTAACACATTCTCTGAAATATCATTTTAAATTTTCTGGCTGACAATAATCTAGTGATGTACTTTGACTGCAATTTCTCATAAAAACCATTGCAGGCAATGTCAAATTTAAGAAAGACAAAAAGTAAGGTTGGAAGACATCGTGCTAAGTATTTGATATTCAAATTCTACTATAATTTCTATTATTTTTAAGGGTGATTAATAAGTCACCTTGTGGCATTTGTAATGATCGACCTCGTCGTTATTATATCATATTCTAAATTATGCTTTTAATGGTAATTTATGTCTAAAAATCTCTTTAAGTTTGTTTATAAAAATAGTAGTAAATTTTTCGTAAGTGTAATCAATATCAAAACTCGAATATACAAAGAGACAATACATCATAATACTTGTGTATTAATAATCATAAGTTGGTGGTAATTATAAATAACCAAATCTAAATTATACAAATTTCTCAAAAGGAATAAGGATTTAAATGACAGGGTGTAACTAGCAAAATGTCGGGGTGTAGTCATTAGAACAAGGGGTGTAACTAGCAAAAATACAACTCTTGTCCGAGATCTAGTCAATCTACATCCCGGCTACTCGGCGGCTCCAATCAACATAAGTCATCTTCCCGGTTTCCTACTGTTGTCCATCTGCTCACACGAACATGATTCGCGATCATCACATGTATCAATCCACAAGGTACAACAAAGCAAATGTTAGTTCATCATGTAAAATAATAAATATCATCAGTTATAAAAAAAACAACTCGAACATTGTAAAATCACAACAATATTCAAATATATTTTATCACGCATTCAACCATGGACAACCCGTCCAAACACATTTCACAATTCATCTTAAAATGACTAGTTATGATGCATGTTCCAGACTTATCTCTATGTCAATGCAATGTGGTACCATCCTCATGGAAATGGTCCATCTTAGGAAAATGATGCAGAAACTCGTCAAGGTCACTCTGTCGTGCACAGGTCGCTCCCCTTTCATGGTGATCAGCCTTGAGTCATAAGGGAATTCCAAATAGATATGCCCCTCTAGCACCTCTGTACCTTACTGCCATCATATTACCATTATGCATGAAGTATGTACATGGGTTCTATCAACAAATGACCTAGACCCGTGCTCAACTCGACCCAGGTAGGATAATGTCATACGCCCCCCATATACATATATACTGACCCATTCTCGGGTACATTGATGCACTGACCGTGGTCCTTGCAAGGTTAACCACCCGGTCCCGGCATCTAACGTCAATACATAAAATATCACCATGGCTCCATCAATGTATGACCCAGCCCCAAGATCAACTCGTCCTGGCTAGGATAATGTCATACACCCCTATGGGTATTTATGTATATCCAAACGCATTTAGATTACCATGGGCATTATCAATGTATGGCCTTGTCCGGGATTAACGCATCCCTGTTAGGATAATGCCATACACCCCTTATGATATTAATGCATTTAATGACTTAAGCCGGTACAATGGCCAATCTCAACGTCATTCACAAACACTACAAACAAGTGAATAGGTGTGCAATATTAGGTGTCCGGGTTGACACTTAGCCATAACAACTGATGTAATAATCCTGAACAAGGTCGAACAAGGGCACAAGGTTGTCCGGGTAAGGAAGCCCGATAATTCTTTAAAGAAAGATACGAGCTTTGCTGAGTAGGAACCCGGTAGCTTTTTAAAGAAAAGGCATGGACTCTACCAAGTAAGTAACCCGATGGCTCTATTTCCAAGAAGATACGAGCTCTAATAGCTCTAAGGGAACAACTCCGGGTAAGAAACCAGGTATACAAAGACTAAGTTACGTCCTGCATGCACACATGCATGCTACTTAAACTGTACAACTCAACATTCTCATCCTGATAGCCGACATCACATCACAAGGGATATATAAATTGGCCTACCCATCCCAATAGCCAACATCACATCACAAGGGATATATAACTCGGCTTACCCCTCCCGATAGCCGACATCACAATACAAGAGATATATAACTCGGCTTACTCATCCCGGTAGCCGACATCACAAGCAAATGTTTGACACATGCAACTCGGCCAACCCTTCCCGGCAGCTGACGTCACAAACAAAGGTTTTGACATATGCAACTCGGCCACCCCTTATCGGCAGTCGACATCACTTCTCAAAGGATATTTAACTCGGCTTACCCTTCCCGGTAGCCGACATCACAACACAAAGAATATATAACTCGGCCTATCTATCCTGGTAGCCGACATCTCAACGCAAAGGATATATAACTCAGCCTACCCATCCCGGTAGTCGACATCTAAACACAAATGATATATAACTCAGCCTACCCATCCCGGTAACCGACATCACAACAAAGGATTGACATATCTGTAACTCGTCTCACCCATCTCGGTAGCTGACGTCACAATACAACCGTATGTTATATATATATAATATAACATACTCCACCGACTTACCAAACCCGGTAGTCGTCTTCCTCACACCATTTACAGACATCATCAATATATCTTACACAACATATTAAACAACAGATACACATTTTAACCCAACCATGATATCAAAAATAATTATTAACACAATAAACTACCATTACCTCAACAAGGATTCTTTTCTTTCAATTTTAACGTGTGTTTTGTTTGAACACTCGTTCTCACAGCGATCAAGGATGAAAGTTACGCTTCGTTCACGAATTCTTCTTAACAGAGAGGATTTTCTGGTGGTTCTTTGAGAATTTAAGTGGTACAGAAGGTGGGAGAAGAGAAATATTTCTGGTGCAAAGATTTTTAGAGAGAGAAAGAAGAAAAACAAGTCTAGAAGTGAGAGTGAATCATTCTTCTGCTTCAGGCTTATTTATAGACAAAGCATTGAGGCAAGTTGCCAACAACTTGATTCAGTCAGCTATCACAACCACCATAGTTGCCCACTTGCGTAACCGAACAGCCACCATAGCCACCACCATTTTTGCCATGCGTGTACAAATAGCTTATCTCAGCCTCAAAATTTGACTTTTACCTTTCACGCACAAACACCCATGCAAAACACTTTAATAGATTTCAAGATTTATTTTAAACAATTAATCAACACAAATATCTTTCTACTTGTAGAATTTCAGGGTGTTACAGCCTCAATTTTGAGTAATAGAGCATGATTTAATTCATGATGGAAGCCTGTTGCATTAGTGCATTACTCTACTTCTAGCACTTGGTGTTTGTGAAAAGTGCTATGAGGATGTATGAAATAATATCCTGATGAAATTAGATAAGAACTGAAAATAGAATTTGCCTTTTTTGTGTGTTTGCTAATTGGCTTTACTGTTAATGTAGATTGTGCCAAGGAGCATGGTGTATCAGGGGACTCCAGTGCCTAAAGCTTCTTGCTAATATACCCTATGGCTCTAAGTCAGATATCTAGTCTTTGGGTAAGATAGGTTTATTTTGTATTCATCATGAGAACACCTAGTCTTAATTACCCTATGCTTTGTAATCGAATATTGAGATAATATTTTGGAGTTTGACCATTGTTTTTTGGGTATATATTGATTCATTTTTATCATTTGCCATTTACAATTTTTTAGGATGGAAATGTATTTAAGCTTTTTTTTACAAAGCCAAGTGGTAGTACTAGTAGTGTTAAACGTTCTCCATCTGAATCTTCATCAATTGATTTGGTTCCTTTGAATTTTCATTACAAAAAATAATTTCTAGGATGCTACCCCCCAAACTCCACCAATAAATGTGCTGGCATAAGTAAATTTTCCTAAGTCCACCATTGGTGCCCCCCTAATTATTTTTTTGATCCGCCACTAATTATGACACACCTCATGTTCCTCTGAAATCTAGTTTGTAACTTGCTACCTGTTACACAGCTCCTATATAATATTCACATTATTGATGACTGATTAGATGGATAGTTGGATAGAGTATGGCTCATTTCTAATATCTGGTATTTTTTCCATACCAAATTATGTTTCCAGACGGATCAAGGTGGGAAGAATCGGATCTTTTAGAATGGTGCAAGCTCTTGGTTTATTTAGCAAGGTTTCAACAAAGTAACAAGAAAGTTACACTAGGTTCATATCAATCAAAGAGGGGACACAATACACACACACACAAAAGAACCAATATTGTCTTATTCCTTAGTACATCATTAACACTTTTTTTCTTCTTGTTCTCAATTATTATTCATAGAAACATATTCTAGATTTCAAAACCTTAAAGCCTGCTAGTGATGTTAATGTTTCTCATTTTAGGCATTTTGGGTGTTGCATCTTTAGGCACAACTATAGTGAGGACTCCATTTTCCACCTGTGCCTTAATCTGATCCACCTTCACATTCTCTGGCAATTCAATCTCCCTTGAGAACCCTCCCTTCCCAGTGCCTCTCTCAGCCACATGCCAAACGGCGTCCTTATCCTTTGCTTGATGCTCCTCTCTCCAACCTTCGCCTTTGATGTGAAGAATATTCCCATCCTCAATCTGCACCTTTATGTCTTCCTTGCTGAATCCTATCCACACAAATACCCATCATCCAAAACTCAATTATAATCATTCAACCACTCCACTAATCAAGTCAAACCCACAAAAAGATTTCATTTTCACCATCATACACAGAATCACCACTCAACATTCTAATGGGTCATCAAAAGTGAAGAAAGGGTAAAAGAGTGTAATAAATAAAGGACAAATTTTAGATGTAATTCTTGACAAAGTTTTACTATTATTCTCCTTATTAGAATCGGAGTTTCACTTTTATAACATGTGCAACAAAAATTTACATTAAATATTAACATAGATTATCAAATCAAAGTAATTAAAACATAAAAAAAAAAATATTCATATTCGAAGACCAATTCCAGATTATTTACAACAAAAACTCATGCTCTTTCTTCAATCAAATAAGCTAGATCCTCTCGATTAAAAAATAACATGAAAAGCACATAAATAACTCTTAAAAGTTCTTTTTTCATACAAATATTAACATGTTACCTGGAACGTTAATTTTTAAGATGTGGGCAGTGGGTGATTCCAGCCAATCTAAGAGGGCTGTTGAGCCGGACCATTCTTTGAAAATTGGAGGGTGACCCCAGATGAAGCGTCTGAAAGGGTATCCAAAGATAGTGTCAGCCATTGATTAAGGATATTACACCAGCTAGGGAAAAGAGAACTCTAGTAGAAAAACACGTTGTCTAATGATATGGTGTTTTCAAATTTTTGGGATGAACAATGAAATTATTATATTGTATTTTTTGTGTTACTGGTCGCGGACACTCCAGAATGTTCTTTGATTGATCCTATGTTCGTCTTCAATTAACAATTATCTGTTGTTCTGGTTTTGGGTTCTTTTACTGAAAAGCGAAATAGGAAGTGATACGCTGCAACTGGGTTTTCCAATTCGAGCCCAATTATTTGGGCCTTGTAATATGGTTAAGAAGTTGCTACTGGCCCATTCAAATTGCTTTTGACCCTATCAAGCGGTTTGATTCCTTTTTTATTCCAAAAATGTCTTTTCTACAAATTTATGATTTCATTGAATAAAATTCATAATAGAATCATGATTCCGTTGTTCAACCATTCCTCTCTCCCTTGACCCTCAACGTAATGAAATCACAATTTTATTGTATATTTTTTATGTCAGCACAAACATAGCAATGTGAAATCACATTTCATTGTTATTATTTTAGCACTCCCTTAATACAATGAAATCATGATTATGTTATTATATTTTTTGACAATATAATGGAATCACAATTTTGTTGAGTTAAAAAAAATTAAACAATGAAATCGTGATTTTGTTGTGATATTTAAAACAACAAAAAAGAAAAATAAAATCGTGATTTTGTTGAATATAAAAACTAAAAAAAAAAACAAGGGGAGAAGGGAAGGGTTGGGGAGGAAGGGTGAGGAGAAGGAGATGTAGGAGGAGAAGGAAGAAAGGGTAAGCAGAAGGAGAACTAGGAGGAGAAGGAAGAAAGGGAAAGGGAAAGGGGGGTGCCAGGAACACGGAGGGGGTAAGGAATTTGAAATGGGGGCAAAAGGAACTTTTCAAGCTGGTGTAGGGGTCAGTAACAAAACTTGAAAGGGCCAAAAGGAACTCTCTGTGATATATGACTAAGAGTCTGGCGCTGAAAATAGGACAAGTTATTGGGCTTGTAATTTGTAAAAAAGAAACACAAGTGAATACGTTCCTTGCATTTTAAATACTAAATTAATTACTACGTTCTAACTAAAACACATTAAATATAAAAAAATTGGTTTTATTATTATACAGTATATATAAGATAAAATAATGTGGTTCATAATTCACGTCTCCTTTTAATATTCATTTTGACAATCACTTTTCACTTCTTGACTTTGTGTTTTAGACTTTTAGTATATGCTCAGTTTCAAATCTTTTAAATATTAGATAAAAGCTAGATTATTCCATGAAAATCTAAATTATGATATGAAGATTTTCAATCCAAAACCGAAACACATTATCCATGAAATAATATATAGCTCTTTCAAGTTATAGGAAGTTTTCATAATTCCATTCCCCATGTTACACTTTTGTTCCTTTCATTCACGGATACAAACACAGGTACATTGTTGAAAGAGACAGTGTTCCGATATCTCAAAGTGAGGTACATGAGCTAATTGTGACTTGTGAGTTTTAAAAATGAATATTTTCATTTTTTTTTAAATTTCTTAGGACTAGAATCATTTAACGATAGAGTTTTGCTGCTGTATATGAGGTCATTGGCAAGCTAACCAAACACTAAAGATCTGCAAAACGATAATTGGTTGGACTAGTATTGTAGTATTATTTTAGGTCAAAGAGTTAAAAGTATAAACTTCTTCGTGGTAGAGTACGTTTTCCTTAACTTAGCTGTGGTTCAAGTGTGTTTGTACAATAATCAAACTTTGTTAAATCATTCATGCAATGTTTTAATGTACCATTAAACCGATTAGTTAATCTTGTACAAATTGTAAGTAAGCGTCCAAGAAGATCGTGGGCGCATATAAGGTTCATAGACAAAGCAAAAATATTATACAATTTCAAAGAAACAAAAGAATAATATATTCACTTTTCTCTTTACAAGAATGAGACATTAGACAGCACAAACTTTTATTCAAAATTTCAAATACAAATGTTCATTGTACATTTTTTTTTCATATGGTATGCTTCTCAAGGTTCAAAGTTCTCTTTCGAATTGAATTTTAAATTTGAAACAAAAAACGAGTAAGTAAAATAAAGAAAGAAAAAGAAAAGAAAAAGCAAAAGAGACACAAAAGCAAACCAATACAGGAGATTGGGAGGGCAACAAGTGAAAACTGATCGATAAGTGCTCATGCCACTTTGAATCACAAGCTTATTTTAATTTATTTACCTGCATGGGAAAGATATATACAATAAAAAAGAAGGAATCATGTTAGAATATTGTCGAATCATTTTCTTTCCTTTTCTCAATGCAATAAACCAAATTAAAAAATATGAAAAACAAAGAGGAAAAAAAAGTACATATATACTACTTACCCTGTCGTCCACAAATCTTGCTCATGAAAGCAAGGAAAATAATAAGTATAGCCACTCCCGCTAATGATCCAATAATTATAGAAAATGTCTTTACACCTCCATGACTCGATTTGTCTGCAACACACGAACCACCATTACAGAAAATTAAAACAAGTTATTTTCTTTCTTTTTATAACAAAATATATGTTTTGATTGCAAGTTTTTTTCAAGTGACCCAAACAGCCATACTCAAAGCAAAAGCAACGAACCATAGTCTTGTTTATACATGAACGTCGAATATAAGTAAATAAACAAAGCTCTCAATTTACTTATCCAAAAGAAAACACCTCTTAAAAGTTTAATTACTTATTTATTTCCTATATTTACACAATTTTTATATTTTAATCCTTTCACCAAAAATTTATAATTTTGGTCTTTGTGTATACACTATTTAATTTATTTTAGTTCCCATCATCTAAAATTGAAAGGACTATATAAAATGAATTAAAGTATTGTGTACTTACAAAGTAAATTAAAATTAGTTAAAAAGTATATATGTAAGAATTAAAATATAGAAATAATTCATAGTTTTAAGTTGCAGTGTGGAAGATGAAATTATTTTGACACTTCATAATTATATATATATATATATATATATATATATATATATATATATATTACATTAGTTGTATTTTTTCGTAATTGACTATAATGTAAAGATTTTTCGGGCTCACCGCAACCAAATTAAAATCATGAAGCAATTAAACCTTTATTAAAGCTTTAATTCTTACAATTTCAGAAATAAAACAATTTCCATTTTTTTTTACATCCTTTCCAATCTACATGTAGCTTATTATTGTTTGGAGTTTAAAACCTGAAACCCACGAGAGGTAGTAAGAGAAGAGGAAGCATGCGATGATGATGATGATGGGCCTTACCGTGGGCCTTGGACTCATCGTGGGCCCCACTGACGGAGTACCTCGCGTAACACTTCCCGAGAAACATGTCCCCGTAATCCGCCGTGCCGCAATCGCTCTTCAGGCGCGAGATCGCCTCCGCCACGCAGTCCTGGCACTCGCCGTAGCTCAGGTCACCGGTGCACTGCGCCACGCCGCGCACCCCGCCGGACCCGCCGACGCGAAAGTTCCCTCCGGCGGCGGCGAGTCCGGCGAACACGGAGTCGCGGCTCCCCATGGCGTCGGGGTTGTACCCGACCGACGGCCCACACTTTTTCAGCACCACCGCCTTGTCCGCCGCGCCGAGGAACGTGGCGTTGTCGTACTTCACGAAACAGCCGTCGAGCTGCACCGCGCCGCCGCAAGTGCCGCGGCAGATGTCGCCAGCGCGCGTGACGGCGCGCGCCACGCAGGCGGCGCAGTCCGGCATGGCGAGGTCACCGCGGCACTGGTAGAGCCCGTACACCGCGTCCTGCTGAGTGGATCCCACCACCGTGAAGTTGTTATAAGCAGAGTACGTCGCCGAGTTCACCAGCGAGGTGAGTAGCGAGTTGATATTCCACTCGTAGGGCGAGTTGGGAGTGTACCGTTGCTGCGTGCACCCGCTGTAGAGGAACGTGCTCGTGCTCGAACACTCCGAAAACCCAACCATGAAGAAAGTCACGCACAAAAAAACACACGTACTACTCAATAGTGTGTGTGAGATATTGCTCCTTTTCGTCATCTTTATTTTTCCGAGATGTTGACGTACGTAGGGTTTTGAATGTTTAGGGCAGCACGTATTTATGCATGTGATATTGTGAATGTTTTTTTTTGGTGCTGTTATTTGCTTGAAATGAATGAAGGTTTTGAACTGTCGAATGAGATCCACCACATTGAGTTGCTTTAAATAAGCAAAATCTACATAATTAGTAAAAAAAAAAGCTTCTCTTCGATTATTTTAGGGTCGGTGTGAACTCTTTTTTAGCTTAGTTGATTATCATGCTTGGTTGCTTTTCTTTTTTGTTGATATAATTCAAACAAAGTAGCAACTTTAGTTTCTTTCTTTTAAAAAAATTAATTTAAAATTCTGTCAATGTTAAAAGTGATCTGAATTTATAAACCACTGAGAAATTTATTATTGATTATATTCTAATTTTAAATGTTGGAGAAGTTAACTTAATCGAAGGAAGATTGTTAGATCTTTTTAGAGTGGGAAAAATTGCACGGTAAGCACTGAATATCTGATTAAAGTTGGAGAGAGCGACAGTCTAAGCTACTCGTTAGTCAGTAATATACACTTGAAATAGTACAAAAGTATAAGAAATTTCTCTCTAATTGAATTGAGTTGTTTGAAACCTCTTCGAATTTGGAATCATACGTTAATTAACATCAATTCATATAGTTGCAAATAAATTTAGCACTGGTTTGAATCACTGATTTTCAAATAAATTTTGCAGAAATATATATATTCTACTACTTTGTGGCAGCTCGATCGTGCAATCATTTATCAACAAATCAATTCTTTGCATTTTTTTTTGGGGAATCGACTAGCTACTTTAAAGTGATCGATCATCACTTTCCACGTAATAAAACAAGCCCATTTGTTTTTGAGATGGCATGACTCGTTCGAAGTTAAAACTTGAAACTATCTTCAAATGATGTTTGAATTTATTTTTATTGTTTCTGGGGCTGTAATATATATATATATATATATATATATATATATATATATATATATGTTCATTATCTAACTTGGTGAAAAGTATACCAATGATTTCTGAATATATTATTATTCTATGCCTCTATGGATTAATTGCTAAGTAAAGTTCAAGCTGATAAAGGAAAGGACTACGACACTTTCCTTTGACACCCACATCACCATGCCATCTCACCTTTTTCGATTGAAGACACTAAAGGACAACTGTGAAATCGCACAACCGCCCTCAATTCTCATCCTAACTTTAGCAAAGCCTAGAATTAATAGTTCATCATTTACATGAATTATGTTGCATCGGTGAATAATATATCGTCTTTAATAGGTGTACAAGGATTATTAATATACCAGCAGAAAGTATGTATTTCACCATAGGATAGTAGTGGCGGAATAATTTACAGTTCTGAGACTAAATCACAAGAGAATTTGACTGATTTTCCAACTTTTTCCATCATGTTTGAACTCTGTAAATTACAATATTACAAGTGGTGATCAACTATTTATTCTTACCACAAGCATAAATATAAATTAATAGGTACCCTACTCGAAGTATACTATATATCAAAGACAAATATATTATATATAGTGTTGATCAGCTATTAATTAATTTGGTGTAATTTCAATGACAAACAAATTAATTAAAATCATAATAATTTGAAGTTAATGCATGCAATCGATCTGTGGCTCTTTGCTTTAACTAAAGAGCAAAACCTATATTAGGAGTGAGGAGCAAGGTGGGTGCTAACCCCAATTCTGTCACGCCGAAGGAGATGGGTTTCTAAATTAATGCATGTTATTGTTAGTTTTGTCTTGGTTTATAATTCTAATCCCTACTTGCTATATATAGTCATCAGTCATGACCAGCCATATGTTTAATTAGCCAACTTAATTTATCACTAGATAGCATGCCCAACCCAGAATTATTAGCACGATAAACTATATTCCAAAACCATATAGTTTTTATTCAAAACCTTAATTATTGACTTATTGTATATTATGTAGAAAAAAAAAACTTCAGAGTTGAGACCCAAAACAAACACAAGTGTCCATATTGTACATTATTTTTTTTCATATGATATCTTCATCTGTTCTTCAAAGTTCTCTTCCCGATTGAATTTTGCTCGTTGAATTCTTGGCAAACATATTAAGGTAAACAAATAATATAAAATAGAAATTCAACTCTCGTATTTACATAAACTCACATAATACTCGATAAAATAACAATGTTTATTAACTATGATTTTTGAAAATAACAATTATAATTTGATTAAAATATAAAAATGTAAATAACAAGAACATAATTATAAATAAACAAAAATTATTTTTGTCATTTTTACGAATACTTGGAGTGTAATAAAAAGAAGTAAAATAATAAAGAATAAATAATAAAGAGCTGAAGTTGATTTCACTAAATTACCTTCTCATGTAGACAAATGTCATTAATATAGTTCAAAGCTCAATTATCATCATCAACTCACAAAAATATTCAAACCTCAATCCCTTATATGGAAAAAATTTAAGTCTCTTGACCAAACTATCAATCAATTGACTAGTTTAACCAAATGACTTTCTTTAAGGGCTATAGTTAAAACATGATTAACAAACTTTGTTCCATCCCTAGACACAAAACCCATTAGATGTTCCTCTTCATTTTTAAGTTCAAAAGCATTTTTCAATGACAATTCAAACCATAATATCAAACAGAGGGTGATCAAGGCATAGTAAGCATTAATGCATAGAAGATAACACTTAATAATGAACAATAAACATAGATTAATAATTAAAATGTAAACATAAGGATGAGTTCAACTACATTAACCCCCAAAATGGATAAACTTATCTACATGATTGTGAGAAGAAAAGAAGAAAATAGATTAACAATATTATGAGAAATGGTAGGGAAGCAATGAAGGGCAAGGGAGAGCTTCCTAGCTGTAACCTAAAACCCTAGATAGTTTTCCTAACCAAAATTGCTTTCTCTTTGCATCATTGGTGCTTAAATAGAGCCAAATGTGTTACACTGTCGTTTCTGTATAATTGAGTTGTGTGCTTAGTGTGCACTTGCTCGCTGAGCGGACATACAAAAGTTGGATTGATTTAAGTGGTTGCAGGCTAAGCCTGAGGTGCGCACTGAACTTGACATATTTAATTGATAAACGTTAAATTTATCGAATTTTCATATGCATTTTGTGACGTTTATTTGATATTTTAGTTAACTTTAAGCCTTGTTTTGAATCAAATTGGCTTTAAATTCAGTTTTTACATTGTCTTAGGTGAAATTTTATGTTTTAGTTATTTTTGATAGTTTTTCAACAAAAAAATAAGTCATTTTGGCCAAAGCTCCATAGGCCCAAAATTAGCAGAAAGTTCTAGAAGGAGAAATTGCAAAAATTGGAGATAAAAGCTAGGAAAATCAAGAATAAGATATTTTTCAAGGATAAATAAGCTAAAAAAGAATATAATTACTTGAATTGATTAGAGATATTATTTGTTTGTAATTTTTTGTGATTATCTCCTTAATTAAACCTATAGTTCTATAAATAGGAGGCTAGACATTCAATGTAATGGCGTAGAAGTCTCAAGCAATTCTTAGAATTATATTTTAGACTTTCACTATTAGACGCCTTCATTATTCCATTAGACACTTTATGTTTCATTGTATTATTTTAATTAGTGCAATTCCTTCCACCTTGGAGAGGAAACGATAAACCTTGTTTCACTTTAATTTTTAATTCAATACTTATATTGAGTTCTTTATTTGTTTCCATACTTAATTCTTTTATTTGATTGATCATCTTGTAGATGAATCCAGGAATTGACTTGCGCTTTGGCGAGACATATTGAATTCCAAACATGAATAACGTACTTAATTGAAATTATCTCTAGAGATAGAATAATCTAGGTTAAACCTTGCTAATTGTTGACTATTAATGCTAATTTCTTGTGTCGATATGTCCAAGGGGATGAGTATTGGACAAGTAATTTAGAATTTAAGACCATGTGAGAGCTGGGGTAGAATACATTAATGAATAATTGTGGATGGGCAAGATAGATGAGTAGAGAATTGTGACGTTATAGTGGATCAAGCAAATTTTTAAGTCCAAACATAGACATTTATTCATCAAGATTGAT
The DNA here is from genome assembly GCA_013407115.1 of Glycine latifolia. Lineage (NCBI taxonomy): Eukaryota > Viridiplantae > Streptophyta > Magnoliopsida > Fabales > Fabaceae > Glycine > Glycine latifolia. The sequence continues at coordinate 19,454,204 of CM023942.1, read as the reverse complement.
GTCACCATTCAAGTCTAATATTTCTATCTTAATTATTTTATCGTCATTTAATTTTTATTGCAATTTATTTTATATTATTTATTTCGTGAAAATCACAAGACACAAATACAAAAACCTAGTTCTTAGTTAAATAATTACATAAAATCCCTACTTTATTCCTTTAAGAGATGATCTAAACGATAATTTAGTTACTACATCATGATGAGTTACACTTGATCTATAAGTTAAATCTAATGTGAAATAAAATCCTAACACTCACCCTTTTAGCTGCAAAAATTTTCTTTGAAAGAGCTTTGAAATTGAGTTTCAACACCAGCTCTCTTCTTTTTTATTTATTTATACAACAAAATAAACTAAAATTAGATGAAAACCAAACATTTAAACTATTTTAAAGCTATTCTAATTTATTCAAAACTTAATTATAAATAAGACCAAACAAATTTAAATGTAATTAAATATTGATATAATTATCCACAAAATAGTCATTAAAATAATGTTTCTAATATAATTATCAAATTTTAAAATTGAAACTAAAAATTAAAGGAGAAAGTAAAGTAAAGAAAAAGAAGAGGGAAAAAAGAATTTAGCAAAAGAGACAGAAAAGCAAACCAAATACGAGATTAGGAAGGCAACAAGTGAGAATTGTAAAGTGCTTTGGCCTATTGCCATTGAGTTTCAAACTTAATTTAAGTTATTTACATGCACGAGAAATATATAATAAAAAGGAATGCTAGTATATTGTTATGAATCCATGTTTTCTTTTCTCAATATAATAAATCAAATTAAAATAGATAGGAACACAAATAGAAAAAATTGTACATATATAGTATACAACTTACCCTGTCAGCCACAAATCTTGCTCATGAAAGCAAGATAAATAATAAGTATAGCCACTCCAGTTAATGATCCAATAATTATAGCAAATGTCTTTACTCTTTACACCTCCATGACTCGATTTGCCTGCAACAAACGAACCACTGTCGTAACAAAATACGTTTTTGTCTTTTCTTTTTCCAACAAAAAATATGTTTTGACTATAAGATTTAAGTGACCCAAACTCAAAGAAAAAAAAAACCCATAGTATTTGGTTTACCCATGAAAATCAATTTTAAGTAAATAAATAAAACCTTCAATTTACTTATAAAAAAAACTCGTGAAAAGTAAAAACACTTCTTAAAAAGTTTAATTACTCATTTGATGTCTTTATTTTTTAGTTCTTATACCTTTTCTTATAATAATCACACCAGATTCACACCTATGATTTCATACATACTTACCATTTTTTAGTCCATATTCTTAGAAATTTGTTTGTTTTAGTCTTCGTACGTGCAATTTTTAAATCTGATTTAGTCTTCATTGTCTAAAATTATAAGAACTAAAATAAATTAAAATATTATGTATAAGGACTAAAACGTGTTCCTTGTAAAAAAAAAAAGGGACTAAAACGTGTTAAAGGGTGTATACATAGGGACTAGTTAACATAAGCAATTTCAAGAAATAAGAAATAAATTGTAAAGATTTTGCAAATATAGAAACTAAAGGAGTAATTAAACCTTATTTATTTATTTATTTTAAAAAAAACCTTCTTAAAACTTTGATTCTTACAATTTAGGAAAGAAAATTACATTTTTCATTTTTTTTTCCATCCAACCCGATCTGTGTACACGGGTTCTCTTGCGAGTTTAAAATTTTGAAACCCGTGAGTAGTAAAACTAATTATGACCCATGAGTGCAAATAAGACATTCTAAGTTAGACTTCATTTTATGTAAGTCTAATTGATTCGACTATAAGAAAATCAACTAGTGTGGAAGGAAATTTTTTAACGGGCATGTAGTTGTTGGTATAGTTTGTTTTTTTGACCACTAAAACAATTGATTTTTTTTTCTATTTGTTTAAATATACTTTATTTTGTTTACTTTAACATAACGCATATAATCTAAAGAAGTTTTTATATGATTATAATATATAATTATTATAAAAACTTAAAAGAACAATTACCAACGACTTGGATATTGGTAAAGATCATTTTTAAAAAAAGTTTCAATCATTACTAACAATGGTGTTGGAAATAAATGTTGTGCGTCTGTTGCATTCAAAGCCCAATTTGTTACTTGGACCAGTTTTCAGATTTGAGAGGCTACTCTGTTGTTTTCAGGTTAGGAACTTTCTCTGAAGCCCCCACTCTGCTGGGTCCTTCTTTAATAAAATTAACTATATAATTTCTCTCGTTGAAGACCATAATAAATAAATAAAGTTTCTTTTGTTGACCAAAAAATTGAAATAAAATTCTTATTCAACTTTTCAGTTCTCAATTTCGCCCAAGGAATTCTACTGTTGATGATAAGGACTCAGTCAACCAATTCCACACGTATTCCTCTATTCACCAAAGGAGTATTTCTCAAAGTGATTCAAGTACCAAAAATACTACTTTTTATCTTAGCTTCAAGTTGATTGTACAAAAGAATATACATAAAAAATTAAATAAAGGAAGAAGCGTATCTTCACTTTGCTCTTGATTAAAAGGTTTAAATTGTTATTAATCATTAATTATAACAAAAAAGTCACATTTATAGGAGGCATCAGATGCAGAACAAACTATTTTTCAAATGGTGAACGTTAGAACCCATTGGATCAATTCTTCAACTTTTCTTGGATTCAAGTGCTTCAGTTTTATTCATGCTAGACAAAATGTCCTTTTTCCTTGAAAGGGCATTGAACATCAAACTTTTAGATACGTTAACCATATTTTTTTGGTGGGCAGAGGCAGACAAGTTAAGCATATGATACAGTAACTAGTTGCAACATGTCACAGTCTCTACTTAAAAAAGCTTTATCCCTACTTACCAAATATAGGCACATATATACAGAAATTGCTAGTGCAGTAATTTATTATAGATTTATATTATTCATACTTCTTTTTTGTACAATATTTTTAAGAATTCATTTTTTTATTTCCTTTCATCAATCATTTATCTTAGGTTATATTATTTTCCTTTTTTATTTTTGAGATATTTCCTTTCTTCTTCTAATCACTCTCTTTTGTATAATAGGAAAAGTTAATATAAATTGAAAGTACAAATATAATGTAGTTTAAATTCTATCCACTATCATCAAATAAAAAATCATCATTAATATAACTATAATTATTATGAAATCAACATAATTATCATATGATAATTTATAATTAAATATTTGTGTAAATAGCGTATACACTGTATGCTATTTACTCAATATATTTTTTCTTTAACAGGATAGTTCTTCCATATTCCTCACATGTTATTAACAGTTGCATAAAAACAAAATCAAATATTTTATTGAACAATGGATTTTCAGAAGTCTCACACTATACAGATGCAGTGAATTCTCACATCCATGTTCCATATTTTGGCCCAATCAGATATGAAGTACTATATCTTAATGGGGGAATTGACAACTTCTATGTAATTTACCATTCGTATTAATTTTTCTTTTTTCTTTTTCTAATTCCGTCACTTGTTTGGATTGTACTATACAGTTATATATTCCTGAGTTCATTCCGTCCAAGAAAAGCAAATTAAAAGGGGTATAGAGCCCCTGTTTACAAGTCAGAATTGCCATCTCCTATGCAATGTATAGAACCTACTATTTCTATTTGTCTCACACGACCAAGTTTCCGGTTTACTAGTCTCTCTAGAGCTTCCTTCATCCACCAGTGTTGACAAACTTCCCTTGCTTCAGAAATGCTCATCTACACCCCCCAAAATGAAATTTTCAAACACTATCTTAGTGATCATTAGAAGAATGAAATAAAAAGAATAATTCAAACACTATCAAAGTGGCCATTTGGAAGAAGGAACAAAAAGAAAAATTCAAATACAATGCTCAGTATTCCATGGTTTTTAGTTACCTACCCATATTCTTTGACGAACATTCTGTTCTGGCCAAAACTCCAATTGCTCTTGAACAAGTAGAGGGAACATGTAGCCTTCATAAAATGTATCATGTGTCTTGCTCTTGAAACTCCACTTGCCCAATTTACCCTGCACCCACCAAATTTGATAGATAGAATGAACATTTCATTTCAACTTAAACAAGTTTTAGTGGTAATGATTTTTTTTTTATGTATAATATTAGTATGAAATATTCATAAATTTTATTAATGATTAATATTGGACTATTTTTAGTGGAATTTTTCTTCCTAACTTAAATCCAAAACATTGTTTATTAGTTAATAGTTTTGTTCATGATTTATTCTTTGAATAAACAATATATCCACTAATAATAATTATTTATGATTGATTATTGAATTTTATAAAAATCATCTTAAAAGTTATATAAAGATAATTTTTTATTAGTTAGTTGATAATATAAAACATTTTATATAAATCAAGTGGCCTCACCTCAACAGTGCCTCGTACCCCTGCTTCCTCTATGGTTTCTCGCAAAGCTGCCTCCTTTTTGGATTCGTCCAATTCCCACCCTCCCTGTTGTTTGGTCAAACGGATAACACAAATGGGGTGAATAAAAATATAAATAAATAAAAATAATATGTCATTTGGGGTGTTGAATTTCATTGACTAATGTTTTGGTGTGCGGTTACCTTAGGAAATAGCATCCCTTTGCCTTTCTGAGAAGTGATAACCAAAACTTCTAATTCTTCTTGTGCGTCCAAGGAAGTTTGATCACCAATTTTATATCTGTATGGTATGCATCTAAACATGTGTCCACAAAAAAAAAAGTTAAGTCACAATTGAAATGAAACAAAATAGAAGAAAAAATTTAAAGGAATCAAACATGGTTTTAAAAATTTGAGAAAAATAAAAGAAAATACTAACGGCAATGATAGGAATAGGATTAAGAATAATAAGAGACAAACCCCACGACTTGGCGACGACCCTTTCTATAGCGTTGCAACTCCCTACCCGTACGAGAAACCAATGCAACAACGTTTTCTTGAGAAACCAAAGCCACCATGTTTTTGTGAGAATTTGAAAGAGGGAGAGAGAAGAAGAAAATATTAGAAATTGAGAGAGGAAGACAACATCCCGTGAAAGCAAGATGTGTTGTGTTGTGTTGTGTTTTTATTAGTGGATAGGATAACAAAGGGAGGGTCCTATTAATAATGCAATGGTAACGTTAGAGGCTAGAGAATGGCAAGGGCAATGCCATTGGCTTTTTCCACAAAGTGGAAATTGCTTTATTTTTTGAAATAATAAAGAGGTGTGCCAAATTGAAAAAATAAACGTACCAACGTTTATCTTTAAACTAAATTAAAGAATTGCACCGAAAGTTATATTAAAGTTATTCACATATTTTAAAAAATTGAAATGATATATTTTATTTTAACTTTATGCATTTAATTTAAATTTAAATTATTGTTCTTAGTAACTTATTTATAATCTATAACAATAATAAAAGATATATCCTTATGCGGTCTACTCTTTTTTTAAGACTTTTTAATCCTTTAACAACAATTGCAAATTATTCTATTGTTTTATATCAATCTCTCACATTAATTACATTAATAATAAAAAAATTACACCAATTATATATACCATCAATTTAATTTCAAAATAAAAAAAAAATGTAGAGACGTAAACGCAGTTCCGTAAAAAAAATATTATTAAGACAAATTGAATGTAACTTTTTTGTTTTATTATTTTAAACGGAATGATTTTAAACATTTTTATGATTTCTTTTACGTACCAGGAAGTGACGTGGTGGGAGCACATTTGGTAGATTGGTGAGAACACCAGCGCTCTCACATATGCGTGGGAATCATGTTATTTGTTTTAATTTGCTGCGGAGTGAGTTATTTTTTTCTTCTTCCTTTGCTGCGGAGTGAGTTTAGATTGGTCTTTTGAGCAAAAAGAAAAAAAGCTGAATTTGTTGTTAATTCAAATAAACTCAGGTTGTATTAGTTGAGTCATGGAGCTGTATACACAATATTTATATTAATATTTTCAAAAATATTACATGGAATTGTATATATTTTTAGTCCTCATACATTTGTTATAAGTGATTTTCCATTTACTAATATTTTGACATCAGAATTTCATAGTTGTCAAAATTAAAAAGAATAGAATTAAGCTTTTAATTAAGAGCACAAATTAAAGACTTCCGCCCATGTCTGTGTATTTAGTTACAATTACAAAGTAGTGAGTTAATATTAAAGGTTTCAATATGACAAAAGATCGTGGAAAAGTGGTGCTAACCAGCCTACCACTCATGCGGGAAAAAGAATAGAAAATAGTATTATTTTTGGCCTTTTTTTATAAGATACATATTTTAGTGAATTTTATACTAAAATTTGTTTCTGATAACAAGGATCGGGTGAAGTGATATAATTTCACAAATTAATTATGAGCAATTAATGTTTTAGTACTTAGGTCAACAAAAGTTATTTTTTTCCACATTGTTTCTTTCTCAACGTACGAACAGATTTCACTACATTAATTGGTGAAGTGTTTGACGTTGGCTTCTGCCACCTATAACCTAACAACGGATCTATGATATGGTTCATCATATGATCAAGTGCCAAAACATTAGTAGAGAGTAATTTTCCATGCTTAACATCATACAGCACTTTATGCAATCCAACAAATAATCGCTGGTTTCATTGGTCTTTTTATATTCATTTTTCCTAAATACTTAATATTTAGAAGTCATTTTAAATTTCAACTAATTTCAGTTCAGTTGAGTAGAATAGAGCGACTTGGAAATATAACTAGTTATTTAATTAAGATTCATTGGTCCTTGCTTTTAAATTTTTGTCCACCATAAAAGTTTTTTTTTTTAACAGAGTTGATGTGAGTAACACTTTATATTAAGGTTTGAACCCGATCTCACACTCTTGCAATCTTGTTAAACACCTTACAATTATATGAATTACTTAGTTGGGGTGCTCAAGGGACTTCAACTGTTTTTTTTTTTTAATTAATGCGGGAGAAGTTGCATCAAGAAATTTAACAGGAAAACTCAAAATAGATATGCATTTGCAAAGAAAGTATACAATAAATGTAGTATAATAAAGATATAGTTTTTTGAACTATAAATGGTATAGCCTATATAGATCAATCTTTTCACTCTAAAGTGAACTAATTTTTTTTTTTTTGGCTTGTTGTCTCAAGGTGTCAATTAACTCGGCCGATAAAGAGCTTTGCAGTTGATTATAATTACTTAACAGTGATCACATAGCATCGTTATGTAGTTTATAAATGCTAGATGGAATTTGTGTTGTTAGATGAGCTCAAGAAAAACAACAAGTGCTTTGAGTTCCGTATAAATTGTCCATTCCCCTCAGCACCTAACTGCTACTGTTATAGCACTCCTTATGACTGAGATTTCGTGCATAAGTTGCAATTCGCACTGTTATAAGTCTGCCAATACTTATTTGCTTAATCATATATATATATATATATATATATATCGGTGTTTTGTACGTAGATAGCTAGAGAAAATGTCATTGTCCATATATTTCATGATTCATTTATTCATTTAAATTATCATGACTAAGTTGAAGTCATTGGTCTACTTTGCTCGTGAAATTGAACATATATTATAGCTAACTAGCAACAACAGTCCCTTTTCTAGCAATAATACCAATACATAAATAAATCAAATAATTCTGACAGTTATGTCAAGGTACGGAATTTCGTTCATGCCATTATTTGAAGGTAACACAAATTTCTAACTTACACGCGAAGGATACTTTCATAAGTAGTCATATTGCATCCCTTCTTCATATCCCTATATAATCGCTTAGTGGTCGGTTTCTTGTCTGCAACCTTTAGTTACGGTTTTTGGTTAAATGCTGATGTGACTGTTTCAGTGAACTCAACTTCGTATCATCTATTTTGTTTTAGTGAATTTGTTAACGTGAAAACTAACGGGCATAGCTGGGGACATGACAACGACTTCAAGGCTAATTGCATTTAAAAAGACTATGCTAGGTCAATGCCCATGTCCACAATCAAACAATTTCATGATAATGTTTATTAAAAGACTAGACTTAAATGAGGTTGTACATGAGGACCATAAATTGTTTGAAAATGGAATTCGGGCCCTATAACTTGCATGATGTGTCCTCAAAGAAATTGGTGAGGCCGAAGCTTTCCTCATTTTGGCGTATGAATATTAGTTGTGCTCTCAATGACATCCACCACTAACGAACTTTAGAGACAAAGTCTTTTGAGGATTAGTTGGCCAACTTCTACAACCTTGGAAAGGAATCTAAACTATTTGAGATTGTTCTCCTTTTCCCTTTTTGAGTGCTCAGGGACTATTTTCTGTTCCTGTGTTAATGACTTGTAGGAGGGGGTTGCACTATCTTGATTTAGTTATCAAAAGACATTATTAAGTGGGATCAAGACTATCACGGTTCTCACTAATTTCTACATGATTAATGATACAAAATTAAGAGTTCTTTCTCATGAATACATGGAAAATAGATATGTCTAGACCATATATTTGTGTTGATGCAAAACTATCAATTTCTTAGTTATGTTCAAATATTCTTGCTTCTCATGCTTCTTCTCTTTCTAATTTCTGCTGGTGGGATCACTCAACTTTTTTTGTTGCAGCGGAAATGAATAAAAATATAATAGATTTACCTAGCTATAGTTTCACATAGCTTCCTTCAGCTTGAGTTTTGGTTTTTGTCCCCCAATCTACTCTTATTTTTTGGATTCCTTTCGGATTATTGTATCCATTTTTTTTGGTGAGTGTCTTGGGATCAATTCTGCAGGAGATGTCAATATATTTGAGATCTCTTGCGTTGTTGTGATGTCATCTATCAAGGTTTCTTTTAAAAAAAAAATTAATTTCTTAGTCATTACCTCATTGTTCTATTATAACAATTGACAAATAATAAAAATCACCCGTCATTATTTTTTCTCTCTCAATAAAAAAATGACATGTTGAAAAAATTTCTCTGTTTTCAAAAGTAACATTCGATCTCTATCTTAATTTTTTTTTTTTCACTGACCTATTTATTTTCCTATATTATGTGACAAGAATGGAAACACATAAAAAGGATAGGTGATTTATGTCCAACATTGATGACATTATTATATGGGATCGCAGAAGTAGATATATCATAAGCATTCGGGTGCATCAATTCGGTCCTTTCACCAACGAGCTTGCATAAAATTAGAATTTTGGGTGCTAGTGGGAGTAAAAATGTTTCATACCTGGGTCCATAAGCTGAACTAGTTCCATACTCTAGTTGGTTTTGGATGTTAGAATTTTTATATACTTAATGATCTAATCATTTTTACAAACAATATTAGATCAATGCGGAATGAAATAGAATATAAATACCTCATGCCATTGTTTTTTGTATTGGGTTGTAATACTGTAATGTGAAGTGATTTCTTGAGTCTTCCAAACTCTTCTCTCAATTTGCACTGGATGGTGTATATGCACTTTTTATGTGAGTGAGTTCAGGGACCCCAGAAATTGAAGATACACACCTATATATAGACATTTTCCATCAAATGTGTTTTTGTTTGCATGGTTATGAAGGGAAGTTAACAGCGGTTAACAGTGGTTGAGATAAGGGTAGTTAACTATAGGAATAGTTATGACTATCCATAGGAATAGTTATGACTACCCATAAGTATAGTTAACCAATTAAGGTTGGTTACAAAATAAAACCAACATTCTCCCACTTGGTTAACATATCCCATCATTTACATAATGAGAAATAAAATACATGAATCATGGCGATAGGTCCTCTAATGTATGCGAGTATTATCTTCCATGTATCACATTGCATTATATTTCTCAATCCCATATAACTTAATGAATAAATCCAACGTTTATTCTAGGTCCAAACTTTATTGATGTTTCTCAAAATTAATAACTTTAGATGCGCATAATCTGAATGAAAACATCACAATAGAGTTTTATCAAAACAATATCATTATGATCCTTAAATTTAAATGGTGGCATGCCCTTAGTTAAAGGATTAGCAATCATTAATTCAGTGCTAATGTGCTCAATAACCACTGTATTATCTTTAGCACATTCTCTTATGGCTAGATACTTAATGTCGATGTCTTTGCTTCAACCACAACTTTTGTTATTCTTAGCCATAGCCATATAAACAGCATCTGAATTATCATAGTATTTTTTTAATGACTTAGAAATGAAATCCATAACTCTAAGCCCAAAAATGAAACTCCTTATTCATACACCATGTAAGGTAGCCTCAAAACAAGAAACGAACTCAACCTCCATAGTGGAAGTAGCAGTCAAGGTCTGCTTGACACTTCTCTAAGAGATAGCTCCGCTGGCTAGCATAAATATATATCTTGAAGTGGATTTTCTCGAATCAATGCAACCAGCGTAGTCTGAATCAGAGTAGTCAATCACTTCCAAATTGTTAGTTCGTCTATACATAAGCACGTAATCTTTAGTCCCTTGAATGTATCTCATAATTTTCTTATGTGATCTAAAGAGTCTTAATATAATTTAAATAATTAAAGTTGTTGTGGCTAGACTTTAATCAATTAAATTATAAAGATCACAAAATGTCATCCACATAGAGAATAAGAAAACAGATTTTGCTCCCACTAACCTTCTGGTATATACATTGATCCATAATATTTTCCACAAAACCAAATGAGGAAATAACATCATAAAATTTCAAATACCATTGACGGGAGGTCTGTTTCAATCCATATATAGACTTCTTAAGCTTACACACCAATTTCTCATTGTTACTAGAGAAAAATCCTTCTGGTTGTTTCATATAAACCTCTTCCTCTAGATTTCCATTGAGAAAGGTTGTTTTCACATCCATTTGTTGCAACTCTAAGTCAAAATGTGCAACCAATACTAGGATGATACGGAGGGAATCTTTCGTAGACACAGGAGAAAATGTCTCCTTATAATCGATACCTTCCTTTTGATTAAATCATTTGGCTACGAGTCTAGCTTTATATCTCTCAATGTTACCTGACGAGTCTTTCTTAGTTTTAAAGATCCATTTACAACCAATGGCCTTTGCACCATCAAACAACTGAACAAGATTCCAGACTCCATTAGATGCCATAGAATTCATTTCATCTTTCATAGTATCATACCACAAGTTTGATTCCTTAGAACTCATGGCTTGTGAAAATGTTTCAGGATCATTTGCGGCTCCTAAGTTATAATCAGACTCTTGCAAATACACAACATAATCACTAGGTATTGCTGATTTTCTTATTCTAGTAGATTTCCTTAATGTTATATCACGATTATCTTGATGAACTTGTTGCTCAATTGGTTGATCAACAATTTCTTGTTCCTCGTTAACAACTTGATCTACTGGATTAATATCAGCAACAGATTGTGGATTCTCAATGATTGGTTGTATAACACTCGGTTGAACTGGAGGGGTATTTTCGATAACAACCAGTCTTGCGTTTGAAGTGGATGGTTGAGCAACTGAATGATCCTTCTCAGAAACAAAGTCTCTGTATTGATCGCTCCCACTAATCAAGTCATTCTCATGAAATTTAGCATTTCTTGATTCCACAATCCTAGTGTTGTGAGATGGACAGTAAAATCTATATCCCTTAGACTTTTCAGCATATCCAATGAAATGCCCATTAATAGTCCTTGGGTCAAGCTTCTTTTCTTGTGGGTTATAAATTCTAACTTCAGACGGGCATCCCCAAACGCGTACATGTCGTAAACTCGGTTTCCAACCTTTAAATAACTCAAATGGCGTTTTGGAACAGCCTTAGTTGGAACTCAGTTTAATATGTACACTATCGTCTTAAGTGCCTCTTTCCGCAAGAACTTAGGAAGCTTGGAACTATTGAGCATACTTCGCACCATATCCAATAATGTTCGGTTTCTTCTTTCTGCTACACCATTCTGATTCAGAGAACCAGACATAGTGTATTGGGCAACAATCCCATGCTCTTCAAGAAACCTCGCAAATGGACCAGGTGCTTGTCCATCTTCAGTGTATCTACCATAGTATTCTCCACCTCTATCCGATCTCACAATCTTAATTTGCTTACCGCATTAATTCTCTACCTCAGACTTAAATACCTTAAAGGCATCTAAGGCTTCATACTTATTATTAAGCATGTAGAGATACATGTATCGTGAATAATCATCTATAAAAGAGATGAAGTATTTCTGACCATATATGTCCATATCAGGACAACAGATATCGGTATGTATAATCTCTAATAATTTAGTACTCCTCTTGGCACCCTTTTTAGACTTGTTTGTGTGCTTTCCCTTAATGCAATTTATACAAGTCTCAAAATCAGTGAAATCTAAAGTACTAAGTACTCCATCATTCACTAATCTTTTAATTCTCTGAATGGAGATGTGTTCTATTCTTCGGTGCCACAGCATAAAGGAATCCTCATTCATAACACATCGCTTAATGCCAACATTAACATGCATAGCGTCATAAGTGGTATCATTTTGCAAATTAATGTAGAAAAGACCATAACATAAAATATCATTCCCTATAAGATCAGAATTATAAAATAAACTGAAAGATATCTCATAAAATGAAAAGGAATAACCAAATGGTACAAGTCTTGAAATTGAAATTAAATTCATAGAAAAACTAGGAACATAAAAAGTCTTTTCCAAATTCAAAATAAAACCACTTCTTAAAACTAAATTGCAGGTTCCAATGGCCTCTACATGTGAACTCATCTTATTGCCTAAATAGATGCACAGTTCACTGCCTACTAGATTCCTTAGGTTTTGCATGCCCTGTAAGGTATTTGAAACATGGATTGTAGAACCAGAGTCAATCCACCATGTGTTATGATTTATGTTAATCATATTAGATTCATAACAGACTAAAGAGGTAGACATATCTTTCTTTTCAAACCATTGTTTGAACTTAGAACATTCTTTCTTCATGTGCCCTTTCTTTTTACAGAAAAAAGCACCTGGATGATTCTTTCTTAATTCCAGTCTGGGGTGGTATTTTACCAATTCCTTTCTTCTTATATTTTATCTTCTTGTCATTTTTCTCAATTGTCAGCAGAGAACTCTTTCCTTGTTCTAATTGCAACCTTCCCTCCTCCTGAACACACATGGTCATGAGCCTTTTAATAGACCATTTGTCCTTATGCGTGTTATAGGATATTTTGAAGGGACCATATGGTGCTGGGAGAATGTTCAATATAAAATGGACATGAAAAGTGTCAGACATATCCACCTCCAAAGTTTTTCAATTTGGCCGCAATGTCCCTCATCTGCATAATGTGCTCACGCACACCCCTTAAAGCAGTGAATTTCATTGATGAAAATCTCATGATTAGAGTACTGGCCAGTGCTTTTCCTGAAGTCTCAATTTGCTCATCAATAGACTTCATGAGCACTTTGGCATTGTTATACTTTTCCACTGAGCCCCTAATACCAGCAGAGATCTTAGTCTTAATGAACATGACACACAGACGGTTGGATCTTTCCCATTTTTTCAAAATGATCCATTTCATCTGGTTCACTGTTCTTAATAATAGCTGGTGGTTCAGGTTTTCTGATAGCTTCATCAATGTCCATATATCCTAAATTCAGGAGAATTCTCTCCTTCCAAATTGGGTAATTGTCCTCTCTCAATTCAGGAACTTCAATAGAACTAACAGGTTGTACAATTGCAAAATATATGCTTATTCTTAAAATTTGAGGCAAAAATAAATCATTATCATGCTTTACCAATGTAAAACATGCTCAAAGAATTATGAATTTAGTGACATAAAATTTGCCTGTGGGCTAAAATTTTAATTCAATAAAATTCATATGAACTTAATGATAAAACATATCAGTTATATTTCCTAATCCCTGTGGGCAAATCAAGAACATAACTTAATAATTTTATCCTAATTAGTCATACAAAAACATGATAAATAATCTTGTGAGATGATATTTATCATATTACATACGACTAATTACAATTAATGTTATTTTCCTTATGTGATCTAGAGGCTTTGAATTTATAATTTAACTAACTAAGGGTGCTTTGGCCAAACCTTAATTAATTAAATTATAAAGATCACTAAACATTTATTTATTCATTATACATACTTTATGATAAAACTATCAAATTATCTTTTCCATTCCTATGGATAACTCAATAATATAATTTAATATTTTATCTCTGATATGAATTTATAAAGCATAAGATGACAAAATAGCATTTCTTGCATCATAAAAGCATTGAAAACAAGAACTTGCTTTTATTTTTCAGAGTAAAAGTACAAGAACATGCACGTTATCTTGATAATGTCAAAATCAAAAGGAATTGTCATTTTGAAACTTAATAAAACGACACAAACTTAAGTTGTCTTCAACATTAAGCAAAAGGATATAGAAGCACGCAAAATTATCGTTTTAAAACTTAATAAAACGACACACACTTCATAAAATTTTACACCGTTTTTCATGATTTAAAGTCTAGAATCATTAGAAATTTATTTTCTTTATGATTCTTAAAATCAAACTTTATTTTAAGATTTTAAATCAAATATCCAGTAAAACCCAAAAAACTCAAAATGTAAAAACAAGGCAGAGGTTGAACCTTGCTCTGATACCAAATGTTAGAATTTTTATATACTTAATGATCTAATCATTTTCACAAACAATATTAGATCAATGCGGAATGAAATAGAATATAAATACCTCCCGCCATTGTTCTTTGTATTGGGTTGTAATACTGCAATGTGAAGTGATTTCTTGAGTCTTCCAAACTCTTCTCAATTTGCACTGGATGGTGTATATGCATTTTTTATGTGAGTGAGTTCCGGGACCCCAGAAATTGAAGATACACCTATATATAGACCTTTTCCATCAAAGGTGTTTTTTGTGTGTAAGGTTATGATGGGAAGTTAACAGCGGTTAACAATGGTTGAGATAAGAGTAGTTAACTATAGGAATAGTTATGACTACCCATAAGGAATAGTTATGACTACCCATAAGTATAGTTAACCAATTAAGATTAGTTACAAAATAAAACCAACATTGGAATCCTATATATGTCATAAGCAAATTATATATGCTTGCAAGGAACCTATATATGTAAACTTAGACAATAAAAAGCTCCATCATTTTACGGATTGATACATTCACTACTTAAATACAAAAAAGGTAGCAACACACTTTCTATATATGTTATCAGAAAAAGAAATTAAATCAATACAATTATCTTCTATGTGAAATCCTAATGTATAGAATAATTTTTTACTCAAA
Source organism: Glycine latifolia (assembly GCA_013407115.1). Classification (NCBI taxonomy): domain Eukaryota; kingdom Viridiplantae; phylum Streptophyta; class Magnoliopsida; order Fabales; family Fabaceae; genus Glycine; species Glycine latifolia. The sequence continues at coordinate 19,439,005 of CM023942.1, read as the reverse complement.
TTATATATTATTTATTTATTATTTAACATCTTCTTATTTAATTAAATTATTAGTCATTTTTTATATATCATTTAAAATCATGCTCAATGACTCTATCAATGAGATTGTTAGTTTGAGATAGCAATGACATTCTCATGAGGATGGATTGTGTTGGAAAGCGGGGATGGGGATAAGGACTTTTTAAAACCTTTTCTTATTCCATTTTAAAATCTTAATTAATTAACAAATTATTTCATACTAATGAGAAAAAAAACCTATTATTAACACTTCTTCTAAATCAATATCTTAAAGGAAACCCCACTACCTTGTTGGTCTCGGAATATCCCTTTGTGAGACGGTTGCTTCTTCTCTCTCACTCTCACAAAAAATGAGATTTTATCTAAATTGAATATACAAATAAAAATTTGTAACTCCAAAATCGTAACTCAAATTATAAGATCTTACCTTTCCCTCCTTGAAATACTTATATATAATTCATATATTTTTTATTACTATTAGTCTTACCTTCCCCTACTTAAAAAACTTAAATATAATACATATGTTTTATTAATATTAATCTTCAATTTATTATATGATATATTATGTTTTTTTGGTATATTATTATTATTTAATTTATTTTATTATATGTTGTAATTTAAATAGTTTATTATATTTTTATATTGTTTTTAATAAATCTTTTCATATTCTTATACTTTTACTGTTGTTATTCTTTAATTTATTAAATTACGTGTTATATTTCGCGCCGCTGCTGCTCTTGGCCGGTGGCCACGACGCTCTGTCTTCCTCCTCTCTCTCTCGTTGCTGTCTCCTCCGTTCACGCGCCGCCGTATCCTCCGTTCACGGTGGTCTCTCCTCCTTTGCTCGCGCCCCTTTCCTGTGAGTGTGTTTTCTTTCTCGCATTTTCTCTTTTCTCTCTCACTGTGTCTGTATGTATGTACCCTTTGATTCCCCTCTGAGTCCGTGTTGGTGTGACTGAAAAATTATTCTCATTGTCAATCTTGTTAAACATTGTTTTTGATAATTTGTGCTGAGTTGAAATTATCCCTTGATCTGTTATGTTAAGATTCAAATGGAATGTAAAAAAAATGCAGTTTTGGAGTAGGTGAATTCGGTTTGTGTTGTTGTTTAAAAGTTTTGGTGAAAAATGCCTCTTTCTTATTACTTGAATTCCATAATGTTTTTGAGTTGTCTTCCCTTCCCTTTCCTTTCCATAGCGCCCAAATTTCTTGCATTACCAAAACGACACCCACAAGGATTGCGTTTCACAGCTGAAAAATCATTCTTCTCCAAAACCGCAATGGATTTCCCTCCATACCGTCGATCCCAATTGCGTAGCAACACTTACTACCTTGCCCCCCTTCACCTCCTCTCTCACATTTCTGCTTACGCTTCAACTCAACATTCCCGGTATGTGTTTTTTCAACTTCAAAACCCTACCTTTATTTATTTCTATTCAGTTTTTTTAAGTTTTACTAACTGTGTTGTCTCTTTTTTTTTTTTTATAAATTTTTATCCAGTATTTTTAAGTTTGACTAACAAATTTTGGCTTCCTTATTTTTAAAACAAGCCCGACATTTTCAGTTTATTTGAGTTTTTGGTGCACTAATTTCAAAAGGGTACTTTTTTTCGTTAAAAAAAATTCTTTAAATTTTTTAAGTTCACATTTGGATTAGTAATTCAAGTTTGAAGGTTTTTAAGATTATGTTCTGATTATGGATCAATCTGTTGGTAGTTTCAATTCAATTGTGCTCTTCTGATATTATTTTTTTTAATGTTGTTCCAATTTTTGGTAAATTGAAATCAAAAGGGCACCTTTTTTTTCTTTTTTTTGTAAAGTTTCCACTTGGGTTAGGAATTAGAGTTTAAGATCAGGTTTTTGGTTATGGTTCTGTTTGCCGTTAGTTTCAATTTAATGTGTTGTTCTCATATTTATTTACCACTCTCTTAAAAAAATGCTATTTTCCCCCGTTTCAAGATAATGGCAGTGGTAGAATGGATCAAGAGAACCAGGAAAAGGAGCCTAAGTGCTCTGAAGTTGTTGATTCTGATTATTTGGATCCCAAGGATCCTATATGCCAGAAGGATATACAGGAGGTCCAGGAAACCATTGAGGGGGTTGGAGACAAGGAAATGGATTTTACTTCCAACAAAACGGTCCTAGATGATATAGAACATATGATGGGAATAGAGGACATGTCTACCCAAGCAAATGGTTTTGATAAGGAGCAGAAGCTAATGAATGAGTTTGAGCGGGTTATGAAAGGAACTGTGGATCTTATTTGTGATAGTGAATTACCCACCTTGAACTTGGGATTGGATAAGACACATAGTGATGGTGGTGAAGTTGGGTTGATGGATTACCAACAAAAATGGAAGAAGGAGAAATTTCTGGAGACTTGGGAATAGTGGCAATTCATTTGATGTGGCTTCTGCAGATGCTTTAATATAACAACAATGAGGTTCAGAAGCCTGAAAATGTAACTGGAAACATGATATATCCTTCTAAGATGGAGAATCAAGAAAAGGAAAAAGGCTATGACTCTAAATCCTCTATGGTAAATGCACTTCAAGATGCCAATAATAGTGGAAAAGTGGGAGCCTAGAACTAGTGGCAAGAAAGGGATTGTATGCAGAGTTGAAGTAGCATTTTCTAAAGAAACTATTGAATGTCAGAAGGAAGATAAAACGAAGGTATTCTTCTAATGTTATTGTTAATTTTTTTTCTTGATGTTGTATTATTGTTCTTAACTTGTTGTATTATTGTTCTTAACTTGTAAATTGTGATCACACTAAGCTTCATTTTATTTTCATTACTTTCAATTTTCTTAGTATGTACCACCAATGATGAATTAAAGATTGTGATCCAATGATGATCCTTTTGTTATATTTTGTTTAGTAAGTTCAAAATATTTTAGGCTAGCATTGCAATGTTTTACACAGTTACCCTCCCTTTCCCCTAACCAATAAAAAAAAAAGTGTGATCACATTTTTGTAGTTGTGCATGTCTATATCCAAAATTAACTAAAAATCAGAAATATGATAAGAATTATATGTTCAACCTTAGCTTTGGACACCTTAATTATGTGGAGTTCCATATTGTGGAGTGACTGTGGAATGATTTTAAGACTAGTTACATTGATTCTCCTTTTGCTAAGTTTTGCTCATCTGCTGCAGTTGCATAATGCCAGTAAAAGGAATAAGTGTCGTGGGAACAAAGGAAAAAAGAAGGTATCTTCTGATATTGTTTTGATTTTCTTTCTTGATGTTATATTATTGTTAATTTTTTATATGGATTCTGAAGCTTGTTAAGTCAACCTCTTGAAGTCATTTCAACATCAGTTAAATGATATGCTGTTATTTGTGAAGAATAATTTATAAATCTGTATGTTTTCAGCATGTGACTGATTTCTTTATTTGATAAAACTTTGTTTTGTAGAAAGCAGATAGAAAGAATAGAGCAGAAAAGAACAAACAACTTGGTGTTTAAAGATTGCAGTTACAACATGTACAGAAACCAAAAGTTGTCTCACATTGTCGCCATTATCTCAACAGAAGGTGCCATGAGGTAGTTTTTACCCAATTATATCAAACCATGAAATATTATTCTCTTTATACATATATCTAACACATCATCTTTATTCTTTTTGATTTTAATAGTTGTGATTATTTTACATTGAGCCATTGCACGATAATATGACAGTTTGTTATTCTGGCGTTGATAATTCATTTAACTGATTTAAGCGGTAATTGATATATTCACTTATTCTAACTTAGAACTTGCATGAAGTTAATTTATAATATATATGGGGTAATGTAATAGATTACTCTTCTGGATGATCGCTCTGATTTATTTTTCTTTGTTTTCCTTTATATTTTATATCACTCACTGTATTTCTTTCTTCTAGAACTGTCCTTAGATGATTCCTGACATTATATATAGGGTTGTAAGTCAGAATCAATGTACATTCTCATCAAATCCATTCAATTTCACTTTTCATCAAATGACTGTGCTAATGGACTTAATATAAACTTGATATCAATCTTAATTTTTATTTGCATGCATCTGAACTGTATAACTATATTATTACATAGATTAAAATGGGAACTTTCTGATTCAGGTATCAACCCAAGATATCCCTACAGCTTCAAATATGTGTAGAGCAGAGTTGTCTCCACTTCTGTCCGGAATTGCAAATTCCAGCACACCACTTAACAACAATCATGTCTCTAGTTCTGTCAAGCAAAACCACTTGACTAATTCTGCAGGAATTCATTCTTGCACCAGTGTTGAACATAAGGTGACAAACGTTGTACAGAAACAGCCTACACCACCTAAAGGAATTAGTTTCATCAATCTTGCAAAATTATCACCCAGCCTTAGTTCACTGAAACAAGGCACAGTAACAACCAAGGAAAGTCCTGTACAAATTGGGACCCGTGAAGATCAAAGTGCATTTCACAAAACTCAAAACAAGGTGGACATTCCTAAGAAATTGCCGGCTGTGATGCCTAAGGGAATAAATTTTCTTTCTTTTGGCAAAGGCTCTGGCTGCAGTTTTAAAAGTGTGAATAGGGAAAATGGTATCAAGTTGCCTCAGATATTCAATTTTGGTTTGCATGAGCAGGAAAAATCCTCTCAAAATAAAGATGATTACAACAAAGCTAGTGACTGAACAAAACAAAATGCGCCACAGACTGATATATTCTTAACCGAGATTTTAAGAAAAAATCAATCTGTGGCAGAAGAAATGAAATCAAAGTTCCCGAGAAAACCTCCATAGATTTTATTGAGGGATCACAGCCATAGTAAATCAGTTCAAGAGGGGAAACAGTCATCTGATAATTTCCAAAGTTCAAAGGGTCATAAGGCACTCTTATCAACTCTAGCACTTGCAGCTGAGTATGAATCTGACATTAAGATGAAATATCCTACTGGTGGTTTGCCGGTGCGATCAGAGGACTCAGAGAATGTTTTGTTTAAGTTTCAAAACAAGGAACTTCCCAATTTTGTAGATGATAACCAGGCGGTTTAGTTATGTGTTGTGCTGTAATCTTTCAGCAATTTTACTCTGGATTCTGGAACCGTTCTTTTTTTTGTTGGAACGTGATTGGATGTATTAGTCCATGGGCCATGCAAATGTATATAATATCACTCACTCATCTTCCAAATTTCATTATATCTTCTACCCATACCTTGTACTTGTTTTAATAAAAAACTATGTTGACGCTTAATTATACATCATGATTCTCTCAACATATATTCTACCCTTTTGGCATATTTGCACATAAATGTTTGATATTGGGGCATTAGGACAAGGATACCTGCTAATAATTTTCAAAGGCTTGAAAATTCGCAAAGCTGCTTCTTTTTCCACTGTTTCAATGCAGATTTGTCTGAACTGTAACTAGTATCAGTTGGTAATAATAGTGAATTTAAAAAAAAGATAGTAAATCAATACATACACACAAGATACACGTTATGAACCTGTCTATAAGAAACTGCAAACACTTGAAGGTTGACACAACTATGCATGTAGTCAAAATGCACCTACTATACCAAAATAACTACTGCATCTGCCCAAACATAGTATTCAGATCAACCTGATCATGATTAAGGCTCTTTTTTTTTTTTTATACTAGAAACAATATATGGCGTGTACTCGAAATTAAATGTTAGACTGCAATTGAATCCAAAACCAATGACACTTGTAAAGAAATAATCCTACCCATACTATATTTAAGGAACCGAAAATATTTTTGACGAGTTTTTTTTTTTGTGCAACCAGGAGGAGGTATTTGAGGTTTTTTTATTTGGAATTCAACTAATCTTCCTTTCATCAGCTCATTTTAGGATAAAGTGGTATCTCCAATTAAATAATTTTCAACTATGGTATCTCCAATTAAATAATTTTCAACTAATACTGAAAAATATGTAGTAATAAATTTCAATAAAATCTAAAAAGTGTGTTAAAAAATGCTTTAAAAATTACTCCATATGGTAACATTTTCTTTTTTTTGGGTAAATAATCATTTTCATCCCTAAAAGTTTGTTGCGATAACAAATATGTTCCTAAAAGATTAAAAAGCAAAATTTAGTCTTAGAAAATGTAAAAAGTAAGACAAATTTATTTTACTGTTAACTTTCTTCCATTAACGTTAGGGAATTTGCCTACGTGCAAGGATAAAAAATGTTATAAAATTGATACTCACGTGAATATAGAGACTAAAGTTACTGACAAATACGTTTCTAAATTTAACAACTTCTTAACATTTTTGTCCTTCAAAAATATAACTTACTTGACAAATATATTTACAAAATATAAATCTAATTAGTTGACATCAATATCAAAATATATACACCAACAATACATTAGACTTAGAAATTTCTAATTTTGTTATTGTAAATATTTATTATAATGCATGATAATTATAATATCAACTTGTCATAAAGGAATTAAGACTCAAAAGAAAAAAAAACAGAAGTAAATTCTCAAATAAAAATTTTATTAAATCTTAAATGGATCTTCTACCATGTATCATTTTCTTTTGTAGTCCTAAAAGCATTGCTCACTCGACCTTTTTAAATTTTGGGCTCGTTTATATTCCTTATCGAGTATCTTACCAAACATATGCTTGGGCTGAAATTGCATTGCAACCTGAAAAATCATGGACCATGGAAGCTGAAATGTTTTCTAACATTTGTTAGTCTAAATAGGGATTCTATTTGCACCCTCCCGTTTGTATGCCCACTATTTTATTTTTGTGTACAAAAATACCTTTTTTGTAGTTCGATCATAGTGAGGAAATGAAAGAAGTTTTACCTCTTCTCTAAGACTCTGACAGTTAGGTACATTTTTTTTAAAAATAACAAATAAGATAATGACTATTCGGTGTTTGATATCATGAAGATGCATGGTATGCTCTTGAATAGTCGAGGAACTACTTTAGGGTATGGAATTATGTGTTTTGGGGGTAAGAATTTGAATACGAGATCTTCTTATGGGCAATGCAAAGAGTAGTATTTTCAAGCATCCATTAGGTATGCGTATAGGAGTAGTGACGTGAATGTTTTATGAGTTATCAAGAAAAATAAAGCTTAGAACATCATATGGAACGCATTGAGAATCACACAGATAGGCACTAATTAAAGTGGGTTATATACATATGCGAGGAAGAGGAAGACTCGCACATGATCTTTCTGTTTTTTTCATTGTATTATATTTTAGCTGTATCATATCCAACTATGTTGACTTATTTTAATTAATTGTCTAATATTTTTGGGTTAAATTTTTATTTATCAAGTTATTTAACTTATTAAGTTATTTAAATTAAATAAAAATGGTTTCAATTAACTAACTTAAAATTTGTTGACCAGCCGTATCTCTCGACCCTTAACTATCAGATCCTTAATTATCTTAGCTTTGTAAATATTAGGTATCTTTAAAGTATTTTATTATTAAATTATTCAATTCATAAAAGTTATTAAATTTAATTAATTAAAACTAAAGATTAAACACATATATTAGCTAAATTAGTTATATTATAGAAACTAATTTCTGTAATAATGTTATTAGCGATGGGTCAGAATTTTTTTTAAATATATGTTTTGGAAAATAGTTTTTTAAAAAATTTTTTTTTTTTTTTTTTTTAATTTTTGTCATAAAATTGAAAAAAAAAACGCAACTTTTGCATGAATTAGTAGGCCTCGTAACATTTGTTAGCCTAAATGATGAGAGGCCCAAGGGATAGCTACCTATTGAGTTAATGCAAAATTGAAATATACACTGATTAAATGGTCAGAATCGATTTAGAAAAAAAATCAATTTAGTTTGAGAAAATATTCATAATTACATCAAATGAACTAATATTCATATTGACATCAGGAACTAATTCAATTAACTTTAGATTATCAATAATTTTTTTGACCTTATATTTAAATTTCATTTCAAAAGTCACCCTACATAAATAATATTCATTCACTCGTTATTAATCATTAATTATATAAAAAAATAGGTGGTGCTAAAACTATAGAAGAGCACTGCTAGAGATATGAAAACTTTTTCTTTAAAGTATTCATCAATGCACGTTTAAATATTTTATTGGATAACCAAATAGTGTGGCCGAACGAAATTATGACACATAGTTTCCGTAAGTAAATTGGAGTAAACAAACAGCGAATTTTATCATATAAAATAAAGGTGGGATACAGAGCCATGCATCCTTGATCCTACTCTCTCTTTTTTCTTCAATAGTACATTTACCATAGTGATATATATCCTCGCTATATATTCCCTTTATTAAAGGTAAAAAGATATTTTTATGTTAAATATTTGAAAAAAAAATTATGGTTCATAATAATTCTATTTGAATAGAATAAAATTATTTTCAATAAAAGTTATTTGTGATTTAGAAGAAAAAAAAGTTAAAAAGATATTTGCCCTACATTGCATGCCCATAACATAAAAAGGAAAGTATCATATCGGGGGGGAGTTGAACGTACACATTTCTCCGTAAATATGAACATCAAAAAGCGATCTCAATCTAGGAGAATTTATAATGTGTGGTTAAGATGAACTTAACTCCAAAACGAAAAATAAAATAAAAATCAATGGTCCAGGATCTGGACATAGACAGTAGGAACATTTTCAGCAGAGAATAAGTTCCATATTTTTACAACATCAGTACATTAGGGGAAAACATGACAGCGTTTGTAAACCGTTCAATGAAGAAAATTCCGTGAATCATGAAGTAGTAACCATCAAGTTACATCCATTGTAACAACTGTAGATAAAGACTACGAACTAAAGCCTGCCGTTATTGGCATTTGGCATGCACTAGCTAGATGCCACATATCATGGGCCTCTTAATGGAAGAGCTAGAGATACTACTAGGAAACATGTGTCATGTGTTCAATGTTTGCTCTCTTCATTGCCTCTAATTTTGGCATCGGCAAGGCTGAAAAGTGCAAAGTTGTTTGTTGCTTTCAATAAATTCTACGAGATAAGGGCCATATATATATATATATATATATATATATATATATATATATATATATGTTGAACATTGCTATTCGACTCATCCTAGCACCATGTATGTATCTAAATCATGAAATCAAGCTTGGTGTTTAATTTCTTTTTCGTCCACCAAAAAAGTTGGTTTGGATGTTTATTATAAGTGGTCAATTAATGAGTAGACAAGTGATACTGAACAATGGCCATGCTGCTTCTATGTATATGTTCTTGGATTTATAATGTTTGTGTTGACTTAAAAACCAAGAGCTGATCTAAACAAACGATTAAAAGATTAGACATTTACACATGTGAGAATCAACCAAATCCCACAATTGGCCACGCTTTTCTTCTGTACAAAATGGGAAACTAATTAGTATGAAGGGTCACTTTCGAGAGAAAAATCTAAGAAGCCAAATATATATATATAAAAAAGGCATATGTTTCGAGAGAAAACTAATTACCATTTGGGATACCATGGAAGCATTTCATTTTAGACTAAAATATGTTTTTAATTTGTGTATTTTTGTAAAAATTGGCATTAATTTCCATACTCAGCTTAATGTATAAAATAATTTCTAAACTTTTGAAAAAATAATTTTGTTCCTCATCACAGATTTTTACTTTGAGAAAAGACGAAAATAATTATTTTTTGTAAAATTTGATGATTAAATTGAAGTATGAAAACTAAAATCAAGCTTTACTGAAAATTTTAAAATTAAAAGCACATTTTATCCTTTATTTTATAATGAGAAGGGTCAAGGGTAGTTTATTTTACTGATACTTTTGGTTTGGAGAAGAAAGTAAACGGAAAGAAAGGAAAAAAATGAGATAATTCTACAAGTTGTTTGAAAAAAAGAAAGTTAAAAACTTTGCAAAATGACATTATTATTATTATTATTAACATCGATAAAAATATATAATGTTGTTTGGAAATCAAAAAATTAATTTTATAGAAAAATGGTAAAATAGCTAAAAGAAAGAATAAAAAATTATAGAGATTTTCCATATAAACAAAAGCAAATCAATATGACTCGACAATGAATGAGCAAAACAACCGATTCCCTTGAAGGCAGCCAAATGACACTAGACATGGAAACAGCACGGTGCGGGGACGGCTATAAAATTCCCTCATTCATTATGTACTTGCTTTGAAAATCATAGTTTTGTATTTGGTGAGTATGAAATTTTTTCCTCTATCCTCGTTGGGTATAGGATATATTCATCCCAGTCCAATAATTTTTTAAAAAAAATTGAAAGGAAAAACATAAAGAATTAAGTGTATAAAATCAGTTTCTGCCGTTTGTTAAAGTTAGTATAATGTTGGATTTTGCTGTTAAAAAAAGTATAATGTTGGATTTTAACGAATTATCCTTTATGTAAGGATCAAAACGTGGAGTTATTTTTTATATAAAGACCAAAATGAAGTATACATATTATAATGTTAGATTTTAATGAATTGTTTTTATGTAAGGATCAAACTATAGAGTTATTTTTTGTATAAAAGACCAAAACGAAGTCTACACTTTTTTTTGTATGTGTAGGAACTAAAAACAACAAGAATATCAAATAGACGAATCATTTTTTTTTTAATTCAACACAATCAGCTCAGTAAATACTAAATACAAACATTGTTGTAATTTTGTCAAAGGATATGGGTTGATTCATAAACATCTTTTTCATATAAGAATTAATATGTAGAGATTTTTATGTAGAAATTAAAATTAAAAAAAGTAAGGACTAAAACATTAATTTAACTAAAAAATATGGAAAGAATATATTGAAAAACGAATACGATCCTTTGTTATGATAGGATATAAATGAGGTATAAGATTATATGATTTTTTATTGGATGGAGCAAAATATCTGAAATGTAGAGGGCAGAATCGGGTAGCCACATAAAATAACTTTTTCAATCTACTAGTTTTCTTTTAAAATGACCTTTGGGAACGTGAGATTGATAAATAAATAAAAAAGAGTATTAAATCGTATATGGAAATTGCGTCTATGTAAGATTGAAAATGGAATGTGTTTGTTAGTCACTTACGTACATATTCTTTTTATATATTTAAATAAATACTGCAGGATAAGTGATGTTGCATTTATTTCTTCTGCTGGAGCTTCGTCATCAATTGTTCTTAATTAGCTCTTTTACATTAGTTGCTCCTTGCACTTGATTTTTTCTTCTCTCCATCTAAGTATATATCTTTAGCAGTATGACGTGTCTCAAAATAAGCTATACACATCATAAATTTATGTAGTTTAGTGAATTTTGAGCAAAGTTGACAAAAGATTATTTTCCACACACATTTTGTTATTAATTGAAATTTATATGAAACTCGGTGAGTTTACATAAATTTTGTGAACCTGACATGATTTTTTGTCAATAACAAAAAATGTACTATCTGAGAAAACATCGATAGTATTTTTTTTTCTTTCAAAATCTTAAATAGAATAAAGTGAGTAATCAATTTTGTCTTTTAAAAATATGGGAATCAAATGTTTTAGTTCAAAAAAAGGAATTGTCCTCGATACTTTACTCCATCATCACTCCTTTCTTTTTATCTTTTTAATGGACCATCATTCAAGCTAGTTCTTATGTTAATTAGCATTACTAAAGCATGATGGAAGTTTTATATATACCATATGGAATGTGCATTTAGCACAATAATTTAGTTTTTGAAAGCAAAGGTGTTGGTGCCCTGGTTTCGTTTGGGTCTGATTTGAGGTTAAAATAACATGAAATTCAAATTAAATAAATTCAATCTTGTGTTATTTGATTGGATTAGTTAACTAATACATTTTCAAGTTTTCCTGCTCCGTATCTTTTTTAATTTCCATTTACCACCATGAAAAAGTACAAATGCTACTTGGATAAACAACAAACATAATTAAAAATGAGGTATCAGGGAAGGGACATACATGCAATATGCCATATGTTAAACTACAGAGAGGGCACAACTAAATTAGAAGCAATATAAATGAGAATGTCAGAAGCATCAATGGATAAAAAAGCATAACATAGTAAAACCTAAATTAAATAAAGGAAACATTACACACTGTATAAAAAGAATATAGGAATCGCAAGCAGCATGTTCAAAATAATGTACCAAACTAACCAAAATATTATGAACTCTTTGGAGAAAAAGTCAAAACCTTTCCAAAATCTTTCCTAAACCTGACTCATATAGGGATGACTTAGGATATGGATATAAGGTCAACAAGGACTTGATCAATTTGGAGTGTTTTTACGACCCTCTCCTTTGAGTTGATTGCATGTAATATAATATGTATGTATGTATGATTGATTTTCTTCGAGATGAAATGACAAAGAAGGACTAATGGAAATCGGGACAAAAAATGGGTTTGTTAGACATATAATCTACGTTGTTTCTCATATAGTATTTATTTAAGGATTCTAATTGTTTGTGCCAAATGTGCATAATTTTCTTATTGTAATCATTCAAAGACTGAATTATTATGCCAAATATGTATCCTATGGGTACTTAATATGCTACTTCAGAACTTCTCGCGGGGAGAGTAATTTGCATTTCTAATTTTAAATTTTTAGAATGTTGTTTAGATAAAGATACTGTTTTTATCGTTTAGATTTAGGATGTTATCAATTTGTTTACAAGATTAGTATGCAAGTGAGTTTTTGTGAAGAAAGAAGGCATCACCCAAGTTTTTGACAAACATTCATGACAATGAGAGTTGAAAGTTTTAATTGAGAAAAAAATGCTTAAGAGAACAATTCAAAATTTAAATTTTAAATCTTTAAGATGTTACGTTGATAAAAATAAGGATATTAATTTTTATCATTTTAGATTTAGGTTGTTATCAATTTGATTTCAAGATTAGGATAAAGGCATATAAAAGGGGTCCTTGTTAAGAGAAAAAGTGAGAAGTCATCTAATAGGAGAATTTTCTCATATTTGTTCAAAAAAATTGTTAATTTTGTGTGCAATAGTTAATGAATAACGAGATGTATCCGTGAAGGTAGGCATAAGTTGTCAAACCATGTTAAACTTGTGTATGTGTTTTTAATCATTTGATTCTCAATTATGCCCGAAGGAATTTTCCCCAAACACTTTTACTATTATTAATTAATGCCACTTAATGTAGGAAAAAAAATGAATGATGGAGTTAAGTTTCATAAACATTTATTTTAAAATCTAATCATTCTTTGAAAGACTAAAGTGATTGACTCAATCTTTCCCTTTGGAATTAAATTGGTTATTCACTCTTTTCACACTTAAAAAAATTGTTTTTTTTACTGCAAAAAAAGAAGAAGTTATTCACTCAAATATAATATGATTTAAGTTTTACGCATATAGTGCAGTTAGAAAACAATATAAAGTCATAAAAAGTGTTCTCCCAACACATCAAACATGATCCCAACCTCTCTCTACGTATAGACACATTATTTATAATATATAGTTCTTCTTTTTTTTTAATGATTTTTTTAATTCTTCCTTAGGGTTATCAAAGTATAGTCTATCATCATTACTTAGAATGTTTATCGGAGAGAGCAAAGAGGAAACATTTCGTAATTTTGAAGTTGAAAAGGCAAAATTTATAACCATATAAATTAAATTAAATATATGAAATGCCCTTTGAGGTTTAAATAACATGTTAATTACAAGTACATGGCAATGCATGCTTGCAAGAGCTAGCTTAAATAATATGCAACAAATAAATAATCACAATTGAATTATAAAACAGATTATTGCTATCCCAAAATCAGCTATAAAATTTCAACCAAATTATAGTCAAAATAAACTGAACAGTATTATCTGTTTATCACCCCCAATAAATAAGATTAAATGTACCACAATCTCTCAGGGGAAACTCTTTAATGTTTTCAAACTCATCTTTTTTAAATATAAAAAAATGAAAACTTATCTTAAATATCTGTTATTTTTGTTTTCGTAATTCAGAGATAACACTATAAAACCCACGCAACAACCACCTTATATGAAGCAGTAGAACAGAGCAAGGAAGAGAAATAAATTTTCCTCTCTCTAAAGAGTCTCCACTGAACGTTTTGGTTTCTTGAAGATGTCGCTACTCTCCGATCTTATCAACCTTAACCTCTCCGACATCACCGATAAGGTGATCGCCGAGTACATATGGTTAGTGTCTCTGTCCCCCTTCGTTTTTTCCTCTGTTTCCCCTCCACGTGAAAACAAGCATTGCAAATGTGGCATGCATCTATCTGTTCCAATGCGCACGGATATAAGTAATATGTGTGATGGAACGATTCTATTAATGGGTGTGTTTTGTTTTTGTTCATCTTCCGTTTGATCGATCGCAGTGCTCTCTTTATCTTATAGTCTCTGTACTACTCTGTTTCCCCTGTTTTTCTGTTTTTAGCTTGTGCTATGTTTGTTTGTTTTTTCATTCACTGAAGAGTCCAATGTGCATTTTGATTTTGAATTCCACATTGGCATTAACTCCTTGCTCCGCTTCATGTCTAATTCAACTACATGCTGACCTATTTGCTAACTTATTTTTCAATTGTTTTCTCCACACTTAATCAACACTTACATATTTTTATTTTCATTATGATAGGGTTGGTGGATCTGGCATGGATATGAGGAGTAAAGCAAGGGTAATTTACTTCACCTTTTTGTAACCAAAAGTAAATGATGAAAATTGCATTTATTTTTTTGGAATTTTCAAACAGTTTTTTGATTAATCATTGAAAAAATCTGTTTAGTTTCAAGAAATTTTTCAATGGAGTAACCGAGCCGGCTTCATTCAGACGAGGTCTCTATAGAATTCTAAAAAAAACGATATTTTTTTCTTAAATGATTCTCGCATAAAACACGCTAATAACTGTTTTTCCTCAAATTTCGTTTTATATTTTCCCAAATTTTTAATTAACAGTAGTGCTTTTGTGCGTTTACATCAAGTTCTATACAACAGCAAAATTTTCAAGTTATTTTAAACTGTAGAACTTAGTTATGATTTACAAATTATAAGAAAACTATTTGCAAATATACCAAAAAAAAAGGTTGATTTAGTAGTAATAAGAAAAGGAAAGAGGGATATGTAGCAAGTTCAAATTCGCATTGCTAACAAAAATTGGCAATATTAATAATTATTATTTGTCAATAAAAAAATATACTATATTTGTTTCAGCTTCATTTATTTGGCTGGTAGCTAATGCAAGTATAAAATGATTTTGAATACAGACTCTCTCGGGACCGGTTAATGAGCCTTCCAAGCTTCCCAAGTGGAACTATGATGGTTCCAGCACTGGTCAAGCTCCTGGACAAGATAGTGAAGTGATCTTATAGTAAGCTTCTTTTTCTTTTTTCTTTTTATTTTCTTTTGGTACAATAAGGCTCTTTTTCTAATCCCATATGATAATTTCTTCTTAGTATACACTTTAAGTCATGCTTCATTTTCGGGTAAATTTGTACAGTTACATATTTTTCCAAAATTTTCTTATTAATGTTGTGTATCTTAATCAAATACAACAGTCCACAAGCAATTTTCAGGGATCCATTCAGGAGGGGTAACAATATCCTGGTATGTTTCCTCTTGTTTACTATTTTATTTGTAATTAGTACATCTTTCTTCAGTTAAACTTGTTTCCATGGTGTAGTCATTTCATATCTTTCAATTGCAATTTATTTCAGGTTATGTGTGATGCTTATACTCCTGCTGGGGAACCCATTCCTACCAACAAGAGAAATAAAGCTGCAAAGATATTCAGTAATCCTAATGTTGCTGCTGAAGAGCCCTGGTATGGTTTCTATAGTTGCTTGCTTGCAATTTCTTATGACCTTTTTCTTATACTATGATTTTCTTCCTTTTTCCTCAACTAAAAGTTACTCTGTGATTTTCGAACAGGTATGGCCTTGAGCAGGAATATACATTGTTACAGAAAGATGTTCAATGGCCTCTTGGATGGCCTCTTGGTGGTTTTCCTGGGCCCCAGGTGATTTTTTTCCCTTCAATCTTTTTCTTCTTTTTATATATATTTCTTCAAATTTTAAATTATTAAGCCATTAATTAATAATGTATACATTTGATTGACGAGACATATATTTCTTTTATGAAAGGTTATTAACTTTTCCAACTAATTTTAAAACTTATTATTCTTTTTTTTTTTTTTATGGCTGACTCGTAAGTGTTGTGTCTTATTATGCAATTCAATTTTTTATGTTTTATTATTGACTTATTGTTTACATGTATTGAATATTTTTTTGTCCATGCTCAACAGGGACCATACTATTGTGGAACTGGTGCTAACAAGGCTTTTGGGCGTGATATTGTTGACTCACATTACAAAGCATGTATTTATGCGGGAATTAACATAAGTGGAATCAATGGAGAAGTGATGCCCGGTCAGGTAACTTGAAACTTGAAATGTGACATAAACTCGTGATCTTCCCTTTTTTTTTTCCCTATAATATATTGTTGTTTTTAATTTTAACTCTTTTATTTCAATTCATTCTACATAATGTGTAGTGGGAATTCCAAGTTGGTCCATCGGTTGGCATTTCTGCTGCTGACGAGTTGTGGGTTGCTCGTTACATTTTGGAGGTACTGAGCACATTCACTCACCATCAATTTTTTTTCCTTCTTTTGAGAGAAAGACTAGGTTTTTCTTTTATTCTTCTCTTTTTTAAACACTGCAGCTAATATCTTTGTTTGTGTTAACAGAGGATCACCGAGATTGCTGGAGTGGTGCTTTCCTTTGACCCTAAACCAATTCAGGTGAATAATCTCATACTCATCCCATTACAACATCAATAGCAATACTAATAGCACTTTTAATTCAAATTAATTGGAGTCAATAATAAATGAATCTAATAATAGATACAAAGAAGTTAAAAAAAAAGGAGGAGAAAAAAAATAAAAGAAAAGAAAAGAAGGATGAATGAAAAAGAAAAAAAATAAAAAAGATAGTTTAAAATATAGATGATCTTATCTAAAAAAAAAAAACTCCTAACTTTTGTCCCTTTGTGGTACACAATAATTGAGGATATGTCGAATTTTATATATTATAATATAATAAAAAAATGGTTAAAATTAAATTTAAGTAAATTAACATTGCATTATACTCTTTTTATGTGTATGATTCAATTATTGAATTTGGTGTGATGAAATTGACTGGTGTCATTTTGGTTATGTTCTTACAAATCAGGGTGATTGGAATGGTGCTGGTGCTCACACAAATTACAGGTAATTGTGATTACTTAAAGAATGGGTTAGTTAGTAATTAACAATTTAACATAACATAATGTCACTTTGCTTTGATGCTTGACTTAATTATGCAGTACCAAGTCGATGAGAAACGATGGTGGCTATGAAGTCATCAAAAAAGCTATTGCTAAGTTGGAAAAGAGGCACAAAGAGCACATTGCTGCTTACGGAGAAGGCAATGAACGTCGTTTGACCGGACGACACGAGACGGCTGACATGAACACCTTTCTATGGGTAAGGAACAAAATAATACTATTTTTAGACTTTTTTTTATAAGAAATGTTATAATATATTTTATATTATATCTTGTTTCTTACAAATAAGTACAAAAGTAATATTAAAGAAACATGCTTATTAAATTTATAAATTAATATATAATTTTTTATGAGTTTTTAATTATGTTATTAAGCTAATGAAATAAAGTTTTTTTTATTGTAATTT
Source organism: Glycine latifolia (assembly GCA_013407115.1). Lineage (NCBI taxonomy): Eukaryota > Viridiplantae > Streptophyta > Magnoliopsida > Fabales > Fabaceae > Glycine > Glycine latifolia. The sequence goes on along the minus strand of CM023942.1, from coordinate 19,421,333 downwards.
ATTTAATAGGTGTTAAATTAATCTTTTACTAAAAGAGGCATAAAATCAAAATATTGATCTTGAAAAGATAAGAAATGTATTGATAATGTAAGATGTTTTTTTATGATAAAGATAAGATGTTTTTATATTATCATTTAAACACATACCATTATACATTATAAGGTTGTTACTTTAAATATCATATTAAACTTGATTTTTAATTGATTAATAATGTAAAAAAATATATAGTGATAGCACGTATCTATTAAACTCTTAATTTAAGGTTGTGAATAACTGCTTAGTTGATATTGATTTTTGTGTGCGTGCAGGGTGTTGCAAACCGTGGTGCTTCTATTAGGGTAGGGAGAGACACTGAAAAGGCAGGGAAGGGATACTTTGAAGATAGGAGGCCTGCCTCTAACATGGACCCTTATGTGGTCACTTCCATGATTGCTGAGACAACCATTCTTTGGAAACCATAAGCAACCTCAAAACAATCACATGGTGCCTTCTGAATAGCATTGTTGTTTAGATGGTCAATTTGTTTTCTGTGTTTTATGTGCACTCTAGTTGTGACTACCTCGCCTGTTGTTGGGCATTATTTGTTGGTGGTACTCATGATTACCAAGCGAGGAATTGTTGTTTCATTTCCTTAATGTACGTTTTAAGTGTTCCAATAATGTAATGGCCCTCAAGCATTGTTATTTGCTGCGAATTTATATTGTGAAGCATCTCACGATTTCTCTTTGACCAATCAAGTTCTTAATAACTGTACATGTCTTATGGGTATGGTAATGGTTTGTCCAAACCGCAAATAAATAGTTCGTACACTTTAATACTCAGCATTATTGTTTTGCAATCGAAAAAAGCTAAACCAATACCCAATTTTGGGTAGGGAGATGGAAGAATGAGATAAGAAGAAGAAGAAGAAGAAAATAAAAGAGAAAATGAGTATTTCACATAAAACTCACGTCCATGCAATTCAAATTCATCAACTTATAAGCTTTTACACATAAATTATTTTTTTATAGCTGATAACGTAACATCATATTAATCTGAATGGTCCAAACCCAAATGAGAAGAAATTGAAATTTAGATGACAAGAGAAAAAAATTAACATTATAACATTTTCATTTCAAAATGAACATCCCATAATAACATAATAGTTAATAACATTTTCATTTCAAATTAGTTAAAAATAAATTATAGGAAGCTAACATTAGAATAATAGCAATTTCATTTCAAAATCTTAAGAGGCATAAGGTATTCGACTAACAAAACACTTAGACACTACATAAACCGATAAACTCTAACATAGTCCTCATGAGAGGATTAACAAAAACACTGAAAAACTACATTAACTGATAAACTCTAACATAGTCCTCATGAGAGGATTACAAAATACAATGTAAGATTAGACTCAAAATAAAACACACAACAATACTAATTGTTATGCCGGTGAACAACTACATTCATGTAGAAATGACACCCAAAAACCCCGTTACACACAATGTCAGACTCAAATACTCCAACCAGCATGAAGATAATGACACCAAGTCGCCAAATTTTGATGGTGGCAGAAGTGGGTGGGATGGCAGCATGGGGGGAATGATCCATGCTCCATCAGCATCATGAAGGACACCTCACATCCTACATTACATCCTCCATTTTTCATGGTGCCATCTACATTGAATTTAACACACACACACTCATCTTGTTTACATCCTGCATTATATTTGAAATGTTAGACACTAGAAGATTGTCTTCCATTGAACTTCCGTCTAAAGGCCTCCATCACCACAGTTACTCCCTTTTCCTCCATCCGAAAACCTCCACCACCACAGACGTCCCAGCTCCATCGGGTCACCAATCGTTCTTTGTCCACTTTTTTTTCTTTTCTGAATCTAGTTATAATATTACAACTTTTCCAAGACAACATAAAAAATAATTATTCGAAACTCATAATAAACATGGGAATATTAGTGGGCGTTTATTTTGTTTTTTCATTTATTATTTTCATTTTCTATTTTTATTTTTTATTTGCAAAGATGCTATCCAGGATCGTGCAACTGCAAGGCTATTTAGGCCGTTGCCTTAGGCCCCTAAATTATTTAAGGCCGGATTATATATATATATATATATATATAGAGATAATTTTTTAAAATATTATTTGGTAATTCGTGTAATTATTTTTATTTTTTAAAGTATTTTTTCAAAATAAAAATTACTCAAAATTTCTTTGGTTTTAACTATGTTAAAGGATAAATTAAATGTTTTTTTATGGTTTTATATATTGATAGAAAAGTTTAGAAACACTTAATTATATAACTTTAAATAATAATTTTGTAATCGGTAAAAAAATAAGATTTGACAAATTATATTAAATTATAAATATTTAAATATACAAGCCTAAGACCATAGAAACGTTTAGCTACGGTTTCTCTGATGCTATCTTATTTTCAATTAATATCATATTCTAAAAATTTGTACAGAAAATACAGATTTTTTTTCTCTATTTAATATACAATATTTTAAAAATACATAAATTAAAATAAGATAACAAATTTAAAATTTTAAAAAAAGATATTTCCATATTTACTTTCTTCAAAATGAACTTTTATTTCATATAAGACAGACACGCTATATATGTTGCGTAGCTGCCTGTCATCCTATCGAGCACCGAATAACAAAGGAATGACACATAATCCTGTAAGTCTGTAACTCTCAAATGAAATATTTCTCCAAAACTCCGCCCTCAACTCAACTCACTACACTGTTGCATTGAGACCGCGGTTGGCAGTTCGTGTACTGCTGCAAAACCAATCCAGATTTTGTAAGTTGATCGAGTGTCACTTTTTTTTTATCCACAAGTATTAAATAGTTAATTTTTGTTAGTTGAGGTTTCATTAGTCATAACTATATTTGTGGTGATAAGTGATAATTATAGCTTGGATAAATATTGTTTCCTAGCCTTGCTCCCTGTTTATGGTTGTTTAATTTGTCATATGTGCAACAAATTATTACACTCATGCATGCGGTGATTAACAGGTTCTCTGGGTTAATTTAATGATTAATTCTTGGATCACTTGATTTTTTTGCTGTGTGAAATTCTGAACTGTGAAGAGCTGTGTGACATTTTTTTTTGAAAGACGGAAACAATAATTGGGCCTGTGTGTTGGACTCAAACATCTGCACCTTAATTACGTGAAAACAAGAATAAATATATGGTGCCTTTGTAGAGATAAAAATCATTTCCTATTTTTGTTATGTAAGCATTGCACGTAATTATCCTTATTAATTATATTATTTGGGTGTTACACCTTCTGCGTTATTTATTCGCATCTTCATTAAGAAAATAATTTTCTTATTAAAAGGAAACAACCTTGTCAAGGTAAAAATAAATAAAAATTCATAAAACTTCCTTTGTTTAAAAAATAATAAATCTTGTTTTAAATGATAAAATATTAAAAAAATGAAAATAAAAAAATGTGTAAAAATACTTTCTTTTAGAAAAATACTTTATATTTATGAACAAGTTTTATTAAAATCAAACATAAATTTTCTCATTCCCTGAGAATAAACACGTGTAAACATTTCTCAAAAGTCATGCATGATTCCTGGTATAGCTGAAAAATTGCTCCCCTGCCAAAGCCTCACAGCGACCAGTCTCTTCTATAATTCTACTATTTTTCAAAATTGTGGTAATATTTGTAAATTTTGTTCTAGTAATCCAGAGATTTCACTATAAAACCCACACAACAACCTTGTATCAAATCAGTGGAACGAAGAAAGAAAGGAAGAGAAAGAGAAAATCTCACTCTGAATTGTCTCCACTAAAAGTTTTGATTTCTTGAAGATGTCGTTACTCTCCGATCTTATCAACCTTAATCTCTCCGACACCACCGAGAAGGTGATTGCCGAGTACATATGGTTAGTGTCTCCCTTTCATTTTTTCACCACTCACTCACATCCTCTATTTCCCATGCACGTATAAACATGCATTGTAATATGACATGCTTCTATCAATTCCTATGTTTTTTTTTTCATGGGTCATATAACACCGGTGTACTCCAATTCATTGAATTAAAGACTAATTTAGTTCGTGATACGTGACTGCTAGTGACTCAATTTTTTTTTGCACAGTGAGTATCGAATACACACTGTGAAAGCAACAAGATTTTATACTACTGTACCAATGCTTTGGATTTTTTTCTCTTTTTATTTTAAGTGGAAGTGTTTGCCTCCTTATTACATTTTATTTTGTTGGTTTTCTCAATGAATGTACTTGAATGACATTGTTTGTTTTATTTGTATGTTAAGTGTTAACCATAAATCTAACCGTGTTTCCTACTTTCCTCTACTAGAATGCAGGTCAGTTATATGTTCGTATATGTGAAAAAAGCCTCTGAGTAAATGCTATTATGAATGTGATTTAATTTTTCTCTGAAATGTTTGGAAAAATATTAGTTGTTCCATGGTTTAAATGGTTGGCCATTATTTTTAATATACTCGAAGAGGCTTTCTTTGCTTGTTTGTTTGCATTCTGGTCTCACATGTTGCAGTTAGACACAACTTTAGTCCAGAATAGTTTTATGTTTTTAGCTTGTGTATGGTTTTTTACAAAATTGTCCGTGACTGCGATTTTGATAGCAAATTCACGGTTTTTTGCTGTGTTCGCAACTGTAATACTACCATGATTGTGGTTGCTTTTACCACATTTTCCTGCAGTTTTCCCCGATATTAAGCAACGCGATGAAATCACAACTGCAATTTCAAATCTTGCTTAGTACAAACACTAATGCAGATACTGACCTCACATTAACATTTACTATTTGTCATGGTCATGCTTCTCTTTCTCATCTAATTCAACTACCATGCTTATTTTCTAACTTGTTCCAGCTTCAATTGCTTTCCGTAGGCTTAATCAACACTCACCCTATTTTATTTTCATTATGATAGGGTCGGGGGATCTGGTATAGACATGAGGAGTAAAGCAAGGGTAATTTACTTCTTTTTGTAACCAAAAGTAAAAGAAGAAAATAACGATTTCTTTTTGTCCAATAAATTTTTTGAAATTTATAAACAACTTCACTGTTTAGAAATTATTAAAAGATCTATATAATTTGAAGAAGTTTTTCAATTGAGTACCTGATCCAACTTAGAAAAGTGCAAGAAAAGTATGGATTAATTTCAACTTTTTTTATTTGGCTGGTAACTAATGCCTATAGAAAATGATTTTGGATATAGACTCTCTCAGGACCGGTTAATGACCCTTCCAAGCTTCCCAAATGGAACTATGATGGTTCCAGCACTGGTCAAGCTCCTGGAGTAGACAGTGAAGTGATCTTATAGTAAGCTTCTTTTTCTTTTATTTATTGGGTACAGAAATCCTCTTTTCCTAATCCCATCCGATCATATATCTTCTTAGTACACACTTCTAAATCTTGTATCATTTTCTGGTAAATTTGGCCCATCACATATTTAGGATTGGTTATTTTCCAAACTTCTCTTATTAAAATTATTAAAATGTTGTGTATCTTAATCAAATACAACAGTCCACAAGCAATTTTCAAGGATCCATTCAGGAGGGGTAAAAATATCCTGGTATGTTTCTTTCTTGTTTACTATTTTTATTTTATATGAGATCAATACACCTTTCTTCAGTTAAACTTGTTTCAAAGGTGTAAACATCTCATGTCTTATAACTGCAATTGGTTGCAGGTTATGTGTGATGCTTACACTGCTGCTGGGGAACCCATTCCTACCAACAAGAGAAATAATGCTGCTAAGATATTCAGTTATCCTGATGTTGTTGCTGAAGAACCCTGGTATGGTATCTATTGTTGCTTCCTTGTAGTTTCTAATGACCTTTTGCTATGATTTTCTTCTTTTTCCTCAAGTAAAAATGTTACTTTATGACCTCCAAATAGGTATGGCATTGAGCAGGAATACACCTTGTTGCAGAAAGATGTGCAATGGCCTCTTGGATGGCCTATTGGTGGGTTTCCTGGGCCCCAGGTGAAAATTCGTTATCTTCAATCCTTAAAATGGAACATTTGGTGTCTAATGTAAATCACCCTAGTGATTAATTTTTTTTTGGTATGGCATTCATTAAATAATTCAGTTCACTTACAAATTATTGTGTTCTTAATCAATCATGTATACATTTTAGTGACGATATAATTTCCCTTACGAAAGGTTACTAACTTTTTGAACCAATTGAACTTATTAGTCTTTTTTGGGCTGACTCGTCGGTCTTGCGACTTACTATGCTAATTCACTTTGTTATGTTTTGTTATTGACTTATTGTTACATGTGTTGTATATTTTTTCCCTTGCTAAAACAGGGTCCATACTATTGTGGTATTGGTGCTAACAAGGCTTTCGGACGTGATATTGTTGACTCTCATTTCAAAGCCTGTCTTTATGCGGGCATTAACATTACTGGAATTAATGCAGAAGTGATGCCTGGTCAGGTAAGTTGAAAAATAATTTTCATATTCATCATTCTTTAGCCTTATGGTATCAAGCCAATGTTGAGTTAGGTTAGTCCTAAAACTTGATGCTGATATATTATTGTATTCTGCCATTACTCAATATGTTTTTACTTTAATTCTGACACCTTTTGATTCAATCCATTCTTGATAATGTGTAGTGGGAATTCCAAGTTGGTCCATCGGTTGGCATCTCTGCGTGTGACGACTTGTGGGTTGCTCGCTACATTTTGGAGGTTGTTAGCACATGACTACTCTCACTGTCACCCTCAGTCTCACCATCAAATTCTTTCTTTTATAAGTATTCAGCTAATATCTCTATTTGTGTTAACAGAGGATTACTGAGATTGCCGGGGTAGTGCTTTCCTTTGATCCTCAACCGATTAAGGTGGATAATTCCGCTCATCCGGTTCCAAATTTTTTTTTCCACCTGACTTTGTTCCTGATTGGCATGCAAAAATAGAGGCCACATTTGATTCTTTATATATACACAATCCAAACACATGGTTAAAATTAAATTTAAGTAAAATAGTCTTGGAACGTTTATGAATTTGGTGTGATGTTATTGACTCATGTCATTTTGGTTGGTTTCTTATACAAACCAGGGTGATTGGAATTGTGCTGGTGCTCACACGAATTACAGGTAATCATGGTCACATAAAGAATAGGTTAGTTAGTTAATTAACAATTTAACATAACATAATGTCACTTTGCTTTGATGCTTGACATAATGTTGCAGTACCAAGTCTATGAGAAACGATGGTGGCTATGAAGTCATTAAAAAAGCAATTGCCAAGTTGGAAAAAAGGCACAAGGAGCACATTGCTGCTTATGGAGAAGGCAATGAACGTCGTTTGACAGGAGAGCATGAGACAGCTGATATTAATACCTTCATATGGGTAAGCAACAAAATAATACTACTACTAAGGAAACGTTTATTATTGTTATATTTTAACTTATTTTATTAGGCTTATGAATACATTTTATTCTATAGTACGTAATTTATTAATGAGTGTTAAATTAGAAAGAGGCATAAAATGAAAACATTGATGGTTATAGTTGGGATTAGTTGGTTAGTTTACATTTTTGATATTGGTGTGCATGCAGGGTGTTGCAAACCGTGGTGCTTCTATTAGGGTAGGGAGGGACACTGAGAAAGCAGGAAAGGGTTATTTTGAGGATAGGAGGCCTGCCTCTAACATGGACCCTTATGTGGTTACTTCCATGATTGCTGAGACAACCATTCTTTGGAAACCATAAGCAGCCTCAAAAACAATCACACATGCCTTTCGTAGAGCATTGTTGTTTCTACTTTAACATAAGCAAAAGGATTTATTATTTTTCTTAGTGTTGAGAAAATATATTCCAAACAGTAACTTTAAGGGTGTATTATATTAAGATTTTGAAAAGATTATTTTATAATAAAAAAATTGTATTTAACAAAAACTTTTAAATAATATAAATAAATCTCATGTTATTTAATATCATAAATTTTTTTTAAAGAGAATGTGATTATAATTTACAAAAAAAGCTTTTTGGTATTGAACATTTTTTCTATTGAGACTTTACTAGACTTTTCTTTTTGCATTACACATAATTCTTTTTCTTAAAGGTGGTACAAATATTGGTATAAAAGTTGATAATTTATTTTTATTTTTTATCCTACGTGCCTTCTCTCCAATCATGTAGAAGATCATTTTGCGTTTCTTTTTGCCTTGAATCAATTTATTGGACGAATTCACCTTCATCACAAAAAAAAAAATATAAAAAATGTATAAATATTTTTTAATACTTGGTCTTTTTCTGTGCTCGGTCAAAATGCATAAAGATATACAATCTTTTACTTATATAATTAAGGGTTTTATTGTGAATTGATTCTATTGTGGAAACATTTATCTTATTGTGACTTTTTGTATTAGCGCAAGTACATTGATACGGATCACCATTTTTCATTCCTTTTTTGGTTATTCAACTCAATAGAATTAACTATTAAAAGATTAAAACAATTTGTATTGGTTTTACTTTTCTTTATATCTAAATTTTATATTTTTTATTGACTTTTGTAACTTTAAATGTTTGTTAAAAATCTATGAAGTCCTTTTAATATTATAGATTTGTAGGATGTAAAATTCTTAAAATTTAAACTACAAAAATCTTGATTATAAAATCTTTTAATATATATATATATATATATATATATATATAATTCATTGAATTTTTACGTAATTTTAAAAAAAATTACATAATTCTATTATAGTAGTGTTCTAGAGTCCCAATTTAATACACACCGCTAAAATTATAATTTCAACACAAGTTATCATACGCAAACTTCTACATAAACCATAGTTACTTTTTCAAATTACTTCATACATACTACTAACACAAATGATACACCGTTTGATCGCAAGCATCTCAGTTTCAGTGGTTGGTGAGCCTCATAAGTATAACTAGAAGTAGCCACGTTTTTAGTTGAAAATGACTGGTTTTATAAAACTATAACACAAGAATAAAAAGCTTCCTCTAATAGACAAGTCAGAACAATATACAATTTTCCTAAAGAACAAACAAACGAAAGAGGAGATTCTCGTAGTGGGGTCCATTAGTGCCTTAGTGGGCCCAATCCACGCGTCCAAATTAAATGATCCCATTAATTTCTGACAACACCACGAGGTCGTTTAAGGCCCAGCCCACACCACAGTGCAAGAAAGTCACATATACCTTTCTTAACACATGACGAAGTGCTCAACTCAACTCAACTCAACCACAACAACATAGAATAACGAATTAAATAATAAACCTACTGACTAAAACTTTTCTGTATTGCATTGCGTGGAACTTCATTTTCCCACACATTCTCATGGCCTTCAAGCTCTCTTTTCTAACCCTTCTCATCGATAGAAGAAAGCCTTCTAAAGATGATGATGATAACAACAACACCAACACCAACAATGACATAGCATTTGTGAAGGCCGCTGCATGGGCATGGTACCAACACAACTCAGGCTCTAAGGGGAAAACTATTAGAGAGTTTGATGCTACAATAACTCGCCGTGTGCCAAGGCCTTCACGTTACAAGTTAGAAGCAATGAGAATAATGGCCAAGGAAGCACGACGTGAAGCGTCACCGATTCACGCCAAGAAATTGTCACTTCTTGATGAATATGAAGTACAAAGCATTTCAAGGCAACTTAATGGCCTTGTGGATGATTCTAAATCTAATAATAATATTAAGCACAACAAACTCGCCAACGGTGCCAACAATTCTACAAATTATAGAAGGACGCAAAAGAAGAAGGTTAGAAAAGGTTTTGGCTAAGGCATAGTGCTGTTTGTGGTAGAGAGGAAGATGTGGTTGATCCCAGTGCTTTGAGGGTTGGTCGTCATCGGTTACCGGCAAAGTAAGTACCTGCGGTCAACAAGGTTAAGGGTTTCGCATGTTTTATACTTATTTGTTGTCATTGTATTGTTGATATACATACAATTATTGGTAGTTCGAGTTTTTAATGTTTTTTTCATTGAAATGTCTTAAAATGAAAGAGTACTGTAAGTACGGGGGAGATAATAACTTAACAATGAATTCAAATATTTGTTTTATATGTATTTTTTATTTATTTGATGAGTTGTTTTATATATATATGATCGAGCATATACTAGACTATTATATATGTATGAATATAAAAAAGTAACATCTCAAATTTATTATGATGGTCCATAGGATATCATGATTGGCTCCAATTTGATTCTTAAATTACTAAGGATCGTCGTCCCTTGATACCATGAATTAAAATGTTAGGCCATTAATGTAGCCTTTTCAGTTCAGATGGGCAGCGGCGTTGTGGTTTAGATTTAGAGATATAATTATCCCATTATTTATTGTCTCACTCTCTTTCTCCGGCTAGAACCAACAAATTCAGATTCGCAGCCTCAACAGAAACATTGTCATTATATTGAACCAAATTAAATGTCTCCCTTTTAATTAATACTTATCCGTGCAAACATATATAAAACTAAACAAAAATAACAATCTTTTCAAATTTGGGATTCCATTAATTTAAAATTTATCCTAATCAACCTGCGCAGCATGCATGATTGTGTTTTAATCACAACTGACAAATCTTATCACTGATCAGCATATCCAATTCCAATCAACAATATATGCGTGAAATTTAACCTAACCTCTTAAGTACGCAAAACAATTAAATAAGAATAAAAAATATAAACATACAAACAGAACATCAAATAATCCAAGCTTTAAACTCAACAGGAAAACTGTAAACATAATATTTCTACTGTAATTTTCCAGGGTCAACATACAAGAAATTACATTAATACATTATAGAGATCTTAGACAACATATTTCTCACAACAGTAATATTATGTAATTTCTATAAGAAAAAAACTTACAGGGATCCATAATATATTTCAGAAATTTCCACTTGATGTTTCTCTCTTCTCTATCTTTGTTATATATGTAATTTTGTCGGCATTTTCCCGCATTTTATTGGTGGGAAACAAAGAGAGCATGCATGCAAGAGATTAAAATGGTCGATGATAACCTTGAAGGAAATAAAGATATGGGTGCAGGAAAAGAACAATGTAGAGAAGAATTTAAGCGAGAATTATAAAATAGCAACATAAATTATGTGAACATATATAGTATTTCATTAATTAATAATGATGTGTGTTAATTACATGAGCTAATTGTGAGTAAAAGACTACGCACTAGATAAAATTTTATGAATTATTAAGCGGGACAGAGAGTGGTGGCCTAACTGTTAGTAATGTATGTGTGAGAGTACTGTTTTTGTAGCAAAATTTTGTCTCCAGCATATATAAGCAATAGTAGGAACAAGCAATAGTAGTAATTAAGTATATATATTAGCAGATTTCAAATCGCCATGTATGACGGATTAGACTGCCTGTTCCATGGGTATTATTCATATAAACCAAAGCGTTTTCATATAACATTAAACATACCCCTTCATGAAGGTATTCTATTCCGTGTGAAATATCAATAGCAATTTGAAGCCTTTTATCCCAAAACTCAATTACCTTACTTCACCTAAATGCATGCATAAGTAACACCAACTATTCTGATCGATAGAGATTATAAGACAAATAAAAAGAAAAATTCATCTTCGTGTCTCATACAGGAAAAGGTGAAAAATACGTTACATTTATTTATATACTAATAACTGTGGATTAATAAAAAAGTTTAAATATTTTTTTTGTGAATTTTTTTTTTTGTTTTTCAACCTTGCAATTTTTTTTTCAATTTAATCTCTGTAAATTATGTTTGCTTTTTTTTTTCGGGCCTTATTGTTAGTCTTTATTAAAAAAATGATGACATAACAAATAGATGATTGATTTCATTATGCCATGTCATTGTTTGATGGTGTCATCATGTCATGTCAGCATGGGATGCCACACCATCATTTACTTACAAGGACGAAAATCAAAACAATATAATATATATGGACTAAAAACAAAAAGTGACATTTGTCGAGACAAAAAAATATTTAAGCTTTTAAAATACATATTAAAATAAAATAAACAATTTAATACTAATTTATCCACGTCTCAATCTCTACGTACATTCCCTCTACCTTCAAACTCTTTTTCTTATCCTTCTTTTCTCTCATGTCTTCCTTCAAGTCCACCCTAATTTCAATGTCTTTCTCACACCTTTCACCCCTTTCAAGCTATTGTGGTGGCAATAATAGTGGTAATGAAGGCGATGCTAGCAACAATGATGATGGTAGTGACAATAACAGATAAAACAATAATGTTCTTGGTGGTGACAATAGAAATAGTAGTGATACTAACAACAATAATACCAATGGTGACGGTCGGTTGCCACAATAATGCAGTAATGGTGGTGGTGAGAACAAAGGTGATAAATAATTTTTCGTAGTAGGAATTTACAAAAACTTGATGGTGTTAAGTTTATCACATTATTGAATGTACAAATTTTAATATTTAATTTGAAGCTTTATTTTAATATTTAAGTCTTTATTTCAATATTTAATTTGAGACACATATATTTTTCTGTTCCTTCAAATATGTTTCTTTTTTAGTCCATGCAAATTATGTTTGTTTTGATTTTAGTCCCTGAAAATTAATGATGAAGTGACATTTTGTATTTATGTGGTAGGATTTCATCATCAAGTCTACAGTTTAGAAGACGTTGATCCTCATCAAAAGGTGCACTCTGTAGTTGCAGACCTTCTATGATGAAAGAAGTGACTTTTCTGCTGAAGTACAAGACATGCTAACCTATCAGTATGAACTTCGCATAAAGAATGGGCATGCATTTAATGCAAGCATTAAATGTTCCAATATACTCAAGATTGACGAAAATCAAGGTGAAGAATCCAACTGTTGTGAGACAACAAATACTTAGAGATTAAAACTATATATAGAAGAAACTTTGAATAAATAAGACACGAATCATCTACTCGAATCATTCTTTCTTGTAAAGCTTCATGTATATTCTTGTAAAGATACTGAGCTCTTAAAACACATTGTATACCTTGAGAGAGAAAACTAAAAGTGTTGAGTGATATACTCGTCTAATAAACAATCATACTTTAGTTAGTGAACAAACTGTCAACAAATCTTGTTGATCTGTTTAGAGTCAGTAGTAGCTTGGAAGGACAAAGAATATTGGGGTTTAAGTCAAGCTTGGGGTAAAGCTTGCAAGTGCAAGAGCCAGAAGTGACAGCAAACAATACTTGTAACTTTGATAAGTTAGTGGAAACTTACTGATTGTCAAGAACTAAATGTAGTCTTGATGTTGAGACAAACAAGTATAAATTCTTTGTATGCTTTCTTATTGTTTAGCTAACAAATGATTTAAATTTGTTTTAAGATCTTATATATCTTTTTTTTTCAAAGAAAATTGTTTTCCTCATTGTCTGATAAAGTCTAAATCAAAAACTATCCAAGTGCTTTTAGATTTATCTTCATTAGACAATAAAAGGTGATTTCAATCTTTAAAAAGTTTTTAAATTTTTATAAACACAATTCAACTCTTTTTCTTGTATTATTTGCTTCTACAACTTTGTAATAAAGTTGTTCTAATATCTGCATATGTATGCATGTGTTTTGCAACTTCCAATTTCACTTTCAATTATTTATTTCGCTAACCAATTAATTATTAAAATATGACACAATTATTTTATTGTGATGCACATTTATACGCTTGCATTCTCAATAAGACTAAGATCAATGTATGCTATCTACAAGACAATGGGTAGTAGTTTAATCCTCTTGATGACCATGTCTTTGTTATTGTTATTCTCCTTTATTAAACTACAGTTTTATTGCAAATGGATTTTACTTTTTGGTGTAATATTTTTGCTCTTATATGTAATTTGACTACTTTCATATGCTATTTTCTTTTTCTAAAACAATATATTAGAGAGAAATTGGTTGCTTTTCTATAAAAAAAATATATCAATTAAATTGACTTAAGAAATGAAAGTGACACAGATTTAATTATTCTTAAATTTAATTATCATAAAATAATTTAATTTTTATTAAAATAAATATTATTTTAAAAAAGTATTAATAATAGTGTATGGTGTTCACCATAAAATAATGTGTAAAAAAGTATTAATAACAGTGTATGGTGTTTCACCATAAAATAATTAATTCTAACTTTTATCCATTAATTTTCTATAGGGGTGGATATAAGGCCAATCTAGTTTGTTTAAGACCTATGAAACTCGCATTTTATATGGGATGGATAATTTTAGCACACGTAATAAATGTTTTTATTTTTAAGTCTATATCTAGTCTGAAAAAATTCACATGTACCCATGGATTGGTCCATGGACTCAAATAATTGTTTGAGAAAAAAAAACTTAAAAAATATGAAAAATCTAACAAATTTGAAGAAATTTTTATTTGTTCATTCATTTTTTAAGCTTAAACTTCGTTTCACCTCTATATTTTCTTCTCTTATTTTAAAAAAATAGTGACGAAAAGTAAGTAAAGAAATAGTCAAAATAAATGAAAAAGGAGCAAAGAAAAGCATAAACTTCAATGTCTATGGGCTAGCTCACGAACATGCATTGCGAAGTCTGGGTTAAATGAGTTGACCATAAAATCATTTATGGCTATGCGAATTTAAAAAATTGATCTGTTATCCACCTAGTCCGCGAGCTTTACAGGCTAACCCACATATCTTAGCCTTTATACCCTTTCCTAATTTTATAATCAAAGCTTATAAATGATAGTAAAAACCTGAAAGAACATAAACTAAAAATACATGAAATAATCACAAAAGAGTAATTATAACTACCAAATGTTCAAAAGGAAAGGATGCTTTAAATTTGTCATCTCACATATGCATCATTGTTTGGCCATTTGTATCTTACACCTCCCAAACCTTGAAGCAACACCGCTCTGACATGGAGCACCACTTTCTGATTTGTCGCTCCCGATGCATTGTGACCTCCTCTAAACCTACTACAAATACCTCTGCCTCAGGGAGACGAGTTTCCCTATCTCCCCAACCCCGACCACGTCAACGCCCTCACCTTCGTCTGGTTCAACGCCTTCAAGCCCAAGCAAAAGGCTTCACAACAAAGCATCCACCTTCCTTCGCGACAACACCTCCATGAAGGCCTCTGTTGGGACTTGGGTGTTCCACCACTGTGTAGTGCGCCTAGATGATGAGAAGTTCATACTGGTGTTGGCGCAAGAGTGCATCTTTGAGAACACCATTGCCAAACACTCCCGACGGAGGTTCGAATTTGAAGAATGGAAGTGGGGTTCTGCCACCTATTCCGGAATAGGATACATTTCTGGAATACGAAAACTATCTAGAATACGAAAAACTATATTCTGAAATAGGATATTCTTCCATAATAGCTATTATTGAATATTATTTTTCATATTGCATAATAGAATAAGCATTTCAGAATCATACTCCGGAATAGGCATTCTAGAATAAAAAAACTATATTTTTGAATACTTATTTTGGAAGAATATCCTATTTCAGAATAGTTGTTGCAGAATGGAAGTGTCTGATAAAGGGGTATTTTTGTCTGCTGGAATCTTTTGAGAGGTGCAGGATATAAATGCT
This sequence comes from Glycine latifolia, assembly GCA_013407115.1. NCBI lineage: Eukaryota > Viridiplantae > Streptophyta > Magnoliopsida > Fabales > Fabaceae > Glycine > Glycine latifolia. The sequence goes on along the minus strand of CM023942.1, from coordinate 19,405,767 downwards.
CATTGTCTGCTTCAAGTTGCTGCCCAAGGGTTTTTTCTTCGACCTCAATCTCTGCAAGATAAAAAAGAAATCAGGTTTTTAGCCTGATGAACCCATAGTTGACCAAAGAGAAAAAGTCTGATGAGCCCATAAGATGCTACTATCATTCTTCAATGTCTTCCTTTGTTTCTCGTCTTCCTTAACAGCCAACTGAAAGGTCTCCCTCTCTTCCTTTATCATTTTAAAATAAGATAGGATTGATGAAATTATATTTTTTATTAAATAAAAAATCTATTTTTATTTTACAAAATAGAATTAATTTCTTAATTTATAATATTTGAAAGGAAAAAAATTATATTTTAAAAATGACTTCAAATAAAATAGAATAAAAAAATATTACAACGTCTAATATCTATTCCAAACCTAGCCTAGATCTAACTCGGTCTAATAGGCCAAAGCACATAAACCCATAAACCAAACAAGCCAAGTGTGAAGAACCTATTACCTATAATCTTGTCTTAGCACAACTACATCCCCTTGTTGTTCTACCTAAGGATAATTTCCCTTATGATAAGAAGTAATCCTCATCTCTTCCTATCAAAATCATTAGAAAAGGTCTATAATGATGACCCAACAATAAAAATACAAGTATGACTACTTTACCTAAACTCATTTTTATCTCATTTATATTAGTAAAAAAAAAATTGTCTCATAATAAAATATAGAAATTGTGTTAGAAATTTGTATTGAGTAACTAATAATTTGAAACTCTATTAAATGTGATATATTGTTACCATTTGTTATAAACAACTGATAATTAGAAATTGTACTTAATTAATATTTTATCAATTAATGCTTAATAGTAATGCCATTTATAGAAAAAATAATAAATATTGTGATATTACATTTTTAAAAGTAATATAATGGACACAAAAGAAGAGACAAAATAACATGTTGAAATCGTGAAGTAATGACACATGATCAAACAGTCTAATGTGACGAGAAAAACACTATTGGCGTGACATTGCACTATTTTGCGGTTGAGAAATTATATATTACAAGCAGACAGTATACTTGCAAAACCACTATGAAATTGTTAAGCTTTCATCCATTAATTTTCTAATCATAGGTTAAAATTCTACACTTAACCATGTCTAAATCCTTAAATTGCTTTGAAGGAGCATAAACTAAACATACATGAACTAAATCATACATGAATTGAACATAAGAGAGTAATTACAACTATCAATTGTTCAAATGGAAATTAGAAAGGAAAGGACGCTTTAAATTGGTCATATGCATCATTGTCGGCTTCAAGTTGCTGTTCAAGGATATTTTCTTTGGCCTCAATCTCTGCAAGATCAAAAACCAGGTCCTTAGTCTGATGAGCCCATAAGATGCTATCATTCTTCAATGTCTCCCTTTGTTTCTCGCATTCCTTAATAGCCAACTGAAAGGTCTCCCTCTCTTCCTTCAGTTTGGATAACTGTTCTTCAAGTTGTTCAATACAAGAAGATATTTCATTGACCCTGTTGTTGGCATTTGAAATGGACATTGTGATTTGTTCCTGTGTATGTTTAACTTCTTGCAGTTTGCAAAGGATATCTTCTTTAGCTCGGTTCAACTCAACTTTCTTTATTCTAGCCATATCACATTCTTTGCGGTGAGTAACAGCATTGTTGAAGAAGAGTCTGAAGGCCTTTATGAATGTTTGCTGTTCAAGAGAAAGAAACTTCTCATTCTTCTGCAACTCTTCAAGAATAAGTAGGACCTTTGACATTTGTTCATAGTCAGTAACAAAATCACCTAAGCTAAAGGTCTGCATTAAGTCTTTTAACTCTTTTGACAGAACATCTGCAGGGGAGCCTTGAACTTTTGGTTGTTCCGCCTGAGTGTTAGATTGTGGAGTCTTGGAAGAAATGGAAACCTTCCCTGTCAGGATATTTTCAATAGCACTCAAAGGGTCATCTTCAATCATTTTGTTAATGGCTTCTAGATCGAGTGGGGTGTTCCCAGTAGAGACTTCCTCAGCCTTTGAGTCAACTTGATCTGGAGATTCTTGGCCCTTGCTGGAAGCAACCTGTTCTTGAGCATTGGCTGGAGCAGGGTTCACTTTCCCGACCTCTTCGACAAGGCTTTTACTCAATACTGGCTCAGCAGTGTTTGTATTTTCAATATGAGAAGCATCAGCGTTGGCTGGAGCAGCTGCAGGAGGATCTTGATGAGGAGGTGATGCAGTAGTAGAGCTTGAAATTGCAGTAGTTGGAGGTTCTGTAGGAACAGTTTTTTTTGGGGACTTGCCTATTTGACCAGAAGACCTCCTTCGGGGTAGTCTTTTTCTTTTGTAGATTACTAAGGCATCGATATCTGAAGAGACTTCTTTGCCATCTACTTGTGAATTTTCTGCAGCACGTCCCTGTTATGATCAAAAGGAATGTTAAAGTGAATAACAAGTAGAGGTACTTGACAAGTAGTGATGTAAGTAATTTTACCTTCAGTAATGTAATTAATTTTACCTTCAATAATTCCTCGGATGAAGATACTTCGGGAACATTGTTGGCAGTTTTATCTGCCACATGCTTTATTCTTTTAGATCTTCGGGGTGTTGATGAGGTATTGGATTTCTGGTTAATTACGAACTTGGTAGGCTGTGAGGAAGAAGAAATTCAACAAAAGACAATGCAGTGAATTTGATGTAATTCAAAGATGTCAAAGACAATGTAGTGAGTTTTATGTAATTCAAAGATGTCAGACAATGCAGTGAATTTGGAAGGGAGTTACCTTTGTTTTTCGTGACCTTCCACGTTTCAAAGATGTCAAAGCTTCATCTGTTGAAGGTGAAACTATGGATTCCTGGTGTTCTTGTTCTTTAGGAGGATCTGTCATTTCGGTTACTCTTGAAACTAGAACGAAAATCACTTAGGTAAAATATATGATAAAATGTTGAAATGAAATGCATGAATTATATTGGATGTGCCAAAGGGAGAAAGTTTCAGCATTTGGATATTTTATGAAAAATGCCATAAAAATTATTTAGCTTGTAATTGGGAAAAGTTATTCAATTCTTCTTTGGTTCCTGTAAACACCTAAAGCTCCACTTGGTGGGTCTGGACTCTGGAGACATATCAGCTTTGATGAAGGGAGTATTAGGTAGTGCAAGAAACTTAGGATACGTTTTTTTGAACTTCTTGTATTTAAGCCATGACTTTGAAACCAAGGTCACAATGAAAGAGCAGTACTGTTTCTGTTTAAAACAGTTAAGTAACTCTGTAAATAAAAGTGTATAACTTAAAGAGAGCATTGGACTTACGGACGGGGATTTGAATATGGAAAGAATTTCTAGATAACAAATGAGTAAGAAATTGGAATAAGGATTTGCGAGGAAACACAACAGAAGGGTATTCCCTATCATTTAAGTAACAAAAAAGAGGAAGTTCCAAGAAAAAAATTAAGAAATTATACCTGCAATCGTGTAAATGAACAAGCTAGATATATTATATATCTACACACAAAATATGTACGAATGACCAAACATCACAATCAGTGCCTGTGGCATGCAACTGCAACCTAGTATGATTTAATGTATACAAGATACAAACACATCTTCATTTTGTAAACCAAATTCTTACCAGATCTTGTCCTTATTTTACCACTGTCATCACAAAAATCTCGTGGAAGAGCAGATGGTGACTGCTGTTTTGGCACATCTTGTGAAAATTCAGGTAGTTGGCATGCTGTGTCCCGAGGTTCTTCTGGATTAGCCTTGGGAGAGTTGTTGGTACCAGTAACTGGCTTTGCATTCTTATCTTCAGTTGATCCAGCAGCATTAGCTTTCAGTTTTTCCATTACCTGCCCAAAATAATCATTCCATAAGGTAAGCTCATTTTGGGCAGTGTGGGGTTAAGGGAGGTCGTGAAACAAATGCAAAGGGAGAAAACCATACAACAAGGCACTCCCCAAAAAAA
>CM023942.1:19353242-19393105 GCA_013407115.1 Glycine latifolia | reverse complement strand
AAAAATTAACAATTAACAATTAACATTTATCAATAACAAAACTCTTATAAAAACTCATTTTGATTATATGTTTAGTGAAGTTCCAAATTAAGTTTGGAAAGTATAAACTTATTTTGATGATATATGTTCCGTTACTTCTTAAAGTAACGTTTATTGCATTAAAAAAAAGTACCTTTGTACATGAAGACTCAGTTTTAAAGAAATAAGACTTAATTATTTTTAGAAACTCAATTTGAAAATTTAAATTAAATTTAAGTTTGACAATAGAAAATGTTTAATGAAAATTAAATAAATTTATAAATTTTAATTTAAGCATACAATTTATTGCTACTGCAATATCGACCTGTCCAATATGGTCCCTAGGTATAGACAACAACCATATCTGTACATTTACCTTTTTAATTGATACTATATCAATGTTTGCTTTACAACCGGTGGTGGCATGGTAAATCTAAGTTCATTTGCTTTCCATAAAAGTGGAGCATGGTCAGTTTATTAAAAACATTGTCAGTATTTGTATATATGTATAACTGCAAACAATGGCATATCCCGATAAGCTAATACTGCCACGATCATGTGAGGGTGGAATCATCTACACTAATGCAGTTTGTGTAAACAATCTCAATTCATCATTTAAAAGTTACGTATTGCTTAAATATTATATTAAAAGTTATAATTATATTATTTATTGTTCAACCAAAAATGAATCTTAGTTAGATTATTTAATTAACCTTAAATCACAACTTTCATTGGTTCACTATCTCTATGTTTGGTTTAAGCTAAAAATAAGAGGAGAGATTTTACAAGAAAAGAAAAAATCACCCTTTGAAATCTGTCATAGGTAATGTCAAAAAACTTTTTTTATTTTATTAATATAATGTAAAAAAAATTTAAACATCAGTACTTCTCACACTTTAGAGTAATTTTAATGGGAGATCTTGGAGAGAGATCTTCAGATGAAGATCTCTCTTTTTTCAAATTCATCATTAAAGAGGGAATGCAGATCTTCACGTGGAGATTCGGTGCTTCTCCAAGAACCCTAAAGATCTGCATGGAGTTCAAAAAAATGATTTTTTATGTGACAGGATGAAAAAAAATTGAAAAATAAATAAATAAAATGTAATTAAAAGTTAAAATTAATTACTTAAAAGTGAGATCAATGTGGGACCCATTAAAATTATCTAAGATATCAATTTGGGATCTACCAATAAAAAAAATGTTACATGTCTTAATAGATCTTCAATCCTACGTGACACTATAGGATCCACCAAAAAATGATCTAAAATCCCAATTTAAAATCTATCACTAAAGATGTTCTTAGCTATTTACTGACCAAAAGGACTGTTTATGTATTTTTAAATTTTGACTTTTTGTAATAAAAAATACTACAAAACTCTAGCGCATTGTTTGGATTGATAGAGAATGGGAAGAGAGAAGTAGATTAGAAAAAGTGATTTTCTATCATTTGGAACAAAAGAGAAAATAGGATAGAGAGAAAATCAAATATGGAACCCACACAAAAATAAAATCTCAAGTGAGAGGAATGCATAAGGTAAATTTATCAAAGTAATCTTGCTTCTTTTTTTGTTGTTTTACTTTTACACTCCCACTTCACCACTTTACTAAATTGTCTTTCTCCTCCAAGAACCCGTAGCTGACAAAATATAAATAATTGATTTGCTCATTTGTTTTATATACATCTTTTGATAAAAACAAATTTTATATTTTTAAACTGAATATAATATTTTAAGGATAATAATTCATTTCAGCTTTCATGAAAATTTATAACGTTATTTATTATTTAAAAAATAATAAAATATAAATGTTAAATATATCTTTTTTTAAAATATCATTTTATTTCTCTCCACTTTTCTATTCAACCAAATAAGTGAAGAGAAGAAAATTTAGGTGACACTTGGATTCTCAATCGGCAATTCTCACAATTAACTCGATGTGGAGTGAATTCTTCTCATTTTTTTAATGAATCCAAATCACTACTAGAAAAAAGTTTTTGAACATCATCCATTTAACATTAATTTTTTATAAAATCGATGTTAATAAAAACACGGTGACATTTTTATAAATAAAGGAATGTTGTTAACATCGGTTTTATGAAAAATCGATGTTAACAAAAACACGGTGGAAATGGTTAACATCGATTTTTGTTAACATCGATTTGGTTGCACCCAACAACGATGTGGGACTTGATGGCATGGTCATCAACGTGGCTAGCCTCTTGGCTGGGACCGTGACCAACCCTTTTGGAAATGGTTACTTTCAAGGACCCAAAGAGGCTCCGTTGGAAGCAGGTTCGGCTTGCACCGGGGTGTATGGTAAGGGCGCGTACCCTGGTTATGCAGGGAACCTCTTGGTGGACCCCACCACTGGTGCCAGCTACAACGCGAATGGAGTCAACGGAAGGAAGTATCTGTTGCCAGCTCTTGTTGACCCTAAAACCTCAGCTTGCTCCACACTCGTGTAAAACTACTACTCAAAATAGTTTTCATCGATGCTTAGTTGTTACTTGTTAGCCAATACGAGACATTCTTTCATTTGTTCATTCTTTTTGTTATAGCTTGAAAACAAAATTATAGTGTTAAAAGTAATGTTGTTACGACGTTGATTACACGAATAATATTCGTAAAAAAAGTTCTTTATTGGAAATCATGCTGAGTTCTGTTAGAAATTATGCTGGAATAATATCAATAATACTTTTTAATAAAGTTTTTCGGTTTTAACTATCTTAATGATTCCTTTTAAAAAATAAAACTATCTTAAAGACATTAATTGATATTCGTCTTATAAATATGAATTTGAGTTCATGTTCTTTGACTTTCGGCCTATTTTATTTAAAACTAAAAAAAGTTAGTTTTTTTTTCTCGAATAAATATTAGTTGGTAGGATATTATTTTTGTTAATTTAGATGTAATTAGTTTTGAATCAATAAAAGTATCCGTGATTTGTATTTAAATTAATTTTATTTACTGATTTTATATTGAAATATATGCACAGCACAGTAAATTGATTCTTTGTGCAAATACAGTAGTAAGTAACTGCAGGTTTTAGCTCCTGTTGATCACCAAAAAAAATATATGCACCGCACAGCAAGCTGATTCTTTGTGCAAAGACAATAGTAAGTAACTGCAAGATCCCATCTCGTTTTAGACCTCTATTTTTTTTTCCTTCAGTGATTAGGCCACTTTGACTTCAAACATATATGCATGGTTTTAGTTAAATTCTTTTGATGATATAATATATAATGTAGTATAAAATAAATGTTTGGACTACCTTATTTTATTTATAATAAAACATATATATATATATATATTAACGCATTGTGTGGCTAATAAGAAAATAAAAAAAAAGATAAAAATTAAAATAAATTGTAAAGATAGGAAATTATATGCTACTTTTAAATATATCAAACACTTACAATTTAATAAACTAATTTTTTATTTTTTATTTATAAAATATCCAAAAAAAATCTATATAAATTTATTATATATCACTATCAATATTATATATAATAAAAAGATAGTGATGAGGAAATCCTATCATATGTAAAAAAAAGATACAAATAATAAAATTTTATCTTCAATAAAAAAGATTGAAAAAAAATACTAAATAAAAATTAAAAAATATAAAATAATTAGAAGCTAGTTGGTAAAGTCTTAAAAAATGCTACTTCAACACTATAAGTTATTAAAAAGTTTTTTTTATCAAAAATCAAACAAATTTTTCATGTAATAAAAAAATTAAAAATAACTAAAATGTTTTACTAAACACACTCTAATTAGAAAATCTTTAATAATAACAAAAAATAATAATTAAAAAAGAGATAAAGAACATCTTATTAGAGAAAATCCCTCAACAGTATCGTAAGAACATCAATTGAAGAAAATACTTGACATCAATATTATAAAAATGAGTATGGTCATTGACCCGATAAAGGTAGTAGGTTAGTGGATCAGTGATTTAACCGATATACCAGTAATTGATTTGGTTTGATCCGATCTACATTAAAAAATTCAAAATTATATTGTACATACATATATAATTAATATTATTTAATTAAGAAAAGTTCATTCATAGTTTCATACTGAAAATCCAAAATAATAATTGAAGTATTAAAGTTGATAATACAATTAAAGTGTATTAATAATAAAAGAGAGTGTAAATAGTAACTACCTAAATTAAAACTCTTTAATAGACAAATTGAGCCAAAAAGTCCATTTCGAAATGCAAAATGAAAACTGCATACGGCAATAAAAGGAGTATAATAAGCAAAATCGTGGATATGGTCAAATTAGGCCCAAATAAGCAAAAATTTTAATCCCCTATATAAGCTTCTCTTCCTGTTAGTCTACTACACCTACTATGGTGCTCTTCCTCTTCCTCTTCCTCTTCCTCTTCCTTCTGCCTTTCTAGTTTTTGTTTTGGTGATGGTGGTGGCGGTGGTTGCCAAAGCATGAAGCTACGACGTGGTGGGCTTATGCCTGGTGGCGCAGTGGTAGTGATGACTGAAACATGAGAGCGTGAAACACTGAAGTGTGAGACCGGGCCACCGGGCCACCACAAAGCCGATTAGGTCTAGCTGGGTTATCCTGAACCAGATGTACGAACGATCCAATAATCAAACCAACTTGATTATACTATTAGATACCGGTTGGACCGATCCGACCTGTCGGTTCGGACTGATTTTGACAACACTACTTTGACATAGAACTATTCAATAAGAACCAAAAAATCTCTCAAGAACAATAATGTAATGCAAATATCAATAAATTAGCAATTTTAATGTAACTTTAATTTCTTTGTGCATAACCCATCATTCAAAGTAGAGGCAATTTCAAGTATACTTTAATGTGTTATTGTAAAACTCTAACAAACTACGCCTTATAGTACGAATAAAAGTTTATAGTTTGTTCAATAGTTATTCCAACGTTTTCTATCAGAGTCTATCTATTAATGTTTATATCTGTTAATTTATCTGGTGCCAACATTAGGAATCCAAATTCGTGATGGTACAATTGAATGTCCATAGCTTCAACGGGGTTCTATCTTCTAACAAAAAAATTCAACAGGGTCGGTTGTCCTTGGACCACCCATTATATTTCGAAGACAACACCACAAAGCACAAACCACATAGGGTTGGGTACGTTACCCCCAACTCTCGTGACCAGTGTCAGACATTCATTCATTATTCACCGACTAGGGTTCCATGTGGTGTTGATCAGAGTAAGACACGCACGCTAGTGACGCTACCTTTCCAACCTTCTCTTAGGTTTTCTATGTACCGGCTTTGCCAACCCCACTTACCATTGCCACTAAAAACCTCTGCTCTTACCAACCACACTGTCAACGGCACACGAACAATCATGCACCCTCTTCACCAGGACAAGCAAATACGTACGTGCCGGTTAATTCATTCCACAACTCTTTCAAATTGGTCATAAACGCATTCTTAAAATTATTTAGTTTATAAAAAAATACAAAGGTTATCTAATACTAGTACGTACTTACTCTCTTATTAGTGTCCTAACTTTTTTATATCTTAACTCTATAACATTTTTTTTTGTTAAAATTATTTCTTATTAATTAAAAATGTATGAAATGTTTTTTTTACCTTTTGGAAATATTGAATATGTTTACTTTTTTATCTAATATTATCTTATCATGTACAGAAAAGCCAATTAAGAAAATCATGCTCATTAACAAATCATTTTTTGCTAAAATTAACAAATCATTTGAAACTAGAGAATTTTTATGTTTTCCTTAAAAAAAAGGAAAATGAGATATGATACATGTACATAAATATTTTTAGGACGAGTCCGGACGCAACAATAAAATTATATATATCTTAGTGATTTGAAAATCATGAATTCAAATTCATAAACAATATTTTTATATATGCAAAATAATGAGATATATAGTTTTTTTTTTCAACCTAGAAATTAGGTGAGAAAAAGTAAGTTAAATGATAAGTTTATTGTTTATTTCAATTATCTTTTACTAAAATTTGACGTTTTAACTATTTCAATAATTATTTTTTATTTTTATTTTTCTAAACTTAATAGTTTAAATAACATTTTTCCCCGCTTCCAAACTAATGCTAAAGTATAAGGAAATTAATTTAAAAGTTGAATTTGGAAGAACCTATCGCGGAAATGGAACCACCAACATTATGATGCAGGGAGCAAGTGTACCTTCCTTTACAGTTGACAATACACCATTGAATGAACTTTGAGTTATGAAAGAAAATTAGTTATACGAAGTTTGGGAGGTTAAGTTACCATCGACGTCTTATGTAATTAGCCAACTCAATCAGGTAAAATATAATAGATAATTTGCATATTAACTATGTTATGTTAATTAAAAGCTGACATATATATCTTATATAATTGAATAAGTTATTTAAATGAATAGATTTTAGTAAAACAATTCATTCTCCTTTCTCGCGTACGTATTACACTGGAAAATATATGTTCAACGTTCATATCCCATGACACATAGACGAATATGGGAAAAGAATTTAATTCTTATGAATTAACAGTGTAACGATTTTTACATATTCAATTATAATACAAATCATTTTAATATGAATTTTAAACCAATTATTATAAAAATTAACAAAAAAAATCATAGTAAAATATAATTAGATAATAATATAAAAAAATGATATTGTCCATACATTCTAATTAAATTATATGAAAAATTAGTAGCCAATTTATATAATTGCTCTATTAATATAAATTTAATACTAACTTCAAGTTGGTGTGTCTTCAGTAGTATAGCCTAAATCATTCAAAATCTAAATTATTCAATTCGTGCTACTTTCACCTAAGGTTAGACATATCACATGTAATTTTAGGTTTAACAACTAACTCTTTTACTTTAAAAAGAGTTTTATTGTTTTGACAAGTAAACTCTTTCGATATATATATTTGGAATTGAAATAAAAACAAAAAGTGTGGCTCAACTAGTTAAGTTAGGTTGTTAACGGACAATTATGTTTGGTCAATCATGAAATATAGATATTGGATTAACGGAAAAAGTTTATCAATAATGTTCTCCTCATTTATTTCCTTGGCGAAGGTAGAATTTCTACCCAAATCCCGAATCCTAGCTTGTGCCTTCTGGCTGAAATATTCGTTAATTGGCTGATTATGCATGGTTATGTGTAGAGGTTCATGCTAAACTCTAAACTTTTCCTTATTCACTGTTGCGGAAAAACTCACAAGTTTGGCCTGGCTAGGTTTAAAGCAATATACTCGAGATGAGATTATTTTTTTTTTTATTCATAAAAATCAAACTTAAGTGATAAAAATTTTATAATAACACAATTGCAAAACCAACAAAAAAACTATTGAAATACATAAAAATTATTAAAATTATACTGATACATTTAAAATTTATTCTTTGAGTTTTTAAGATGTAAATTTACTTATTAAATTATTGTCACTAATTTTATTTAACATATTTTCAATACAAAAATAGTAAGTTGAAAACTGACGTAAGAGATAATATAAATAAAGAGTGAATTAGATAATACAAATGATGAGAAGAGTAAATGAGACTGATCAGTACGTGCATAGAACAGATGAATAGATGAAACATTTTCAAAAGAGGAATAATTTAATATCAGAACCTTAAAAAATAATTATTACTAATAACAGATATTATTTATGTAGCAATCATTAATTTTTAAATATTTAAAAATATTATTTTAGAGTTTAAAGCAATTAAAGACTTGATATTTACCTTAGGGTTGGGCTGGTCGTGTAAATTGTAAGCAAAAACTCTATAGTCATAATATTAATGTACTAGTATATTTTTGCCATTAAACTAGAATTTTCAAAAGATTATTGTCCCAATGCAGTCCATCATTTCAATCTGCACTATCCAATTCCAGTGTCCAGGGGACCACGATACATGATACATGTAAACACCCACGGTAGAACCATCACTACACCATACGCGACCCATTGGCATTGACACTGTTCAGTGAATCTCCCAAGAAATACAACCAATGCAATTTGGACGACAATGTCCAAAGTTTGCTCCACACAATGCCTGACATTTATGGTTTAGATCATACGTTCGATTTATCAACAATCAACAATAAGCACGTTTGGGAGATATAATTAAGGTGAGTTGAATGGTTAAGAAAAAAAATTATAAGTTTGATTTTTTATAATAAAATTAATATTTATTGATAAAAAAAATTATAAGTACTCAAAAATTCAGGGAAGAAGTTTTTTGTCCATGAGTATTGAGAAGTGAGAACGTACTTGCATCTCTATATATATGGCCACATACTTTTTCAACCTTCTCTATTTACTTTTATTGTGTCACGGGAATATTAAGACCCAATAGGGAAGAAAACACTTGGCAATATAAAAATAATATGTAATTAGGATAAATTTTGCATAATACTACTATTTTGAGTGGCTACGGGTTGAAATTCTAACAATATCTGTCTACATGTTGCCAAGTAAGGTAATTAGTGGAAATTTATTAATCCGCGTTGCCAGTTTCATGGTGGGGCAAATTTCTTTTCTTCTATCAATTTCATTTATTTGGTGTGTGCGTTTTTGCATAGTTGTAGTAAGACGTATTACTCGATCTGAGACCGAATAGTTGGGTACTTACGCCTTGTCAAAGCAATTTAGTAAGTAGTAATTAATAAGAGAGGGCATTAATTCTCAACTTTTTCCTTTCGTTTGGTACCCATGAACAAAACCTAGTCTTTATCTATCAATGTTTATTGATGGTCATCTTTGTTCCATTTATTCCCAGCCATCCAAAACTGACCCTTCCTATTATTACTACTACGTTTTTATTAATTTTTCAATTTTTTGTTAATATTTCATATTATCATTTCCATTTCATACATTATAAATTAAAAGTCTAAAATGATTAAGAATTATATAAAAAAATAAAGATATTATTAAAATATTTGTTTTTATATTGTTTTCTAGTTAAAATTAGAGTTCCACTTTTGGTGATGATGACCTCTTTTACACGAGTTATTAGCATGAAATTTTGATTTTAGTTGAAAATAACACTAAAAAAATGTTTGATGTTACAATTAAGTTTTATCCTAATTAATATTATTTTCAACATTTAAAAATACAAGTATATTTTGGTTCATTTATGCATAAAAGAATTGGAATAAAAAATTCTTTTGAAATTTGACAAAGAAAAAGAAACAAAGACAAAAATTAATCAGCACAAATTATTCTATTTAAGTTGAAAAACATGTTCACTGTTGTAGGACTAATATTTTCAGTGAATTTTTATTTCATATACTATATGTGAATACATAACCCTACTTAAGAAAGATCAATATGAATCACTCAAATCACTTAATATAAACTATTTACAATTTACTAACAAAGACCATATATAATTTGCTAAAGAGGTATGTTATATTTTTCTAAAATATCGTTATAATATTTTTTAATATTAATTAGTAATTAACAAAATGATTGGATGGATGAATTTAAGGGCTAAAATTAATTAATTTTTAGTCAAAATTGTACTAAATCATAGTAGCAACTAGCAACGGCGGATGAGAACTATACAATGAGTGGCGGAACTTATATCCTACTTGAAATTTAGAAAAATAAAGAAATAAGAGAAAAATAAATATAGATATAAGGTGTTATATGGCATGAATGATAAGAAAATTTTGGTATCTTGAAAAGTTAGTCTCTAATTTTTCTCAAGAAATACTCAACGCATTTAAAAATTTGATAAGAAGTGTGAATTTATATCTCACAAAATTAATCTTTAATTTTCGAATAGGAATAACGTTTTACACCCAAAACACATGATAAAGGGTGGACCTATGAACTTGGTACAGTTAGTATTTATAAAATCTTAAATTGAGGATACCGTAAACACTAAAAACATATGATAAGAGATATAGTGTCTATAAACCAAGACCCTTTGCTATCTCTATGTAAGGATGCTGTAGAAATCTCTGACATTGATCACACTGTCTTCCTCTCTCTCTTTTCGACTATTATTGTAATAACTAATTAATGGTTGAGATTTTGTAAGATGTTGGCTGTAGAGAAATTTAACTAGAGCGGATCCAAATTATAGTGTACGTCTATTTCTGTTGTGTTAGAATAAACTTGAGTTTGACTGCCACTTCAAAGGAAAAGTTAAAAGGAGTAATTAACTTCATGTTTCTACATTGTTTACCTACGGCTGTGATACGAGACCAAACAAACACAGACAAAAATGATACTAGTATGTGCGAAGGAGGTACTATTTGTGACTGAAAAGTGTTGGTGTATCATTTAACTACAATCTCTATCAAACCATTAATAAATTATACATATGGCAATAGATATATTGCATATATCCGTTTAAGAGACATTTGTAATAGAAAAGGGTTCATATATTATTACTCAAATATCTCTACCAAACCATTAATTGATCAAATTATTATTACATGGCAATAGAAGTGGAAGATGAACCATGCACGTAGGGGTATATATTAGCACCTGACAGAGACAGTAGTACTTCCTCTAACTAAAAATACGCGGTTTCCATTAATTAACATTAAACAAAACCATATCCAAAATCACACTCGATCCTCCTCACACCCACATCACTACAAAATTATATAAACCCTACCTCTTCTCAAACTCCAATATACATCACCCACACTAAAATGGCACTTCCACACCAATTTTCCTATCTCCTCTTCCTCCTTCTGATTCTCTTATCTTCTCTCCCAGACATTTCCCAGGCCACCTCTCGTGCCCAAAATCGCATGTTAGCCTTGGTTCAAAACCAACCACTTGTTCTAAAATACCACAAGGGTCCTCTTCTAAAGGGCAACATCACCGTCCATTTGCTATGGTACGGTACATTCACCCCCACGCAACGATCTATAGTCATCGATTTCCTCGAATCCCTAACCTCCACGTCAGCACCTGAAGCTCTATCAGTTTCCACGTGGTGGCAAACGACTGAGAATTACAGGGGAGGCCCCTGCACCCTCGTCGTAGGGAACCAAATCCTCGATGAAACCTACTCCCTCGGAAAATCACTAAAAAACGACCACCTCGTAGCTCTCGCGTCGAATCCTAAACTAAATTCGGCGCCCGGTGATCGTGTCGTCCACGTCATCCTCACCGCGGCTGACGTGGCGGTGGAGGATTTCTGCATGAACCAGTGCGGTACCCACGGGAGGGGCAAGAACGGAAATTCTGAAAAGATCGCGTACGCGTGGGTGGGGAATTCTGTTGCGCAGTGTCCGGGGCAGTGCGCTTGGCCGCTCCACCAACCGCTATACGGTCCCCAGACGGCACCGTTAGTGGCGCCTAACGGCGACGTTGGGGTTGACGGAATGGTGATAAATTTAGCGACGGTTTTGGCTGGGGCGGTTACGAATCCGTTTGTGGACGGTTACTATCAGGGTCCGGCGAGTGCGCCGCTGGAGGCAGTGTCAGCGTGCACCGGGATTTTCGGGAAGGGGGCGTATCCGGGTTACGCCGGGAACGTTCTGGCGGAGAACGCGACGGGGGCAAGCTACAACGCCGTCGGGGTGCGCGGCCGGAAGTTCTTGCTGCCGGCGATGTGGGACCCACTCACCTCCTCCTGCAAGACACTGGTGTGAGATGAACGTAAAGTGTAAACAAAATAAAAAAAAGGACCATAAAATATGGGTTTGGGTGTGCGTGTGAGAGAGAGAAAACAGAGATTTGCAAGTTTGCCTCGGACGGTTATTATTGGAATGATAGTTGTGTGTGGTAATAGGTAATAATAGTTAATTTTGATACTTTTTAAAATAAATATATATGTATGAAATAATTAGAGATTAATTCTCATCATCTCAGTATAAAGTTTTTTTTTATAATACATATAAAATGAGTGAATTTGTTTTTAATTTTTGTAATATTTTATTTTCTAAAATTTTAAATCATTATTTTAGGTCTTTGTCAGTGACTTTTTATTTTATTTTATGTCATAAAATATTTTTAATTTTATTTTCATTCCTCAAAAGTCTAATATAAATATATTTTTAACTAAAATTTATTTATTTTAGGAAATAAATAAATTTTATTTTAATTAAGAATCTAAATTTTTTATCATAAAAAATTGCATGTTTTCATTGTATTTTAGACACTAATGGGTGTTGTCTTTTAATCTTCCAATAAAGATAAGCAGTTAATAATATCATATGACAATAAGAATTAAAAATAATGGCTTTATAGTTTTGAAGAATAAAAACTATTAAACTAGAAAAAAATTATAAGAACCAAAATAAAAACTTGTTCATTTTACGAGACTAAAAAATACTACATTTAAGCTAGAAATTTTGTGCTATTAACTAATTAAAAAACCACTTTATATATTTTTATCTAAGATAATTTTTATAAAAATCAATAATATTTATTTTACATGATAATGTAATATATTCTAATTGAATATAAATAACTAGTTTGTATTTTTCTTAAAGTACGTTCATTGTTTAAACCTTATATATAAAATCTAATTATTTCGAAACAGTTAGACATGTTTTTAATTATGTGAAAACGGCTTCCTAACTAGTTTTCATTTACAATTGGATTTTTTTTCGATTGATTAGAATTTGGGAAACTTTGAACTCTTGAGGAGTTTCCTTTTGTTGATGGTATATATCTATATAGTATTTAAATTTTGATAGTCATATCTATTGTTGATGAAGAAACTTTTCAATTTTGTCCAAAAAAAATAAAGAAACTTTTCAAGCTTAATAAGCACATCATTCATCAACCTATCTCTTTTTTCATTATTCCTTCCTTAAGTATTAACAACTAGATATATTTTTTTTACGAATACACGTTTGACGCGTGTTTGATGATTTAATTTATTTTAAAGATGGTCATTTATTATATGTCAATTTCTATTATAAGTTTTGCAGATGTCTTGAAAAATTATAGAAGTTTGTTTCCAAACATATAACTAATGGAACATTTCCCGGATCACGTTGAAAGGAAAATTCTAAGGCCGTAATTAATTGAAACAAATATTAAAAATGTTAATATAAGTAAAAAAATTACTACGCCCTTTGTTTTAAATTGACTAATGATTTAGCATTGAGTAAAAAACTTATATTGATTGATGTTTTTTAGTTTTCAATGAAATATAAAAATATTTAGTGATTTTTTTCATTCATCTCCCTTTTTTCCTAGCTTCCTCCCTATAATCATCTTTCCTCTTACTTCGGTCATTGTTATGGACAAATTTACTAAGAGTAACCCTGACAATGGTTTGTGAAAGTTGATTGCTTATTTTTATTGAAATCTTTAAATCATGTTTTTTTTTTCTTCTAGAAAATTTAAATATAAAATATTAGTTAAAAGATTTGAGTTCAATTCCACCTAAAAAAAAAATCATATGTTGACATATTATTAATAATATTATAAAAATTGTTCAATCGTGTCCATTGTACAGTTTTTTTTAGTCTATTGTTTACTTTTTTTTCGTTGTTTTTTGTTTGCCTAGAACACCCTCCTCTCTATCTCTACACATTTTCCATCACAGTTTTCCCCTTCACATAACTTGTTAGAGTCATTTAATGTAACAATATCCAAATCACTAGAGTTACTTTAGGCAACATTATTTTACTCATATCCACTGTCTTTCTACGAGCATTATTACACATAACACTATCTTGCTCAAGTCCGTTAGGAGTTGTTTTTGGGGTTGTCTCGGTATGAATTGTTGATCATAGTGCCGATCCGGAAGGAACTATAAAGTAAAGAAGAAAAAAATGTAGAAAAGCCAAAACTCGTATAAGGTTTTCTTTGTTTGTAACAAGAGAATAGGACAATGTTAGTATCGTGTTTTAGTGTTTTTCTTTTTAGTTAGAATTACTAATATGTTTAGCTATTTAGCTTTAAGTATGCATGCATAATTTGTTATTGTTTATTTGTTGTGCTTGTGCACTGTTCTAATACTTTTCTTTCAGTCTTATGTGCTTTTATAAAGTGTCACATTTTAAATAATAATTCTTAATAAAAACATTTAAATAGTACGATCTAAGGCTAAGTACCCCACCTGTTTTTCTTTTTATCGGACGGCCCACATGATATTTTTATCTTACTGCCCACTTGCTTCGAATCCGGCACCATTAAATAATGAAGTGAGCTACTATTCGAACTACCGAATTTTCTTTTCTCACTATCCATTTGGGTATTTTTTATACTAATTTCTAAAAATACTCTTTCCACGGAAACACAAATTTATTCTACAATTGAACAATGGAATCTTGCTCCCTTTATATATAATTGGGGTGGAAAAAAATTAAAATAAAGAAAACAAGATTCAATTGTTCATTATACAATAAAATCATGTTTTTGTTGTAAACTATTTGCACCTTCATTTAATCAAAGAAAATATTTGGTTGTCGCCAAATATCACAAACCAAATTATATTTTTGTTCCTGTATCCTCTTCTCAACCAAAACACTCTCACTCTAGTCTTTACAATTCCTTTCCATTTTCATTCTCCATTTTCTTCACTAAACCCACCACAACTTCATGCTTCTATCAACTTCAACCCTAACCCTTTCCCTCTCCCATCCCTCCCAAAAAACATCCTCAATCTCCTCAAATCCTCCTCCATCACTTCCAACTTTGCCACCATGTCCCTACCCAACCCCTTCCGTTGCAAGTTAAGCCCAAGCATCCAGCCCGACAAGTCCTCTAGGACACCTCATATGTTGACAAGATCCTTGTCGATAACAATGCTACCTTTGGTGGCAACAACAACTTAGTCTTCGTCCACAATGATGACACCACCGAGGAAGAGGTAAACACAAAGCTCATGGAGCGGCTTTGCAGTATCCCGTGGTGTAGTTCATGGCACACGCCAAGGAGATTCTAGATAGAAGGGAAGAGCTCTCATTGCCAACAATAAGAAGGTTTGTCTCAATGCTCCACATCGCTGCCATAATGCTCATTGGTGGCAGTGACACCATTGTCATCCTCGTCGTGTGCGCCGTTGGGGGAAACAAACCAAAGGAAAAAGGACAAAGGGAAAGAGGAAGAGGAAGGGGGTGGATGTGTAGGAAATTGCATAGGGAACAGCAAACCAGATAGTGAGAATAATAGCTCCCAATAATGGATCAATTTTACATTGAAGTTGATGGTGCCATTTTGGGCTTCTATGTTACGATGACTTCTCTGGCCTATTTTGTTGCTACCCGACTAGACTTTGATCAATTTATAATTATTATTATTTTATATGGATCAGTTTATAAATTGATACTACACAATTTAAATTTGTTTAAAAAAACTTATTAAACTATAATTGTTATTCTAATAAAATCTTAGGTTAACTCACTAATGCAAATATCACGTAATTAACTTTTTATTTATTTCTATACTAATTAAGGTTAGCTATTAGAAAAAAAAATACAATGAGTACTTTTAAAAAAATATAATTTCCCTAACGAGTAAGGTTTTTATTCGTTAAATGAGTGCGAATATAAGTTTCATTAATAACGTATAAAACTTTATTGATGTATTTCCCACGCCCATAAAATTACAAATTAGTTATATCATATCTGAATTTGGAAAGTATTTTTAATATAAAAAATTAGTTAAGTTAGATATTATATTTTTAATTTTTTTTATTAGTTTTAATAATTCATTTTAATACTAAAATAATATTTTTATATTGCAAGGTTGTAAAATGGAAGACACATTAAATATTTTGTTGACTTAAATATATTTCTAGTATCTGTAATATCTATGTCTATTGGTTTTAGTTCATAGAAATATATTTTTTTATGATTCAAATGTAAAATAGAATTTTTTAGGAACCAAAATTATAAGAATTTTTTTATAAAGACTACAAATATAAAACGATCGAATATATTTAAAGACTATATATTCAAGTATACTTTATGTAACTAAAATTATAGACACGAGTATGGATTTGAAAAAATAACAAAAGAAAAAAAAGAGGTAGCTTCCCATTCTAAGAGTTTGTGACACAGCCTTTATTATCACTATCACAAGACTTTTAACTTTTATCTTCCCACTTAGTTATACATGTTGGTATATTTTAGTTTATAGATTTTAACTAGAAATAATGAAAGAAAATAAAAAAGAAATTTCTTTTTAATTTGATAAAAAATATATTAAAAAATTATTTTAGATTACTTTTTAGGCCTGCGGATTAGTTAGTTTATTCGTGAACTTTTATCAATCAGATACGGACTTAAAAAAGACTATTTATCTTGTGAATGGAACTTATATAACCGGTATAAGGTACGAGCTTCATAGCCTGAGCTTTAAATGAGTTGGATCGATTAGTATAGTTACTCCTACTTTTCACAACCACAAAGTCTAGTTTAAAACCCAAGGAGTTAATATTTCCCCCCAAATTTTATCTTTTTCTTTCAACCAAGAAGGTAGTCCCATAAGATGGTGGCTAAGGTTAGAAATTCAAACATGTATTCCAGCATTGATAAGCAATTTGAGTCCCTTAAATTAAATTAATATATTTAAATTTCAATAGCTAAGTTTTTTTTTTTCTTTTCTCATTTTCCCAAATTTATCCATCTCTTGTGAGAAAAGTTTCCAACCATTTTTGTCCTCCTTCTTCATCATAGTTGTGGTGACAGTGTTTATTACAGTACTTACAACTTATTTCAAAAGTAAAGTCTCATAATTACACTTCTTGTTACATGTTTTTGGTTAATTTTCAACAATGATAATTAGACAAAATGACATAATTAAAAAATAAATACAAATTTAAGGACTCAATTGAAAAAAAAATTGCTCATAGACTAAATTAAAAATTACCAAATAGCTACTAAAGAACTTACAAATTAATTTAACTCCAAAAAAATATATATTACTTTACTAATTTTCTTACTCCCTCGTCAAGGTTGGCATTCCTATTAAGCTTTTAAGCTGTTATCATTCTCATTTTTTACTTGGATAATTCGATGCCCATTTTTATACTATGAAAGTCTTTAAGTTCACGGGTAAATGGCAAGAAATTCTTCAATGGACTTACTATAGACCAAGTCAATATAATTTATCCTAAATGACCTGGGTACTATGAACTTTTATATTGTTCCATGTGTGAATCACACAAAAGGAATCCATAGGAAAGTCCATGGGGATATACCACGCAATTTCATGCCAATGTTAATGTTTAATCCCAAAGGAATTCTAGGTTTCATACCTAGGCAGAGTTTTTTTCTAACTCATTTTTTTTCCATTTAATACTTAATAATTAATATAACTCCCCTTAAAGTATTATAAAATACACAATCTTAAGATATCCATCTTTTGATTTAACATAAAGCCGCTTTTGAGTAAGTTTGCAACAACACAGAAACCTCCTTCATTTGACTCCATCTGGCTCGAAGATGAATCCAACCCCCCATAAAATCCTATGTAGTTGAATTAAGACCAAGAACAGCATTCCAGGATGATTCATGATGATATAGTCAGCTTTGCTAATTCATATTCATCTCATAATAATTCATTGGTAGGAGCAATCAGTTGGACTAGATTAACATGTTGGGAGGATAATCATTAGATCATGGAACTTAAAATTGGAGATTTTGAGGGAAAGACTCACTTGCCCTCGCTCTTAATGTTGGTTACTTCTTATGCTATTTTATATTTTTTTTTCCTATCTAAAGGAAAAAATATATAAAATAGTCTTGCTGCCAAAGGAGTTTAGCAGTGATACCAAAACTGGTTGAATGATAAAGAGACTAGTCAGCTAAGTCAGATAGTAGATTTAATTATTTATTAAAACTATATTAAGTATCTACTACCTAGCCGATTAAGCTTGTATAGCACATTCTACCTTGTTTCTTACTCCATGCCCACTACTTTCAACATGTACACTACTCTCCCTCAACCTGTACTTGTGACATGAGTGAGAATTCCTCACCCTCCAGAAAACCACCAATAATACAAAGTAACCATTATTGAACAAACACACTCTTGGTGCCATAACAGAACTGTCTTTTAAAAACAGTATCCCTATGCCTTATGACTTCTTTAGGGCCCTATAAACCTTTCATATTGGACAAAATTCTCTTGTACACTTCAAGAAATGTTTTGGAATGAAATTTAATTTGGAGGGAAAAGCAAGGGTGGTAAACTTTATAATTTCTCATAAATATTCTCTTATTTGATGTTTTTTTAAAATGATGAAAAAAATAAACATAAAATTAATATCCTAATATTTTGTTTATTTTGTTTATTTTTTGTATAAAAAAAAAACTCTCTTTCTTCCCTTTCCATCCAAAACCCCACTTTTGAGGCACAAGTTCAAGGGTCCATTCCTAATGTCTTCAGGCAGTTCTGTAAAGCAGTGCAAGTAAGCAACCAAAAGCCTGGTGGACATAATTGAATTAGCAACTTATAGTATCCATCATTTTTTACATGCATTAATGGGTCAAATTTCATTAAGATGCCAACAAAAACAAATAAATTTTGCAATGAGTCTGTTTCTTGGTTACTTTACTCAAAATAGATGCTCTATTTGGCATGTTTTATTATATATATTTCTCCAAGGATAATACTCCCTCTCATAAATTTCTGAGCACTCAATTCTATAAATTTCTCTAAGGCTACTAAATCATCATAACTGATCGAAGAATACAAACAAATTAGTCATTCACAAAAATAAGAAGGGACTGCATAAATGTAGAGAACATGTTCCTCCTTAGCTCCTTCGTTTTTTACATTGGCCTTGATGGTCTTGCTGAGAGTAAGAACATGTGTAAGTATTTAGAGAATACACATTCTTATGCAACAAATAAGAAGGGGCTGCTTAAATTTATATTTCTCAAATACAAGTCCAACAGTTTAATTACACTGTATACAAATCACAAATATTAAAAAACACAAAAAAAGGGGCACTAGGAATAAAAGCTTCACTTAAGTTAGCGACTATTGAGACATCCAAAGGAGCATTACTCATAGTATGCAAAAAAAAACTATTAAATTCCTCCCTCTTCATGACTGAACAATGAACAATGCCCTCTTAATATACAGAGGGAGGGAGAAACTCGAGAGAAATGAAATATAGGTTGCATAATAACGTAACAAATGATATAATTAAATACATATTTCATAATCAATACTTGTACATTCGTGCAGTAAAAAAAATATAGTTGTACATTCGTATGTATTTACATTTTTTTCATCATTAACAAGCCTAAAAAAATATTACGATACATTATTTTATAATTAAAACACTTGGTCTCTTTAAAAGAAAATGTAAAACAAGAAAAATTATATCTTTTATGAAAAGTGGGTTTATCTTCTTAAACCAATTTGCAAAATTTATTAATGAGCCTCATAACAAAAACTAAGAGACATTTTTTAAAATTTTATATTATATTTTATAAATTGACTTTTTTAAAAGTTATAAAATGAATAATTTCATATTTTTTTAGCGTGTCCATCCACTCAAAAGTACCAAATATTTGAACCATGTAGAGACGTGGACTCAATTATCCAAATTAACAAAAAATAACCTTTTATTTAGACAGCTAATGAGAAGTGTTTAGCACCCATCGAGTAGAGTTGTTGGAGAGGTGTCAATCCACGCTTGAAACAAAAATTTAGAACTCTAATCTGAAGATCTTGACAATAATTTAACCATTTTAATACTAATATATAGAGTAAAGAATCGCGAGAAGCCATCTTTAGAGAATGTTTACGTAACACAAGTGTCATATATAGCATTTCCATTTAATTAACCTTCTTGAGAAACAAGCTAAAGTAGAAAGCACAAATTGGTTGCAGATGTTAGATGAGAAATAACGTGCATTTGAAGAAAAGAATGTAATTTGAAGAATTCACCTCCATTATCTGAATAAAATGATTTAATTTTGAAGCTAAATTGATTTCTAACTAGTGCTTTAAAAATTGGAAAAACTGAACATCATAATGTAAGCATCTATGCCCATAGGTTTGAAAATATATAAGCCTAGTCTTTGTTCTCTATGCCAAATTGCCAATCCTTTATTTTTATTCTTATCTTTACTTTCATTCTAGCTATATGTAACAAGATATCTTACATGTGAAATCTCTAATTTTATATTGAAACTATCCTTTTGTTAATGAACAATCATTGTGTGAAGACTTCATAAATTGACTTTCCACATTGTCAGGGAAAAAAATATTGGGACTAAAATTATAGTTATGAAATCTGATCTATTGAACAGGTTCAATCGGGACTCGATGATCTAATTGAGTCAATTTTACGACGTTGTTTTGAATCACCTCTACAATATCATTTTAATGTTTCATTATTATCAATTGTTATTTTAGATTTTTGAACATGAATAAACTTTTTTTACTTAAATAATGTTAGTTATATACTAATATATAATTTTAAAATTTTAATATAATTTGGTCAAACTTGAACAATTTAAGGTAATTTAGTTTCCCCTAAGTGACTTTGATATGTACCAATATATGAATAAAGTCTCGCCTTGATCCAGAAATTGAACAAGTTGTTTGGGCCTTAGGGTTGTCAACTAGTTTAGAAGTCCACTTATCAATATAAGCGTTGTGTATGTTAGATGCACACGTACGTCCATGTAATTATGACAAATGGCTATGTCTTTTCACAGGCTGTGACCTCTTCAACATCAAATTATCATGGTTCCTCAATTCTCACCATAACTAAGGAAAAAAAATGGATAAGATTTACTTAAAGAAGTTAATATATGGGATAGGATTCGTTCATACCCGACTTACACCAAATTTAAATTATTAATTTATTCAATCTAACGGTTTATAATATTTTAATTTAAAAAATAAAAAGTTAAATTATAAATTTAATTCTTCTATAATTTTTAATCTATAATTTTGATTCTTTTATCAGTTAATTATCTAAAATCAAAAGTTGATTTTTATGTAACATATTAATATTGACATGAAATTTATGTAATTCTGGATATAATGTTTATGTGGAAAAAAATAAATGAAATAAAAAATAAAAAAATATTATTTAAGAATTAAATTTATGATCCATTATACATAGATGAAGCCAAAAATCATTAAGAAAACTTATTTTATTTAATTAGTTATATTAATATTATTTTTTATGTATTGTTAGTTAAGAATTATTATTTTCTTTTCAAATTATCTAAATTTATAAGTTTAAAAATATTGCATATATAAATCTTTTAAATTTTATTATATATCATTTTATATATTTTTATTTTCAATAGTTTGCATATTTATATTTTTTTCAGTTTATAATTAAATTTAATAAATTAATATGTAAATTATTTGCATAAATTTTTTTATAAATTAATGTTAATATACAAATTATTTTTACTTTGATTATTTACATAAAATTATTTATTGACAAAACAATAAAATACTTGTTTTGTTTGATTTAGTATATTAATATTATTTTTTATGTATAATTAGACAATGGTTATTAATTTTTTAAAATTATCAAAATTTATAAATTAAAAAAATATTTAGTATATAAATATTTTAATTTTACATAAATAATTAAATTTAATATATATATATATATATATATTAAAATCAATTTAAAAAAATTATGTAAATAATTTACATATTAATTTATTAAATTAATTATAAATTAAAATTAAAAATTTAATTATAAATTGGTAAAATAAAAATAAAGTACGTAAACTATTCAAAATAAAAATATAAAATAAAATTAAAGAGATTAATATATTATATACTTTTTAATTTATAAATTTTGATAACTTAAAAAAGTAATAATAACTCTTCACTAATAATATATAAAAAATAATGTTAATATATTTAACCAAACAAAATTATTATGTTAATGATTTATTATTTTATCTATAAATAAAGAACCATAAGTTAAATTATATCACATTAAACAGAAGAATAAAAATTATAACTTAATTAAATAAAAAATATAATCAAAGTCGTCGGGTGACTCTAATTAAGGCTTCCTCTCTTTCTTATCTTTTTCTTTCTCTTCTCCACTGTTCTGTCTCCTCAATTCGAGTAAATTAATCTTACATTCACAGCACCCCATGTTATACTTTTACTGCACTGATACACCTAATACCCAACCTGCAGCAATCAACTCTGATAGTTTTGAACGGTTATGATAATTTAGTATCTAACCCTTTTAATTCATAAGTTTGCAACCTAGTTCTGGAGAAGAAGAAATTCATCTCACACTTTACTCCAGACCCATCTACTATATGCCATTAATGTAAAAATATTCAAGCCAATAAAATCAAACCCTAGCCTGCATGATTAAACTTAGCGATTCAAGGTCTTTAGGAGGAAAATTATGGTAATTGGGAAATTGTTCACCCAATTGCGGTGAAGACTAGGTGAAAGGAATAATTGCATAAAAGCCAATTGTTGTTAGTTGAATTACATCGAAACAAAAAACAATTACGTAAGTGTCGAATAAATTTTAAGAAACAATTCACAAATTTCAATTCCGATTGAGATGGGAGAACTGAATTACGAGTTGAGAGGATGAAGATGGTAGGGTTTCAACAATGGATTTCAGATGACGTGACTTGTTTTTATTTTACTTTTTAGTTGAATTATGATAAATCATTATATTGATTCAATTAACGGTTTAGGTTTAAATTTAGTGTAAGTCTTTCAATACCGACCCCCCACAATTGGGTTTTGCTTGTACCTAGATCTGACTTCAGAATTCAAGATTAAACTTAACATTAGGCATTATGTTTCGAAGGGGATTCCAAAAAGGTAAAAGTATTTAGTCCAATTAATCAATCAAATAGAAGTCAGGATAATTAGAGTGCTAAGTTCATCATGAGTCCATTCCCTTGTTGAGAATAATAATGAGGTTAGTTCTCTTAATTCATAACAAAATTAAAATTAATATTATTTAGAGCACTTTAATTTTAAGTTTTAGTTATTATTATATAGGAAATTGCTATAATTTGGTGGTTTGGTGGATGTTGACAAGTGTATCTCAAGTGAATTGAGGTCCAAGATCTTTGGAATTTGGTGAGTCCTCTGTAAAATATAACAAAACTATACAATAAAATATATAACATTTCTTTTTCTTCTCTTTTTTTTTTTTTTTTGCCATTCAATCCCGTTACATACTTTATCCCACATTTGTCTTTCTTTTCTCTTATATGAATTGTTATATATGTTAGTTATATAAATATAATGTGTCAAAATATTCTATAAATCCATGCGGTCGTAGTAGTAGTTTGTTAAGAATAGGTGGGGGTAGGAGAAGATGTAAGAATAGTGTAACCAGCATACAAGAAATGAAAAGGAGTTAAAGTGGGTTGGTGGAAGAAGACTTGAATCTATCCGGAAAAATTAAATAAAAATCTTTAGCTTGCTTGTGAAAACATTGGGTGGGTATATTAGTCAATTGAGTGCAAGGCTGAGACCATAACATAACACACCTACACCTTGTTGCACGTGTGCTTTCTTGGAACATCAAAGTTCCTGTGATTTTCCACGTGGAAATTTTAGTGACACCACTTTTGACTTTTTTTTTGTTAGGTCTGGTCTTTGCTCAGATGACCAAGGGATGTAATGAGCACAGACCAGGAGAGATGTATTATGTATATAATACATTAAATGTATTAGTTAATTAATATCAATGGCTAAGTCTAAGTGGCTAAGAAAGAGGGAAGCCAATCCTTACATGTTATCCGCAGAAAAAACAATTGTAAATTACAACGTTGGTCTTCCGACAAAATTGTGTGTTATAATCCTGTAAAAAGCATTAATTAAAGAACTAATAATAAAAGTTTACTAAAATATAAAATTCAATATTATTAAAGCGTCTTAATGTAATTTTTAATAAAAGTTTTATTTATTAATCTTTTAAAGATATCCGTAATCGTAGCGGCATTGAGAAAAAGAGGAAACCCGTTTAATTTAGATGAAAGTAAGTGTGAAAAAAAAAAGAGCAAAACCATTTAATTTAGGTGAAAGTATGTGAGAAATAAAAGATTTATTAGTGCAGATATTGAGCTAAAGACCTAAATACAATTAAGAAGAATAAGTATTGTGAAAAGTATAAACTGATAAAAAGAATAATTTTTTTTTTTGGTGAAAAGAAGGAGCCTAAGCCTCGATAATAAAAAAAAGAATATAATTGCAACTTTATAAAGAAAACCTGTATAATATAAATTAGTGATGTACATCTGAAGCACAGAAAATGGAGTGACAAAAGATTAGGGATCTAAAATTAACTAACAGGAACTGGTCCAATTGACAAAAATACTTTACAGGTTAAGTAAAATGAAAGCAAGTTAATAAAATGGTAGAAGATAGCAACCAATTTATTATTCACCAAATCTCCGGCAACTACCCAAAACAAAAGAATTTGTGATTTTGATATATGTCAAAATAGACAAGTCTTGCTGAAGGTTTTTCCAGCTTGGGCGATTGTGTCTTTATTGTAGACTCTTTTTTTCATGAAATTAAATTTATTTTGTTATTAATTTTAGAGTTGACAAAAAAGATCATGTCCAACCAATTTGCCTTGACAGACAAAGCCACACTAGGTAAAAAAAAGTGACCTAAAAGGAACCGAACCAATTTAGCTTGGCTCAAGAATTATAAAGATAAATTCAGTTAGACCTATTTTGGCTTGTTACTATCTTTTCTTTTAAATTAAAAAAAAAAATGAGCCAATTTGACTTGGTTTAATGGACCATTAGGATAGGCTAGATCAGACCACATAAAATATAGCTCATAAAGAATATAAGTCTCATGTTGACCCTTTTTTCACGTCTGTTTCGATAGGTCAAGCGACCTATTTTGTCGGTCTTTTTTTCACTAAATGTTTTGCTAGGTCTAGTTATTACGTTGTTTTATATAAATTTTATTCCTTCTTCTATTTTAAATTAAGTGTATTTTATTGTTGAAAGGAAAATACTCACCTTATATGTGTTTATGGTCTCCGACAAGGATTAGTCATCGCTTCAAATAGTGACTACTTTGTACCAATACCATGGTAAAAAAAATGTATTATATTATACTAATTTTGTGATTATAGTATTTAGGCATATCCTAAAAACTCCCAATTATTCCTAATTTATTTTTTTAAAATTAATTATACAAATTCAAATCAAGGACACAAAACTTGGCAATTATACTCATAAATATCAATATCTCATGCTACCTTTGGACTGATAGTAGAAGATGGAATGAAAGGAAATGGAGAGAAAAGACAAGTAATGTCATTGTTTGGATTTTGTAAAGATGAAGTTCATTAAAAAAGATGGAATTGGATACATTCCAATTACCACCATTTTTCTTTCCTTTCAATTTGGGAGGAATGTGATGGAACACAAATATTTTAGCATGTATTAACTTGCTAATACATATATATATATATAGTCCTTGTATTTGTTAGACACTATCTGTTAAATTCCTGAAAGATGAAAAAGTAAAATTTTGTTCTCAAATGTATAAAAAGTGAAGTACCTGAAACATGAAGGGGGAGAGAGTTGAATAGTGTGATGGATAAAACCTAGTCTTTCAAAGACTATTAAAAGCTTTTCTCAAATAGATACCGATGGACAAAGGATTTCGTCCAAGGGGTTCAAAATCACGGTGTGCTTAGAAAACCAGTTCACAAAACTTGGATGTAATAGTGTAGAAATGACATATAGAAAACAACCAGTTATATAAAAACAGTAAAGAAAACACAAAGGTTTTATACTAGTTCACCCAAACTATGTGCTACATCTAGTTCTCCTTTAAACCTTGAAGGGTGCCACTAATCAATTCTTTGATTATAACTAAGTATTCTCTATGCCACTTCTGGCTACAACGAGAACTCTCTAGATCACTCTTGACACTACACTTAATCTTCCCCTGATATTAAGACCTAAGTATTCTTTGTCACTAAGTCACTCCTGCTTCACAAACAATATATGTTTGATAGAGAATGTATTCTAATCACTCAAATAGTGTTTACACAATAGGCTTGAATACTATGAAACTCGCTAACTTAGCAAAGCTAATATTCTCTCAATTTGCTCAAGTTTTCTTCGTCCAGTGGACTGACAGCATTACAACGCTTATTTGTTTTGTCTCAAAATATTCTTTTGTAATACGTCATCTTTAACATGAACATCTTCAGGCTTTATATAGACTTCAGAGCTTCGATCAGTTGAGAGATTCCAATTAGTTGTTGTCTAATATCTTTGGCGCTTGCCACGAGACTACTATTGTGTAGAGAGAGTAAGGACCACAAACACTTTTTGCAGCATATCTTCAGAGAAGTACAGTTTGCTAGTGTCACCTAGTACTCAAAGCTGACTTCAGTGTACAAATCGAAAGAACCATTAACAACATAAGACAAAAAGAATTAAGAATGTCAAGACAAGACAATATAAATCTTCCCTTTTGTGCTTTATAACGCGAGTTTCTTACTGAACTTATGGACGTTACTTTCTTGTTATTGTTTTCAGTACTTGAGGACCGAGTAAATGTTTTATTGCTTTAGTAATGTGAGCTAAGTGCTAAAACACTTGTCTTCTCAGGACTGGACGTTGAAGCAGCATCGTCCGATGACTGATACTTTGCCTATCGTCCAGAGTCTTTCAATTCATGATTTTCTGCTTGTATCTCATATATATATATATGAACATGTAGCTTAAGCATGAAAGGTTAATACATAAAATTTATACTTTGTTAACATCAAAACCTTAGGTATTTAATTGTTTGGTACAATCCAATGTGACTTGGACGCAACCAGACTTAACAAAAAGTACAATAAATTAGTCCTATGGTTAGTTTTTTCCGTTAATTCAAATGTTTGTCACTTAGCTCCATAAATTGTGGAGTTCTTAAGTTATGGGCTACCTATTATTGTGGAGTTCTTAAGTTATGGGCTACCGAAAAGTAGATGCATCTTATTAGTATAGGTAGTACCTATTATTTCCTTTTAAGTTATCCTCAACTGTACAGTTCCATACTTGCAACGCCTCTGGATCCCTCTCGTTCGGGTGTGTATTCGATTTATTCATATACCCCTCCCGCTAGAAACCTGCCAGGAGCCGCTCCTTGTTCGTGCCTCATTGCACCGGCGATCACTTCCCGCCCTCGTCAACGCCCGGGATGTTACAATATGATAGTTGGCAATTGTCACATGTCGTCCACGTAGTTGCCATGTAAAAAGTTAACTTTTTAATTTGGCATCTAAACTTAACAACTTATTTCATTTTAGTCTCTAAACTTAACCACTTACGAACATTTTTGTTACTAAACTTAGCTATGTACTACCATTTTGGTCCCTAAAAGTACTTTTGAAATTTTAATTAAATCTCACATTACATGTAAATAAATTATTAGCATAGTGATAACAAATGACATTTGTTTACAGTGATAACAATTATTTATGATGATAAAATCAAATGAAAAATAATTGTCAGGTATAGAAATAAAAAATATTATATTTTATTTGTAAATCACTATTAATTTATTTATTATTGTTCTTGTAACTAGATCGTACCTAGAATTTAACCGACCTTGCTCAAGATCATCCAGCTGAGACAAGTGTAATTTGCACCTCCTTAGACATGTGTTAGGGGTTCTTATCTGCACAATGTCTCTCGTGTCAAGTAACGATTACCCTCACCCATAACTCTCCATAAATTGCTATTATAAGTATCTTGTAACAATGCTTCTTAGGTGATCATTACAATTTTGTGGGAGTTACTTAGAGTTATTACCATTATAGGTATGAGGTCGATTGGATGCCGATCAACACAAGTTGTGCAAGGGAAATCATGAATCGATCAACATACAACCAGTGAGGTACAGAGTCCTCCAATCTCAAACACAAATGTGTTCAAGGCTTGAAGTCATGAGCCGATCAGTATTCGACCGATGAGGTACATAATCCTTCAGCCTCAAGCGCATAAGTGTGAAGAGGCTTGAAGCAGTGAATCGATCTACATACAATCGGTAAAGTACAATTATATTTCATTAAGTTAAAATTCTAACAAATAATATTATAACATTGACAAATAATAGTATAACTAAACATATGAAAATTAAATTTGTTTTTTTTCATAAGAATCAAATTAATAATATATATTATGTAAATATATATAGATACTAACAAATAATATATTTTAAAAGTCAATATATTTATTTAATTAAAGAGGAAATTAAAAGTAAAGATATTCAAAATGAATTATTTTATTCGATCAAAATTTAAGACGAAATTAGATATTTTGGATTTTTCACCTTTTATTGTATTTTTTTTGTATACTCCAACATAACTAATATATTGAGTGAATTATACAAAATGTAATTTCTTTTATTTTTTCCTTGAATTTGTAATTTCTTTTGCATATTCAAAGATACAATTTTAATTTTTTTCATCTTTCAGGGACTTGTTAACGTCTAACAAATACAAGCACAAAAGTGAATATTTATCCATTAACTTTTTAAGTTTTTTTTATAAGAGTTTAATGTTTATGTACTGACATTGTTATCCAATCATAAATTATTAGGTTTTTCTTCTTAAGATACAACTTGTTCTACCCTTTGGCTAACAAAATACACTACTTTTAAATTTATTTCCTAAAATACACTAGTTTTGAAGATTCATGAGAAGTTGAAGTTAGTGACCCAACTTCTCACATTGGTTTTTATTTTTTTTATTCCGACTTCTTAACTCAATTTTTAATTTTTTCATTAATTTTTTTTAAAATAATTTGTTTAAATAATGAAAATTTTATCAGTAACAAAGTCATAACAAAAAAAATTATTCTAACATATCTTCATTTTCAATTTTTTCTTAGACAAATATTATTCTTTATATATTTTTTTTTATATTTTCAATCTTTATCCTAATATATTTTATTCTGGTATAAAAATATTATTAAGAAGTCGGGTAACCAACTCCCCACTTCCTATTGCAAACATATTTTTTAAAACAAAAATTAAAAAAAAAATACTCTAAAAGTCAGATCATCAATTCTCAACTTCTCATGAATCTTCAAAACTAGTATATTTTAAGAAATAAAATTAAAGCAGTGTATTTTAGAAATAAAGAGGTGTATTATGAGAAAAAAATATAAATTATTATTTAAATTATTTTAAAAATAAATAAACTTATTATATATATTAAATTGTGATTAAATGAGTCATTGAAATTCTTTTATCCTGCACAATCCTTTTTCTCTTTTTATATTTGTCCCACATAATAGATGCTGCATCACATTTCATTCTCCCATGTTTGCCCATATTGTTTCTTTAATTGTATATAATTATTTTAATTAATTGATAGTATAAGTAGTAATCACACTATCAACCAATTTTTATAATAGAAAATTGAAACTTTAATTAAACTCATAACTTCTTATAAATAATTAAAAGCGCCCCCCTCAACGCTAATTCCCCCTCTTTAAGTGAACTTGGACTTATAAGTAGTTTTTTTCTTTAAATTTCGTTACACTTATAATAAGTGATTTATTTAAACTTCAAGAGACCAAATCAAAATAAAAGATTTTCTGAAAAAACGAATTTAAACTTAAAAATAAAAATGTTTATTTTTTATAAGAAAAATTCTAAAAAATGTTGTTCAGCTGGGCAGCTGGGTCGTTAAACTCCACGCCACGCCGCCTACTCACCTACGCCAAAAAAAAGGGGCGATTAGTAGGTGAAGTCACAAAACAAAAACAATTAAAAAAAAAAACAAAAAAAAACAAGCAGCATTAGCAATTTGACCTGATTGTCAACTAGGACAATTCCAACAGTCCCCAAAATACCCTCGAAATGACGAAAAGACCCTTTCCCAACTACCACCATCCCAGACACACACCCCGCAACAACCCACACCAGAGCCGTTTCCTTATAAAACCCTTACCAAACACAGCTCTCCCTCTTCAGCCACCCCCTCTCACAATCCCCGTGTGACTCCAAACAAAGCCCCACACCAACTGCATTTGCATTTCCATTCACAATGGCAATCTCCTCAACTTCCAACTCCCTCATTTCCACCAAATCTCTAATCCCCCAATCCCACCCCCTCATTCCCAATATCAGGCCCGGCCTCCGGCCCAAGCCCGGCCCATCCCCTTCCATCTTCGCCGTCCATGCCGCCGAGCCCGCCAAAAACCCCGTCGTCACCGACAAGCCCAAGCCCCAAGCCCAACAACCTCCCCCTGCCGCGGCCCGGGCCACGAAATGGGCCGTGGACAGCTGGAAGTCGAAGAAAGCCCTGCAGCTGCCCGAATACCCGAGTCAGGAGGAGCTGGAGTCCGTCCTCAAAACCCTGGAGGCGTTTCCTCCAATCGTCTTCGCCGGTGAGGCGAGGACATTGGAGGAGCATCTCGCCGAAGCCGCCATGGGAAATGCCTTCCTCCTCCAGGGCGGAGACTGTGCTGAGAGTTTCAAGGAGTTCAATGCCAACAACATCCGTGACACCTTCCGCATCATCCTCCAGATGAGCGTCGTCATGATGTTCGGCGGCCAAATGCCTGTCATCAAGGTAAATGCAGCAGATGCATACTCAGAACCCAAAAGTACTACCTCCAGTCCTTTATATAACGAAGAAGTTCCGTTGTATAAAAAAAACTGGATGGAGTAAATGAATATTAAAGTGTCAATTTGTTTATCAGTATTTTCATTGTGAATTGACATAAAAGGGGATAAAATTTGCTTGTAAAGTGTGAAATGAAAGCTTTTGTTGTTGTTTGTTTGTTTAGGTGGGGAGAATGGCGGGGCAATTTGCAAAGCCTCGGTCAGATTCGTTTGAGGAGAAGAATGGCGTGAAGCTTCCGAGTTACAGAGGGGATAACATTAACGGAGATTCCTTCGACGAGAAGTCGAGGATTCCGGATCCGCAGAGGATGATTAGGGCTTATTGCCAAGCCGCGGCGACGCTGAATCTTCTCAGAGCTTTTGCCACCGGTGGTTATGCTGCTATGCAGAGGGTTACTCAGTGGAATTTGGACTTCACGGATCACAGCGAACAGGGAGATAGGTATTTATTTATTGGCAATTTTCAATTACAAGTTTTAATTTTTGTTGGAATGGGAACAACCTGCCTCCTTTAAATTGGTTGTTTTCATCGGTTTAAGTTTAAAGTTCCCCAGAATCAAAAAGTTTAAGGTTCCCTGATATACTTTCTGAGTTTTCGGTTACATGGAATCTAGGTTGGCTTGTTACCGGAAAAGGGAAAATCTATAGATTGGGTTTCCTTCTTTTTGTTGGTGAGATTTTATGAATAGTAAATAGTGTATGGGGCTGTTGGTTGACTTTAATAATCATTTATTTTTTTATTGTTGATGTTAAATTTTTATACCTACTCTTGTAAAAATTGGGTAAACAAAAACGAAGTTGCATTAGGAGATAAGGTAAAGTGGTGATTGATATTTTGTGATAAGTGGTGATGCATGTGTGGTGGAGGGTACTGGGTTGTTGTGTTGTTTCTCTATCAAATGGGGACTCGTCTGGTCGCAATTTTTATGAAAATTTTATGTTAAAGCAGCACGACTTGCATGAGTTCTTCTCACACAGTGGTATCTGATGATGATAGTTTACTGTTCACTGGTGTTTCTTTCACATATTTGACGTAAGGAATGGACTTTGGGGAAATTTCATTGGTGATCCCAATTTAGTTGTTAACTCTCACTCACCTTTATGTAACATGTGATATTTGAAATCATATGCCAATCTTGTAATTTTTCCCTATGTCTCTAGTACGGATTCAGAAGGCAGATCTCTATTATTGCTCTTTACTTTTCTTTTATATTTGCCTTCTCACCCATTAAAAAGACAGCCTGGTTTTGCTTTCTTCTTTTGCTAGGTGATTTGACATTTTACAAGAAATATAAAAGGGTATAAAACAAAATTAAAGTAAAAACAAATATTTTTCCAAAATTATTAGATTGTGTGCTTATTTGTGTTGTTGATGTGAATATCATATATGGAGCTAAGTTTGATTTGCATTAAAGAACCGAAAGTGTACGTATGTCTTAATTTTGTAGGATATCACTAATATAAATACCATAGATTTTTGGGTAAAACAAATATTTTTCCAAAACTGTACGTTAGATTGTATGCATACTTGTGTAGTTGATGTGAATATGCAAACATGGAGCTAAATTTGAAGGTGCATTAAAGAGGTCGGGGTGTATGGATTTCCTAATTTTGTAGCATTTAACTCAGAAATAAATACCATAGATTGCTGGAGTATATTTTTGGAAAATCAGTATTTTTCACCAGAGGAGGGTCGCTGATTTCTTTCATGCCCTTTTTATTTCAGCAGCATCATGATGTTTACACGTGTTTTACTCTTTTCCTAGTTTGGGAAAATATATTTAGTGTTTGGTGTGTGCATTTTTGTTGTTTTATTTAACGGAAGAAGTACAAGAATAATGTAATGAAAATGCCCTTTGATATGAGGAATGTGCCTGCTTACCTTTTTTTTACAAGGTCTATTATGTTGTTCTTTAATGGTAGTGTGACTTAAGGTAAATTATAATTAAACATTTAAACCTGTGTTTGGTATGGTAGGTACCGAGAGCTTGCTAACCGAGTTGATGAAGCCCTAGGATTCATGGCTGCTGCTGGGCTCACAGTGGACCATCCCATAATGAGAACAACTGAATTCTGGACATCTCATGAGTGCTTATTGTTGCCTTATGAACAATCCCTCACAAGGTTGGATTCAACTTCTGGTCTCTACTATGACTGTTCAGCCCATATGATCTGGGTTGGAGAACGAACGAGGCAGCTTGATGGTGCCCATGTTGAGTTTCTAAGAGGAGTTGCTAATCCCTTGGGAATTAAGGTTTGTACATGATTAATTGTTATCATTCAAGTAATTGATTTTCATTCCTTGGCGTGTAAGCGGATTTAATTTGCTTTATTGAAGTTTGATTATGTTTTTCATGCATTGGCAGGTAAGTGACAAGATGGATCCAAATGAGCTAGTTAAACTCATTGAGATCTTGAATCCTCAAAACAAAGCAGGGAGAATTACTGTGATCACGAGGATGGGAGCTGAAAATATGAGGGTGAAGCTTCCACATCTCATCAGGGCAGTGCGCAGAGCAGGCCAAATTGTTACCTGGGTCAGTGATCCTATGCATGGAAACACCATAAAGGCTCCATGTGGTCTTAAAACTCGCCCCTTCGATTCCATCAGGGTATAATTCTCTTGTCTCTTTCTATTTCAATTGGTCATTGGTGGCTGTTGGGTAGCTTTAAATATGTGCATGTTCGGATTAAATCAAATTTCAGTTATTGTCCTCTTCCTCAGAAAAAAAAAAATATAATCATTTCACTCTGTGCTTGTCACCTAAACTTTGGATAAAATAAGTTCTCTCTTAAAACTTCTGTTTGAAAGAAGGAAAAACACTGAAAAGAGGTCTTGTTTTTAGAAGATGATGCATGAACATCTCACTAGTATACAAAGAAAAAGAAATAGAAAAGAGACAAAAATGTAGATGTGATGGATAATATAATATGGAAAAAAAAAGTTAAAAAAAATGATGGATGTGAATAGAATACACTGGCATTCAGAACTGAGGTCCTCAATGGTGGGCTACCAAACCTGAAGGCTATATAATATATTTAGAAGCAGGAGTGGTAGGTCGAAAAAGGGCCACTTGTAAAAGTAGGTGAAACACTGTAATAGTCAAGTCAGTTTTGGTTCCCCAAAGAATCATTGTGGAATTGGTTGCCTTTCTCTATCATTAGGTAGGAGTGGTCGCTTGGGGCCCATGTGGTGTGGGTGTTAATGTTCTTATTCTTGTCAACTAGCAGAGAGAAACAATGATACATGATTGCATTTTCACTTTATTCAGTTTGGTGAGATAACAAAGTATTGAGAAAATTGATCATGATTAGTGAGGCCATTAACTTTAATCAGTGCTGTTAGTGAATGTTTGGATTAAACTTAAGTTTACAGACTGAGTTTTTAAGCAAAATTTTAATGTGTGAACATACTTTTGAAGATAACTAAACACACATCACGAAAGTGAGTTTACTTTTTCAAAAATACGTTCAACATTTAAAAAGTACTTTTTGAACTGTTAATCAAACATACTCTTAATTACAGGCTGAAGTGAGAGCATTCTTCGACGTGCACGAGCAAGAAGGAAGCCACCCAGGAGGGGTTCATCTAGAGATGACGGGTCAGAATGTGACCGAGTGCATTGGTGGGTCAAGGACGGTCACATTTGATGACTTGAGCTCACGTTACCACACACACTGTGACCCAAGGCTCAATGCTTCACAATCTCTTGAGCTTGCTTTCATCATCGCTGAGCGTTTGAGAAAGAGCAGGATCAGATCGCAGCAACCTCTTGCCCCTCTAGGAGTACTGTAAAGTCACCTTCAAAAGCAACAAGAGAAAGATATCTTTGTTCTTTTTTTTTTGCCCTACATATTTATTATTAATCGATGGTTGTCACTTTGATGTTGTGTTCTGTGTTTGTATCTGTATACTACCTAGTAATGCGTTTGAACTGCCAAGGACAAGAGTACTTTTATTGATAATAAAGAAACGAAAACGTTTCAATTGCGTTGGCTGCTCAAGTTTCTGCTCAGTCATTTTCTGATGTTTCTCTTCGGAAGTATATAAAATATGATACAAGGAATGCGATATAATTGCTTCAAAAAAAAAAAGGAATGCGATAGAAGAATCAAATTTTCTAGTATTTGATAGAAGTGAATAAAAATATTTTTCAAAAACAAGATTTCCAGAAATGTTAATTTTATGAATAAGAATAAAATTGCTGTTTCTTTGAAACCGCTGTTTTCTTATTATTCTCATGTAAAATGGGTTTATCCATTAAGAATGTGTGGGCTTGTAATGAATGTGGCCTCAGAATGCTCTCACCATTTGCTCATCTGTTTTGAGAATTACTATCAGTGAACCAACATGACATTGTGCGATCTTTTTTCCGGACAACATGATCATGGGTCCAAATAAAAAAAAAGAAGATAAAATACTGTAGAATGTCCCCCAAGTTATTCCTATTTCCTAGGTTGATGGAATTGAGATGATTGAAATAAAATACACTAGTATTATTTGTTATTGTATATATTGTTTAAAATAAGTATTGATGACTCAATGTGGATCAAACTTAAAAGCAACTTATAAAATGAGACATTTGTAATTAATTTAAAATAATGGATTAAGATTTTCATAATTTTATTTGAATGCTATGTGAAATTATTGTTTATATTATCATACTTAATTTAATTAACATTTTCTTTTTAATCAATAATAAGGCCAGTCTATTTAATTTTTATTGAAATATTGTTAATAATTATAAAAAAAGAGAATCATAATAAGATGGGTGACTTGAATTTTTTAGAGGAAAAATATTTACTCCTATTTTCAAGTAAAAACATTAATGATTAACAAAAAAAATTTAAGGACTTAAAGCAAAGGCTTTAATGACCTTACGCGTAAGTTATCCATGAAAATAAGGTATAAGTTATTTCATGCATAAGTTAGTCACTCACCATAACTCTAACTTTTTTATTTGATGGTGGGATTTTATTCCTCAATTCATAGCTTCCTTTTTTGTACATGATAGGCAAGCTTTACCTATTTACAGGTTTAAGTAGTTGTTCTCTCTTGCTTAAGTCTGGTCTATGTCCTCCTAGTTGCTTGTTAGTTATTGTTATCTTTTCTTAATGATATTTCAGAGGTGACTGCGTTAGTCAAGGTTGAAAGGGTGTCAACCTAGTTGAGATTGTTCAACCTTGTCACAAACTCACAGTAACTATCCTCCCATCTTTAGTTTTAATAAAAAAAACATCAAATACATTTGTTTTTCTCTCTTAATTTTGGAGATAAAATAGTTGATTATTTATTCATTTCTTTATTGTTTTGTTGATTTTTCAAAACATTGAAAGGAAATATTCTTCTATTACATCACAATATTAAAACTATAACAATAATTTGATTTCATGATGCCTTTTTGGCAACAATCTTAGCATAAAGTATTGCCCGAGAGATTTAGCACTTCGAGCATATGAAAAAAGAAATTTATAGATTTTTTTTTCTCTTTTTTGTCTGTCTTAAAATTTGCTTTATGTTCGGACATAACATTCAAAATGTACTTTTTCAAGCTTTAAAATTGTTTAGAGGAAAAAATGTGAATGGATTTTAATTTAGTTACTATAAATTTACTTAAAAATACATGGTGAACAAAATAGCTTCATCTTGATTAGAAAATACTCATTGAATGAAATGTTGTCATCATATGATGTGGTAACTGATCAAAATAGCTTCAATATATATTTGCAAGAAACTTATTTGCCTGTTCAATTGATTCAATTCAACTTATTTTGAGTTTTCTCCAAAACATCAAATCAATCATAGGCATAAAGGATATGATTCTTCCTAGTTCCTGCACTAAAATATAGTACTTCAAACCGAAATCTTGATAGTGATTACAGATTATTAGCCTTTACATATTTTTCAAAGTTCCCTACTGTTTTAATTTCATATCATATGGTTTGTGAGTGTGGTGATCTTGCCTCGAAATTTGAGGAAATTATACTGACATCCCCTATAATTTTGGAAATTACATTACTCTTTTGAATTCTATTTAGACAAATCCTCCCTTCAATTGTCTGTTAGACTTGGTGACCCGAATACTTGGCCCAACCTGAAAAGCTCCATGTTTGACTAATATAATTTAGTGAGAATTTTTTTAGAAGACCATTATGCTTTTGAGCTAGAGTTTTATATGCACAAATTTACTGGTGTTAAATTTGCACTCTGTATTTCTAGTACCAATTTTCAATATAGTAAGTTGCTTTTCTTCTGGCCATGATATTTTCCTTCAAGGGTTTTCCAAGTTTAATATTATTATATATGTGATTATTCTTCTTTCTTTATCACATTATTTCTAACATTTTTCATTTTTCAGACTGCACCACATCCTTACAACTTTCCGTTAAGGTTCCATATAACAGGTGATCTATACACATAGAAGGGGCAGGTGTAATGTGGAAAACTAGAGGGAGATAGGTTAATTTCATCAAAACTCAAGGAGCTCAGCATAATTTGCTCAAATTAAAATTTCCAATGATTTATGATGCAGTAGTAGAAGATGAATAAGCTAAGAGTTGAATTGGCTATCACAATGGTGGATCCACTCCTCACTTTTAAAAAGTTACATATATAAATGTGCCTACTCCTAATTTCCCCCTCCTTTTATGATAATAATTATTAATTTTTTTAAAATAAATTATTCCCCCTGACCTAGGGTCTTAGATCTGCCACTGGCTAATCAGCATTAGAATCAGAAACAATGCCATGTTTTGGCTTAACATCAGTATTCAGTATAATTTTTAGGAGCACGTTGAGTAGCAAAAGCAAGTGGAGCATCAGATACTGAGGCAGTGGAGCCAATGGCACGTTGCCTTGCATAACTAAGGAGAACACCTTGTTAATTGGTGGAATAGGATCCTTAAGAAGGATATATCCTATGGTTTTGTGAGAAATATCATGAAGGCACATCAAAAAAAGCATCACATACTTGGTATGGTTGTAATCAAGAAGAGGTCTGATTCCCCCACAAGAGCAAGAAAGATGGGTTTATACCCTCCCAATTCTTTCTATTAAGCCTTAAGCTTAGTAATGTATTGATTCTTAGACATGGAACCGGGTAAGGAATTCTGAAGAACAAATTCTGGAAAGGTCACATTTCTGATACCATAATGGAAGATGAAAAACTGAGAGAGAGAAGGAGAACTGATTCATTGATCAACTGATGGAGAATACAATTACATATACAATATATGCTTACTGATTTGGTAATCAACTGAAATAACCACCCAAAAATAATTAACTAAATCAGCTAACTAAACTAATTTATTCGTTATGTAATGTAACTGTGGTATGCAGCATTATTTTGGAGCAAAACTTAAAGTCTACACACATGTTTGAAAATTAACTTGGCTGTGAAACTGAGCATCTTGATGGGGAGTTAAGTTGACTTTTTTCATTACTTATGAAAGTGATCCTTCACTGAATACCAATTTATTTAGATATATTTAGATGTGATTCATGTCCTCTTAAGCAATTCATTGAAAACTACAAACTTCCTTTTGCAAGTAACATTTCAAAGTTTGGCTGGCTTGCCGTGCAAGTAATTCTCCACAATTCTGTTGCATATTGGTGAATACATAAATATATTTTTCGTTATTTATTTCATGTTTCATGCTTAAATTATCTTTGAGATATGAAATAACCTACCAATAAGTTAAGTAAAGTCTGACTTCTGTGGAAGGATACTGAGCAGAATAGAGAATATTGCTGCCAATTTGAGATAATGCCACCTTGGACTAGGGCCTTCATAATATTTAAAATTCATAGTTGAAATTCAAAAAGTAGTCTATA
This sequence comes from Glycine latifolia, assembly GCA_013407115.1. NCBI lineage: Eukaryota > Viridiplantae > Streptophyta > Magnoliopsida > Fabales > Fabaceae > Glycine > Glycine latifolia. The sequence continues at coordinate 19,354,720 of CM023942.1, read as the reverse complement.
GATGCAACTTCATTCCTGTTCTTGTCGATAAATTGATTAATATGAATATCTTGAATGTTTGTTGATTTGAGCAACTTTCGTTCTACGTGCTTATGAAATTATTTTGGATACATGCATAAGGAAAATTAAATGATCTTACTACAAGTTATGTTTAAGAGAGAGAGAGTCAGTTTGTGTTTTGGTGATTTGTTGGTCATGAGTTCAAATCCAGAAACAGTTTCTTTACATATACAAGGATAAGACTGCGTACAATATTCGAACAATTTTTCTCCCTCTTACCTTCACATAGAGAGGACAATAGGGTATATAATTTTTTTTAGTACAAGCAATGTTTTAGACTTCAATTTTGGTTAGTTATCAAGAGTACAAGCATAAGCAAATATGTTTTGCTTTGCTTCTGTTCTCCACATATAGCCTGAGCAAGTGCAGAAGTAACACTATAAGTCTATAACAGTTGGAATGCCGATAAAAAAAAAAAACGGTAACAGTTGGAATTCCTAAGTGTTTCGAAATTGTAGGTGCCAATATAATTAACACGACGACAATATCTTGGGAGCATTTTTTAATAAATAGGAAGAACTGAAATCAGCAAAGTTATGGAAGAAGTTTTACATAATTGTCTTTTTCGGCTCAAGTGAACGCTGTTAAATAGCAGTGTCTTTGTAACAATGTGCAGAAAAAAATTCAAAATATTTTACTAATATCTAAATAGTTTATTTTTTCTGAAGTTTTGATAGATAGTGATAAAATTATAAAGACATAAGAGCAATAAAATTACTAACAACTGGCTTACATATACTGTCGGCTTTCTTGACTGATTCCACGAGGGACAAAGGTTTGTTTGGCAGGGATACCATAAAAAAAAAAAACAATGTCGGCACTCGGCAATGTTGATTGATTCCGTACGGTACAAATGTTTTGATTCAATGTGCCAAAGATAGCTTGATAGAACTTCAAAACAGGAAAATCTATGAGCAACTTGGTTCCTCAAAATTGAAGATTAAATTTTTACATTAAGAACCCGGTCCCACAAGTGGCTCATGGCTAAATTATAACAGAATAATTTGCAACGCTCATATCGATCTAAGTTTTGAATAAATATACGAATGAAGTTATGGATATGAATTGAAAAGAAAAAATGTAATGTAACATAAATTGAATTTTTTTAAGAAAGATTTGAGATCAATTTTTATAAAATATATTTTTTGGAAGTGATAAGTATGATCGATAGAATAGAATGAAATAAAATGAAAACATATTAAGATGAAAATTTTAAATTAAAATAGAATGTATTAGTGTGAAGATTCTATCTCATTTTAGTGTTTACTTAACTTCTTTTCAAAAAAAAAGTTACTATAAATAAATGGAGACTAAAATTTGAATTGAAATATTATTCTCATAACAAACTCAAAAGATAAAAAATCTAATTACAATAGTTTTTTTTAAAAAAAAGGATATATGCAAAAAAAATCCTACAT
>CM023942.1:19342656-19353142 GCA_013407115.1 Glycine latifolia | reverse complement strand
CTCAATTCCCACTCTAAAATATAAAATAAAATCCACTAGCAAAAGTCTACTTACTTCCCATATCTCAGTTTCCCTTTCCCATGATGCAAAAGTGGAACCTGCCACAACTTGCTTTATTTAATATTCTCATCTTTGGAACATGTGGTATTACTTCTCTAGGAAAACAGCACATGGTTTCGGAAATTCCTAAATCTGATCACATCCACACGTGTGATGGGGAAGAGGGAAAAATAAACATAAGAAATAAATAAATAAATAACCCTTTAAATGTCAAAAAAACTCAAAACTAATAAATAACAAGCCATGCAAGTGGGGCTACTGATCTTAATTGAAAAATTAACCACCAAGGAATTTTAGCCCCTTCAGAAAAATCTATTTACATTTTCACAGCAAACTATAGCTCAGCCTGTTCATGTACACACTTAAATAGGACACACAAATTCACCACTTGTTTCTAGATCTTCAAGATCATCATCAGCATCCAAGTCATCCAGGTCCATGCTGCCCCCAGTAAGAAGGCCTCCAACCTTGGGAACATTAAGAGATTTTCTTGCCTCTTGTATAATACACAGTACTTCCTCAACATTTTGTGATGGATTATTTACATCATTCATTTGCCAGCTTCCACCTTCCATCAGTTCCATGGGCAAGTTCCTTGAAAACCACGGATGGTTTTTAATTTCTGGTATTGTTATTCTCTGCAAAATGCCGTAAATGGTTCAATACAATGGGAATGGAAGCTAAATATAGTTTAATAGTAGATTGTCAACTAGATGCTAAAGATAGTGGAAAGAATAAGCATTGCTAGAATTGTGCCCAAATTGGTATGAGAGAAGCAGAACTTTTAAGTTACTCGAGAACAAATATGAAGAGTATTTATATAAACAGTGCACCGAAATTTTAAAGAGATTAAATCTCCCATCCAGAAGGAATTTATAGACATTAAATCAATTACCTTTTCAGGACTTGCCACGAATATTTGTGATAGAAGATGTCTACATTCCATGGAAACTCGTACATAATCCGGGACTGAGTACTGGACACTAAGTATCTTCTGTAATTAGCCAGCAAAAGGTCCAATTGAAACATCATATCAGAGAAAGTGCAACTAAACAACTAACTCTTATTTCTAGACTTGATATTATTTAAGGATTCTATAAGTTTGCAGTTATCAGTTATCACTCACACCAATGGTTTTTTTGAAGTTTCTTGGATCTGCTGGGTCTTCAAAAGGATAAGCCCCAACTAACATCACATATAAGGTGACACCACAAGACCAAACATCTGCAATCTATAGCTTTCAATGAAAAATAGTTAGAAAAGACAACATCAAACAGAACACAAAAAGAACAACATGTATCTACGTAAAAAACAAATAACCATATGACCAAGACCAAGGATAAGCAATGAGGAAGAATAAGACCTTACCTTTCCATCATATTCTTTCCTTGTAAGAACCTCAGGTGCAATGTAAGCTGGTGTTCCTACCGTAGACTTAGGTTGTGAATGCAATACTGATGACTAAAAAACAAGATAAGAACAAATTAGCATCACTTGAAGATGGTGGATTCATCTAGCGCAGTAATCCTTGTTAACATTATGCTACCTTTGAGTAACCAAAGTCACAAATTTTGACTCGTGGGGCAGTGCTTCCATCTAAGAGTGTGTTTTCAAGCTTCAGATCTCTATGACAGATTTGCTGCATAAACATTTCTTCCACTATAAATGTTTATTCACTGTAGAGGAACATGATTCATGATGTATGTTTGGTTTAGTTTCATACCATTGAATGACAGTAACTGACTCCTGATATCAATTGCTGAAAGAAAAATCTTGCCTGATGAAAAGTAACAAGACTTGAGAACCAAAGTTTCTGAATGAAATAATGCATATACTAGCATAACAGGACCAAATTAACCAAATATGGACACAAGTTCAAAATGGAACCTCCACAACGAGATAAAATCTAGACAAGATCATACTGAATTACATAAACTAATCAAATAGTACCTCACTTTCTACATTACCTCATCCTCACTGAATCTACCAGCATTGCATATCCTCGCAAAGAGTTCTCCTCCAGAAGCATATTCCATTACTATGGCTAAATGAGTTGGTGTCAACAGGACCTGCAAGTAGAGTCATCATCAAAGCTCATACAAAGGATCTTTTTCCTTCTTTGGAAACTGGTTGGAATATTATTCCAATGAAAGCATGTTTGCATTGATAAAATAAATAGTACATGGTTCATCATACATAAAAATTTATTCAAAGGGAAGAACAGAACACTACCAACCACCAAGCAAGGAAAGGAGAAAATAGAAAATTAGTGAAAAATGAAATATAAGAAGGAATTTCATGAATTGTTTTTTTTTTCTTTCTAATCGCACCTTCAAAACAAAAAAATCATGAGAAAATATATTTTGATAAATTCATCCAAATAAGTTTGATGCGGGGACCTTTGTATTATTCTAAGTTCAATTCTGATTCTCAACCCACTTCAGTAAAAGGTAGAATAACAAAGTAGGAGACCAAAACATAAAAGTAGATTAATATTCAAAGTCATAATGAGTGTTCCCAAAGCTAACTTCCCATGTTCCTATCTTCCATGAAAGTGGTAACTACTTTCCACCACCACCACACACATTCTCTAGCCTCTACATCTCACATGTTCAACTTTTTTTTTTCAGGCAATATCCACATGCTCATATAGTGCCAATAAGAAAAATTGGAAAATAAATATTTCACAATAGAAAATAGACAGGAACAAGGTTTTGAAAAGGTTTGCAACTGAGATTTTAACCACGAAGTCAAGGTTTTTTTTTAGTGTTTGCAAACGCAATTATGACCACATTTGTCTGTAATTTCCTGCAATTTCAAGAAACACAACAAAACCATGATCGCGACTGTAATTTAAAGACCTTGGACCGTAAATTAAACCAGAAAGGCTTAAAAAAATTACATCTAAAAATTAGATGAGCATATAAGCACGGATTAACAAAACAGAAAGGCGGTCCAAATAGTAGGAGTCTTCAAGACCAAAAACGAATCTTGTATTTTGCAGAATTTTATCATTTAGCTGAAAATAAAAGACACCCTTTAACTCATTATTAGGAGCATGAGTTTACTTTTACTAACCTCTTTGAATCTAATAATATTGGGGTGCTTCAATGATCTGTGGTTCATGATTTCCCTCTGGACATGCTCATCAATCTACAGCACATATTTCCACAGTGAACAACAAACAAAATCACACATACAAAACATTACAATACAAACCCAGATGAATGAATAAATAATTACCAACAAAGAAAAGAAAATGAAACTGAAATGGAAAGGGTGAAGAAGATGAAGAACACCTTCTGGCCTCTCTCAATAAACTTGACCGCAAAAAGCTCATTGGTGAAGTTGTCTCTAACAAGCTTGGCCACAGCAAAATTTCCTGAACCAATATCTTTGAGGATCTCATAGCGCTCCATGTTTGAGTATTTTTCCAATTTCCCTGCAATTCTATTACACACCCGTGTGTTGTGGTTTTTTTTTTTTTTTTTTTTACATAAAAGGAATGAAAAGGTGATCAAAGTGAATGTCTTATTCCTATGAGACAAAAAAGTAGGTTCTCGGGCGGGGTTGTGAACATGTCCTCAAAGTCTTAACAAAGACGCAAGCTAGCCAAGCCAGCCTTTGACTCGAGTATGAATGTTGCTGTCGATAAACAGAGATTGGCAAATAGGAAAAAAATAAAAGAAAAGAAATGCACACAGAAACATATATGAATAATGAAACTGATAATATCATTTCACACGTGATGAATTTAATTACATGAAAATAAGAAACAACATAACTCAATTTCGAGCAAAATTAGTAGATAATTAGATTCTTTAAACATATTAAGTTGGATTTTCAAACTTTATGTATAAGAAAATTTTGTTGGGAAAACAAAATTTACTCAATTTTTAAGTAATCTTGTATTTCATTTTTAGTTAAATGGTGATTTTTATTGGATGAATTATCAAGAGAAAATTTTAATTCGAAAATGACACTAAAACTGCTAAAATTACATGTAAATATTCTTAAATAAGAAAGGAAAAAGTTTAAGTACAGTTTTTTATGTGTTTTTATTTGTATTTTTAATTAAAATTAAAATTTCACTACTATAGTCAATACCGACGTTAATTGTATAAGTTGGTCAGATGAAATTATGAAAATAGCACACAGAATTACATATAAGCACTACACTAGAAAAGACAAATCTTAAACGCAGCATGAGTGGATTTTGTTACTTTTAATATAAAAAAATGTGCTATAGTGTATATATCTTTTTAATATAACAATGATAATATTAAAAGGTAAAGAATTTTCTTAATCAGTGCCATTGTTAAAAAATAAATTAAAATATTCAAACAATACTAATATTTTAAAATTATAAAAAGTATTTTATAGTGACTTTTGTTAAGTATTCTTTTTAACTTGTCATCTTTTATCTTTTAAAACCTAAAAGAACGTGTGGTAGGACTGGCGGGACCTCTCTGGTAAAATATTCTTCCTAAGTTTTAGACTGCTATTATTTTTAGGTAACTATTTATTAGGAAAAAGACTATTCCTAACTTTTATACTTCTATATTTTTAGGCAACTATTTTTGAGGAAAATATTCTTCCTATTTTTTTTAAGGAATTCTTCTTAACTTTTATACTTTAATTATCTGTGGGTAATATTTAATAATATCAATTTTTGAAGAGGAAATATTTGCATTTTAATTTTTTTAATAAAATTTGATGTTTCAATTTGTGAATTTTAAATAAATAAAAATAACACAATGCCAGTTTAAATAATTTTGAATTAAAACTAATTTGAGGTTTTTAAGTAGGAGAAAATTGATTGTTTGATTATCATTTAAAAATAAAAACATTAATTGGTTTTATTTTAAAAACAATTTAAATTCAAATAAAATTATTATTAAAAGTGGAAAGTTAACGCGAGTACATAAATTCTTTCAAGTGGAAAAAAATAATAATTCCATATGGTGGAACAAACCAATTTGAAAGGTACATTTTAGAATAAATTAAATACTTTTTTACGAAAAGAAAAAAAGATATAGTACTACACCGACTTAAAATAATATTATTATTAAACAATGTATAAATGTGCGTGGGTTCTGAGTTAGAATGCCGCAACCTCAACAATAGTATTTTGTATTGTATATGTGAAAGTCTGGATTTGGACAAGGATAAGCATGTGATTTGGGATTTTACAGCTGAAGATAAGCATGCCACCTTTTCTAGCTGCACCTAATCTTAATTCTTAATATGATAAAATTTAGAATGCATTTGGCAGTAAATAAAATACCAAGCTGGCTATAATTATATATACGGAGAAACATTCACTAGTTGTTGAAGTACTATTGTATATAGTTTTTTATTTAAATTTGTTGTGTGTTTACAGCAAGGTTTTGTCAACAAGCATGCACATTTAATCCCGATTGTTAATCTAAAAAGATTTATATATTTTTTGGATTCAATAAAAATATTTATATAAGACTCTTAACTAACTCGTCTGTTTAAATCATAATTTAAGGAAAACAGAAAATAAACTTTAATTTATCATATTTCAAAAGTAATAATTAAATCGGTTGTTGAGGAATGAGGATGATCGAGAAAAACACATGGATGAAAAATGCTAAACAGAGTCAAATTAAAAATAGAAAAATCGCAAAAATTGATGAGATGAAAGAATACGAAAAAATAGAACACACATAATAAAATTATAAAACTAACGTGTGTGAGAGAGAAGCAAATGAGTAAAAGTAAAAAAGTTATTTGTCTCAAATAAGTTAAACCAAATGCGCACCAAGTATAGGAATGATTCCATAGAATTTATGCTAGTATTGAATCTGAATGTTATAAGATTATGATTGTTAATCAAAAGAAAATAATTACCTCTTAAAACATAATTATAATATTCTCTTTTATGTTTGGTGAATCCTTTTAATCTCTTCAATCGAAATCACAAATTATTTTTTAGTCTTCTCAATCAAATATATGACAAATCTTCTCTTAACCTCTTCAATTGATTACCTTGCAAATTTTTAATGCTATTTTTGAATAAAAATGAAAGAAAATATATGAATATTTATTTATTACAGAAAAATGATGATAATTTACATCTTTTTCTAAAATAAATAGAATTTTTATATAAGAGATCATAAGCCTAATAAATTTTGTATAACCAACATTCTCAACATTATCTTTTGAATTATTTTTGCAAGGTGCATCTATTTTCTGGTTTACACAATATTTTCTACTTTCCGAGATCCCAAGACCTGTTGTGCTAGATCTTAATTTTTTATTTAGCCGAGTATTAATTTTTTGTTCTCTCATATTTCAAGTGTAGAAAAAGTTAAATTAAATTAATGCCTACATACATGTTCTCTCATATTTCAAGTGTAGAAAAAGTTAAATTAAATTAATACCTACATACATATATAAATCTAAATCTAAAAGTTTCAACAATGCTAATCGTGACATAAACTTAATTGGAATTAGTATATGCTGCAGCCTTTGACCATGTGCCTGCTACCTCCAAAAGTCTAAAACTGTGCATTTTCCCTCGCTGATACGGCAATGATTAATTTGCTGTGGTTCCAAAGTCAACATATTTTTCACTACTCTAATTGCTCCGATGATTGTGGCCTTCAAAACTTTTCCCCATAATTAATATATATATATATAACAATTCAACAAAATTAAACAAGTGTAATTCAATTAGAAATACAGATTATTGGTTAAATTTCCACATAATACATAAAAAAGTAGAAAATTTTAAATGTAATTAAGTTTGAAACTCAAAATTAGTCTCATAATCAAATCATAGAACTAAAGTGATTAACAAAATAATATATATATATATATATATATATATATATATAGTTATTTACATATAAGAATTTATGTATATAAAGACACTCAATTTATCAAAGAGTTTAAATCGTTAATGAGTATGATGAATGAGTATTGTAAAATTTTTATCCTGTTTAATTCTTACATTCAAAAAATATACTCAATTTACATGTGATTATCAAAATCGATTTGACCAAAGTTGTAATCGTCCACGGTTACAATTGAAGGTTCAAGAATCAAGATATGGTGCTCCTTGAACAACTAGGTCACTAGGCATTGGTTTCTCTTCAAGTATGGCATAACCTCGCTAAAGAAAAATTTAATGAAGATAATTAATTAGAGCATCCTAAATTAAATTACCATTAAGAGAAGGGATAGGGATATCTGAGAAGTAAGTGGAAGGCCTTCCAAACTCTTCAGAGTATGGTGGAGATAGCACGTCTGGTATTGCACATGGCGTCAACGCTGTGAAAGAATGAATATTGCCACCACTTCTTGGAAATAATATGGATGGCTCCTGTGGTGCTTTGATTACTTCATCCACTACCCTCCCAGCCAATCCTACTGCATTTACATATAGTTAAATATCAATATCGAAAGAAAAACTGTTATTATGGACTTATGGTTAATTAAAAAATATATCAATATTGAAAGACAAATTATTGTTATATATGGTTAATTTAGTTGCTATGATGCCCTTAAAAATCAAAGAGTTTTAGAATTTGGTGGACCGTGTGAGTTTGAGCACACTAAGAAAGGAGAGTTTTTCAATAACAATGTCCAAAATCCTTAGATTTTCAAAAGCACCATAGAAATTCTCTAATGAAAAATAGGTTTAAGGTGTTTGTAATTTGAAAGCACCATGATAAGTTTGTTTTTAATCCTTAAAAAAACAGTTGGTTTTGATCTTTTAATTTATTTATTTTTTGTAAAAAAAATTAGGAGAAAATGACACTCCAGTTGAAGATAACAAAAGTGTTCTGACTCAAAAATACTTACGAAACTACTTACATTTATCCTGTCAAAGAGAAATGAACAATTTTTATAAATGATTCCTATCATTATTTACTTATAATATAACATACTAAGTATAAATTTGTCACATATAAAAATACCAGTATAACATATTTAGATATGTGTCACGTTATCGATCATTAGAAGATGATAGAGACTATTCTTAAAGAAAATTCAATTTATAAAACTAACAAAAAAATCAAAGGATTTTGCTATATTTATAAGGACTAAAACATGTATAAACTTTACATATATGAAAAAATTCAGATTAAAAGCAAATTCTTCTTACTTGTTTGGCTTCCAGCACAATCCAATGCGATCCAGTCATAAGCTTTGACATAGGCAGAGCCATACAAGAGCTTACTCAACACTGTCCTTCCCATGTGATCATGAAGTGGAAACACTTTTCCTGCTGGAAGACAGAATACACCCATCTACATCACGTTGAAATTCGTTACATTAATTAGATCCTCATAAGGGTCGTTAAATCTCGCTCCAATTTATTGGAAATTAACAAAGAAGTAATTTAAATACGGCATTTGTATTTTCTACTAATCACACAGAAATAGTCACATTCATGAATGTGAATGTATGTTATCTCAGAGAATCCGTGTCCACAAAGCAAACCCTTGCTGTTGCTGCTGCTATCAACGGTTGCGTCAGATGTTGGAGAATCACACAACCCGAACTCGTCGACTCCTACATCAATAGCTTCAATTTTGTCTGGAAATTAAATGATCAACTCAAACAGATGAATCGGCCCTTTAATTTGATTTATTTGCATACTACATGCAAGCTAATAATAACTATATATAGTGATTAGGAATTAAGAAAATGATGAAGACAAACAAATCAATTAACAAAGTGTGCACATGAACGAGGATAAGGTTAATGATATATAGAAACTAAACGTTAACACACCTAGCAAATTTTTTAGATAGTGGATTTGTTGAAAGGTTGGAAGCCCCTCTTGAGAAAACACGGCATGGCTAGCATCATAAAGCACTTGTATTTTGCTGCTTTCCATTGTTTTGGGGTAGTAAAGCTTAGTAATAATTAACCTTAGATGTAGCCAACCAATTTTAAAGCATCACTAAGATTATTATGGTTTGGTGTTGATGGCATTAAATGGAAGGGATAGTGAAGAACAGATAAAAAAGGATTGTGAATAATAACGTAAAACAAACCTTGGGACTTGTCTTGACTTTTATAGTAAGTATTAGTGTATTACAGTGGGTACGCATCTTTTGTTTCCAATTTCTCCCCCTTAAGGGAAAGGGTTCTTTATTATACAACTAATTAATCAAGCTGGGGGCGGAAGCTTGAAACAGTCAAATTTTAAAGATAACTTCTGCCCTATGTTTAAAACATTAAATGGGCCACATGGCACATACTATAGAAAAGGTGAAAAAATAAACAAAAATATCACAGGTGATTGCGTGATCCATGGTGTTGCTTGCATTGAAAATTTAAATTGGTAAAACCTCTAAAATCGTGACTTAGATTAAAAATTATAAAAGGTAACCTTTTGCCGTCTAGGCACCAAATCCTGTAATGCGTTAAAGAAACAAGCAATGTTGTTGGTAATATAGCTAACAAGTGTCTTATGTTGCGGTGGATTATGCTCACTGAGTATTAGTTAAGTACACGCTACAGAGTAATAAAATACTACTATTAATGTTGATCCGCAGGGCCTGACCAACGATAAAGCTGTAAAAATTTTAAAAATATATTTATTTTAAATAAGAAAATTATATATTGAATTTTTTTTGTCAACATGTGATATTTAATTCTAATACATATGGCTTTTTTTTCTGTATAAAAACTATAAAAAAAAATTATTGGTGGGCCTAAAGTTTGTGTTTAGTATATTCTTTTTTTATATATAAGATTCAATTAACTAATTTGATAAAATTCAAAAAATTGATTAATTTAGTTAATAATTATACATTTGTCTTAAACTTATATTTTTTTAAAATTATTCTTGTTATTAATATTTTTTCTCTTTTAATGATTTGTTAATATATTATTTTTTCTTTTAATGAAAGATATTTCTAATATAAAATAATTAATAAAAATATTATAAACTAAATCTTATAAAAAAATATCATTTCAAAATTAAGTTTTATAAATAAAAAACGGAGAGTACTTTATTATTATATATAGGTGCCGAAAATAGGAACATGTGAACGTTGAATCTCGGTGTCCTAACGTTTAGACAATGCTAAAAATGTTGTAAATGCCAATTAGAGGTCCCATGACGGGAACGGAATCAATAAATCGATATAGGGTGGCGTGCGGAATCTGTGGTTCCTATTTCCTAGAATCACTTACTTCTTTTTTACACTTTTTTATTATTACTACTATTATTTCTATTCTGTCAAAATTTGTAGTTAGGTTAAATTTGTAATTAGGCTTTATATTAGATTTGAAAGTAATGCTAGATACGAGGAAAAGTTAGGGTTAATCTTCTTTTGTGAGTAAAACCATGTTGAAATTAACTTTATAAATAAAGATTTAATCCTTCTCATTGGACAAATTGAATAATATTTGAAGCTTATTCATCTATGAGTGC
>CM023942.1:19267409-19342646 GCA_013407115.1 Glycine latifolia | reverse complement strand
TATTAGGATTGTATTTAGTAAAATCACACTTTGCTAACAGCACTCCCCTTCTGCTGTACACGTGTAAATAGTATAAGCTGTTAGGAACTTAGCGTACTCTGGAAGCTTCATACAGAGGTTATAAAAACCTCTTTTGTAACTAACACTGTTAAGAAAAACTTCACTGAAATAAAATCAAAGTTCATTTCTCTCTCTACTTTTCTCTCGTTTCTCTCTGAAATGGTATCAAGAGCTATTTTTTGGCACTAATTGTGCATTTTGGCAAGCCTGGATCTCGTTCTTGCTTCTTGTTCCTGTTCGCGTCACTGTTCATCGTGCCTGTTCGAGTCACTGTTCATCGTGTCACTGTTCATCCTGTTCGTGTCACTGTTCATCCTATTTTTGCGTTGCGTTTGGTCTCGTTCTTGCTTGTTCTTGCTTGGGTTTCTCTTTTCGGCACTGTATGTCTTGTTTGGAGTCAATTTTGGCCTCTTTATTGTTCGTGACCGGGTCCTGGTGCTATTGTTTGGATCACTTTGGTTCGTTTTGCTTTCGTTCCAGAATTCTCTGTTCAATTTGTTGGTCTATCCATGACTTCCGCTCCTGTACATCCTGTTTCACATCAATTTCCCACTTCTGTTGCTGAGAAGTTGGATGACTCCAACTACTTACACTGGCGCCAACATGTTGAGCCAGTTATTAAGTCACATAAACTGCAGAGGTTTGTAGTCAATCCTGTAATTCCGCCGCGATATCTCACTGAAAGTGATCAAATTCTTGACAAAGTTAATCCAGAGTTTGAAGCTTGGGAGGTTCAGGACCAAACTCTTCTTGTTTGGCTTCAGTCCACTCTCTCAAAATCGGTTTTGTCTCGTGTTCTTGGTGCTGAACATTCTTATCAAGTGTGGGACAAGATTCATGAACATTTTAGTCTACACACTAAATCCAGAGCTCGTCAATTGCGTTCTGCAATGAGAGCAGTTTCTCTTGATGGCAAATCAATTGATGAATACTTGAGAAAGATTAAAGGCTATGTGGATGAGTTAGCTGGAGTTGGAGTTCCAGTAAGACATGAAGAGTATGTGGATGCTCTGCTGGAAGGTCTTCCTTCTGATTATACATCAGTAATTTCAGTCATTGAAGGGAAAAAGAAGACACCATCTATTGCTGAAATAGAAGCACTTTTATATGGACATGAAACTAGACTCAACAGGTATAACAAAGAAGGTCAGATATTAAGCTCTCCTTCTTTAAACTACACTCAAGGTCACATGAATTCTAGAAATTCCTATAACAGAAGTGTTGCTGGTCGTGGTAGCTTTTCTGATAATAACACTGGACGCAGCAATGGAGGAGGATTTGGCAGAGGTCGTGGAGGTGGCAGATTTGCCAACTTTCAATGTCAAATTTGTCTAAAATTTGGGCACACTGCAAATGTGTGTCATTATAGGTCAGATATGACCTCCAAGCCCCATGAATCTCTTGCTTTCTTTGATCCTGCCACCAATCAATCCATTCCATATTCAGCAGGATCTAGTAAAATGTCTAATACCTGGACTAACCCTAATTACAAGCCTTCAACTCAAACTGGAAATCAACCTAGTGCTATGTTGACTAATTCTAGTGGTGATCTAGCTGGTTCTACTTGGATTCCAGATTCTGGAGCTAGTTATCATGTGACTGGTCAGTCACAACATATCAAGCAATTTCAGCATTTTGATGGACCAGATCAGATCTTTATTGGCAATGGTGAAGGTTTGAATATCAATGGTGCTAGTTCCTCTTACTTTATGTCTCCCAATAACAGTCATTTCACCTTTAAACTACAAAAATTGTTACATGTTCCTTCTATTTCAAAAAATTTACTAAGTGTCAGCCAGTTTGCAAAAGATAACTCTGTTTTCTTTGAGTTTCATTCTAATTTTTGTCTTGTGAAATCTCAGGAGACAAATAAAGTTCTTCTTCAAGGATCTGTTGGAGCTGATGGACTGTACTATTTTCAGAATATCCAGCTCCAACACACCTCTCCTCAGTTGCTGTCCACTTCAGCTACTGATTCAGCAAACACTTTCTCTCAACATTCTGCTACTGTTTCTTCTGATTCTAGTTCTTTTTCTCCTAGTACTGTTCATGTTTGGCATGCTAGGTTAGGTCATCCAAACATTCATGTAATGAAGCTTGTACTAAACAATTGTAATGTTTCTCATTTCAATAAAATTGTTCCACCTTTTTGTTCATCTTGTTGTATGGGAAAGTCACACAGATTGCCATCTTCCAAGTCTAATACTGTTTATTCTCCCTTAGAACTCATTTTTACAGATTTATGGGGTCCTGCTCACTTAACATCTTATGCTGGTTTCAAATACTATGTGTCTTTCATTAATGCCTTTTCTAGATATACTTGGATTTTTCCTATTAAATCCAGAGCTGAAACTGTGTCAGTTTTCCAGACCTTTAAGTCTCTTGTTGAATTACAGCTTAATACTAAAATAAAAAGTGTGCAGTCTGATTGGGGAGGAGAGTATAGACCTTTTTCAAATCTTTTAAACTCTTTTGGTATCTCTCATAGGCTCATCTGTCCTCACACTCATCATCAAAATGGAGTGGTTGAGAGAAAACACAGACATATAGTGGACCTAGGACTTACTTTGTTACATCATGCTTCTTTACCCCTGAGTTTTTGGGATTATGCCTTTACAACTGCTGTTTATCTTATTAACAGACTTCCCACTGCTTCTCTTAATTTTGCCATACCCCTTACCATTCTTTTTCAAAAAAATCCTGATTTTAAGTTTCTAAAAACCTTTGGTTGTGCATGTTTTCCTCTCTTAAAACCCTATCACACTCACAAGCTTAATTTCAGGTCTCAGGAATGCTTATTTTTAGGGTATTCCAATTCTCACAAAGGTTACAAATGTCTGTCTCCTTCTGGCAGAATTTATATATCCAAAGATGTCATGTTTAATGAGTAGAGATTCCCCTATTCTGACCTGTTTTCTTCATGTCCTAATACAGTTACTGATTTAAATACCTACTTTAGTCTTAATCCCAATTTGTCTCCTCCTCCTGTGCAGTCTGAATTTTCCCATACACAATCTTCTCTTCCTACATCACAAGCTGTACCTGTTATACCACCTGGTTTCTCTCCTATAACCAGTCAGCATACTGTTAACTCCACTCCTGTCTCTCAGCCAGCTACTGTGTCCACTTCCACCTCTATTTCAAATGTCTCTTCAAAGACTGCATCCTCCTCTGCACCTGCTGATATTTCTGCCCCTCACCTTAATTCCAATAATATTCATCCAATGCAAACTCGGTCTAAATCTGGTATTCACAATCCAAGATTACATCCCACCTTGTTTCTTATTCATTCTGAGCCTAAAACTGTCAGACAAGCACTTGCTAGTTCAGATTGGCATTCTGCCATGCAACTTGAATATGATGCTTTAATGAGAAACAAAACTTGGGACTTGGTTTCTTTACCTGCTAACAGAAAAGCTATTGGTTGTAAATGGGTGTTCAGGGTGAAAGAAAATGCTGATGGCACAATAAACAAATATAAAGCTAGGTTAGTAGCAAAGGGGTTCACTCAAGTTCAAGGTTTTGACTTTCATGAAACCTTTTCCCCTGTTATTAAACCTGTTACTATTAGAATCATCATCACTATTGCTCTCTCACAAGGCTGGAAGTTATCTCAACTTGATGTCAATAATGTCTTCCTTAATGGGCTCCTTGAAGAATCTGTTTATATGAGCCAACCCCCTGGTTTTGAAGCTGCTGATAAGTCATTAGTTTGCAGACTTAACAAGGCATTATATGGTTTAAAGCAAGCTCCCAGGCAGTGGTTTGATAGGCTGAGGTCTACTTTAATTCAGTTTGGTTTTGAAGCAAGCAAGTGTGATTCCTCTTTATTCATTTACAAACAGCACAAGCAGGTTGTCTATCTTTTGGTTTATGTAGATGACATCATTATTACTGGCAGCTCTAATATTCTAATTCAGCAACTCACTTCCAAGTTAAACAATGTTTTTTCACTAAAGCAACTTGGTCAACTAGATTATTTCTTAGGGCTTGAAGTTAAGTACTTGTCCAACAATTCTATTCTCATGACTCAAAATAAATATATCAGAGATTTATTACACAAGACTAATATGGATGAAGCTCACTCCATCTCTTCTCCTATGGTGTCTAATTGCAAACTGTCCAAGCATGGAGCTGACATTTTTCATGACCCCACTTTATTCAGATCAGTTGTGGGTGCATTGCAGTATGTTACTCTTACTAGACCAGAAATTAGTTTTGCTGTCAACAAAGTGTGTCAATTTCTGGCTGCTCCTCTTGATTCTCATTGGGCTGTAGTTAAGAGAATATTAAGGTATCTTAAGGGTACTATTTCTCATGGACTTTTGTTTCAGCCTGCTAACTTCAATAAACCTTTGTCTCTTCATGCTTTCTGTGATGCTGATTGGGCATCAGATGTGGATGATAGGCGATCCACCTCTGGTTGTGCTATCTTTCTTGGTTCAAATCTGGTTTCCTGGTGGTCCCGAAAGCAGAAGGTTACAGCTAGGTCCAGCACTGAGGCTGAATACAGAAGCTAAGCTCAAACCTCTACAGAACTCACTTGGATTCATGCTCTCCTGACTGAGCTACAAGTTTCTTTCACTATTCCTGCTGTATTTTGTGATAATCAGAGTGCTGTCTCCATTGCTCATAATCCAGTTTTTCATAGTCGCACCAAGCATATGGAAATTGATGTTTTCTTTGTCAGGGAGAAGGTTCTAGCTAAACAACTGTTAGTTGTGCACATTCCAGCTCTAGATCAATGGGCTGATGTACTGACCAAGCCATTGTCCTCAGTCAGATTTGAATTTCTTAGAAGCAAACTCAATGTCAAGAGTGTTTCTTCTGAAAACTCTTCACCTTGAGTTTGAGGGGGGATATTAGGATTGTATTTAGTAAAATCACACTTTGCTAACAGCACTCCCCTTCTGCTGTACACGTGTAAATAGCATAAGCTGTTAGGAACTTAACGTACTTTGGAAGCTTCATACAGAGGTTATAAAAACCTCTTTTGTAACTAACACTGTTAAGAAAAACTTCACTGAAATAAAATCAAAGTTCATTTCTCTCTCTACTTTTCTCTCGTTTCTCTCTGAAAAGTGCGAATAGAGAATTAACTTTTTTTTTAGTTCTTGGACTAGAACCCTCTAGGACCTAATTAAAAGGTTTCTCACACCTTTGTGGTGATTTATCACTAGAATATCACCTCTCTTGAACGTGACACTTGTATTCTTTCTTGATTTCTCCTTAGGGTGGTAGTTTACCTTTTTCCTTCTACTTAGCTGGATTCTTGTTCTTTCCTTCAATTGTCATTTAAGCACTTTTATTGATTTCTTATGTTAATATTCCTTTCTCTTAAACACATATAATCAAAATTTCATCAATTGATCATCATCTTTATGCGTATTAATTAATTATAACTTACAACAGATCTTGAGTGGTCTATATTTAGGTGGAAGAGTGTTCATAACATAGTGCACGAAGAAAGATTTTGACATGTCAACCTCATTTAAGTGACCTTAATTTTGATGCTATGCTCCTTATTTGCATAATGTGCTGATGTACAACCTTCATAATAAGATTCATGGATATAGTAAGTTCATTATCTAAGGTCTCAAATTGCTAATCGATAGTCTCTCATAATGCCTAACACATTGTAATACTAATTAATTAGAATAAAAAATACTAACACAAATGTTAGTCTTTATGAATATCACTCATGTTTCATGAGTCATAGATTAGAAGATCATTCCTATTTCTCATAACTATTAACCAAAAGAATAATGATTGAATCATAAAAAAATTAGTGTGTGAAGTATAATAAAATATAATTCTATTGATTTTTTATTTTATTTTAAAGAGAGTATCCTAATTATTACTTAAAATTATGAATAAGAATAATTTATAGTTGTCTATCATCATCATTGGAAATACTAACTATTTTTTAAAACAGAAAGTGATTTTTCCTTTTTAATAACATAGTCAATGTCCATCTTTTCTAAGTGAAGGAAAATATACTTTATAGTTTTCACTTCTCAATTCAGCTAATATAATTTCACACTTCAAATTAGAGAAATTTATAAGTTGAATCACTGCATAATTTACTAAACAAAATATCGTGTTTAACCTATGTATATATATCATGTACCAAGATATGAATCTAGTACAAAATTTACATGTGGCCTAAAGCGTTATTCAAGTAAATCCATTTGTACTGCTTAATAAAACCATCAAATTATGTTTTATTTTCTATTTTATGTGGTACATTAGAGCATCTTTAATGGTAGATCTTGAGCAAAGATCTTGAGCTCAAGATCTGATCTTCACTAGATCTCCCAATAAAGGAGATGAAGAGATCTCCAACATGGAGGATGAGTTCTTGTAGAAGAACCCTCAAGATCTGCACATAGTTCAAAAAAGAATAAATTCTTTACCTATTTCTCTCTCCCTAAGATCTCAAAATAAGATCTACCATTAAAGAAAAATTAGAGAGATCTTAAGAGATCTTCAATCCTATGTGGTTCTATGGAAATTATCAAAAAGTGATCTAAGATCTTAGTTTAAGATCTACCACTAAAGATGCTCTTAGAAAATATAATATGATATTGTATCCGTCCACTTTTTCTCTCTTTATATAAATGTTGTCCGTAAAATAACTTCGATTAAAATCCACAATGTTATAGTATATTATTTAATGTTTAAGATATTTCTATCATTATATTCTTCTCGATATGTTTGGATTAAATTATTAAAAAGGGAGAGAAATAGAAAAGAATAAAATGGAGGAAATTGTGTGCCTTTCACCTATTTAATTAGAAGAAAAATAAGGAGATATGTCAAATTCTATGGGTCCTACCATTTGATAAATCCTTCCACATTTATCAGGGTTTGGATTTTGTCATTTTGGAGATGATTAATGGTGCACTTTTTTAAAAAAAAAAAAAATTCAAAACTTAATAAGTTTTTGATAATATAACTTTTTTTAAAAATAATAAATAATTTTGTGTCAAGAGATAAAAAAAATAGAGTAAAAAACTATATTTTTAATACTATAAAATATTTATATAATTTCTTATTTTTTCACTCTCTCTTTTACTTGACCAAATAAACGGAGAGAGATTTTTCTACTTTTTTTCTTCCTATTTCTATTCTTTCAAGCAATTCATTTTGTATCCATTTCTTCTGTCTTTTTTATTTATTTTTTTCTCCTCTATTTTGCTTCTAATAAAAAAAGGATAAATACTTTATTTATCTTTAAAAATATAATTTGCTGACATATAAGTCTATAAAAGAAGGAAAACTATTTTTTATCCTCAAATATATAAAATTACCGACAAATTAATGATACCATTAGTTTAATTCGTAAAATCTATTTCTTTTCAATTTTCAAGTTAGTTTTTCACCCTTCCTGTTGATTTCTGGCAGAGCCACTAGCCCAGAAACGAATGCGACGACCGTGCGTCTTTAAAGTGAAAGCGACAAAGCCCATGGAAAAACACACACTTTGATTATGCAAATGGTTTATAAAATATAATTGAATAATAATTCTCAGCTTATGTGAGGGAACTCTTTCTTTCTTGGACTAAAATAAAGTATACTATCGTTAATTCTCTGGTGGGATAAAATTTCAATTACTAAGAAAATATTTTACCTTTAAAAAAGAAATAGAAGAGTTAATTCGGCTAAAAACTTATTGAACGTCATTACATTTTTTGTGTGTGTAGATTCATCATCAAGCCTGAATTCAATCCCTTATTTTTCTGTTCCATGAAAAAAAAAAGTGAATTGTCATTATATGATGTTTATATTTTTTTTCTTTTATTCTCTCATAATTTTCACACTAAAATAATTTTTATTTATTTTTAATCAATGTTATAAAAACAATAATTAATCAGACTCTCGTACTAAATACAAACTTGGGATAACATTGGTAATAATGATTTAGGCATAAACACGATGAATGTGCTGGTACAATACAACTACACACGGTCAAAAGGCAATGCTTCCATAAAAGAAGTTGAAATTTTGTAGAGTTGCGTCTGGAATGAGAACAGTTCCCTTTATCTGTTTTTCAAGAAAACGAGGATTGGGGCAGACAAATAATGGGACCTTTGATAATTTGATTCCAGTTTATCTGCTTCGGGGCTAACGCCATCAAATATCAACCACGCCATCTTTTATTTTCTTTTACAAGAGAACCCTTTTAAATATTACTAGTAATTTGTTTACATGTTTAAACCTGTATAGCAGGATACATAACTTGACTTCTTATTAGTTTAGAAGTAATCGAAAGTCATGGTTTAAGATACATGTTTTATTGATACAACCGAAGAGTTTTAAGTGCATGTTTAGACAAGGCCATTTAATTTAATATCCATATTATGAGCATCTTCTAAGATGAAAGACTCGCTGTTTCCTAATAATTTATTTAAATAACAAGTTCACACATAAAAGAAGAAGAAATGGTATCTTTTTCTTTTTTATAATAATTGCGTAGACAATTATTTTCAAGTTGGAGAAGTGATGGTTAATTTTTTTTATGATAATGATTATAAAATTTGAATATCCAATGCAGCTAAAGTTTCCCTGATAAATATCATTCATAAAAGACATTTGAATTTTTAGACATTGAAAGAAAACTAATACTTGTTAGGAGAGACGGAAAATAAAGAGAGATAGAGTTTGTGTTCACATGGACAGATCGATCTTGCGTAAGGACATTAGGCATTGGAAGAAAACTATTAGTGAGAAACAACAAAGGGAATTGTAACTTATTTATCTAATTATGACTTTTTTATTAAAGTTGTTACACCAAAATTTTCTACTTTTAAAAATTCTTTTACTACTTTATTTAATTTTATTTTCGTAAGTTTTCATTTATCTCATTATATTTATATTTATAAACATAAAAAGTATCTACCGAAAACAAAACATAAAAACCAATAATGTATACATGAAATAAATAAAAATTCAAAGAAGAAAATTAAATTAATTAATTAAATGATCTTTCTCTCTCTCTATATATACACACAAAAAAATCTTATTGAAGTTGTCATATGAAATTTATTATAATCATTTTTCAAATTTTATTTATTTTATCAATATACTAACTTCAAAGTTTTTCATAACATAAAATACTAAAAAAATGAATTCTACGTGAAAGTACAAAATATAATAGAATACACAAATAAGTAAAAGAATGATAATCATAAATATTATGTGAATATCATTTTAAAATTTTTCTATTTAAAGTGATATACAATGAAATAAAATGACATTTTTAATAACTTTTTATCACAAGTAAATCTTATTTATCCAACTACTAAATCATGTGATATTCTTGCTATTAACAGGTATACAAAATTTTAAATGATGTAACCATTCATAAACATGCAATCAAATAAAATAGCTTTCTGCATAAAGAAAAGCTCTTTATTTATTGTAAAGTACATATCATACCTTAAAAGTAAAGTAGATAAATAAAATATCAATTACATTTTTATTGTATAAAATTTTATAAGCTTTATTAATTAATAAAATTTACTAATAATAAAAATATTATTATACTTAGTTTGATGCTTTCTCCTTTTATAAAGATAGATATGCAAGTATGTAGGGGTGCGTGTTGTCCGAAGAAACATGCCAAGGCATTATGGTATTGCAATTAATTAAAGAGTAACCATCCAACATTCGTATTTCAAATCGGAACAATGTCTAAGCTAATACTATCATTTTAGTCCTGTAGTTGGCCATAACTTTCGCTGCTTCAACAATTAAATCATCTAAGTAAAAGGAGAAATAAGACTATGGTGCAATAAGTCACCATCACACTATCAATATGTAGGAAGTAGGATGTATAATCTTGTTAAGAAACAAAGATAGACCGCTGCTGCGTGATGATCTTGACTTGGGTTGTGGAATAACTTTTTCTTAATTTGCTTTAATACCTTCCAAATGATAATTATGGAGCGAAGTATCTTCCCTCAAATACATTGTCTAGGCCTCTAGCTACGGTGTAAGTCATCATCTATATGTAGGATATATAATATTGTTAGTTAATTATATCGTCACTGCTTGATGATCATGACTTTCTGTGGTAGAAGTGTTTTTCATGTCATGCCAGGTATTTTTTTCAAACATGCAATAATTATCAAGTCAAGTGAAGATGCACCTTTTCCCTTTCTTTTTTTTTTTTTTTTTTTACTATCTATACGTGAGTCGTGACTAATAGCAGTATTCTGTTGTGACAATCACAATCACTACTACATATCATGCTATGTATCCAAACCCTGTGTACTTTGGTTAAGCATATATACATTCTTCACCCATCAATGCTATTTTTTTATTAATGTGGTATAGATACGATGGCAATATTGATAGGACTTGAGTTCGTTTAGGAATCAGGGACCATAATTTGGCTTTAAGAAAACATACACGACATCTTCTACCATTTTGATGAGATGATCAGGAACGAGAATTGCAACAAATTGTGCTGATATCCTCCTAGTTGGTGTAAACCTTGTGAGGAGGCATGGCATTGTCGATCTCATATGTGCTCGGAGTGGAGAGGTGGAGGAAACAGTGAGCCATGCATTGTTAACTTATGGTCATTCAGGTTAGTGAAAACGACACATCCTTTCTGCAATAAGGGGAGGTCGAATCGTTGGTCGACATTTACCATACATTATGGGCCATCTGGAGGGGTTCTTCGAGATCATTTAGGTTTCTGGATGGGAAGCTATACACTTGGGCGATACTAATTAAGAGCTGTAGCCCTCATCTTCATTATCATGTTATTCACCAGATTGTTTTCCTTATGATGCAGAACTGACACCTAGAGCTTCAAGTAATTCCAAGAGAAACTAATATGATGATAACAAAATCACAAACAAATTGTCATGTACATATTACAACAAATTTGTTAACTTTAATAAAAATTACTTTTAAAATCTTATCGTTATGATCTTAGTAATAATTTTTGTACAATGTATAAAAAAAGATTTGGATTCTCTGCTGTTCATGTAGTCACATAGTCATCAATCTTAGTCTTCAATTTTTTTTCTCAACTTCTATACAATTAATGGAATAAAAGAAGAAAAAATTTTAGTCACCGGATCTTTACTGCTTGATTGAATGCAGGCAATCCGGGTCCGTTAAAAATCAATCTTTTTTTCTTATTTAAATTTTCATATAATAATAAGAAGTTTGTTTCGCTAAATCTTATTTGATTTTTAAAAATATTACATGAGAATAATATTCTTGAATATTTTTTTAAAAAATATTTGATTTATTATTAAGAATCTTTTTATATTATTGGGAATATTTAAAATTTATGTTTGGTTTACTTTTGTTTCCTAGGAATATATATTATTTTACTAAAATATCCTTTATGTATTAAATAAATTAATATATTTTATATCAACAACCAATTATATAATAAATTAATCTTACATGATGTGAACATCATGCATCATTCAAATATATTTATATGAAATTATATTCAAACTTAAAATACAATTAAAGATGTTTAGTATATTAATTGTACAATTTTCACCTAAGAATGGAAAATAAATTGAGAAGAACCATAGACGATGATGTAGAGTAAAAATTTGATTTACTAGCAAGAATATACAATAACGATGATAATAAAATTGATAGATAATTAGAGAAATAATAGAATAATAAATATTAACAATGAAGTATAATAATATGTTTACATAATAAATCATATTTTAATCCCACTATAATTCATATTCTCACTCTCCATGTAAATCAAATCAATATGAAAACAAAATCAGCATAAAACATCTCATTTTTTTGGAAACAAAACATGCTTGAGAATCTTTTCTTGTTATCTATTCTTTCTGGGAAAACATATCCTTATTTTCATCTCAATATTTCTGACCATTAAAATTTTGTGAAACAAACACATCGAATATGGTAAAAATCAAATTATTATATTAATAAAATATAAATCCAATTTCTCTTTTTGAAATCTCATGCAAACTTCGAATTTCAAACTCAAGAATATTTTTCCAACGAACACCATGGTCCATGGTCCCATCCACGCGTCACTCACCATGGGAGTGCGTGAGTCACACCTTTCCGCCACGCGAAATCAAACTCCTCGTGCTTGCCAGCTATCTATTCCCCTCTCGCTGCCTCTCTCTCTATATCAAAGCAATATTCTTATTAACAAATTAACTAATTAATAAAATGCACGAAGAATCATTCACAGAAAAACTAAAATTGATAATAACAAGAACATAAAAAAGAAAAAAAGAGCAGGAAAAACAACCCAAGATAAGGAAGTAAAAAAAAAAGTTGTCAACTTCTTTACTTTCGATCAAACTTAATCAATGTCTTTATATATTATATTAATATTGATGAATTTAGTCTTAAATTTGAAAGTAATACTATGAATTTATTTTTTAAAAAAATTATTAACATAATAACTTTATTTGTAAAAGGGACTAAATCTATAGTATTTTTTTTAATGTTGAGAGCTAAATTTATCAATAAAATATAATTAGGCCTACCCAAAAAAAAAAAAACTCATTTTGAAGAGAGAAAAAAGGTATAAAAAAAACAAAGGCTATTTTTGTCCTGGGGTAATGAAATGGTATCCAAAGGTGGAGATTGCGCGCGTCCAAAAATAAAAATAACCCTCCCTCGAAAACGCAATCATGGGTGGCAGAAACTGAAGCACAGCACCACGAACCAATCCCAGCCTTTCGGTTCCCCCGCAAATAAAATAGTTACCACAACCCACTATTTTTTGCTTGCTGTGAGCGAATCCCTCCCTCTCTATCTCTTTCACACACACACTCTTTTTCTCTTTCTCTCTCATCCAGATCTTGCAAAAAAACAATGGCAGCGAGCGCTCCCACTCCACGCGAAGAGTTTGTGTACATGGCGAAGCTGGCGGAGCAGGCCGAGCGCTACGAGGAGATGGTGGAGTTCATGGAGAAGGTCTCCTCCACCGCCGAGAGCGAGGAGCTGACCGTGGAGGAGCGCAACCTCCTCTCCGTCGCCTACAAGAACGTAATCGGCGCTCGCCGCGCCTCCTGGCGCATCATCTCCTCCATCGAGCAGAAGGAGGAGAGCCGCGGCAACGAGGACCACGTCGCCGTCATCCGTGACTACCGCTCCAAGATCGAGGCCGAGCTCTCCAACATCTGCGACGGAATCCTCAAGCTCCTCGACACGCGCCTCGTCCCCTCCGCCGCCTCCGGCGACTCCAAGGTCTTCTACCTCAAGATGAAGGGAGACTACCACAGGTACCTCGCCGAGTTCAAGACCGGCGCCGACCGCAAGGAGGCCGCCGAGAGCACGCTCTCCGCCTACAAAGCTGCTCAGGTTTGCTTTTTTTATTTCCTTTCGGTTTTTTCGATTTTATTTTTTATTTTTTGCGATGTAGATCTGTTTTCGATTTGACTGAGTTTGTGATATATTGTTGGCACGCGCGGTAGGAAATCTCACGCGCGCGCGATTTGGAGGATTTTAGGTTAGAATGGTGGATTCTTTTAGGGTGACAGATTTTTTTGGAAGCGATGGATGTTGAAAATTGAAAATATTACTTGTTTGAAACTAAAAATATTAGTTAATTGTTGAATCGGTTTTGTTTGCGTGTTTGATCTATGGTTCAAAACTTGTGATTCCACGCTGTTGCAAATTGTAGGTTAGAAATAGTGGAATCTTTACGGTAACAGTAATTTTTTTTTAAGCGAAGGAAGTTGAAATTTTGAAATTGCTTGTTTAAAATTGAAAATATTAATTTGTTGAATCCGTTTTTGCCTGCTTGTTTGACAGCAGTTCTAAACATGTGGTTCTGCGTTGCGATTTCTTTAGGTCAGAACAATGATTTTGGAAAAAAGGAAATTGAAATCCGGAAATTACTTGTTTAAAATTGAGAATCTTGAATAATTGAGTAGCTTTTGTGTGCGTGTTTGATCTGCGGTTACCTTAATTTTATTGTGAAATTGATCTGTGGCTTTCTAAACTGGAGATTTTGTTCGAATGATTTGCTTTGATTTTGAAGTGTGGATTCCGCGTTTTGTTTGTTCTGATGTTTTTTATTTGACTGTGTTGTGTGCAGGACATTGCTAACACCGAGCTGCCTCCAACTCACCCTATCAGGCTGGGTCTTGCTCTGAATTTCTCTGTGTTTTACTATGAGATTCTTAACTCTCCTGATCGTGCATGCAGCCTTGCAAAACTGGTTGGTGTTAGAGAATCTGATTTTTTTTCAATAAATGCCAATTCGATTAAATTACAGTGTTTTCTGCTGTAAATAAAAGTACGAATATGACTGTATGTTGTAAAATATTCGAAGTTTGTTGTTCATGAATTGGAATAGGAATAATTCTCATTTATTGCAAATAATTTCAGTTATGTTGAAGTAACCTTGTTTGGTTATGGTGACTAGACAGGAGTAGTATTTAATCGTCTTGAACATTTCATTTAACTTTGATATTCATTAGGCTTTTGATGAGGCTATTGCTGAATTGGATACGTTGGGAGAGGAATCATACAAGGATAGCACTTTGATCATGCAACTTCTTCGTGATAACCTTACCCTCTGGACCTCTGACATGCAGGTATGGCTTTTGAGTTTTCCACCATAACTTTGGCATCTTATCCTCTTGTTGTCTTTAGAGAATCTATTTATTGATTGTGGTTGTTATTTTTGTTGGGGTTTCAGGATGATGGTGCAGATGAAATTAAAGAAGCCGCACCCAAAGGTGACGGGGAACAAAATTAAACATACCATACTTCTAATTAGTCATTGAACTTCCCTTGTGTAATGTTTTCAAAGGGAGAAGGTGTTGAATGCTAATCTCGATGTTACTGAGATTTTGGGCATTCATGTTCTTCGTTATGAATTGTGGATGTACTGGGCTATTTTAGTTTGTCCTTCCATTTGTACGCGTTTCTGAACTGCCTATTTTCTTAATGACACTGAAATTTCCATTATAATGCTGTTTAGAATATTAAGATATTGTTCTCTTTAGCAAACTTTGTATTGCTAATTATTTTAGCATGTGAAAGGTGTGACACCTTTATTTGTTTTTATTCTAAAGCCTCGGAATCATTAATTCCGATCGATTTTAACGTGTTTTTGTTTTGTAAGGATTGTCAACTTCATTATGTTTAGGTGGGTCTGATTTTGTTTGTTGTTCTTGAGCGCTACTTTAGTGCAGTGCACATGGGGTCATGGAGAATTTGATATAAAAAGTATGATTTCTAATTTTCAAATGCTCAAATGTTTTCTCTTCGTTTGATAATTTAAGTGGCTGGATTGGAAGTAGTGAAGAAAAGGTAATTACAGTGACTATGGGGTTTTCATAGATGGCTCACGATGCTGTCAAGGCTTTCGGTGGAACCAAAGTGGAGCGTGAAAGAACAAGGCACAATAAGCATGGGTAGTATCATCAAAATAGTGACAGAATTAAGCATGGGTAATAAATAACAATACAAATAATCGCTCCCTTAACAAGCCTAATAACATGGCACAATAAGCACCAAACATAAAAAGAACACTTTTGGATAGTTGGTCAAACAAGCATATTTGAACAACTTGACACGTGGAAAGAGTTAGGTTGCACGAATCAATGATGCTCCTGATTCCATAAACCTTTTGACGATCATCCTTACAAGTGCCAACGTAAGAAATCAACACCCCCGTAAAACAGTGAACAATTACGATATAAAATTACAATGAGATGTCATACTGATACAATAATTCAATATTTAAAAATATTGATACAGTAAACATATATAAAATAAGATAAAAAATGAAGAGAAAAACAAATATAAGACGAAAAATATGATAAAGAAATAAAACAGAAAAAAAAATATATAATTTTGTTGTAAAACGTGATATTTCAATTATAGTTTTATTCCTCGCCAGATCCGTCCGCACTCAACTTGGCTTGGAGCATTAAACAATTCCTTGCAAGTTGCAAGAAAAAACCAAAAGTAGTGTTGGCATCACACAGAAGTCATATATGGTCGGTTAGTTAAAAAATTATATGAAAGTTGAATAGTTAGTTAATAATTAAAAGCTGATAAGTAGTAATTGAAAGTTGTTGAGTTAAATTATTGATTTGTAAGTGTTTAAGAAAGTTATTTGTTTAAGTAGTTGATAAATATAAAATGATAGAAATATATGTGTTAAATGGTATTTTTCATATAACTTTAATCACATTTTATTAATAAAAATATATTTTGAGATATTTATAATTTTAATCCTTAATTAATTTTAAACACTTGTAATTTTTTTTATAGATCAATCATTTTAATTACATTTTTTACTTTCAATTATCTTAATTTTTTCATGTGTATTCTACTATTCAATTTTTTCATGTTGTGTATTCTATTAGGACCCTTGACTAAGGTATAAGAACCCTTGAGTGAGGTATAAAGTTTGAACCTCATCGAAGAAAAATAACACTTAATTAAGTATATTAATAAATAATTATTTTTCATAAATACTCTTGATTATTATATATACTAATAATATATAATTAACTTCAAAAAATATTATTGTATTATATTTATTAAATTAAATAAATATAATATAAGTTAACATTATAAGGTAGATAATATAAATATAAATTATATTATAAATATAATTTACAAAAGTTAAATGTCCCCAATATTATTATTTTATCTTATTTAATTATCACACATTTTATTATGAATAAGATTCATTTGTTGTTGAATAGGTTGTCTATCAACATGGTGTAACATAATGTAATGATTGTATATATGAAAAAATATTTCTTAAAAGAAATCAATTTTTAAATAAATATTAATATATCGAGAGATTAGTTATTAATTTTTGATTGAAAAATACTGATTTATCAACAAAATAAAAAGTTGTCTAATGGATAGGTTTTGAAGACCCACCTGAATATATCTATCATTAGACCCTAATTATTGGTCAAGTGAAGCTGTGCACCAAAAACATGAGCTATTCGATCCATTTATCTGACTAAATTTTTATTTCATTATTATTTGTTTTTTGCTTCTTTTTTTTTTTGTTATATGAATCGACATGTTTACCATTTCGTGATTATATTTTTTCATTCGTTGTCAAATGGTTCTTAAAGTAGAGTTAGTTAATGTTGTCGAGTGCATGAATCATTATTAAAGTTTGTAACAATAGCAGCAAATTAAATATTAAAGTATTTTTTTTTATACATAAATAGTAAAGTATTTAGTGGTGTAGAACTTGTTCCTTCAAGAGAATTGTACCAAGGGTTTGACGGTACCCTCAATAAAATGTAAACATACTTGCAGAACAGCTTAAATAAACATTATGTATAGGTTGAGAAACCATTAGTGGGGATCAAATTAGAAGGTAATCCATAAGATACTATAAGATAACAACACTTCCGGTGACACTTTCTATATTGTTTATCGAGTTTGACTGACTATAGGTTTAGTTACCGTGTTGTTTTTTATCATGGTAATTTGATCAAAACTAATTTCCGTAGAAGTTTGTTGTTCTTCGTCATGTTTAAAATCTTTTCATTTCCTATTGCCTGAAAGAGTGTTTTGGCATTATACACGTAAACTTGGTCATACCCAATGTGTCAGCTTTGCTTACGTTGAAATAATTTTAAAATGAAGAAGATAAATTATTATGCTCTGGTCTCTAAGTTTATAGAAAGTTTGTTTTTAATTTTTTCACAAAAGTCTTAATCATATGGTTGTTTATGGGTAGGGGCCAAACAGTTCAGAATATTTAAATTTGTTTATTATTTTTTAAATTTTAATATTTTTATTAACTAAAATTTTATTAAAATTCATCTTAATTTAACACAAAACTAATACCGTATAACATGATGTATCATATATCTAAATTTATAAGCTAATATAAAAGAAATAAAACAAAAACAAATACATAAGAATATTTTTAGTGGTGGATTTCAAATCAAAATTTTAGATTATTTTTTGATGAACTTCATAGTGTCATTCATGTAGGATTGAAGAACTCTTAAAATTTCTTCTATTTTTTTTTTTAGTTGTAGATCTCATTTTGAAATCTTAGATAATTTTTAATGAGTTTCACATGGACTTCACTTTTAAATATTTATTAAATTAAATTTAATTAATTAAGTACTTTTTATTTTTATTTTTTAAATTTGTGAATATCTATATTGTTCTTGTGGAAGAATTGGATCTCGAGCATGAAGATCTTGATGATTGCTTTATTGTTGGATCTAGGGAATGTTAGATCTTCAGCTTAAGATCTATCCTCAAGATCGAGCATTAAAGATGCTCTAAAAAATAATAATAACAACAATAATATTTGATTTTTAATCATAATAATAATAATAATAACAAACAAC
Organism: Glycine latifolia; assembly: GCA_013407115.1. Taxonomy (NCBI): domain Eukaryota; kingdom Viridiplantae; phylum Streptophyta; class Magnoliopsida; order Fabales; family Fabaceae; genus Glycine; species Glycine latifolia. Next base: position 19,324,242 of record CM023942.1, on the reverse strand, counting down.
GTGTGAATGAGTTAGGTCAACAAGTTCATAAATCAAAATGATCCAATCAAAAGTCAATAGGTTTTAATGTTCTAGTTCAACTCAAACAAACTAAATACCCAACCCAACTAGTTTTAGCCCAAATTGTTTTGGTTGATTTGGATTAATTTGGATTCGCAGATGAACTCTTACTCATGATCATCCCTAGTTAATCAAAGAAAATGAAAAAAAAATTAAAAAAAGAAACAAGTTGAATTCTAGTACTAAAAAGTTTACAAATGACACAACACACTAAGAAAATAGAAATTTTATAAATAAAGTGTTTCAACCTCAAGTCCAAAGGCATTGTTAGGATCCTCATATCTAAGGTATTGTTCGCTTAGGTGCTTAATCGATCGTCACAATTTTGTCCATAGTAAAAATTGTCTCGATGGGTTGAAAAGAGAAAATGTTTATAAAGGACCCGTGATCTAGCAATGTTAGATTTTGTGACTACCAAAACATAAAACAATAATAGATGTAATGATATAAGGTTTTGTTATGTTTACTTGTAGGAGAATGAATCATTTACCAGAAAAATTCTTGTTCAACTATCAATGTGTGCAAATTTTTTTGAATAAGCAACAATCATGCATGACAAGAGAAATTAGTATTTAATTCAGTAATTTGAGACCTAGAAAACACATGTAATCTATGATTAGGAAAAAAAATTACACTCATTTTTTAAAATTTCTTAAAATGCATTTAAGATGTAGCTTTTTAATTTCTTCAAACTATAAAATAAGTGGAGATGAGAGACCAATCTAAGCTGATAAAAGATAAAAACAGAAATTTAGTGGGAATACCTTAAAATAAAAAAATATATCTCAATTTTTATTTATAAATTGTCATCTACATAACTTTCTAAATAATAACTCATTAATTTAAGGTTATATAAGAATACTTATATCAACATATTAAGATCATCAATCCTGCAGTTTACACCGTTCCTAAAAAGTCAACACTTTTACGTCCAAGTATTCTTACTTTAGAAATCTAATCAAATCAAAATTACAAATTTTCGTTTTATTAAACTACATATAGCATCATGACTCACGACAACGTACTACGAAGCATACCCCAACGAAACTAGTTCAAAGATCTCTCCATCTAGGGCTGGAAACCGGCACAGTCGGTGAAAGGGGAACCGGAGAACCACCCCCCAACGAATTGAAGCATCCAAAAGTGACCGGCGAAAACGGTAGCTGAAACTCCGACTCCGAAGAAGAAGACGGCACCGAGTTCCGCAGAAAGCTGCGCATGTACGCCGAGACCGGCGACTCCGCGTGGACAGTGGGAAACGGAGGCAGAGGCGACGGAGGCGCTACGGCGAACTTTCCGGAGTTCGGGGGCGGAGGGCGGTGGCTAACAACCTGCGGTAGCGGCGGAGGGCGCAGGCGGTGGAGGCGAGAGGTTGCAACCGGTTTTGGCTGCGGGGTGTGACCGGGTGAGCCAGTCAGCTTTTGGACCATGTCCCTGAAATCGTTCTTGCTGATGTTGTAGACTTGTGGCTGAGACTCGGAGGGGAGAGCGTATTGTTTATTGAAGGTGTTGTTGTGAGTGAGGCTTTGAGAAGACTCAAAAAAAGTTGGTTTCTTAATGTTGTTGGGTTTGGAGATGTTATGTGAAAGCTTGTTGAGTTGTTTGAGATAGTGATCTCTGTTGGTAGTAGAAATAGTAGTAGGAAAAGATGATGATGAGTCTAAAGGAGATTCACAGTGTTTGTGATCCATTACTCTTTTTCTTTCTTACTCTAGGTGGCTTAGTAAAGACTAGAGAGACTTGAAGACTAAGGTGTATATATATGGCTGTACTAAGCAACAAATTCATATCCCCCTTTATTTAATTTTGTTGTTGATGAGAACTTTATCTTGTTAGAGAGACTTGAAGACGAAGATAGACTTCTAAGAGTAAGACAATATGAATCTATTTGGATACTAAGTATTTTCTAAAATTTTTCTAATGAAGTTTTTTTTATATTTCTGATAAAAAAAAATTCTCAAAAATTCTTTTGAATCAGACACCCATATGATATAAGTTATACGGGTGAGTTTTGTAGTTTGAGAGTTTTTTATATTTCCAATAAATCTGTATCTCACAAATTATAAGGGTGAGTTTTGTAACTTTATTGAGTGATGAAACTTGTTATAGTAAATTTTCTAGTAAATTTTCAAAATTTAACTGATTTAAAGTTATTATACAAAGACAAGGATATTAGTTAAGAAATTAAAATAATAAAAAAATTATTGAATATATTATCCATATTTATTTTATGTTTTCTTATAATTTTTATAATACTTTCTTCTTCTAATTTATTAATCAATATAGGGCCGGTTACCAAGACCCAAGTTTTTAATATATAAAAGAGAAATGTACATAGTACAAAGGAGACGTTGGTGGAAAATTAATTTTTTGGGGGCTTAAAGAATGCGGTCAAGTTATTCATCAAAGTGTTTGTTGCTAGTCACTAAGAATAATTAATGAGTAAAAGAGTGAGTGATGAAATTAATATCTGGGGAGAAAAGAAAAAGGAGACATATATGGCCGTTTGTTTTTCTTTTTAATAGATGTATAATGTAGATGAGGGGTCGACCTCATAAGAGGGCCGGTTAATAAATCATGCTTTGACTGTACGTTATACAACAAATTTGAATATAAAAAGTGATGTATACGTGTTCTTCTAAGTGCAGTCCAAATAAAATGTATACTTCAAAGTTCTAATAAAATTTCGTTTAATTTTAATATTTTGAACAAAAATTATAAATATACACTCATCGCACGAATTAATTAATATGAAGTTTTCTTTTGCGAGATAACTAACCTGAAATTATTTAACAATTTTTTATATCGAGTCTTGATTATGTAATTATATTTTGGAAGAGTATCTACACATATTCTACATCATTTATCACTTGTTTTATTTTCTCTATTTTTTTCTCCCCTTCTTCTTTCTACTTACATAATAGTATATTCCAAAATGGAATATAGTACTTTTATAAAAGCACTATTTAGTTTTAAAGTATATATAATTTTAACATCAGCATCTCATCATCATCATAATAATACAAAAGGAAATTCACTATGTAAAAACAAATGGAGGAAGAGAGGACGTTGCAGAAAATGATTTTTTAAAAGATTAAAAAGGTTATTTTGACAGATTTTCTTTCGTACTACAACCCAATTTCTTGAAAGAATCAAGTTTGATTGGGTAAAATTTAACTGCTAAATATATTGAAAGATCCGAAAACAAAAGCCATAGTTTTTCAATCCAAGTCATACAATTATGCACATATATTTTTTCATGCAAGTCTTTTTTTATTATTATAATATTGAAATTAAGTTATTTTGGTTGAAAATAATGATAAATCTTTCTTAGAAATTATAAATGTACAAGATAAATATTCTCCTTCTAATACAATTTATTTTATACTTAATGATTCAATTAGGATGCAAACCTATTAAATATGAAAAATTATTATATAATTAGAGATCACTACATGTTTAATTATAGTTTTAACTAATCTTTATGGCTCATACAATCAACATTTTCAATTCAGGATAAAAATTAATAACATCTAATGACATATCATGCAAAGATTAATTAGAGTAACGATATCCTAGATCATGTAATGATTTTTCAATACGAGAAAAGTGTGTTTGATTTCTTAAAAAATAGGCCATAGTGTTTTTGCAGAGTTTGTGGAGAAAATATTTTGATAGCATTTTTCTTTTCTTTTCTTGCATTATGTCATATTCAAAAGTAGAAAAAGAAAACACCAAAAGTTCAGATCAGAAAAATAAATTAAGAAATAGCTAATATTCTCCACGTCATAAAAACTTATATTAATTAAAAAGGAACTGGTCTGTTTCTATCTCCCATGATCTGAGAGAAGCAAACTAATGTGCATATTTGCTTGCAAAGAATGGAGAGCTTCTTTTTTTTATGGACAACTTTGTTCCCAACTGCCCATTGAATATTTGTCCTGAGTTAAATCTTCAATTGCTTACTGATAGACTTGGAATTCAATTGCTCATTGGTTTTTACTTTTCAGTGATCAAAAGGAAGAAAGAAACAGGGACTCGAAAGAAAGAGAAAATTAATTTAAAATTGTTTATTCTTCCATGCTCAAAAGTCTTACATTTTCAACAGTTTATTAAATTAATTATCGCTAAATAATATTACTTTTGGTTAATATATTGATAATCCACAAATAGTTTTGGATTTCTAAAGAAACAAGAAACATTGTAAACTGATATAAACTAATTAATATTAATTAATCTTGTCGAAGACTGGACGAAAAGGAAAAAGGAAGCTTGTTTATAATTTTAAAAGACTAAATCACTTTTATTTTAGATATTTTTAGTTTGTTATAATATATATACTCCTTCATTTTACTTTCTACGCAATTAAATAAAAAGGGAAAAATATTAATTGTAATTACCTTGCAAAATATATCCATAAAATAATCTAACTTTCTTAAATCAAACATAACATTAAGCTTTTAAGTAATTTATACATATTAATTTTAAATTAATTATACTTACTAATTAAAAAATAATAATACTTCCGACGGATGGATAACTTACTAATCGTTAACCAATGAAGTGTAGTGGAGGTCTCAATAACGTGCAGGAATATCCTAACTGTTCATCTTATCTGAAAGAATCTTTGAAGAGTTAGTCAACCTTTTCTTTTTCGTTGTGTGTCTTTTTACGTGCATTTTTCTGGTCTGTAATAGGTTCGATGTTCTTGATTTGTTTTTGTTTTTTTACTCCTTTAAAATAAAAATTATTAATTTTATAAGATACCATACATCAATAATTATTAAATAAAAAACTAAAATTAAATTATAACTAAACTCATAAAACATTTAAGGACGTATATAAGAGATTAGTTTTGGATGAAGTCGGGATATTTTTTAATTGAGAGTTAAAAATTAATCTCTTAGATATACATTCATTTAAGGAGTTGATAATTTTTAATAGATACTTTTATGAATACACGTTGTAAATAAAATCTTTGAACACATGCGTAAATGTGATCGATTAATTTAGCGTCTTCAACCACGGATTCATGTCCAATTTCAAGCAAATATTCATAATTTTTACATTTTATATGAATTTGGCGTGAAATTTAGAAAATACATACATTTAAACTATCTATTCAAACATACAGTTAAAAATAAAATTATTTATTAATTATATCACTTCACTTTAAAACTTTTAAAATTCATTACATAATATATATGTGAATTGAGTTTTCAAAGTTTATTGGCATCAACATGTTTTAAAATTCAACGAGATGGGAATTAAACTCATGTTGAAACAACCTTTATTGATTATATATAATTTTATTATGATTCTTAACTATTAAAATTAAAAATATATTTTACCTTCTAAATTACGTGAGGGAAATTAAATCCATTTTTACAAGTTGGAGCGAGTGATTCACGGGGCGAGTATCACTGTGTCAGTTTCAGTCACCGACAAGACCCTCTGGTTAGTCAAACTTGCTACAGTACACATTCTAATAATGTTTTGAAGCTTGCCTTGGTTGTTATGGCCCTCAGGATCTGGCCACCGCACATAATAAATAGTAGTAATATTTAGATTCAATTCAACCATCTATGCCCATGGTCAATGATATATGATATAGAGTGAATAGGATAGCCACATGCAAAAAGATAAGAAAAACTAGAATTTTAATTATTTTCTGCTCAACCTTTTATATGTTTTTTTGTTTAAATATATTTTTTATTTTTAATAAATAAATATTTATTTATTTGTTTTAGATTAAGTTTTTAATAAAATAATATTTTTATTTTTTTCTTGATATTTTATTTTAATTTATGATAAATTAGTTAATTTTATATTTATTTTTTCATAAATTAATAAATTTTATTTTAGTCTCGACTAATAGTAAATGAATTTTTTTATCTAAAAGATAAATATAAAATTTATTAATTTATAAGGGACTAAAAATAAGTGTCAAGAATCAACAATAAAATTATTATTTTATTAAAGACTTAACTTAAAATAAAAATTATTAAAAAATAAACATTAAAATCAAATATTTATGGGAATAAAAATATATTTAAGTATTATTTTTAATTTTCTAAAGATAATGCTAAGATATTCGTGCTCTTAAAACATCAATTTTTTTAATTTGAATATCATCTTTTATTTTAAATAACTTAAAAAGAATTTGTCATTGATAGACAAACCCGTTAATATACTTGGTATTATGAAAAGTTTAGTATCATATTTCTTAAAAAAACAATTTCACCGGTTACTAATAGATCATGAATATAGATAAAGAGTAAATTATATTTCCCTTCCTAAAAGAGATGCTGCCTCTCCAAATAAATATGAGTATTACACTACTCTCTCCTATGTTAAAATATAGAATTAATTACATATTCATCTTTTGAGAAATGCAAGCATTACACTGTCACTTCCTTCTTATGTTAAAGTATACACTATAATGTACTCTATTTAATTTAACATTGCTAAAAATATTATTTATAAGATTTTAAAATATATTTTAAATTAAGCTAAAATTATGGCATTAAGCTTCTATATTTTCCACCATAGACCCAACTCATGGTGCCACCCTTAAACGCGCCATGTACACCAAAAATCACTACCATTAAACTTGGGAGGCGATGAGGAGGACACATATGGTATACGACTCGCTGTCCGTGTTGATGTCGCTGGAGGATAAATGAGGCATGGCATCGACAACAAGGAAAAGTTGCCACTGAATATCAATGAGGATTTATTCATTTTTTGAATTGAGTTATGTGTGGTTGGATTGTACGTGTAAATATGTGTAAATATATGTTGACATTCATTATCTTTTTAGAGGCATGAGCCCCAATGGAGATCCTATAATGACTAGCAATTGGAATGGAAAAAAGGAAAGGGGGTAAGAGAATGGAAAAAAAGGGATGAAATAAAGGATGTAAGAGAAGCAATGAAGGATGGATGAAGGGAGATAATAATGAAATATTTCTTTACCAATAAGTTTGTGAGGAAGGGGCAAAAGCATGGAGGAGGAGAGGAGAGGCAGAAAAGAAAATTATTTTTATTTTAATCTTTATAAAAAATATTGATGATACATAATAATTAGTTATGTGATCTTTACGTCATAAATATAATAATATAGCATGGTGATGTCACTAAGATTATGATATGACATGTTGATCTATAATCATTTTAATTGTCATGTTATCTATTTGTTAATAGAGATTAACAATTTTTTTTTATGAATTTTGAGTTCAATAATTCATGTTTATCAAATTTATCATTATTCTTACATAAAAGTTTTTTATGTTAGACATTAAGTTTTAGGCGAAGAACTCTTAAGAATTATTCATTTTTTTATGCAAGTAAAATTAAAAAACTCAAATTAAATTTTTCATTATTAGAATAAAGAATAACAAAAGTTCTTACATCTAGAAGAAACCTATAAAAAGTAATTGAAAAATCTAAAATTGATTCTTTCATTAAAGATATTTTAAGACAATGATCAAAATTAAATAAGTTGAAATTTTTAAGAATTACAACCTAAAAAAATTCAATGAATAAAATAAAAAAATACAAAATTGCATGAACGAAAAATATATTTAAACTCATTTTTAAATTATCATTACTTTTTGAGGAGAGATAGGAGCAAGAAAATACGTTTATTAACTTAAATATCGTCACATTTTTTTCTTGTTTCGAAAATAATAAAACTTTGTATCATAAAGATCCTCGTATGATAAATTAAAAATATTAAAAACTTTAAGAAATAGTTTTATAAACATGTACTTAATGACGTTATTTCTCTAAAATGATAATTTTTATATTGGGAAAAGTTTTATTAAAGTCAAACATGAAAATGTTTTTTTTCTTACACAAAACATGAAAATCTTTGATTCTTGGAAAACGTGTATATATTTTTAAGAATATTTATGACTAACTGATAGAGCAAGGCATAAATTAATGATTTATTTTTTGGATATAATTGACATGCTTTTTTTGTCTAATTTTGACCTCATGTCTGAGATTTGTGATTTTGGGCCTAATTGAGCTTAAATGTTAAGTTTTATGAATTTTTACTAATCTTGACATTGCTGTCTTGCAGGACATAACTTTATTTACTCAGATTTGGATGATTCAGGGCTTGTAGGAAAGCTAAGATGGATCTCATCAAATTTGTTTCTCATAAGCTCAAGCCAATTCTGATGTTTTGGGGGTCAAAATAGAGCTTCAAGTCGCTGCCCTTGCACTTGATTTTTTCTGTTTGAGAGTTTTTCTTTTAGCATTTTGAGCTTAGCTCTTTATTCGGAGCCCTATTCCAGTTTGACATTTGTTTTCTATACCTTCACTATTGAGTCATCTACGTTCTATTTTATTGTATTTTGAAAAGTCCATTTTGAAATGTAAATTTACATTTTGAAATAGACATTCCAAAATACAATAAAAGATCCATGATTCAAATAAGGGATGCAGGATTCAATGCCTTACCATTTTTATTAATTTCTTAAGCAAATAATTATGTGGGCTTTAAGGATATTAGAGAGGCCCACGAATTTTAATATTCGTTTTGTAATAAAACAGTGTTGGGGAGATCTTGTAACTTTTTTCTTACATTTTTCTAAATTTCATATATAAGTTTCTCACTTCTGTCCCTTCTTCCTTCTTCTTCACCTTTCTAAATTATAATGTAGTTTAAGATGAATGGTAGAATACACAATATGAACAAATATAATAATTAGTAAAAAATGTAATTAAAACAATTGATCTATAATTTAAAAATTATAAATGCTCCAAAATATTTTTTATCAATAAAATTAAATTAAAATTTATATAAAAATAACATATAAACATGGTCTATTTACATTATTTTATTTTATCAACTATTTAATAGATAATTTTACTAAATACTTATAAAATAAATTAGCTTAACAATTTTAAATTACTAACCTTTTTTTAGCTTTTAACTGACCTTTCAATAAATTTGCTAAACATAGTCATTATTTATTGTTTATCATTATGTGTCATTTCAAGTTGATTATTAGATTTTTCTTTATTTTAAAACTACATTTGAAAGTTGAAAAAATAAATTAAAAACAAAAACTAATAAATTAAATCAAAATGTATCATAAAAATTAATCAAAAGACATATTTTAGTTGGTTGAGCAAAATAAATGAATTATTATAAATTTTTTAGTACTTATTTTCATTTCTTTTGAGAGAAAAAATCATAAAAATCAAATTTTCTTGGTTGAAAATTGATATTTCATTTTAAAAGAAACAAAATCAGAACAAAAACAATATTAAATATAAGAACCAAATCTAATAATGGTATAATTTATCAAACAGGCAGAAATTAAACATTTTTATATAAAGATTAAAATATATTTTTTTATCACTAAATATATAGATCAATTCATATAAGATTATTTTCCCTATCAAGTAAGAGGATTTGTGATAATTTTGGAAGGTTATACTATATTGGTAAGATTCGAATCTAGTTTCTTGTGGGATTTTCATACGATAATTATCATAGGAACAAAAAATGCCGGCAAGATCTTTGATGATTGAAAATAAATAAATATTTTTTCTTATAATTATAAGAACTTTCAAAAAAATTAATAATTAATAATATGAAATATAGGTTTTTTTATTAAAAAAATCTAATATCTTCTTGATTGTGAATATTTTAACCGAAAACCTTACACAAATATACATCACAGGGACACGAACTTGAACCGTTTTAGGCTTTTAGCTTCTCTGAGTTCTGACCTACAACACTCTCCAATCCCCTCTTGTGTGTTGTAGCCGCCCCGTGACCATCAATGGCGGAAACTGCTGCCGACAAATCTCAATCTCTCGCCGAGGTACTCTTTCTTTCTTCCTTCATTTCCCTTCAATCTCTTTTCCCTTTCAATTCCGCTTCCAAAGTCTTCGTTTTCGTTCCAGTTCCTTTTATCTTATCAATTAATTGGAAATTACAAATCAGACCCTGATTTAGTTTATCCACAATCTAGAGTACTTTTGAACTAAATCTTAATTGGGTTTCAACTGTACAATTTTTTTTCTTTGGTAGGATAGTGTCTTTGAAGTGCTTCTAGTGTATGCAATTAAAATTTTAAATTTGAGCTTAATGCAATCAATCCATGACAGTTTCTGATCTGTTATATCTACCGAAAATTCTAAGCCTGATCTATGTCATGGGCGCGAAGTTAGGTCTCTATATGTGCCAATTAACGTTATTCTTGGGTATTTTGTTTTAGGTTTTGTTAGAATTGGATTTATATTAAGAGAATTGATGTTTAAAAAATTGGTTTATGTTTGGGAATAGTTTAAAAATGTGTTTAGAAGGATTCACTTTTGTTTGGATGATAATGTAATATCAATTTTGAACAGTAATTATTGATATGCTTTTGTGGGTGTCTATCAGTTTTGTCAACGGTAAAGCGGAAGATTTTCAATTATCTCAAAATCAATTCTACTAAGAATGATTTTGAATGAAAAAAGGTCCAAACATGAGTAAATACTGTTGGAATGAATTTTATCTGCTGCAATTGGGATTTTGAATCAACCAATCTGGCATTAATCTTGCATTTCATTGTTGTACTTCAATGTGCTGTTTATTTTATATTGCTTATATTATGAGAATGACAAATGTAATTGATACTCCGAAGACAATACAACATTAGGGATTTTGCAAGTTATATGTATGTATGTATGTATGTGTGTATGCATAGTCGTTTAGTATATGGCTATAATGAAGTTTCCAGCTCGCTGTGGATGATAAATCATTTATATGAATTCCAAGTCATTGACATTTGAATCTCCATAGATAGAATTGCCGAGGTATGATGTGTTGCTTGCTTATATCTTTCCAGACAGGTAGTGATGACCTTTTCCCTGAATTTCCTCAGCTCAATGTATAATGTTTTATGCCTTGAATTTATTTATCACTATGATGGTCGGTCTTCTGTTGTCATATAGAGTGTAAGATGAAGATAGTGAGTGACAAATGTTTTCTTGACTTGCAGGAATATTATGTGAATGACAAGCAAACAGCTGTAGTTGAAAAAGCTGTTGAGGTCAAAGAAGTTGAAAACCCAAAGGTGGCTGCTTCTGAGGAACCAGTTGCTGAGAAAACTGTGGAAGAAACAACTCCTGTTGCCCCTGCAGTTGCTCAGGAAAGCAGTGAAGTCGACCCTCCTCCTGCTGAAGAAAACACTGAAGAGCAAAGTACTGGAAATGTTGAAGAAAACTCTGGCAATGAAGATGTAGCTGAAGAGACCCCTGAAATTAAGGTAACATTTATTTAATTGAATCACTCTTCTAGAATTGGTACTTGAGTGCATGATAAGCAAGGTTGATATACCTTCCTTCAATTTGTTTATATTTATGCTATTATTTTCCAGCTTGAAACTGCTCCAGCAGATTTCCGTTTTCCAACTACAAATCAAACCAGGCATTGCTTTACCCGATACGTTGAATATCATCGGTGAGTCATACTTGGTTTCCTTTTATTTCCACTGAGCTCATTGTTCACACTTCACACACACTATTTGGTTATTTTAATCTTCGAAACTCTTGTGCAGATGTGTAGCTGCTAAAGGAGAAGGTGCACCAGAATGTGACAAGTTTGCCAAATATTATCGTTCTCTTTGCCCTGGTGAATGGGTATGTATTTTAGCATTGGACATTGTTGATTATCTGCTAAGCACTAGGGACTTCTTGTCCAATGAGATATATTTACTGACATTTCTTTTTGCTAACATAAGATTTCCATCCGTTTATGGTCTTATTGTATTTTTTTGGCTAAAATATTTTATTCGTCCTTATAACTATCAAAATGTTCGAAATCCGTCCTTGCACAATTTTTGGTCTTTTTTATGTCCTCACAAAATTTAAATGTTACTTTTTGGCTCGGGTGTAGATTTGGTTACCCAAACCTACATTGGAACCGAGGTGACAGTTTTTTCAAACTGATGTAACCGATGTAAAAATTCCTCAGTTCTGCCGGAGACATAGCAGCAAAACCAGTGCCCCCCACCACCAAACAACCTACACATTCTCACCAATCCCACCTTCTCAGAAGCTGCTGCCGCTTGGCATTGGTAAGTAATCGTGCACCAAAACTCCTAAAAGAATCATACAAATATCACATTAATACTATTGAATGAGGGAGTGAGCGAGAGAAAGATAGTCCATTTAAAAAAGGTGTTAGATTGCTTTTGATTCAAACATTCAGATTCACATGCAACACCTAAGATAAATCCAACAGAAAAAATGAGACCCTTTTGATATGAAAAGATCGGTGAGTAACGAAAACCCAGGAAAATTGGAACTTATCTATTATTCAAACTGATTTGAATCCTTAACAATTTTTTTTTCATAGTTACATCCATTACAAAGGAAACCAACCCAGAATCCTCGAGATCCAACTTAAAATAAAACTTGAACCAACAACCCAAAAGATGAAACAACAAAGACTCATTGAATCTTATTTTGATAAGAACAAGAACCAAAACATTCAAAGAAAAATACAAGGATTCAAAAAGACAAAGAATGCAACTTTCATTTGCCTTTGTTCCACAACACCTGCACCCCACATTGCCAACCCACAACCATCCTCTCTGCAAAACCACCATGCTGCACTCCTCGGTGCCACCGCCCTCCTCTCTGACGTTCACCGTGGCTTTCAGCGCTCACCTCAATGACCAGATCCATGTGACACGCAACCTGCACACAAAAGTCGCAAATCGATGAAGGAAATTGAGGGATTTTTGTGATCCACCCACGATGACGCGCAACTCCCTTCTCCTCAGACAGAGATGGCGTTGGTGTTGGTGCTGGGAAGAACGATGGTCCGCATAGAGGGGTTTGTATCCACAGAGATAGAGAAATAGTTTTGACATATATCAGTGTACAATTGGCCAATGGACTTATGTGCATAGGTATCAGACATGTAGGTTCGAATAAACAGATTTAAAATTTGCAAGGACAATAAACAGGTAAAAAATTTTGTTGGGATGGATTTTGAACATTTCGATATTTATAGGAACAGAAAATATATTTTATCCTTTTTTTTCTTCATGGAAATGAAGTTACATCTTTTACTAGTAATGTAAGTTGTTGTAAAGAAATTTCATCTGGTATGCCGCGACAATTTAGCATTCTTTTGTTTTTTATCCACTTCTCATGATTCAGGCTAAATAGAAAAGTATTGAAAGATAGACATTGATATCTGGGAAAAATGACACTAGAATAACAACCTTAGTTATTAAATATGTAAGGCTGCTTTATGGAGAGGAAGATTTCCTTGTTTTTGTGTATAGAGATTAGAAGGTAGTTCTTTAAGTTGTGGTTAATGTTCCTGTATATTCGTAGATGCCTGATACTTTGGACACTCAGTTTTAATTTCTAGATGTTTAATTTCTATCAGCTAATCTCATCTCTTTATCATCTGTAACATGTTATTCCTTCCTCCTTTAACTCGTGGCTTCTTAACCTCTTGAATTCAGTTTATGAGATCTTTGAGATGTTCAATATTTCATCTCAGATAAACCATGCTTCAATTACTTGATAAAGTACTTCATATGAAGATCTTCTAAGTAGGTAAAATGGTAGAGTCTTGGCTTAGGTGGCTTGGGCAATATGTAAAGACCTATAGAAGATCTAGTAAGGAGAGTAGATCATAGGGAAGATAACTCTAGCTAAAGAGTAAGTTGGGATATTACCTATTGTAGAAAATACGGTAAATCTTGTCGTAGGTGGTTTGGGGATTTGCAAAGACCTATAGAAGCTCTAGTTAAGGAGAGTAGATCATATGGAAGATAACCCTATATAGCTAAAAGTAGAGGGGAGAAACATCATGTGATTTGATCCATGTAGTTGACCCCAGTTAGTAGGAAAATGCTTAGTTTTTTGTTGTTGTTGTTAAAGTTTTAAACACTTTAGGAGAAGATACTGTCTGATATATTTAACACAACTAGTGCATAGTGATCCGAGCTGGCTTATATATTTGCTTAAATTGATTTTCACTTCCCACATGTGGGAGGGCTAACCTCAAGTTTCACATTTAGAACCAAAAAGTGAGTTACTTGGCTAACCTGAAGTTCAAAATTATCATGGCTAGTATTTACAGTAACTTGATATTTCAAATAGATGCTTGATGAATACATTTCATTAGCAGTTACCACCAGGTCAAATACACATAATTTTGATTTCTTTTTCATTTCTTCTTTTTCCTAATGGCTTGTGCAGACATTTCACAAAAAAATATTATTTCTTGCTACTACCAATCTTGAAATTGTGCATATCTGCAAACAGCTTGTTTTGATTACTTTGTCTATGCATCAGGTTGACAGATGGAATGAGCAAAGGGAGAATGGAACATTCCCAGGCCCGCTGTAGGTGGTGCATATCTGAAATGGCTGCACAATTCGTTTTGCAGTATTATATTTTTAATTGCTAGAGATAAACTCCCATACATTTGGGGAATGTACGCATTGGCCTAATAAGAAATTTTGGATATATGTTTGAACTAAGCTTGAGTTATACAATTTTCAGGAAAACGCTTCTGGTGAAAATGTCCAGAGATATATGCTATGATTTAACTGGATTCTTTACGCTGAGGGATTGCTAGTTCTTTAGTTTTCTATAAATCCCATCCCCCTCCTCTCCGGAATTCAAGATGAAATCAATGTTACTTTAGAAAGAAAAAAAATGGTTATTTTTCAAACATGCATAAAAATGGATTTAATGTAGTTTTTGTTTAACTTTGGAAAACATTTTTTTTATTTGCTTTTATAAAAGAGTATCGAATATTTGGAGAAATGATATATCCTCTCCCCCTCGAAAAGAATATTCAAACAGTATGCTTGGATGTGGAAAGGAACTAGATGGAATGAAGAAAGTAGGGTAGAAAGAAGAAAAGAGAAACTTAGTAAAAATGAAAATTGCGTATTTGTCCAATATTTACTAAATTTATCCAAATTTTTTTTACATCGTTTTAGTTTCAATGCATGGGTCTTAGTTTCAATATTCAATAAAAAAGAAAAATCTTTTTTTTACTGAATTAAAAAAACTAAAATTAGTAAATATTGGACAAATACATCGTTTTAACATGATTAATAACCATTCTAACTTTAAAAACATTGCATAAAAGGTATAAAGTGAAAGATGAAAGTTGGTTTAAAGGTAGGATTTAAAATATTTAAATGTATATTAATAATAATTTATGGTTTGAAATTAAGACCATGTATAATATTTGATTTAGCTTTTTGTGTAAACTTTGAATATGAAGAACCTATGAAATAGTAGTTTAGTGTTATTTTTTTTGACTGAATATATTTTAGTGTTATAACATTATAATGTTTGTTTAATATTATTTATATATATACAATTATTATTAATTATAATTTGACTATGATTAAACATTGAATCTTAAACCATAATTATTTATATATGTTCATGATAAGGTTAACATTTATCTAGGGATAAAATTTGAAAACTAATATTAGTATATTTGCATTAATTCAATTTTAACCATGAAAACTAAACCAAATCAAATAAAAAGTTACAATTTTTTCAATTTTCATTAAATATATATAGTTTTCAAATCAGTGTTTTCACTAGTTTAATAACCATTCCAATTTTAAAATTAACGTTGCATAAAATATTATAAAGTGAAAGATGTAAGTAAGTTTAAAGGAAGGATTTAAAATATTCAAATGTATAGCGAATCTTTAACGGTACTTCTATTACTTCTGTTTTAGAGGATCGGTACTTCTATTACTAATTATAATTGATTAATGTTCTATAGAGAAAAAATAGTAGTTTTTTTAAGGGAAAAAAAGAGAGTACTTAAGCTGCTTATTTCATTTGTTTTTTGGAGAAATGCTTATTTTAATACAACAAATATCTTATAATGTACTAGCAAAATAGAAGACTCTGACCAATAGAATATGTATGGTCCCTAAAATTGGGGACCATTGAGGATTGTCGCAGTTTTTTTCTCTTAAAAATAAAACCGAATGGACCATAGGTGAGACTCCGTGAGAGAATTAGGGGACCATTGAAAATAACAGATTATCAATGGATCTTAATTTTGTTAGCCCCACTTGATGAAAAAAAGCGTATTTTTCTAATTATAAATAAAAATAAATTCAACACTGAGTAATGAGTATTTATACTTATAGTTTCATCTGAGATTAGACATATAATATAAGACAGTTATGTATTGACTAATTTTTTTTAATAAGAAATTGGAGTCTACATTATAAAAATACGAATATATATGTTCATAAGGTTAACATTTATCTAGGGATAAAATTTAAAAACTATATATAGGTATATGTGCATTAATTCAATTTTCAACATGAAAATTAAACCAAATGAAACAAAAAAATACAATTTTTTTTCAATTTTTTATTTTATTTTCAGTAAATAGTTTATTTAATTTTTGGCTCTTTTAGCGCGTATATGGAAATAGTTAACAATGTGATTTATCAAGATGCAAAAATTGAAACTAGTAGCTTCTGAAAATTTGTCAACTTTATCCAAAAGCATTTCCAAACACGCTATTAATCAGTTTAGTGGTTTGTAACAAATTTAGATCGTTTTGTGAACACTCTTAATTATCTCACTGCATGTGCATGAATAATTACATAGAAGCTCAAAGTTTCAGGTTAAAAAACAAAAGGAGAATAATTAAAAACAAGTCAAAACTTGAAATTCAAGATCTGTCTTGAGGAGGAGGAAGATAATATGGTACTACCATATATGTTTTACTTTTACAATTTGAGTTTGGTAATGTCGATCTTTGGCGGAGGATATGTATATGCCTCATAGTTGATTTGTTGGCCCAAGGTACTCAGTTTAGTGAAAGTGGTTATCAGATCAACCTGAAAAAAAGAGAGTAAAGAAACCAAAGAAAACAACAAGTGAATTTCAAACCAAACAAAAGCTTCAGGACCTTCATTGCTGTCCATGTATGGAGCTATTCATAGATAAACTTACCTCATAATCTGTCTGAGAGACTGTTTCACGGCTCCGTTGGTATTTCTGAACCCATGGAGCAACATCAGGATCACTGGCCAATAAGGTTTCTGTTGCATTTTGATCAGGACCTAAGAATGCAGATAAAACAGCCAGCTGACCAAAAACACGAGGAAATGAATTAGTAATATCAAGTTATCAACTTCCCTTTTATGGTATGTGGAACATTAAAGGATGTATGCTTTTTTTCCAATTTATTTTTACCCTCTAACCTCCTTTTTGCATTCCAAAAGTCTGCAACAGTGTGTATTAAAAAGATACAATAAGAAAAGTAAAAACACAATGGATCTATGAAGTGTTCATTAAAAGGTGGGAAGGAACAGCTTGAGCGAGAAGATGTAACTTGCAAGGATAACAGCTAGTCCAAGAATAAGGTGACAAGAATGGCTTAAGGACAATTTGTTAGTATATATGAACATTTGTATGGCCATTGACTGGTAAAACCAATGAGTCATGGAACAAAGGTCAAGGGGTATCTTCTCACTTCCACACGGTTTGAGTTAAAATATGCAAAGCCAAAAAGATGCTGCTTTTTAAAGCATAATCATCAATTTTTCATCATATAGCATTATAGTTCCACAGACTTGTATGATCTGGACAAATAATGGTTTGTTTAATAGAGAACCCACTAGAGTGAAAATGTCAAGACTTGCTTTTGTCATTTCACCTTATTTATTTAGTTTTGGATATGAAACTCCTTTCATCTTTTTAAAGCCACACTGAAGAGGGAAAAATACTGATGCCAGGCTAAGATGAACTTTGCACTTGCAGCATATAAACCATGATTTCAATTTCCACTCTGAGCTGTGTACATACATCTTTGATTGTATGTATGACTTACTACATTTCAGTTAGCAAAAACAGCGATGAAATATGTTAAGTACCTGGCGAGGACCAAAGCCTACAGCAACAAACTTGTCTTTCATTTCCTGTACACTTGCCTTCTCCCATATTGGAACTCTTCCCTCTGGATCTGGGTCTTGAGCATCAGCCCTACCAAATTGTCTATCGAACAAACCCCACTGTTCCACAATAAAAATTGCATGCATTTGCGAATGAGTAAAGATAGTATTAAGCATATTATCGAACAAACCTACATTTGAGGATTGTTACCATAGAGATGTTATTAAGCAGATTATAAGTAAAGAATATGCAAACCTGCCCATTTGATCCATATGCATTGTACAGTGTTTTCCCTTTCTCCTCTTTTCCACCGCATTTGCGAATGGCAGCAGCTAAAAATGTAGCCTTGGCGGCACTTTGCGCTACAAAAATCAAGTCAATGAAGTCAGGGGAATTAGAACATACCTTCACAATTTCTACCCACCATAGTCACAAATAATTTTCAAATAAATAGTTATATTTAACAGACATAGAATATACATGTGAAACAAGTATTGTTAATAACTATAAAGCATTAACTAGGTGATGATAAAAAGTATAACCTGCAATGTGAATCAGATCTGCATAGGAAATGGGTCCACCTTTGGAATCCGAGTCTATTTCCTTTTTTGCTTCCTCTAATAAATTCAAGGCAGCAGAAAGCCCTGTATTTTCTGGTCTACCTATTTCTGAGCTTCAGGCAGAATTAGAAAAATAAAAAGGAGAAAATATTATGATTATTACTTATTAGTAAGTAATGAAGTAAAAATTTCTGATGCACCCAAGTGAAGGAGACCAGAAATTGCTAGTGAAACTAGAAATTTAAGATACACTACTAATAAATAAGAAAGCACAGCTTCCAAAGTAAAAAAAAAACCTTCTAAGAAGAGAGAGAGAAAACCTAGAAAAGTAGGAGAAATGGATGCAGCTCAGTGTACCTTATTTAGTAGACAAACTGTTCTATAAAGAGAATTAAAAAATCCACCTACGGTTATTTGTTAACATCATTGAATGTAAATTATTAAGGGGTCGTTTCTTTTGAGAAAACATTTTTTGTTTGACTTTATTTCCTTTTTTCAGAAGTTTGTATAGAAAACAATGAAAACAACTTTTCGTAAAAATAGAAAATGAAAACACAAAACATTTTCTCAAATCAAATGCCCCCTTAGGTTCTATTAGTTATAGGGTACAATCTCATGAATATCAAACCCAAAAAGAAGTACCTGAACCGTATAGAGCCATTTGGACCTCCCGATTTTGTTGCCTACAAACTTAAGCATCTGCTAATCAGTACTCATTTTAAATGATGGAAAACAACTATGGAACAGATGCACACACTTGTGTTTTTCTCACCTTATCATAAGTCAAAGCATCATTTAGAGCCAATTTCAGTAAGGATGGAATAAGATCAGGAGTTCCCTGAAAAGCAGTCCTATGTCAAATTACATTATATCCATAATAGGAGTTGGATAATTGTATAGTCAATTTTTACAGTTAAATGCAAGTCAAATATTATACCTTTATGGCTGTAAAAAGTGCTTCCTTAATCTTAGCTGTAAGAATAGAAAGAACTAACTCAGCTAAGACGAGAGATTAGTTGAATTTGACATGACTAAGTCACATGAACATGTAAACCTAAAGGATCTTACATTGAAATTCAGAACGCTGTCTGCGCTGTATCAAGTCAGCAGCATTAGCCATTTCAACAAGTGATCCGGAGCTACCAATCAATTCCTGAAAACAGATACAACTGACCGAGACTCATCATTACATCAATCTTATCCACTAAGTACATATTGCATTAGATACTCAAAAGAACAATGATGCTATACGAAAACAGAAAAACAAATATGAAGAGCCACTGGATTCCATGTTGACTGTAAAAGTTTGGATTAATAACGAGGCAAATCTAATGGAGCAACATGTTAGCCTTCCTACTTGAACTACTTTGTGATGGTAACATAAAACTTGGAATAAAAGAAAAAAAAACACACATAAAACTTGATGGCTTTTGTTAATTTCACTTGGACTTTGTCCTGAGACTTAGTCGTGCAAGATTTTGCAAAATTATCTCTAAATAATAGAAACTGAAACGCTGGAAGCTATGGGAAGAAGAGATGTTCGTTTGTTCAAGGATGAGCTAGTGCAATCTTGAGATTCTTGACGTACAAATCCTTAAAGAGAATTGAAGGTATATCAGATTTGTTTTATAATAAATGAAACAGGGATCTTTTCAAAGACAACTGCTGGACCTATCTTTAGAAGATTATATTACATAACAAAATTGCAAAGAAAAATGCCTAAGAAGTAAATCTACTAAAGAGCCAACGACTTTGTCCTGATATGAGTTGCTGCATTTTTTTGGCTAAAACCACTTTGATGAGACACTTGAAAAGGCTATGCACTATCTTAATCCAAATGAGTCTAGAGCCTAGTGGAATGTCTCAAACACTTCCAAAAGGTCTTGTAATATTCAAATATTGTAATAAAAAGTGAGGCCTCCAGATCAATAAGCTATCTTTTGGAAAATATATTATTAGTCATTAAAGGACAGGCTTTTCATTTGAATTTTGTCTTTGTGCAGCCATAAAAAGAATCTGGAATCACTGCATTTTCTATAAATGGTCAGCTCCTTGGACAGGATAAAAACTAACTAGAATTTTTTTTTTTTTCACAATAAAGCTTCTTTGAAGAGTCAATCTTCTTCTACTCATTCAGTTAGTTAGTTGAATGCATTTACCCTAAAAGAGTGTTCAATCTTTCTTAATCTCTTGTAAAGTTGAGTGTGGGTGTTTAATCAAGCATGTATGATATAGATTGGGTTATTATCTAGTTAAGTATTAGTTAGGGATTTTGGTTAAGTTTAGATTTAAGAATTTTGTCTCGTCTTTTGATTTGATTAGTTTCGATTTTATTTTTTCAGATATTATTTGATTTGTTGGTCTATGTATCATAAACCTCAACCAGCTTTGGTTATTGAATGATATTTGATGTTTCCATATGTAGAGAGTATCTGAAATTGGGTTCAAGAAGCACTCAGTCCTAGAGGAGTACTCTAAGCTTAGCAGGAGAGTACCCTGCCAAGAGAATTCCATATGAGTTAGAGCTAGGGATATTGGTTCGAGAGTGACCGCGGGGCTAACGGTGAAGAGTTATGGTGCAACTAATTGTTAAGGCTAGATGATTCAAAGACTACTAAGTTATTAGATAGTGGAAAAACCTCACATTGGGTGTGGACTAGATGTAGCCTCCATGTTAGAGATCAAACCTGCATAAAAATCCTTGTGCAAGCACTTTCTTCCATTTCCCTCTCATTTTTTGTTTGATTGGTTGCTCTTGTTTGTTGTTGGGTGAAATTTTTATTTTTGTCTTCTGACATCTGATATCTCATATGGCACAGATAAGAAGCTACTTGCCAGCCATCTGTCTTTTATCAGTGGTGTTTTGCTGTGTTAAACATCTTATAGGTATACGAGCTACCTAACTGACATCTGAATCTTGTTAATTACTTTGTTATTAAGTGACTCATTCTCTACATAAGCTAAAGCTATATTATAGTTACCAGTATTACACTTACAGCTAGTTTTTTGCGAAAGTCGTAATTGTCCCCCCCCCCCCCTCGCCCCGGCTCCCTCCTTCTCAGATCTTCTTTCAACAATACAATGGGTGCGAACTTTTTGCGTATATAATTAAGCCATTAAAGCCATAGGTGTTAGGGCATATGAAATAGATATCCCTGGGTCATTTGACAGAGCTTCAAATATGGTAAGGAAAAGAAACAGAGAACAAAATAAAGATAACATTGTTTCAAGACCAGAATTAACATTTGCAAGCATAACAACCCCACCAATGTTAAGTGAGAACAAATTTCCCACTAGTGAATTCATGTAAAAATATGAAATCATAAGAATATGAACTTAATGGTTGTACAAATAATGATTCTATTTATATTAGTAAAGCATATTCATCAGATGGAAAGGGTAAAAACAAATAAAAAGAGAAAAACTTATTATAAAATTGTAGCAGAATGGCTCTTACCAAGCCAACGGTTGCCCCAGCACATTTAAGAACATCTCTCCTTCTCCAATGGAACGGCTCCCCATCACTAACATCGCTTATGGTTTTATTACAACAAATGGACACCTAAGAACACATTGTTGAACAAACAAAGATTATAACTTATAACTGACTTAACGACAAGTAAGAAACAGTATAAGTTAAAATGATCGAGTATTGGAGATATAAGGTAGATTCGATGGTTAGGGGAGAAGGAAAGAGGAGAAACGTCGTGATTCGATCCCCTCTGTTAACAAAACTAACAAACTAACATTTCACGACAAAAAAAAATGGTGTATTTCTTTGTCATATCAATGCAAAATTCCAGAGCCATTTCCCATAATTCATTCACAATGCGACATAACAGCATCCATGAACTTGCATGATTTGCAACTGCATTGTATGTGTGTTGAGAGACACAAGTAAAGCAAAGAGGAAACTTACTGAACGAGGTTGGTATCTGGTGGAGGGTGGTGTATCATAAGCAACGAGTGGAAGCAGAGAAGGGCAAGTTGAGAGGAAGGAGACACCCATTGCTGCAATGTAATCACAGCTATTGTTGTTCGGTGTCTCTAGAGAGAGAGAGAGAGAGATGCAAAAGCAGAAAAGTGGAAGCTTTTCAAGTTATGTGGTGGAGTGTACAAGGTCACCCATGAACATGATATACGTTATCCAGAGAAATCTGTTAACTATTGGATTGTCTCATATCTGACCCAATCCTCACAAATATTTGACCCAAACTATGTTACTGCCGACTAAAGTCACTAAACTTAAAGTCTTACATGACAAATTCCAATATGAATTAGTTTGTTTGGAGTTATCCGGTGAAGCACTGGTTAAGATTGTAGAATATAATATTTAAAAATCGTTGGATCAGATTTATTATTTGAAATCAGTTAATAATTTTAATTTTATTTATAATTTACAACAGTTATAATTATATTTTTCAATTGATTAGTACCAATTAATGAATTATGATTACTTAGAATATATGATGATCCTATCATAATAAATCCTTCTACTAAAAAAGAAACTGTTCATTCACCATTAACATTGGGTTTGTTCCTCAATTTTTTATCTCATTTCTTTATTTTCCTTTTATCACATTTAATTTTTGTTATGATATTTGTTTTTTTTTTATTACATTTCTTCTTGTATGCTTTTTCATATCTTAATTTTTTTCTAGATCTGCATCAACAACACCTACCGCAACCGTAATGCTCAAGACTTCTTCTCCTTCGCCCCAAACCATGTCTTTCGCACTTTGATGTTACTTTTCGATTTCCTCTCACTCACATCGCCACCGCCACGAGCCCCTTTTTCCCCTTCTTCACCAACAACAAAAACAAATAGTCAACCCCAAACACCACGTACACCCAACAAAAATACAAAAGAAAAGGTCGCAAACATTCACAATTCTCTTAATCGCAAGTCTAGAAACTCATGCACGCAAAACCAAAGTGGAGGGGCACAGCAGTCGGTTGGACTCAACATTCAGCGACAATGATGACCATATCGATGATATTCATAGTCTCTACTATGTTGTTGTGGCTTCCCATGTGATGAATGAGGGAGTATTGGTATCAGGAATAAATGAATGTGGGACATTGGAGGAAGTTAAATGAATTTCATATTACAATAAGAACAACTGGATAAAAGAAAATACTTTAATTTTTTCAACTTGAGAGAATAAAAATGATTGAACCATAGATGTCAATGTAAACTCTAAGATTCAAATCATTAAAAATATGAACTGGTATAATGAAAAGAAACATGGTCTTGAACCTAGAAATGATTAAAATGAAGATATTAAAAAAAGTTAAAAAGGAAAACACAATCTACTTACCCGATGACAAAACAAGATTTTTTTCCCTTTTTAATTTATTTTTATTTATTTCACTAATATTATATTTCTCTCTTTTATATTTAATACTAACTCATTATCAATAGTTGTTTATATAAACAATTCTTTCTAATTTTAAGAAATTGATAAATTAAATTATTATTTTTTTATTAGTGGGAGGAGTCGAATGCATGACCTCTTCCCTCTCTTTTCCCTTCACCACTAAATCAACATGATAACTCTTTAAACAACTCATGATTAATAGTTACATATATAAATAACTCACTAATTTTAAAAAACTCAATATCACATATGACACACTAAAATTATAATTTTTTTTGTTAAGTAACTTATTAAGCAATCCCATTATAAATTATCTAGAATAACAATCATAAAAATTAATAAATTTATATCTTATTTAGGATATTTTTATCCAAATAAGTTTACATCAACTTTTCCATGAGATAATTTTCGGTAGAAACATTTTTAAGAGCTTTTATCAAAATCAAAAGTTAATAGTAAAACTCAATTGTTCAGACATCATTATCATTGTGTTTGGCTGCAAGAAAGAAAAACGAGGAAATGAAAGTGAATAAGTGGTGAAAGAAAAAAAAAGAAACAAGTGAGAAACAAAGTGGAAACGAAAATTATTTAATTAAAGACAAATAACTATTTAAGAGGGTAGGGGAGTAAACCTAGGATATTCTTTGACCAACACTTAGAGATTAATTATTAGAAATATTAAAATTAATTTAAGAGGTCGATTTTTATTAACATGTTATTATTTCATACACATAAATTAAGAAATTAAACTTTTAATTTTAATCTTAAGAAGCATGACTATCTACCAACTATACCACGTCATATTAGTAAAAAAACAAACTTATTCCCTATACTAATAGAAAAACTCTTATGTTTTTAAATTCTTGACTCAAACAATACTTTAATTAAAAATTGAAAAAGGTGAATATTTTTTATTTTTTTTAAAGAAAAGGTGAAATAATTATAAATGCACCTATAATTTATCAAACATTTTGGCCATCAATTTTGTATGTCAAATATATGATTTGTTAGCATGTTAGTCTTTAAATATTTTGTCATCAAATTAGTTTTCTAAAAATCTAGAATGTTTCCATATTTAACTGAAGTAAGGACAAATATATTGAAAAACTACTTTAATGACATTATAAATCTTTTATGAACTAATTTAATGATCAAATCATTGAAAAATTAAGATAATGTAAAAAAAACTTCTTAAAAAACTCATTTAGTGACCTTTTTTTTTAAAGAGTAATGTAATGATGTATGTAACTTCAAATAATTAAATTCAAGATTATTTTAAACAATTAACTACAAATCTATAAACAAACTGAAATTTCATGTCCTTAATTAAGTGGACATTTAATACTAATTCTTACTTACAAACTCATCCTAGTAAAGCTTTAATTTCAATTAATTTTTTTATACCAAGCCACCCAAAAATACTGTCACTAAATTCCGTCCTTAATATTAGCAAAACATAATCCAAATGAAAAAGACCACCGAATGGTGGCAGAGTGTCGCTGTACAAAACACTGAGAAAAGCCAAAAACCATACCAAATACAGCATTTAAATCCGCTTTTGCTGTCTTTTCATGCCCTTCGATTTCAATTCACCAAACCACAACACACTCATCACTGTTTCTCACAACCCCAACAAGTGTTCATCCCCAGAGATTAACACTAGTGCTGCGAACACACCAACAAATTTCATGTTTTCTTCTTCTTCTTCTTCTTCCCCTCATTGAGTCTTTTATATCATAATTTTTATTTAATAAGGGTCTTAATTAAGTTTTGGGTTAAATCAGTGACCCAAACAAAAGTGAGAGAGAGTGGAATGCAGAAACGCAAGTGGATTCCGTTGGCGGTGCTGAGAAAGTTACTAATTGCGGCCATATGCTCCATAGCGTTTGTGGCTCTCTTCTCTGTTCGCGTACACATTGTTCCTTCTTCTAAAGATCACAGGTTTAACGACAAGATCTCAACGGTTTGTTTTACTTTCTTTTTTGTTATTCATTTCCCCCATTACCCTCATTAAATTAAAGAAGAATGTTTAGGGTCATATTGTTATACCAGATTCTTTGATTTTGGTTTAGGGAGTTCCTTGATGCTTTTCAACAGTTATTATTGTTATTATGCAGAATAACTTATTATTAATTTATGGGTATAATTTGGGCTTATTTTAGGGTTTTTCTGTTGCCACTACTTAAAGAAGACTTAGACTTCCATCAGAGTAACCAATCTTAAAACTGGAGATATAAGGTGGGTTGAATGGTTAAGGGATAAGGGAAGAGGGGAAAGGTCGCAGGTTCGATTTCCTCTGCCAACAAAACTAAAATTCTAACAAACTAATCTGTAATATTTGTTGCGTATTGGATTTTGTTTTGGGAAACTTTGTTTTTGATGATGTCGATTGCTACCTGACTAATGTTACTGATTTTTTAGGTTTGCATTTGTTTTTCAAATTTTGACAGACTCAGGATCCGCAAAGCTGGACGCGAGAGCTCGCACCACCCCATTTATCCAAAGCTCCACTTCCTACTCCCAAGGTTTTGTGCTCATGTCAACACTGTCAAGTAACTGATTTGGTGGTCTCGTATGTTTGGATGCTTAGAAAATGTGATAAAGAAACAGAACCATGTACATTTTAAGCAAAAATTAGCTTCACACCAAACATGCATTTTTATTCGTTTATTTATGAGATATGAGAAAAGTGCACCCCAAAATGGGGTGTATGGGATAGAAGAAAAAGAGATATAGAAATAAAAAAGAAAAAGAAGGGAGAAAGTGAAGATAGAGATTGGAAGGAAATGAGGTGGAAAAAGAAATTGAAGAGAATTTGGTTGTGCTCATTGTTAATGTTTATTAATCTCATCTGATGTGTAATTATGTGACTTTAAACTTAATCATGTATGTAGGAAGATATATATATATATATATATATATATATATAAATTATGCATCATTCATGTTTTTGCTCCTTGTGATTTGACAGTTGAGTGATTCAAGAGGGAATTTAGATTACCAGAAGCTGTGGAAGCCTCCATCAAATCGTGGGTTTCTGCCCTGTACAAACCCAACACCTAATTACACCAGTAAGGAACTTAGACTTTCCTTGTAGGCTGCAACTTGCAAGTATGATTTGTTTTGGTACTTAAAGTAATAAATGTTTATTCAGCTCCTGCCGAGTCGCGAGGATATCTTTTAGTTCATACAAATGGTGGGCTCAACCAAATGCGTTCTGGGGTTTGACCTCTCTCTCACACTCTAAATTACTCATATTCATATTATTAGTATTAATGATGAGTTATTTGATGTTGAAATTTTGCCTTTTTTATTTGATTGTTATGCTGATGGATGGCAATACATTTTGAATAAGGACCATGGAATATTGAATTTCTCAATTTTGGATGTCCCATGCCATTGTTAGCTGAAGATTTGTGCCCTTTGCTGCAGATATGTGATATGGTAGCAGTAGCTCGAATCATAAATGCCACTCTAGTAATTCCAGAACTTGATAAAAGGTCATTTTGGCAAGATACTAGGTATTTTTCAATTCTGCCTTTTACTATTATTTTTTTCGTTTATGTCTTCTCCCTCTGTATTGGATATTACTTAATTGAATTTTATAATTTTCTTTTCAGCAATTTCTCTGATATTTTTGATGAAGAGCATTTTATGAATTCTCTAGCTAATTATGTAAAAATCATTAAGAAACTTCCCAAAGAATTGGTTAATGCAACCAAAGTGGTCAAGCAATTCATAAGCTGGTCTGGCATGGATTACTATGAGAATGAGATTGCTAGCTTGTGGGAAGATTACCAAGTATGTATGTTGGAAGTTATTGTTTTATACAGTTTTGTGTTTCTGTTTATTTGCCTTATTTCTAACATATTCTGCAATCACCTAATTAATTATAACACTTTAAGGTTATTCGAGCTTCCAAATCTGATTCACGATTAGCAAACAACAATCTACCTCCAGACATTCAGAAGCTTCGCTGCCGGGCTTGTTATGAAGCACTTCGCTTCTCTCCTCTCATTGAACAAATGGGAAAAGTATTTAAAGAGATCTCAACTCTTATTGGTTTCTTTGTTTTTAATCTCCTACTTGAGCTAGTACTCTAGGATCTTTTTTTTTTCATTATTTAATATTTTTCGGGTCCTTGTAGTTGTTGGTGGAGAGGATGAGGTCATTTGGTCCTTATATTGCATTGCATTTGCGTTACGAGAAGGATATGCTCGCATTTAGTGGGTGCACCCATGATTTATCTCCTGTTGAAGCTGAAGAGCTACGGTTGATCAGGTATGGAACTATGATACTTCAAATTGCTTAATTGAATCTCATGTCTTTTCTCGTATATGATGTTTGAAAAATTATCGCGTGCAAATCATGTAGAGAAAACATTTCCTATTGGAAAATAAAGGACATTGATCCAATAGAACAGAGGTCCAAAGGGCTTTGCTCCTTAACTCCAAAGGAAGTTGGGATTTTTCTTACTGCTCTTGGATACCCATCAACAACTCCAATATATATTGCTGCTGGAGAGATATATGGGGGCGAGTCCCACATGGCTGAACTGCATTCCCGATATCCATTGTTGATGAGCAAGGTAAGGAATTGCAATACTGTGTTTCAATATATTGTTGACATTTGATATATCCTACTAATCATTTTTGGTAGATGAAGTTTGGTCAAACATTGGTATTTTCTGTATCTACTATCTAATCAAGATCAACTTGCAACTTAGGTTGATAATGTATTGACTAATAATTGATGTTTTTTTGGGGGGCGTTTATATAATGTCATGTTCCTCCTAATCCCTTACTCTTATCTTAGTTGAAAAGAAAGCAATTTCAAAAGGTTAAGATGTTTTGACATGGAAACCTAAAATAAGGAGAAGATTGCCCCTTCCCACATTGTTTAAATGTATGGGGACTTGGGAGCTACATCATAAGTAAGATACTGCATGTTTAGTAACATATAGTGTTTGGTTAAGCCCATCTGCTCATGTCTCTATTAAATTACATAGATGCTGTCATGATTTCGATCAGAGGTTTCTATTTGATAGGGATGAAATTCTAACAGTAGGCACTGACCTTTTGGCAAGAAGTCTAAATTGCCTGGGGTTAGTGCATTATGAGCAAACAATTTCTAGAGTATTCTACTAATACAATGCTAAAAAGCACCAAGGTTGAGCGGGATTGTAAATGACTAATTATCATAACTTTTCTGTTATTGCGGAAAATACTGAAAAGTGATTGCTCCATTATTGATGATTAAATTTTTTTTTCTTTCCTCCTCCTTGGGTGTCTAATAGCTTCTTTTAACCACTCACTTGCATTAACAGTCAAATAAAGATGAAGATAATATATATTGTGTTCAACTAGCTTATTAAAAAAGCTGAGTCCTGCTTTTCTGGGCAATAGCAGCCTGCTGAGAAGTATTTGTATCATGTTGATTAACCTAACCTACCTGTGATTATTTTCAGGAAAAGTTGGCATCCATAGAAGAGCTTGAACCTTTTTCTAATCATGCATCCCAAATGGCTGCTCTTGACTATATTGTATCTATTGAGAGTGATGTATTTATACCTTCTTATTCCGGAAATATGGCAAAGGCTGTTGAGGGTCATCGCCGTTTTCTTGGACGTGGAAGAACAATATCTCCAGACAAGTAAGGCTTTATTTTCTTTATGTTGCAGATCAACTTATTGATCTTTAAAAATTGTCTGATAAACTCTTTGAAATCATCCATTACAAAGCTGTTCTGTCTGTCCTCTCATTTTAATTAGGAAAGCCCTTGTTCATCTGTTCGATAAACTGGATCAGGGAATAATAACTGAGGGGAAGAAACTATCAAATAGGATTATTGATCTCCACAGAAGACGGTATGTGATTGGAAAAGCCTTTAGTTTATGTTTTAATTAGTTTTATGGATGTTCAAATATGTATGAATATACTATATATTTGTGTTTATGGTTCTTCCACTTTTATAATTATTGTTCTACTACTCTCCTTTTTACATGATTGTATCATATCATAAGCATAAATGATAAATCTTCTTGCCATGATTATTAGTTATTCTCGGCACATCCTCTCCATAGACCCATTAGTAAAACAGGTCATTTGATTTACTTTGTATGGAGTATGATCAAACCTAGATATCAAGCTTCATAGGTAAGAGTATTAGCCAAACACTGACAGCAGGTTGGCAATAATGTTTTTTTTCCTCTGGGGAATTAGCATGTTTGTCTAGTACATGACATGAAGATTTGGTATTATCTTCCTCATTTAACCTACTGAAGAACCTGTTTCTATATTGTTTTTATAATATACTGATTGCAAGGTGAACGTCTATTTGATTTTTCATTTGTTACATGTGTAGCACAGACTTGGTTCTCCCAGGAAGAGAAAAGGGCCAATTTCTGGAACAAAGCACATGGACAGGTTTCGGTCAGAAGAAGCCTTTTATGCTAATCCCTTGCCTGATTGTTTATGCCAGACAGAGACAGAATCACCACCTCTAAACGTCTCTCAGATTGTTTGATAGATCAGATACTGCTGAACTTTTCCCTTGGAAATACCCCTTGGAGAAAAGATGGCACATGTGTAATCATTTACACAAAGTTTGAGCATAAGATCTGATGTGCAGCTGGGAGGTGGTACTGTGGTGGCAGAGTGTATATACCGGTATCGCTGTTACACGTACCCTTTAATTTGGAGAAGGTTTTGACATAAAAAATTAGAGATTGGGATGACTAGTTCTTGGGTCTAGTAGGGTAGGATGGAGATTTGAGATGACTGGATTCATTTGTTATGTGAACATGCCTTAGTTATTTATAAAGAGGTATAGTGTAGAGCTTTCAGATATGACCAGGGATCTCAATCACCCGTTATTGTATTTCTTGAGCAATTTTACATAGTTCCACATTTTGTAATTTGTTCTTGTTGAAAGACAGCAAAATGCAAAAATCTTTTATTGTTCCAAAATGCGTACGTTTATTTATTGGGAGAGGGGGGAAAGTGTGGCAGAACCTCATCTGTCGTTTGTAAACATACGGATATTTGCAAATAGAAAATTAGAAAATTCGGCTTAATTTTGTTGAAGAGCCAGACTTCCTAGGAGTTGAGTCATGACAGCCTGAAGGGAAAACTAGAATAGGAAATGGTTTCAGTCATTCAGAATCAGTTTTTTTTTATTTTTAAATTCAGTATCAACTCTAGAAAGGCATTTTAGCAATTATAGTTGTAACATTGTATGTACAAAGAATCTTCCGTACATTGTTTTGCATAATTAGCCCTCTTCAAGTATCTATGGCATGTAACACTCAATTTCTTGTGCTTGCTATTTAGTGTATGAATAGGAGTGACAAAATAGGTTATACACACCGGTCTAATGTTTTGGTCTATATGTTTCTTTGGCAAGGTGGGTTGAGATTTTCAACCCACTAACTTGTTTTTTTTTGAGTTCTAACCCACCTTGCTTGACCTGTTAAAACATGAGTAGAGGATGGATAGGAGAGGATCAATCCACCAACCTGTTTCTAAATTATTAATATTTATTTTTATATTGTGTTAGGATTTGGAATTTTAGAAGTCTCTCAAATAGGAGTTTTGTTTAATTTACTTCCTGCATTGGATGTTAAATTTTTTTAGGAAGTTTTTAAGGGCAACTCATTTCATTTTCAATTTTAAAATTCCATCATTAGAGACTACATTATCCACTTAATTTTATAAATAAAAAAAATGTAAATTCTTATCTTTTCCATGGATAAAGCCGTGCACTTTCATGTTATGTATCTTGAAAACAATTAATTGTTGATCAACTCCAACTTCTTTTTAAGGTGAAGTTCGTGGTGGACCATCTGAGCATATGATCTAGTCGTGGACAAGCAAGTTGACCCGGTAAAGTAGGTAAACGCGGTAAGTGACTGGTAATGAATAGTATATTTTGAAAAATTTAAAATATATGTAATACTTATGTTTGGCTCAAAATAAAGTTTGTAGAATTGAGTGAACAGTTGCGTGTGTTTGTGTTGGGACCTCTGCATCCCCACCAACTCCTCCTTCAAAGGATGAGCCCCTCCATCCCCACCTCCTTGATGTTTTGGAAGAGCTGCAAGTTCAACATGAATGACGATTTCTAAATAGTTGTTTCGGAATCATATTGTTTGTGCATTAAATAAACAATATCATTCGACAATTCCATCCCCACCTCCCGTTGTGTTATATTGCATACATAATCTACATATTAATCTAGAAAAGAAAATTAAAATTTGTTCAAGCTAAAAAAATCTTAAATAATTTATCTAAGCGAGAAGATAATAAATAAGAAATGAATAATTAGCCTGAGAAATGATTTTAGACATTAATTTGCATAGAGAAGATAATAAATATTACATGGTTCTAATTTGAATTTTGTTTGAGTAAGCCATCAATTTTCACCCATAAGTATTACCATCTCTTCTAAATAATAGTCCTAAAAGTAATAAAATTCTATAAGTAATCCATAAAATATTAAAGATCTATCAATTTAGTATCTACATTGTTGTATTTTACTAACATCTAGGAAAAATTTGAAGGATTTTTTCATTTAGTATGATTTTTAATACTTGAGGGTTTGTTCATACAATTTGTTTACTTTAGGGATAATATGATTTGTAGATGATTAATATGCATACCATTTGTCATCTTTTAAGAAAGTGCTTCTCTCAGATATATCAATGTTGACAATTGAATAAGATTTTAATTTATATATATTAGTGTAAAAAAAATTTAAATTTCTAATTAAATAAAATTATGATTAATATGAAAAAAGTACTATAAAAATTATCAAAACCAGAGTGTACAACATTAAGGTGGCCCATCATGCACTGTTTTTTTTTTTCATCGTTGGATTCATCCGGTGCTCATTAATACTATACATTATCCACAGTGGTTCTCATCCTAATACTATACATCAAGAGTGGTTAAATAAACATAACTGGTTATCTATTTATAACCGGTTATATAACTGAAGATCAATGTAAGGGTTATTATTTGTGTATGGTGTACCACCTACCCTAGTTTTCACTAATAAACTTATCATATCCTATAATGATTTACGATTAGATATATATATATATATATATATATATATATATATATATATATATATTAGTATAAAATCTTTTTATAGTGCTTAAACTTTTCTCGATGTGTTGCCAAATTCTTGGGAAATCTACTTTTTAGCTTTGAGAACTTTTGTTTTAGCTTAGTATTCTATAAGAGCATCTTTAATGCAAGATCTTGAGCAAGAATCTTGAGCTCAAGATCTGATCTTCACTAGATCTCCCAATAAAGGAGTTGAGGAGATCTCCAACATGGAGGATGGGTTCTTGTAAAAGATCTCTTAAGATCTGCACATTGCTCAAAAAAGAATAAATTTTCTTTCTTTTTCTCTCTCCTTAAGATCTCAAAATGAGATCTACCATTAAAGAAGAAAATGAAAGAGATCTTTAATCCTATTTGGCACTATGGGGTCTACCAAAAAGTAGTCTAAGATCCTAATTTGATATCTACCACTAAAGATGCTCTAAGACAGCGGGGGCTCTTTTACGCTTTGGGGGGCCCTACTGATTATTCATGGGGACTTTACCTCATTTTCTCATATTTTGTAATGGTTCCTGATATGCGTATTTGTAGTTCTCGTGTTTTATTTTTCTCAATAAAATTCAGTTGCTCCTAAAAAAAAATGTATGTGATTGTTCTGTCCACTATTATAAAAGGGGTCTTTTACGATGCACATTCTAAGATGATTTTTTAGAATGTGAGACGATGACAATTTTGTAAATAATAAGAAATGTACGACGACAGTTTTATAATAACTGTCTTAGAAGGTGAGGGTTCAAAGACGATTTTAGTAAAACCGTCTTCATTAAGTCAAGCGATGACAATTTTGTAAATATGAGTTTTTTAAATGACGAAAGTTTTACAAAAATCGTCTTAGAAAGTTGTCATTCTAAGACGGTTTTGTAAAAACCGTCTTAGAAGTCAATGGAATTTTTAATATATGTCTGTATGATTTTTGAAAAGTTTAAATTTTGTTAAAAGTGTTCAAAGACGATTTATTGGTGAACCGTATTTGAAAACCCTTATCATTTATGTTTTCATTTTCGCATCCTCTCACAGTGCAACTCTCTCACCCTTCCCACACCTACGCCCACGCCCACCCCACATGCCCGGCCACCGCCTCCGTCCGCTTCCTTTCCTGCTGACAACAATGGAACAACGCTGAGCTTGGGAGGGTGCGCCGCCCAAGTAAAACCAGAGCACCCCAAACTGCATCCCTAGGAACCCTCGCAAATTGCGGCGGCGCTCCGAGCTAGAGATTTGAGAAGAAAAAGATTCAACCTTTCTCGAATAGGTCAGAAAATCCAAAAAGAGAAGACAAACCACGCGAACTAAGAAGGAGAAACCTAACTTTGTCCAGCCTTCAACCGCATCTCCAAGTATGCATTTTTACCATTTTCTCCCGAATCCCTATGGCTTCTCTATGTTTGATCTTAATTTTTTTTTCGGGTGATTTTGTGTTCAGAGAGCGAAGAAGAAAATGGTGGTGATTTCGATCGTGTTGGGCAGGTTGTGAGTGATTTGATTATGTGGAAGAATGCATCAAAGTCAACCTTTTGGTTTGGGTTTGGTTCTCTTTGTCTATTGTCTTCGTGCTTTACTCAAGAACTCAACTTTAGGTCAGCACTTTATGCCTTTTTTGTGTTTTTGTTTTTCACCCACATGGAGGAAAATCTGAGATATTTTAAAAATTTTCAGTATTTTCTCGACCTTGTCGCAATAGGGGATTCTCTTATCGGGTTTTCATTTTTCTTGAATTCAATTTGTCAAAAGTATGATATTTAGTTCGAGATTCATAGGTGGTGTGATGGTGGTGGTGTTATGCTTCAAAGTCTTCCTTATGTTTTTTGTGACTTTGGTCCTGTGTTTCAAAAATGAGGTTGAAGAGAAAAGGGAAATCAAGCTGACAGAGGATGACATTTTGTGTCTTGCGAAATTAATTATTCCTGCTTTGTATTTTGCTCTTTCCAAGATGAGAGCATTGTTCTCGGGAAAACCATCCATGACCCTCAAAGTAATCCTCTAAGTTCTTCTTTTTAGATGTAGAATTTAATTTTGATATTATGTGATTGTTAAAATTTTGGTACTTTTCAACTAATAAGATAGCACCTTATATTAAACTATTGAAGTAATTATAGGTGTTATGTGAAACAATGCAAAGCGTTCAAGAACAAATGAAACAAGCTAAGAATGATAGAAAGCGATAAGAAACAAAGCAACAGATATTGGGCTACGTCTACAGTAAGCAACAAATTTCACTATATGAATATGAATACTAAAAATATAGATTGTTCTCACACCCTTCCACCATATCTCACACTCTCAGATTTTGGCCCTATGCATTTTTGTTATTCGACTTTGTGCAGGTTCAATATCCAAGTAGTAGTGATCTCACACATGCCAAGGATTCAAGGTTTGCCTTGCTTATTCTAATTTGAATTTCAGTTCCATGTCTTTTTATGTTTCATATATTCATGATTTCTTGCTATACAACTTGCATAATTATCATGTTCTTAATCTTTATTATTCTTTATTTTGTGGTCAATTTCTCTATCCATTACAATTTGTATTATTATTTTAAAACTATTTTTGTTATTTCCCTTTTCTTATTAATATGGTGTTACTCATTGTAAGTTTGTAATGCAATTTGATAATGAAATATGCTGAAATTTTAAAGTCAAATATTGTTCTAAGGGGTTGTGTTTAGTTTTATTACTCTGAAATAAAAACATCTCACACACTTATTATTTTGTTGTTCACGTTGATAGCCTGAATCAGGTTGGGCTATATGATCTTGGGGCAATTAAAGATGGCGATCAAGGACCAATTACGTCCACAATTAATTGGTGAATCTTTAATGTTGCTTTGAGGTTGTGGTGCACAGATGTGATGATTGGTGAATCTTGCACAATTAATTATTGGTATTTGAGATAATTCCTTAAATTTTTTAGTGGAAATGTTGCTTCAACCTCTAATGTTAGTGTAAATTAGAATTATTAGCCCTTATTTTAAAGACAATTGGTTCTTTAGTCAATTTTAGTGGAATTATTCTTGGAAAATTTAATGATTGTGATAGATCCCTTCGTACCAAGTTGTACATGAGCCATGATAGGAAGAAAGCCAGTGGATTAGCCCATAATTACAGTATGGGATAGGAAATATTAAAAGCTAATGACTTGAAGTAAAGCATATATATATGAATTATGCAAAATTATATGAATGGTATTTTTTTTAATGTCTGACAAGGTATATAGTTTAATTTAGGAGAGTAATTAAGATATAAAATATTAAAAAATTATATATTTATTAATCTATTTATTTACTAATATACATCTTTTTTTTCTGTTTATAAGCATGTTGTAAATAAAAATAGTAATTTCTTGGTGTATATTTAAAATATTTATAATTTTGTAGTATTTAGTAATTATTATATCATCTAATATCTTTCAATTATAATAAATAAGTATAGTATTTTATAGAATAAATAAATTTAACAACTAATTAAAAAATTTCATTTACAGTATTTTTGTTGGATTTTATTAAAATTATATTAAATTTACTTCTAATATTATTTTTAATTATTTGCCTGCATAAAATATCTTTTGCCGTGTTGGTGCATAGGCCTAAGAATATGATAGAAAGTGGTTATTGGGAATTGAATATCTGGCCTTGGCGTGCCTACCAGTTTTTGATTGCAAGAACAAAGAGAAGCACTATTTACCCATTAATTAATTAATTAAAGTTGGTATATATATCCCACTTGTAGTTTGCTCATCCCACTTGTAATATTCAATGTCCTATATTGAAATCATATACATAATATCCACTTAATCGTTTGTAATTTCCGACATCCATTATGTAAGAGTGTCTCAAAATGTAACATCCTCAAAAATTATATTATAAGTTATAATTATGATTTAATTATGAAAGTGGAATGAAAGTTAGAATAAAATAAATTTTATTTGAACATAAGTTACCCAAACTTGAACCAATCAAAAGTGCATGAATATTTCCATGCCTTTTATTTGCTTCAGCAACGTAAATATTCTTGGAATATTTGAGTCAAGGTGAAGTCCATAAGCTGTCTAAGATTCTTGAACATTCTTCTTATGACTATCCATGTGTCATTAGGGGGAACAAATAAACAAAATCAAGCCTTAAACAACCTTCCACGTACACATGCCATAAATGAAGGGAATCTTGCTTTAGATAAATAGATATATGCAACTGAAGTTCAACATTCAGTAAACTACCACGTATTTGAAGCCATAAATGAAGGAATATTTGTAATAATTAACTTAGGATAAATATCTTTAAGGATAGTTAACTTGTGACCAAATAAACTAGTATAAATAGCTTTGCATTCAGAAATTACTGCACGAAAAACTCAGCTTTCACTCTTTACATTAAGTTCCTTATTTTCTACCACTTTTGGCTAAACCACAGCTTTACTCACTTCACGTAAAAAACTTTCTACTCCAGCATCCACTCTTTACTCAGACTTATTGGAGGTAGGCTAGGTTTCAATCCTTAGTTATTAATTCATTTGGACTAATTTACATGCTTAAATGTACAAAATTATGGCTATTATTTAGGCTGAAATTTCGTTTAATAATGTGAAAATATTGATTTAAGTCGTAGGATAGGTAATGATTTATAGGTTGAAGTATTAGAAATGTTTGGAAGTATATTTAGTGATCTCTGGCGGTGATTTTGATGATTTTCGGGTTGTTTTTACTATGTTAAACAACAACCCGGCACCCCAGCCATCTCATCCCGGCACCCCAGCCATTTCATCCCGGCACCCCAGCCAACTTATCCCGGCACCCTAGCAACCCATCCCGTCACCCCAGCCATTTCATCCGGCACCCCCAGCCAACCCATCCCAGCACCCTAGCCCAGCCATTTCATCCCGGCACCCCAGCCAACCCATCCCGGCACCCCAGCCATCTCATCCCAGCACCCCAGCCAACCTATCCCGACACCCCAGCCAACTCATCTCGGCACCCCAGCCATCTCATCCCGGCACCCCAGCCAACTCATCTCGGCAACCCAGCAACCCATCCCGGCACCCCAGCCATTTCATCCCGGCACCCCAGCCAACCCAGCCTGGCATCCCAGCCATCCCAACCCGGCATCCCAGCTATACCAACCCAGACATAACCTTTCATCCTACAACCATCCCGGCTAAAAATAAATTAAATTAAATTAAACTTAAACTTAAAAATATATTATGGTTTATTAGTTACATTACTAACGTGATTATCTGTAGCTTGAAGATAATAAATCATGCCTAAGATGGTATGGTTTTATTTGTATAAGGTACGGTAGTCTAACCATATTTTTGATACATATGATGTTATGTTAGAATTTGATGTGATGATATGATGATTCGAGTTTCCAAGTCCAGTACGAGATTTGTGAAACCGGACCTATGATATTACATCTATAATAAAGATGTAGAGAGATCAAGTGCTAATACATGAAAATTCATGCATGATTAGCATAAGACGGCCGTAGTATTCCTACATAATGTACATATGTAGAGGCCATGTGCACCTGTGACCATTTCATTTCATGCATTCATATAGTTGCTTAATCATTTTTATGGATTCATTTGAATATATTGATTATTTACTAACCTACTAACGCGTTTGATGGTTTAGATTTGCCTACTGAAAAATTTATTTCTCACTAGATTTTTCCCATGTTATATTTTAGATGACATCAATCATTCTGTTTCTTGATACGTTGGACATAGCATGGTATATTGATGAAGTCAGAAATCGCTATGTAGTAACTATGCAGCCTATCCTGCGTGCCTACATCTACTTCAGAGCTCATTTTCTGATTTCTGTTTTTAGTGAAGATTTTAACCCATCCGATCCCTTTTTGCAATTTGCTCCTGTGTATCCGAACTCGGCCACAAATCCCATAATTGTGCTCAGTGAAGAGGATAGCACTGGAGAACATGTTTGAATAAGGATAGAGGTTTGTGTATTTTGTAAATAAATAACAGTGTTTGAAGAAGTATGATATTAGGATGTGATATAGAAATGAAATGTAATGAAATATGATATATATATATATATATATATATATATATATATAGTTTCTTTTTGTTTCTACCTCAAATACGTTTAAGAAAATGATATAGTACATTATACACAATAGATTATTTAATAAATTTAAATAATTTAACCTTAATAAATTAATAAATAATTAAGTAAGTAAATAAATAAATATAATATATAGAATAATTTTTAGGTCGTTACACAAAACATCCCAGACATTTTTTACAACTTCATTTTCTCATTCATTTTTTAAGGTAATTCACTATTCTTCACATAGTTATCTTATTTTATTGTTTCATTCTAGAGGAAGAAATGTTTATGTTCAGTTTTCCTCACATTAAGAACTAACTACAATGGATCAAAATCAAGCACGAGAAGATGATGTTGGTATTTTGTGTTTTTTTTCATTTAAATGGAAAAATATATGCCTCAACTTGTTTGTTTTGGTAAAAACAAAAAATTGTCCATCTCTTTCTCTTTAAACACCCCTGTTCTTTATTTCTTTATTTTTATGTCATTAAATCCTAAGCTAATAAGTGAATAATTTAATATATAATATTGTGTCTTCTTTTCTAATAGGTGAATAATTTAATATATAATATTGTGTCTTCTTTTCTACCTTGACATTTTAATTTTAATAATACCAAATTAATTGTTTATAGTTTTGTTAAGATTAATTAATTACTATTTATTGCAAATGAATAGTTATTTGATTTAAAACTATACAACATTGATGGCTTTATTTTTTTTCTTTTCTTTTTCAATTCACCAAGACAACAATAAGTAGTTCTTTTAATATATATATATATATATATATATAT
Organism: Glycine latifolia; assembly: GCA_013407115.1. Lineage (NCBI taxonomy): Eukaryota > Viridiplantae > Streptophyta > Magnoliopsida > Fabales > Fabaceae > Glycine > Glycine latifolia. The sequence goes on along the minus strand of CM023942.1, from coordinate 19,284,320 downwards.
ATATATATATATATATATATATATATATTATAAAAAAAAGCTAATCTAAGATGGTTTTTAGGAATAACCGTCTTAGATCACCTTTATTTTTTTAAAAAAATTACACTAATCTAAGATGGTTGTTAGAAATAACCTCTTAGAATGTAGAAAGTGAACGCTACAAAGAGGATTTTGATAACCGTCTTCAAAAGTGATTATTTTCAACTACGTTCGATACGAAGACGGTCATACAATCATCTTAGAAATGCACAAATAAACTAAAACAAAAGAAAAAAAATTAAAGGATTAAAATAAAAATCTTTAAATAGCTAAAAAAATTTATTTTATAGGACCAAAAACTTATGTAAGTAAAAAAAAAATCTCACATAATATTCCATTCTTGAAGATTTTCCCCAGCGGGCCAGCAGAGAGTCCTCACTTGTGATAACCCTAAGTTTTAAAGCTCTACAATGACACCAAATTCACAAAAACCCATTCAATCAAACTCATTTTTCTTTGACTAAACTAGGCGTTCCTAACACATTCAATGAATTCTGCAGTTATTATCCTTCGATTCCCCGCCAGAATATGCCCAACAAAGTTTCTATTTCACCATAACAGCCTTCTGAGATTTTTATAGCAACTCACTTTATAGTTTGAAATGGCCTGTGCGAGAACCTCCTTTAATTTCCAGCACGTCAGAGGTACATCAGTATGATTTTTATCTAATTAAAAATCATTATTTTTTTTATATAAATATCATGTATATCGACATTTATAATATATATATATATATATATATATATATTATATAAATTAATTTTTATATTAATCGATTGTTTCTTGTTAAATAAAAACAACATCGATGAAGATAAATACAATAGCTAATGTGATTTTTTAGCATATAAAACTTTTTGGTAATTGTCATTTGTTTGTACCCTGTACTCATTAAATTGACGCAAAGTATTTGATCCAGATATGCAACTGGAACTTGGTTGAATATTTAGAAGAATTTTTTTTTCATCCATATTCCATATTAGTTGAACAATGTCAAACAAGAATATTATGTCCAATAAAAATATATTGGTGGTGTATAAGAAAAAAAAGTATTTGATTTCGGGTTTTTTTGTTGCTTTGTCTTCCCCTAATTACTTCCAATTTAATTCCTGCATTTCTTATATATGGGGAACACATTAATGTTGAATCTTTGTGGTGCCAACTCAACTACAACTTGAACTTTACAACGCATGCAGTTGCAAACAAAGAAAATCGCAATTTGCCAGGAGAAAAATATCTGGACCTACGGTTTACGTACAGGCTGTCACATAGTACGGTATTAAGGATTTAGGGTTGCATTTTCCGGTCCCTTTATGGTCGAAATCCCCAATCACCCCCTCTTAAAACAAGATTAAGTTTTTAGTCTTTTTACATTTTATTTTAAACATATTATATTATTGATAGTTTTTTACTTAGTCTTTCTAGACGTCACCTTTATTTATTTATTTAATCTCCCTAGAATTCTAGATATCATAATTTCTATTATTATTTAATCCCTTGTTTTAAAAGGATAAAAACTCGTAATTAAGAGCACCAAGTAATGAGCTTTGATATTTAAATAAAATTAAATTAAAAAACATAATACTTTAATGAACTAAATAAAAATAAAAATTAAATTCTAAACTAGAGTATTTGATAAAAATATTTTATGAAAAACTTATTTAGAAAAAAAATTAAAAGTGAGAGTGCTCATATTGAAATATCAGGGAATTTGGTGGAACTAAAACTTAATTAAGCTAAGACACTTCAAAGTTTCATGATCCTCTAAAAATATTCATCAACCATGACCAAATGCATAAATAAAGATTTCAATACTACAGTCAAGCCACTGTGAATAATGGTGTTTGCGGGTTGGTTTGAATTGATTTTTGTCGAATTTAGGATTCAATCTAATCAAATTTGATCGATTTGATTTTTAGAAGAAAAAAAATTGAAATTCAACCCGTTCATGATCGTTTCTGTTCAATGGGTTGCCCATTAATTTTTTTTTTCTTAGAACTACCATTTTATTCATGATTTTTTCAAATATCCAATACAATTAACACAATATTATCAAATGTATGAAAGTAGTAAAATTGATTCATTTAATACCATCAACATAATATTTTAAAATAGACTTATAATATAAATTAAAACAAAAGATTATTGAACAAAGATTACTATAATAGTCTGAATCACAACTATTTCTTACAAACTAAGCTTTACTATAATCAAATTTGTTGTAACCAGATTTGCTGAAACAAACAAATGAACAAAATATGATTCATTAATATTATAAACACGGTAAACAAAATATGAAAAAAATTGTGAAACAAATAACAATATACCCTAAAGTAATACATTAAGAAGTTCTAGCACTTGTAGTTTCAACACTTGGAGACCCAATATTTGCAGTATTTAAAGCCAAATCAAACAACTCTAAAAATTTAAACACAACCTCGTTAGCACAAAAATTAATTGATATTTTATACAAATATAAAAAATGAAATAATGGATTACACACCTGATTCAATCTTTTTCGCTTCATTTATTTCAACTTGCAAGTCATTAACATTTTGCTTAGTAGATCTAAGCCAATTTTGGGCACACATGAGAGCTTAACAGTAGTAGGACTCAAGGAACTATGAAATGAATCTAGAATTCTACTCTACGTATTAAATGCAGACTCAGATGATACAGTAGATACAAGAATGATCAATATATTTCTAGCCACACAGGAAAGAATATAATATTTGAATGCCTTCAATTTCCACCAATTCAAAATGTCAAACTCAGGATAGTCATCTTTAACATCATCTTCTAAATACCTATCTAACTCATCTTTTTGCACCTCACCCTGTTTTTTCTTGATTTTCATTCTAAATTCACCATCCCAATCATCGTCCTTATCACCTTTGTCATTATTATGTTGTGAGACCATGTTTGAAGCCAATGTACTAGAATTAGCTGAATTGCTACTAGAATGCGAAATCATATATTCTAGTACATATTGCTGAATCAGTTTCTGAATAAGGTCTTTCAATTTTTTCATCATATTCATACTCTTCTCAACACCATACATATGATTAAAACAAAATTGAATGTACTTATATTTATAACGAGGTAAAGGAAAATAGCAACAAGTAAAAGGTAATTAATTTCACCACTTTCCAATATTTGTTAAACTTTAACTACATATTTGTTGTCATCCTTTGTATCATTATGAAATTTTTTTTTTAATTTTTAATTTTTAATATATATATATATATATAAAATAAAATTTATATTATTATTATGGGTTCACAGATCGGGTCAACGGATCTATAAATCTAAACTCGTGACTCAACCCATACATGATCGATTTTGATCATGTCAGTTCGGTTTTGACCCAAATACATAAATGACTCAATTCAAATAGTTCGGATCAGTTCGGATTCATAGATGATCCATACCCGTGTACACTCTTGACTGTGAAATTTGGAACCTTGAGAAAAAAATTATTTATGAAAACATCCATATATCACAACCATGCAGCCAAGCCATACGCCAGTCGCCTATAATGAGCAAGAAAAATGAATTAAATAATATTATTTACTATGATTTTGCTTCGAGTACATTAAATATGGACTGAGAAATAAGTATCGATAAAAATACTAAATAAAAATATTAAAGGGGCGTATATGAAAAAAATTTAATCCACCAATACAAGTTCTCAATTTTTGTTTCTGTTCGTAGAAAAGAAAATGGAAATAACTAACAAAGCCTAGGAGTCAAACACTAAGATCCGCCAATGAAATTTAAAGGTGGGGCATAAAACTAAAAGAAATAAACGTAATACTTGGTAATTAACAATTACTTTTATCAAGATCAATTAATGTTTTCCAAAAAAATTAAGCCCTTGTTTCTCTTATTTCTATAGACATAGAACGAACCAGCTGCTTAGTGTCGTCCCTATAATATTTTTCCTTCAGTCTCTTGCTTCTAGGATGAAGCAAGTTGAACCAAAATCCACTTTTGTAGGCACTCTTACTATGACCATGAGGATCAACACCACCACCTTCACAATCTCTTTGTCTTGAAACAATATCCAATGACCTACACCTACCCTTTATGATTCCATTGTTACCACGACTCAGCAGAAAGATCGAGACCGAATTAGAAGAGCTAGTAATCTTTCCCTCCGTAGTAGTGAAACAAAAGCATTGCATTGGAGAAGCACATGAAGAAGTTGAAGCTGAAGAGTAATAAGATGATGACATAGAAGAACTAGAAGAACAAATAGATGAGATTCTTCTACGTGAGTTAGAAGAAGAAGAAGAAGAAGATAGTTGAGAAAGCTTTTCCCTTAAACAAAGAGAACACACACCGGGTGATTGGTGGTGTTTGGGGTGCTTCTTGCAATAGCCATTGTGCTTGACCCGACCAATAACACAATGTGTGTCCTTTTTTTTCTTTGAGAAATGTCTTCTTAGGTTTTCCATTTTGCATCATTATTTTGCAAATGTTGGTGTAGTTGATTGGTTCAATATATAGAGAGGAGGCAAAGAGAAAAACGAAGTTGGCATGGGCTTTGTCATCTATGTGTGTTTGCACTAATATTTCCGTGATGGTTCATGGGTGCTTCCTTGTGTTCTTCTTCTCAAATATGGTCTTTTTGACGTTTATTTTTTTAATAATGAATTGAGAATTTTTGGGGGGTTTATGTGGACGTGTGATGGAGGCAAGTGGGGTCTACGGGTGGAGTCGGTGGTTGATTATGCTTGTGAGGGTCACAATCTCAAAGTATTATGAAAAATAAAGGCCAATGCTTTATGTGGGGCGGCATGTGGAAAAATATTATGGAAATTTAAAAAGGCATTGGCGAGGGCAAAATCAAACCAACCAAGGTTTGAAGCGGTGCCGTTTTGTACACGTATTGAATAACTATTGAGGAAAACTAGTTATTTGGGTTATCTGTAGTTAACTTCTATAACAAGTCATTTGGATTGAGTATAAATAATTAGATAGGTATAATAAAAGTATTGTGTTAAGAAGAATGTTATTATTATTCTTCATTTAATAATGGAATAAATAATATATATAATGCCAGTGTAATTTTTTTATGTTATCATTTATTTAGTTATAAATCATCATTCAATTTTTATAATAATTACTTTGAAAGTTATCAAGAAAATATTTTAGTTATTTGATAGTATAAATTTTTTATGCTCATAATGCTACATGTTAAACTCAATAATATTAACATTCTTTATTTTTTAATTACTCCTATTTATTACGTACACAGATAATTTATGCAAGCAACGTAATTTCTTTAAAAAAGAATATGCGCTCAAGTCTCAAGAATGTGTGATCATTATATATACACCTGAGTCAATCTATAATTTCAACACGAAAAGATGTTAATTTCTTTAAAAACTAACATGATTTCAAATCTCTTTTTCTCAACTTTAATTCGAATATTTATTCTTAATTTTTTTTATTTTCTCTTCTACAAAACTAAACACACACGGAAAGACTAAGAGAGTTTACTTTAATTAGTTAAACATAATACGTAAATATCGTAAATTTTCTGATATTATATTTAATTTTTATAAATAAAAAATACATACAAAAAGATTCAAAATAAAGATTTATAATATTACATATATATATATATATATATATATATATATCTCGAAATATAATTTGAGTTTTTTCCAATAGTATCTCCCGATCTCTTAGAGTGTGTTTGGATAGAAAATTTTAATTGAAAAAAGTAATTTATTGGAGAATTAAAATTCTTTAATTTAAAATTCATTGTTTGGATATTTTTATACAAAAGAATTTAAATTTTTAGAATTTTAAAACAGAATTTTAAACAACTAAAAATGTGGAATTTGAATTTTCTTCTTAAATGTGAGAAATTAAAATTTTATTTTTCTATAGAAGCTCTAACCGCACCACTCTTTATTTCGTCTCCATCACCTAATGAGTAACTCTACTATTTTAATGATACCTATTTCAAGCGTCTCTCCGTGTATAAGGTTCAAAATTTTAAAAATGAAGAAATTCAATTTCTTTAGAAAAACACGAAATTTTGAAAATAAAAAAATTTTAATTAATATATTTTAATTTTCCTTAATTTTAAATTTCCTAAAATTTTAAATTACTCCATCTAAACATACTCTTAAATAATTCCTTAATCGTCTTAATGTTAAACTATTTTTGCCGGGTGAGTATGAGCTCTAGACAGCAAATGAAAAATGTAGAAGAAAGGAAAAACTCGAGGTGTGTTGGTGGAGACAACTGTCTGTGGTATACGAATCTGCAATGGCATTAAAGAGTACCGATTTTCCGTGTACGAGGGCCATTCCAAAATCCCATTCCCCACTCCTCATTGTCTTTTGCCACTGCCGCAAAGTCAGTTTAAAACTAATGTGCAGTGTTTGATCATTCTTTAAGCATTTTTTTCTTTCTTTTTTATATTGTGGTGCAAACTTCTTTATAGAGACGTACCAAGTTAAGCTGGAAGGGTAAGATAGTTTATATTTTTAAAACTTTGTTATTATAATTTTTAGTCACAGACAGGCCTACCTACGCAATTTACGTGGAATGTGATAAACACATATTTATCTTTACGTCTTTTGTGGGAAGATGTAAAGTAATTTTTTTTTCAATTCAAAAAATGTTAATTATTAATATTGTTAGTGGTTCATTAGTAACCTACTATTTACTATTCTACCATATCTATAATAAATAAGAAAAAATATATTAATTTATTTATATTTATATTTTTTATCCAACTAAATACGTCAAAAGACAGTTTTTTTTATTTAATTTTCTTTTTTCCCTATTCTCTTAATTCAAAATGACATTAACTTTATACATATTTTATTTACTCACTTTCTCTTTGTTTCTTTTCCTTCCAATTTTTGGAACTTCCTATTTACACGCCCATTTTTCTAAGTACACCCCATTCCCCCCTTTTATGTTTTGATTGCCCATTATACTCTTTTTCCTTAAAGAGATACACCCTTAGAAACCCTTTTTCCTTAGGATATATTATTCCATGAATAAATTTCGGGAAAAGAAAAAGGGTTTTCAAGGGGTATATCTCTTTAAATAAAAAGGATATAATGGAAGGGAGAATGGGTGTGTGCTTAAAAATTGGAGTGTACATAGAAAGTACCCAAATTTTTTTCACTTCCTTTCGATATTGTTCCATGGGCTATGACACAAAAATGAGTAGTTAAAACGAGCCTAAATTTATGTCAGAAACCTAATACGGTAATACAACAAGTCCAAGTGTGAATTTATTTGTTGGATTTTATTGGAATTTTGAAAATAACAGTATTTTGGAATCAAGTTTGTCTGTGGAATGAAGTTGTTTTTATCGATAACAATAAACAATGGTCAATTTAATTATTTTTATTTTGAATAATTTAATTATAAATTGGTAATAGATTTAAATTGTGATACAACTTGTGATATTAATATTAATTGTAACTTTAAGTTTAATTAACCAACAATATTTACTTTTTAACATATAAGTTACCAAAATAATTAAGGTGTTTATAAATTCATATATTTTGAAACCATGTAATCAAGTCCTAAGTTTAAGAAGTTTATCTTTTAAAAAAAAGTTTAAGCAGTTTAGATTTAAATGCTCATAGAGGTATGTTTCAAGTTTCAACATGCTTTAGGATCCTAAAAAAACGAAGCTTTAGAGATTTAAATAGAATTTTTTTTAGCACTAAAATTATATTCATTTAATTTTAAATAGTTTAAATTTATTTTTTAGCTAAAAAATTCTTTTGATTGGTTTGAACTTTGTATAATTTTGGTCTCCTATTCTTGAGTCGGTTAAATTTTTTATTCTTAAAATTATGTAAATTCATTTCTGTAACCATTTTTTCTTTGCCAAAAACTATTAAATTCTCATTTTCGACTTAAATTCTTACAAATTGAATCGTTTTAAATATTTTTCTATTCAAAATCTATTAACCAAAACATCAAATTTCACCAAAATTGAAAATCCATATTTCTCCTACCCCAACCACCAACTTCTATAACAGAACATTGTTTCTGTTCAGAAATTGTGTATAGCCTTCTATATTTCCTTCCTAAAGTCTCCTCCCCTACCCAATGGTCCTCCCAAAATAAGGCTTCCTTGCTCTCACCCATAGGAAACTGCATTTTTTTGCTTTTAATTTGCAGGACCGTTCTTATTAATTGCACCGGAACAAGCTTCAAAACTCTTAGAAAATGAGAATATTGTTTCTAAGGATTTCAGAAAACATAGGATAAGACTGATTTTGATCTTTCTTGGGAGAAATGATATTATAGTGAATACATTTTTTTTCTATGTAAGAATTGAATATGATATTAGAAGATTTATAACATTTACACATTTTATTTATCTAACCAATTAAATTAGACTCCCTTAATCTATAATAAATGCATGATTTCCTGATAAGGTATTGCCTATTCTAAATAATTTGATTCCATTTTCTTTCCTTGTTTTGTTGTTCTTAGCACCACCACATTATTACATCATTTTCTAACATATTTTTATCAATTATTTTAGCCAAACACGTCAGTCTTTCTTTCCTCATAGATGCGACAACTCTTTAGGTAAAAATTAGACTTGACTGATTCTCTTCATTTTTGTTTATGTTCATTTACATATTTGACCCCACTATTTCTAAAACTTATTATGTTGATATAACTATTGTGTATGACAGCTGAAGGAGTAGAACTGAGAGTATTCCTAGATGGTTTGGCAGAAACTATAAATATGTATAAGTACATTAAGGAAAACTCATTTGGCCAATCTGACATTATCGAAACAAGTGAACATTGGAACTTCTATTGTCAGGTATTCATAGTCTTTCTAGAGAATAAAACAATTCTAAATTTGGAGAAAAAATGATGACAAAGTTCAAAAAGTGATTGCTAACAATTCTAACAAAAAACAGTGAGATAGTTAAGCTTTGGGATTTTTTGTTATAACCATGTAACTCCATGATTCTGTTTTTCAGTATTAGTCTTTTCTAAACTCGCCCTCAAATGCATCTTTTGGGATTTTTGTGCGTTCTCTGAAGACTGTTCAGAAAACGGAATATGAGATCTTTGAGGGCCTTCATGAAGGTGGGGACGGGATTTTTTCCATTGATGTAGAGATCTTTGAGTTTGCTCCATATTTTCATTTGGTGGAGGTGAAAAAATCGATTGGAGATACATTGGAATATGAGAAAATATTGGTAGAGGCCATACGCTTGTTTTTTAAAGATTTTGTTTGGGTTTGGCAAGGTGACCAACAAGAGCAATCACCGTAGGTAGAGCAACAGTAGCAACAACAATCATAGCTAGTTTAGGATGTCTTATGCATTACTATTTGTATGTGCATCACATAATATGCAATTTAGTTTTTGTATATTGTTGTCCCTGCATATATTTCTTTTGTTTTACTATGCCATGACTTTATTGTATTCATCTTGCATCTCAAACTCTGTTGGCAGATGCTTAGTATGAATTTTATATGTATGCTTAATGGTTAACTATATATATATGTGTAATCAAATACTATACATTTTTTTACAGCAATCAAATACTATACTTTTTTTTAGGGGAATCAAATACTATACATTAAAAAAAGTAAAGCTGGACTTCAATAAAGTATTAAACAATGTTGGATTTTATAGCCTCTTTTGTCTATTAACACTAACCAATAAAACGAAAAATAGAAAAAATTTCACAGTTGTTTTGTCATATACCGCGTCAAAATTAAAGATTCTCCCCAAATTCTTGTGACTATTTAAAAAAAAAAGAAATTTAAAATATCACAACTAAAAGATTTAACTGGAATTATATAAAATTAAAGAACATGCTACTTGCGTGACATTCTCATCTAAATGGTCCCTAATTGAGCAATAGCAAGACACAAGATTTTTTTAGTTTATTAAAATGCAAAATGAATGAATTTATTAAAGGCAAACTCAGTTTTATCACAACTGAAAAACCAGGCCACAGTACAAAAATCTGAGTAAACAATAGAAAACAACCTATACATCAACATCATCATCATTAACATCAATAGTACATTTAACCCAAGTTAATTGGAGTCGGTGGTAGATGAATCCAATGATAAATTAAAAAAAGACAAGAAAAAATAAGTTAAAATAAAAGAAGGGTGAAAGGAAGAATAGAGAAAAGAAGAGGCAAAAAACTAAAACAAGGGAACGACTAGAACATAGAATTACTAATGAGTTTAATTCTCCATCAAGCTTATAGTTTTTCTCCACTCCGTCCTAAGACATACCGTTCGTTAATCTAAATCTCACTTCATTAGGTCTTGTTTAACTACCTTTCCCAGGTAAGTTTCGATCGACCTCTACCTCTTTGTGTCGAGTTCTTGGTAACAAACTCTAGTTCTTACGAGAGCATCTAGTGGTCGTCTCATAACGTGCTCAAATCACCTCAATCTATGCTCCCTCATCTTTTCACATATCAGTACCACTGATACATTTTGTCGAATATCCTCATTTATTATCTTATCCATCTTCGTATATCCACACACCACCTTAACATCCTCATTTCTGCTACCCCTATTATATGTTCATGTTGCTTATGTGCTGGCCAGCATTCCGCTCCATATAGCATTGTCGGTCTTACAACTGTTCTGTAGAATTTTTCTTTTAGCTTAAGGGGAATGTTGCAGTCACACAAAAACTCTGATGCACTCCGCCATTTCATTCACCCTGCTCTAATTCTATGACTTACATCCTCATCAATCTCATCATCTTTTTGCAACATTGATCCAAAGTATCTAAAAACATCTTTCTTGGGTACCTCTTGACTAAGTAGATGTACTGTTTTGATCACCATCTCTTACCCGCGAAAACTCACACTTTATATACTCCATCTTGCTCTTGCTGATTTTGAATCCTTTAGACTCCAAAGTGTTTCTCCACAATTCCAATTTCCTATTACCACCATCTTTGGTCTCATCAATAAGCACGATATCATCTACAAAAAGCATACACCACGACACTTCTTCTTGAATATCTTTCGTTAGTTCATCCATCACTAAGGCAAAAAGAAAAGGACTAAGAGCTGAACCTTGGTAGACACCTACCATGATAGGGAAATACCTTGATGTTCCATTATGGGCTTTCACACGTGTGGTAGCCCCATCATCATATCCTTGATTGTGTTAACATACTTTAATGCTACATTTTTCTTCTCAAGAGTCCACCATAAGACTTCTCTTGGGACTCTATCATATGCTTTCTCAAGGTCTATGAACACCATATGTAAGTCTTTCTTCTTTTCCCTATACCTTTCCATTAATTGTCTCATCAAGAAAATAGCTTCCATGGTACATCTTCCAGGCATAAATCCAAATTGATTTACTGAAACCTTGGTCTCCCTCCTTAGGCGATGTTCGATAACTCTCTCCCACAACTTCATAATATGGCTCATGAGCTTGATGCCTCTATAGTTTGAACAATTATGGATATCTCCCTTGTTTTTGTAAATAGGCACAAGCATACTTTTCCTCCAAACATCAGACATCTTATTTGTTTGAAGAATCATATTAAAAAGATTGGTCAACCATTTTATTACCACATCTCTCAAGCCCCTCCACACATCAATAAGGACGTCATTAGGTCCCAAAGCTTTATTATTCTTCATTCTCTTTAAAGCCTCCTTAACTTCATATGTATTAATTATGCGCACAAATATGCTATTCAGATCATCAAAAACATCCTCCAAATCCACCTCACTCTTGTTGTCATTCCCATTAAAAAGTTTGTTAAAGTAGTTTATATCTTTCACTTACATCTTCATTCCTTACCAAAAAATTTTTATTTTCATCATTGATACATCTAACTTGGATAAGGTCTTTACTCTTCTTATCCCTCATTTTTGCAAGTTTGTAAATATCTTTCTCCCCATCCTTGCTCCCAAGATTTTTATACAAATCATCAAAAACTTTGCTTCTAGCTTCCCGAACTGCTTTCTTTGCATCATTCCTCGCTACTCTAAACTTTTGCAAATTCTCATCATTAGGACATTTATGCAAAGATCTAAAGCATTCATTCTTCTGTTTAATAGCCTCTTGCACCTCTCCATTCCACCACCATTTTTCCTTTGTAAGAACTTTGTTTCCTTTGCTTTCACCTAGCACCCTCCTTCTTGTTGGATTTAAAGGAAGTTGTAAAAAGATTGAAGCAAGGATGGCTTGGAGTTTTTGCTTTTTACATGCCCAATCAAGTTTGAAGGCATTTGTAATTTGTCTAAGTGGCTCAAGTGCATTACCTTTTGATCCTTCATTGCATTTGCATTCTCATCTTCATGCATACATGTTTTTGATTGATAAACTAAAGCTGCTAAATTGATTTTACAATAATTCAAGTTCTCATGGCTAAGTTTTTGGAAAAATGAAAACTTACTGCTTTAATTGATTACATAATATTTTAATCGATTAAATGTCTTTGTTTTAAACTTGGAAAAGCCTTGAAGAATAGTTTAATCGATTACATGCTTCTTGTAATCGATTACATAGTGCTATATGAAAATCATGCTTGACTGGTATAATCGATTACCATTCTTTGTAATCGATTACACAGGCTATCTCATATTTTAAGCTTCACTGGTTTAATCGATTACCAGTATTACGTAATCGATTATTATGCATTGTTTCAAATACACATAGACTGTTGTAATCAATTACACTACGTATTAATCGATTATTATGTTAGTAAACATTTTCCAGAAAGCTGAGGAACAATTTAATCGATTATTTAGTTATTATAATCAATTACATATGACAAAATAATCGATTACACTAACGAATTAATCAATTATTGTCAGTTAAATCAATTTTTTATAAAGCTTGGTGAGTATGTTTTCTATAAATAGAGATTGAATGAATCATTTAAGATACAAGAGTGACTTACCCAAAAGACACAAAGCATACTAAGAGTTTCAGAGACTGATTTCTGAGAGAAAAACACATCTTATAATGATCAAGATTTCTGAGTTTTTTGAGAAGATGTGTTAAAGAAAAGAAGTTTTTCAAGATAGTGATTCTGAGCATTAGATTTCTTATAACCTGGATTGTGTGGTAATCTCTTTTTCATTTCATTCATGCATACATGAAGGATTACAGGTTATGTCTATCTTGAACTTTTCTTTTTAGATGTTCTAATATTTTTGTTGTACTGTGATATATCAATTTAATTTTGTCAAGCATTCTAGAGTAGGGTTCTCTAGGTGAAAGATATGAGTAGGGTTCTCAGGATCTTTGTGATTGTATTTTAATAAGGTTTTAGAATTCAGTTTCTTTATCTAGTGTTGATAAAGACAATCACTTGTATGTGCTTGTAAAGATCTTTTTGATTTAGTGAAAACTCTAACCGAGTATTGGTTGGAAGACACTGGATATAGCATCCAAGTTTGTGAGTTGAACCAGTATAAATTAATGTGTTTCTTTTTCTAATTATGTATATATCTCATTGCTTGTGTTTGGATAATCAAGATATAATCAACAAGACAAAGTTTTCTGTCATTACATGTAAAACTTGGTTGATCTTGGTTGAAGGAAAGGTTCTGATTTGAAAAAGGTTTAAGTGATACGATCCAGATTTCAAATTTCACAAATTGTTTCAAGAAAATTTTAAAGACCTGATTTAAACCAATTCACCCCCTTCTTGGTTTATTTGAAGAGTGTTCATTGTGTTTTTCACTTTCCACATTTTGAACACACATAGTCATCTTATTCCATATTTCATTAGCTTCTTCAATAAACTCTCACGGTCCTTCACGCAACATGTTTTCCTTAAACTCTATTTGTTTCTCCTCATTTAGCTTCCACCATCTTATCCTTGGGTTTTTAGCCTTCTTCGTAAAATTAATAACTTTGTTGAACCTAACCTCTAGAACTACCAACTTATGTTGGGTCGCCACACATTCTCTAGGGTAGACCTTGCAGTCAATGCACGAACTTCTATCTTCCCGTCTAGCTATAAAGAAGTTAATTTGACTACGATTTTGGCCACTATGATACATGATAAGATGAGACTCCCTTTTCCGAAAAAAGTGTTCGCTAGCATCAAATCATAGGCTAGTGCAATGTTCAATACATCTTCTCCAGTCTCATTTCTCGTTCCATAGCCAAAACCACCATGAATTCTATCAAAACCTTCATTGTTTTTACCAATATGCCCATTTAGATCGCCTCATAGGAAAATATTCTCCTCTCGTGGGATCCCTCTCAGAACCTCCTCCAAGTCTTCCCAAAATTGGTTCTTTTCATCTTATAGTAATCCAACTTGGGGTGCATACACACTAAGGATATTTAAAATAAGATCCCCCACTATAAGCTTAATCATCATAATTCTGCCGTCTCTCCTTTTGACATCAACGACTTTATCTCTGAAACTTCTATCGATCATAATTTCAACCTCATTGTCACTCTTGGTTGTACTTGTATACCACAACTTGAAACCGGTGCCCTCCACTTCCTTGGCCTTTTCTCCAACCCACTTAATTTCTTGCAAGCACACAATATTCACTTTCCTTGTGGCAAAAACATATGCTAACTCCCTCAGTTTACCCGTTAATGTTCCTATGTTCCAGCTTCCCAATTTCATCCTAAACTCCTGGGCGGTGTTTGTCAGCCACGCTCGCCCATCTGCGTGTTTGTACCTTTGCCTTTTTGTCACCAAATCCGGGTGAAGACCTGACGCCTTGCCTTTCGGCATGAACCCTAGCTCACTTATCACTACATCTCAGGATCGATGTAGCGTCTTGCCTTGTGGCAAGGACCCTAGCTCATTTTTCGATACACCTGGGGCCCGATGTAACGTGTCGCTATGAAGGGTACGCCCCAACGAAATATCATAAAAGTTCATCACATAAAAATAGCTGGTTTTTTACGATCGATTCGCAACTCCTGACCCCAACCCTCCTCCTTATAAAGAAAAATTATCGGGAAATGCATACATCAATTGTAGCTTCCTCCTTCAGCATATTACTAACTTCAAACCAACCAACGATCCAAAAATTTCCATCGGACCAGGAAAACGTATCTAGTCAAGCCAGTACCCCAAACAAAATGCAAACAGAATCAATATTCCTTTTATTCTATGTTTTGCTTGTGATGCTTTTTTGTTTATAATACTTGTGACGGTTAAAATATGGGCCATCCTCAAATAAATTAAGCTCGTGACAGATCCAAACCTATGTGCCCACCATCTGTTCGAAAATATTCCCTTGCTACTTGTTGATATAGAAAACTGCTCCTTAGCTTTATCTTCTATAATTTGTCTTCAACATATTCATAATGCAAACAAGTATTGAATGTGTCAAAGACTTTCAAATCCTTCACTAGTATTTCTTCAGCCCCTGGACCGATCATGCCTACTAAAATATTAAACAAAATCAATAGAAGCAACAAATGACTGAACTCAATAGACAATTTGAAAGAAACAATCATAATGAATGACTCCCATGAGTTAATTAATTCCTCTTTGTTAGTTGCCATTACCAAGATATTGCATAAATACTCTATTCTAGAGCAGTCACATAATCAAATAGAACACAAATAAATGTCAAGAAACATGGTTAAACACCACTATATGCATATCATTGGACAAATCAAATAAGACTGCAGATTTGCAATTGACATGAAGAGTAATAAATACAACCCATTAACTACCAAACAAAAGTATTAGCAATCAACAAATATCAAATTAAATTTATGCTACCAATACATACTAACACCTCCTCCCATTTTGAGTAAAGTGTATTTTCAGGTACTATGAATTGGACCTAATACACCTTCTTGCTACCAGTGGTCACCCCTGAAACAGTGTAGAAGAAGAGAGAAAAGAAGAATGAGGGAAAAAAACAGAAAAACATGCACTGAATGAGGGGAAAGAAGAAGGTCACCAACATGAGAATTTTATGAAAATCTTCTATTCTCTCACGGTTTGACAAGAGTCCTCACTGCTATGGGAGCAATTTTCTGAAAAAGTAAAAGAATAAATGTTTGTTTGTGCTTTTCCTAACGAAAAAATGGTTTTTTTTTTCTTTCTGAAATCATTTGATTTTCTCAAATGAGCAATATCGAAATGGAAAAGCGGGTATTAACATGGATTGCTTCTTGTAAAAACTCATAAAAAATACATCCAATTAGTTTCGCTCAAATAATTTGATACCAACAAAAATCCAGCAACATAGCTATGATGTTAGACCTCGCCCAATATTTTTCACCCAAGCGCAATCAACATCAACAAAGGAAGAGGTAAAAAAATGTGAGTAATGGTAAAAAAATTTACCCAAAGAAAAGCTTCAAATTCCTGAAATTAGAAATTTAGAGTACTTACCTCGTCAATGTGACACGTGTCCAGTAAAAGCTTGTTTTACTAATAGATAGTGATAGACTTTTGATCTTTAATAAGAAAGGCAGAAAGGCAAGTAATATGGAAATGGCACCACAAAGCAGCCGCCAATAGGGCTATGTTTATAAATAGTTTAATTGGTTGTAGTGATTCAACTAAGCTGCACCAAAGAGTAAAATACTACAATAATCCACTTTATTGGTTTATTTTTCATTTATAATATGGATTGATATTACGGTTTAATTTAATAGCCTATTTTTTATCTTTTCATATTATCTATTTGGTCATGTGAAAGAAAGAAACAAGTTAGTTTTATAGTGTTCTTGAAACCGTTATAGCAGATGAAGTACTTGCTTTTGTTGTTATACGTTTAGTATTACAACTTTTGGCCAAGAAGTAGTGATAGAAAAAGGAACTTAGCATACGGTCTGCATATATGAATACAGTTAGGAGGTTTATGAGTAATGTGATTTTTTTTCCCCTAAAAAAATAGGCTGTATTTTTT
>CM023942.1:19126298-19251826 GCA_013407115.1 Glycine latifolia | reverse complement strand
TATATATATATATATATATATATATATATATATATATATATATATATATTCAAATATCACTTATTCTATTATAAGTTATTTATTCAATTTTAAAAAAAGTTACTCGTTTTCCTAATCTAAACTAATAATATTTTTTTTCACTTACGATCTTGGCTTAGATAACTTTGCTCCTGGGAAATAGTCAAGGTACTTGAAGTTTCATGAGCAAATCATTATAAGCATTTGTCGGAAAATCTAAGTATAAGGAAAAAATTCCCAAAATATGAGAGTATAATGCCTACTCAATTTGAAAGTTTCTTGTCCAATTAAAATGGGATTATGGGTGTGCTTATGATAATGATAACAACGGTGGTGACAATGTCATTGATGGTGATACCAGTGCCCATGGTAATTACAATGGTGATGTCAATAGTGATAGTGGTGTTACCAATGCAAGTGCTGAAGGTGGTGGTAGTAATAGTGGAATTGATGACGACTATGGTAGTGGTACGGTGAAAATAGAAATATCATTAATGAAAATATATTTTTTAAAACTGAAAATCAAGTTAAAAATCATTAATCCTTTTATCTTGGTTGTCAAATGAGAAAGTGTTTTAAAATTGAGTTAAAAATCATTTCAACTCCCTTTTTTACCAAATGTGTTTTGCCTTAAAAATTACATTTAAAAATCAAAAATAAAAAACTCGCAATCACTCCAAATGTGCTCTTAATCATTAAGATCCTATTTTAGAGTGATTTTTAACTAAGTTTCAAAAAATTTAAAAACAATAACCAAATTTTAGTTTTTAAATTTAGTTTTCTTCTTCCCAATTTTTAGTTTCAAAATAAACTCATGGACAAAGTTTCTTATCCTAGTAAAATTAGTCTTAGAACACTCTATGTGGTGGTGGTGGTGATAACGACAATGACAACAATAATAGTGATAATGGTACCAATATTAATGATAATAATGATGATGACAATGTTAGTGGTAGTAGTGACAATGTTAACCATGGCAATGGCGTTGGTGATAGTGTGATAACGATGTCATGGTGGTGGAAGTAGTGATGATGATGACAACAAAAACGATCATTATTAAATGTATGAAGTGTGTGTTTTTTAGTACTAAAAATTTAAATTAATTTATTTTATATTGTTTGGCATGAAAAAAGAAAGTTAAAATATTTTAATGACACATATTATACTACTTTTCATTTATTTTTCTATTTTTTTCTATTTTTGCTCTATCTAATTAAAACATTTAATTTTTTATTTTATTTCTCACTTTTTTTCTTCATATTTTCTTATTATTTTTATTCACCATTTTTGTTTTTAATATACCCATCCCTTACCCTTAAAGTAGTTTGTCCCCTCTAGTACATTTTTAGCTTTGTGATCCATACCATAATCCTCCTCAAAAATAACTACTTAATAAATAAAGTAAAAGTAATAGAAAAGCTACCAAACAATAACCCTTAACGCAAAATTTTCATTTATCAGGAATATCTTATCCCAGTTCGTATCAAAACCTATAACCAAACACATGCTCTCTCTCCATATAAACCCTATAAAAACACACAAACCTAATTTACGCTCCTTCTACTAACAAACGCCGCACTCTCTTATCTCTCAGAAACCCTAATATGGCAGAGCGCGGCGGTGGCGAACGTGGCGGCGACCGTGGTGGTTTCGGACGTGGCTTCGGCGGGCGTGGGCGCGGAGGTGACAGGGGCCGAGGCCGGCGCCGGGGCCCCCGCCGCGAGGAAGAAGAGAAGTGGGTCCCAGTGACCAAACTTGGCCGCCTCGTGAAGGAGGGAAGAATCCGAAGCCTTGAACAGATCTACCTCCACTCGCTCCCCATCAAGGAGCACCAGATCATCGACACGCTCGTGGGTCCCACCCTCAAGGACGAGGTAATGAAGATCACGCCAGTCCAGAAGCAGACCCGGGCCGGGCAGAGGACCCGGTTCAAGGCCTTCGTCGTTGTTGGCGACAACAACGGCCACGTCGGGCTGGGCGTGAAGTGCAGCAAAGAAGTGGCGACCGCTATTCGTGGTGCGATTATTCTGGCGAAGCTGTCGGTTATCCCCGTGAGGAGGGGGTACTGGGGGAACAAGATCGGGAAGCCCCACACCGTCCCGTGCAAGGTCACGGGGAAGTGCGGCTCCGTTACCGTTAGGATGGTTCCCGCGCCGAGAGGTTCGGGGATCGTGGCGGCTAGGGTTCCCAAGAAGGTGCTGCAGTTTGCGGGGATTGATGATGTTTTCACCTCCTCCAGAGGATCCACCAAGACCCTCGGCAACTTCGTTAAGGTTTGTGTATCTTTTACGAATTTGTTACTTTTCACATTTTAGATTGCGGACGACATTGTACAAATTTCGGGCAAATTTTTTTTCTTATATATGTGGATTTAAATTTTTTATTTTAAATTTCTTCGAGGTTTTTTGCTATTATTGTTTGCGATGTGTGAGTGTTGAAACTGGGAAAAAATTGTCAGAGTTGCATTTGCGGAGTTCAATTTAAAACCTTTGTGTTTTGTATTTTTTTATGTGAATTTTTATTTATTGTATTTGAGTGTTTCTGATGAGCTGTGTTTTGATTTTTTGTGTTTTGGATTATCTTTGTTTAATGGAATAATTCGTTTTTTGTTTGAATGTTTCATTATTGATTGTTGATAAGGATGTTTTAGACTTCGGAATTCATGTATAGTTCCAGTGTTCTACCTTTTGCCTGTGTTTCTAACTTAGAAGACAGTCTACACTTCAAGAGGGGTGGTTCCATTGTGTGGCTTTTTGTGTATGAATGTGTTGGAATAAACTACCAATTTTGTCTCTGAAGTATTACTGTTTCTTCTAGGTAGTTTCTAAACCAATAGAACTATTTAAGTAATTTTCAAACTATTGATTATTGAATAATCATCACTCAGTGCCTTTGTTAATGTATTTTAGTAAAGTTTGGAGACCAATTTGAAAGATCTTTTAATATTCGAGGCACTATTTAGTATTGATTGTTAATGTATTTGAGGCACTATTTCTCAATGTAAGTTAGTCTATGGTGTTTTTGCTGCAATTGAAGGCATTCAAAATGCATCTTGTGTGATTTGTTACTTGTGTGTCTATGTGCATGATCCTTTGTTAGAGAGGCTAGTGTGTATATATGTGCATTATCCTTAGGTATAGAGGCTAATGTTCATGAAAGTATTGCTCTAATATTGTTTTAGTACCCATAAGGATGTTGCTTTATATTTTTGACAGGCTACTTTTGATTGCTTGATGAAAACCTATGGATTCCTGACACCAGAATTCTGGAAGGAGACTCGCTTCTCCAAATCTCCTTTCCAAGAGTACACAGATCTATTGGCAAAACCAACAGGAAAGACTCTAATCTTGGAGGAGGAAAGGGTGGATGCTTGATTTACTGGTTTTGGTTTTATGGATGTTTTAGGAACTTTATTACTTTACATACTTTGTTGGTTCTTTGCTTTACTTTTGGTTTTGATAGACGGCATATGTCTCTGTATGCATTCATTTTGATTGTTTAAGTTTTAATTGACTGCAGTTTTGAGTATCATAGATTTCTACCTGTTTTATTTGGTTGTTGCATCCAAATGACAGAACTGCATTGCCCGGTCTAGCTTCTCAGTGGAAATATAAAAGTGATTTTTTTTAAAATAAAAATAAAAATGAGGAACGGCTTAAAAACAATGCTTCTGCGGCTTATACGACGAATAATGAGATTGTAGTTGTTATTATTGAAATTAAAACAATGGAAATTGAATTGTCAGTTAAGGGTGTCTCATTTAATGTTTATTCGACGTTTAGCTGGGCAAAATCTTCTGATTTTCTAATGAAGAGAATGGAGATTGGAGGATGATTTTCAATGAGATTACAAAGGAGATGAAGCAATATTGGGGTTATTGGGGGTTGATATCTTTTGATTGTGCATGAAAAGATTAATGATATGTTTGGTTGGATGGAAGAAAAATAGAGAAGGAAGGAAAAGTTTAAAATTTGAATTGAAAAAAAATAGAAGGAAAAGTTTAATTTTTGTACTTATAAAAATAAATTTTCTTTTATTTTTAAATAAATAGAAGAAAATATTTTGTTAATTGTATTTTTTTTTTCTTTTCACTTTCTCTTTTATGAAATGAAATATAAGAGATAAAATAAGAAAATTTGTTATTGAAGACTATTACCTTGGTTTGAGACTCTTATGGATGTGCTTGTGTTTAGGAGTGTTCATGGGTATAGGTACTGTTTGGGTTGGGTTATTTATGAATTCGAATTGTTTGGGTTGGATTATTTATGTATTTGGATCACTGTTTGGGTTGAGTTATTTATGTATTTGGGTCAAAATCGAATTGATCTGATCAAAATTGATCATGTACGGGTTGGGTTAGAGTTTAGATTTATAGATCTGTTGATTTGTTGACTCAATTTGTGAACCCATAATAATAATATAAATTTTATTATATATATATATATATATATAAAATTAAAAATTCTTTTTCCCTATAATGATGACATAGTAATACAAAGAATGACAGTAAATATGTAGTTAAAGTTTAACAAATATTAGAAAAGTGGTGGAATTAACTATTTTTAACTTGTTACTTTGTTCCTTGATCCTCATTATAAATGTGAGTACATTCAATTTTGTTTTAATCATATGTATGGTGTTGAGAAGAACATGAACATGATGAAAAAAATGGAAATACTTCATTCAGAAACTGATTCAATAATATGTACTAGAACATCACATTTCTCATTTTAGTAGCAATTCAGTTAATTCTAGTACATTGACTTCAAACATGGTCTCACAACATAATGATAACAAAGGTGGTAAAGATGATGATTGAGATGGTGAATTTAGAATGAAAATCAAGAAAAAACAGGGTGAGGTGCAAAAAAATGAGTTAGATATTTGGAGGATGAGGTTGAAGATGACCATCCTGAGTTTGACATTTTGAATTGGTGGAAATTGAAGGTATCCAAATATTATATTATTTCCTGTATGACTAGAGATATGTTGGCTATTCTTGTATCTACTGCATCATCTGAATCTGCATTTAGTATAGGGGGTAGAATTTTAGATTCATTTCATAATTCCTTGAATCCTACTACTGTTGAAGCTCTTATTTGTACCAAAAATTGGCTTAGATCTACTAAGCAAAATGTTAATGACCTGCAAGTTGAAATAAATGAAGCGGAAAAGATTGAATCAGGTGTGTAATCCCTTATTTCATTTTTTATATTTGTATAAAATATCAATTAATTTTTGTGCTAACGAGGTTGTGTTTAAATTTTTAGAGTTGTTTGGTTTGACTTTAAATATTGCTAATATTGGGTCTCCAAGTGTTGAAACTGCAAGTGCTGTAACTTCTTAATGTATTACTTTTAGGTATATTATTATTTGTTTCACCTTTTTTCATATTTTATTTACTGTGTTTATAATATTAATGAATCATATTTTGTTCGTTTGTTTGTTTCAGCAAATCTGGTTACAACAAATTTGGTTATAGCAAAGCTTAGTTTATAAGAAATAGTTGTGATTCAGACTATTATAGTAAATATTGTTCAATAATATTTTGTTTTAATTTATATTATAAGTCTATTTTAGAATATTATGTTGATGGTATTAAATGAATTAATTTTATTATTTTCATACATTTGATAATATTGTGTTAATTGTATTGCATATTTGAAAGAATCATGATATAAAATAGTAGTTCTAAGAAAAAAAAATTAAATGGGTAACCCGTTGAACCAAACCGAACCGATCATGAACGAGTTGGGTTGGGTTGGTTTGGGTTTCAAATTTTTTTTTATTTTTTTTTTCTGAAAACCGAACCGAACCGATCAAATTTGATTGGGTTGGGTCCTAAATTTGGCCAAAACCGATCCGAACCGACCCGCAAACACCCCTACTTGTGTTTATTTATTTCTTTTTTCTTTTCTTTTCCATGTTACCCCTGTTAGATCGAGTTGATCGATTTTGGGTGCGGTTTCGATTTTTCCTCGCTTGTTAAATTTGGGGGCGGGGGCTGTTTTCGTAATGCAAGTATCCACCTCGTCCTCGCACCCGCCCCGCTTGGACCAGAGGTTGAGAGATTGCTGCATTTTCGAGATTTGCTACAGGTAAATAAGGAAATAGTTGGGTGCAGGAAAAAAATTCCTAAGTTTGGACCTAGTGTCTCCTTCAGCCCATTAGAGTAAGACCCATAAATTTGAAGTTTGAAGTTTCCAGAAGGCAACTCCACGGCGTTCGGCTTCGAGCTCGCGTTCTCTTTCTCTGTTTTGTGTTTGTGCCTCTCTCTTTCTAATATCCAAACCTTCTCGTGCTTGCGTTCCCGGTCTTGGTGGTCTCTGTCCCTTTCTCTATTGCGGTCAGAGGAGTGGTTGCGGGAGAGGAGCTGTTCCTGGCAGAGCTTCTGGTCGGCGACTTCTTCTTGGGTGACGCTGGAGAGCCAATTGCTCACGTTGGGCTTTGGTTAAGAAAACTGGCTTGGTAGTTGAGGTGGGGGCGGCGACATCGTCGTTTGACTTGGTGATTGATTAGGTAACACAGAGAGAGAGAGATCGAAAAGGATACCCGGACCTGCGAAGTGTGAACGTGCTTGGTTGGAGGAACTTGCGGAGCGTGAGCGCGAGAAGGAGCTGGAAAACGGAAGTAGTTCGGGGGCAGGGCCGGGCGGGGAAAACCGACCCTCGTCAGAGGCGGGGGTGGGGGAAAATTTTTTGCCCTCGTCAGTTTTCAGGGGCGTGGGCGAGGGTGGTATAAACAAAAACCGCCCTCGTTGTCATGCCTGGAGACCCATCACGGGCTTCGACTTGATGGCCCCATAACTCTGAACACCACGCTTACTCATTGTACTCCTCTTCTTGCGGACATAGAACACCACGCTTACTCATTGTACTCCTTTTCTTGCGGACAATATAACATTTCAAAAATAATTCAATAATTATTTAGATAAGGGTATTTAAATATATTTTTTAGTAAAAAATAGATTAAATTATTTTAATATATTATATTGTTATTTTTATTTTAAAAAGATGTTATTATAATTATATATTAGATTGATTAAAAGTAATTATAATTAAAGATAATAAAAATAATAAATAAAAAAGATCGGTTAAACAAATTTAAATTACGTATGATTCTTATATAATGATAGACAATTCTTTATCTTAGAATCACATATATAAACGGTATTTCTTGATATTAGTGCATTGTTCAAGGACCGAGAAAAAGAAAAAAAGTTGGAAAATTCTTTTGACATAAATGATAGAAAATAAGAATAACGAAGAACATGAATTTCTTGTTTCAAAAAGTGAGTAAAACAATCTTTTTGTAAATCTTCATGGTATGAATTCTTGAGAATGTGTTTTGTTTATATATATATATATATATATATATTGACATTATCTAAAAGACTTTATCATTGAATTAATAAATATATAATTTAACATTTAGGATCATGATCAATTAGTACGAATGTGTGTTATGTTCTTACCATTGTAAATATTATATGTCTTAGTTATTATATTACTTATATAATTGTTGTTATATATGTGATTTCATATTATTAGTTGATTCTATCATTGTTTGCGGTGTGATTTTGAGAATTATTATTGGATACATGAAATTAAGGAGTTTTTTTGGTAGTTTTTTTTCAAAAATGATATTCTTGTAATTTTGTGAATTGGTCATCATCTTCTGAAAATGGATTATGATATATATTTTATTATGAGATTACAATGTTAAATACCTTCCATCTAAGATGAGAATGATATTTATTTATAGATATTCCCATTTAAAATGATGAAGAAATTCTAGATACTTCAATTTATGATGAAAAAGACAGTGAGATGTCATTGTATGAAATATGAGCTCATAGACCCTTTGAAGAATATGAGATCTACACTGGTTCTGGAAACCAAAGAATCTAGCCTTGTGATTCTAGGAATCACTAAGTTGTGTTTGTTATATTTATTTGGATGCAATGAGATGTTATCATTTACTTAAATATTTTATTTATTCTAAATGTCATGAATTGTGATTGTTTTCATATGGTTTTTATTGGAGTGTATATATGTGTGTGTGTGTGTGTACACACACACATATAATCTTATTTTTAAATTCATTGCGGATATCATGGTTATTTTTCAGATTACCGCGTTGGCTGAAGACAACAGTATTTGCAAACTCCTTTTAGTTGTTTTATTCGCTAGGATTATAATATCATTATAAGTGTTGTTTTCAGAGTACGAGAAAGAAGTTGTTGAGTTTGAAGAGACATGAAGCCATAGTTTTCTTAGTTACATTACTTTAGCTTGGTTAGTACTTCAGAATAAGATCCTAGATGTGGCTATGTTAAACGGTCGACAAGCACACCGAATTGTCCAAGTAATAAAGATCCGGTAACACCGAATGTTGATTTCCTCATGGACTTTGCTTATACTCAGGACTAATGCACGTTTGTTTTCAAGTAATTAATGAATGGATTTAACTGGTAAAATGATTTGGCATAAGATTAAACTGTACGTAAATGTAAACTAAAAGCGTAATAACTACAAGGGAAGAGACACAAACACTTGGATGATGTGGATGATGGAAATATGATGCGATTGGTGTTGGGAGTTCATTAACCGGAACTAACTTTGATGCGATACAAAAGGTTTTTCCCTATTCAACATTAAATATGATCACCTTTATCTACTAATATAATCTAACCTTGATTCCCCAAGTGCTAGACCTAAATCACTTAATTTCACCCTTAATCCCTCAAGAGTTATATTAAACGATTTCCATTACGATTAGATATGATAACGTAACCTAGGCTAAACAAAACCATTTTATCTCTAGACATGATATCATCTAGAAGCGTTTTTCATTTCTTAAGGCTGTAACCATTTTCCAATGCATTAAAATCTAAAACAAAGCATACAAATGGGTGATCAAATCACAAGCATGAATAAAGCTTGGAAAAACAACAAAAATGCGCAATTAACATTGAATAGATAGATAGAACTTTACATCAAAGCGTTTGGTTGGTGAACTCCCAACAATGGGGGTTTTAGCTCTTCATTTCCATGAGGAGCTTACAACAATGGAGGTTAGGGTTATGGAAGGAAATGGATGGAAGGGAAGGAGGTGGAGAGGAAGCTCCAATGGTGTAGAAGGATGTCTCCCTTTGACCTAGCAGAGCTCCTAGCTTCTCCAAGTGTGTGTTATGTCCTTAGGAATGAATGAATTCCCCTTTTTCCCTCCAAAATGTCTTAAAATGCAGCTCAGTGTAACGAACCGCCTTGTCGCTACTGTATCATACTCTTAACCATTTTTAATTACAATTTATAATTGAAGATCTTTAAGTTAATTATAAAAATAGTAATAAATTTTTCGCGTGAACATAATCAATATCAGTAATTTAAACACAAAATTTTAGTGATGAAATACCTCGTAATATATTTATATAAGAACATAATTTGGTGGTCATTACAAATAACTATGTTTGAAGGGTACAAAATTTTCAAAAGAAACAAAGGATTAAATGTCGGGGTGTAACTAGCAAAATAATGGGGTGTAGCCATTAGAACAAGGGGTGTAACTAGAAAAACACAATCATTGTCCGAGATCTAATCCATAAACATCCCGACCACTCGGCGGCTCCAACCAACATAGGTCATCTTCCCGGTCACCTACTGCTGCCCATCTGCTCACACGAACATGGTTCATGATCATCACAGGTACCAAACCACAAGGTACAACAAAGCAAATGTGAGTTTATCATGTAAAATGATAAGTAATAGATAACATCAGTTATGAAAAGACAATTCGGTTATCACAATATCACAACAATATTCAAGCATTCATCACACAATCATCTATAGACAACCCGTCCAAAAACATTTCACAATCCATTTTATAATGACTAGTCATGATACATGCTTCTGACTTTTCTCTCAGAATGCAATGTGGTACCATCTCCAGAAATAGGCCAAATCCATGGTTCGAATGATAGTTGCAGTTGACGTCGGGGTCACTCTGTTGTGCACAGGACTCATCCCCCATGGTGATCAGCCAATAATGGGTGTCAAAAGGATATCCTTACAGATGTTGCCCCCAGTACTTCTCGTACTATTACAGTCAATCATCCTATTTCTGTCATGCAAATGAAATACGTTACATAGACACCATTAATCTATGACCCGACGCGGGATCAACTCATCTTGGCTAGGATAATGTCATACATCCCCTATGTACATACATATGTCTCATGGGCACCATCAATGTATGGCCCACCCCGGGATCAACTCGTCCTGGCGTGGATAATGCCATACACGTCACATGGTATCAATGCATTTCATATCTCAAGCCATCACATAGGCTGACCTCAACGTAATCACATACGTCATTCACAAATACTACAAACAAGCGAATAGGTGTAAAGTATTAAGTGTCCGGATTGGCACTTAGATATACTGTCTTAAGGTAAGAATCCGAATAAGGTCGGAATCAATACTATGCAATCGATTACATAAGCGATGTAATCGATTATAACAGATAGCGCTTGCAAGACTCAAGGTTGTTCGGGTAATGGAACCCAGTAGTTATCAAAGAAAATGTACGAGCTCTACCGAGTAAGTAACCCAGTAGCTCTATTCCCGAGAAGACACGAGCTGTGCCGAGTAAGGAACCCGATATACAGACGTCCGCCAACAAGGACTAAGTTACGTCTTGCATGCATGCTACGTAAACCGCTCAACTCAGCCAACCCTTCCCGGTAGCCGACATTACAAACAAAGGTTTGACACATATATGCAACTTGGTCAACCCTTCCCGATAGCCGACATCACAAACAAAGGTTTGACACATATATGCAACTTGGCCAACCCTTCTCGGTACCCGACATCACAAACAAAGGTTTGACACATATATGCAACTCGGCCAACCCTTCCCGGTAGCAGACATCACAAACAAAGGTTTTACACATATATGCAACTCGGTCAACCCTTCCAATAGCCGACATCACAAAAACAACAGTGCATATGTAACATGTTCAATCCGACTTACCCAATCCGATAGTCGTCTTCCTCACAAACACACTACATGAAAACATCATCAATTTATTTTACGCAAAACACCAGAAAACAAATACATACTTCATTTCAACCATGATATCTAAAACCATTATCAACACAATAAACTCCCCTTACCTGGACAAGAATTCCTTTCTTTCAAACTAATCGTGAGTTTTGTTTGAACACAAGTTCTCACAGCAACCAGGAATGAAAGGGATTAAGCTCCGCTCACGAGTTCCTCTTAACGTAGAGGTTTTTCTGCTACAACTACGGTGGTTCTTGAGAGTTAAAGGTGGTATAGAGGTTTGATGAAGAGAGGTTTCTGGGTGCAAAGAGTTTAGAGAGAAAAAAAAAGAGAAATGCGTTCAGAAGTGAGAATAAATCATGCTTCTGCTTCATGTACTGCTATTTATAGACGGAGATACTAAGGCAAGTTGCCAACAAGCGTGAACAGACAGCTATCACAGCCACCATAGTTGTCAATCTTGTGTGACCAAACAACTACCATAGCCACCATCATTATTACTATGCGTGTACGAACAACTATCTTAGCCACAAAATTTGACTTATATCCCTTATACACAAATTTCCATGCAAAACACTTTAACAAATTGCAAGAATTATCTTTCAAGCACAAATACCAATGCACAACCATTTGCAAGAATTATATTAAACAATTAAGCAACGTAAAATATCTATCAGCTTGTAAATTTTCAGGGTGTTACACTCAATATCGTGGTGTGCGCTGAGCGCGAAAGGACGTGCTGAGCGCACCTCAATTTGTCCAGCTGGATAAGTGACTATGCGTTAAGCGAGCCGATCGCGCTGAGTAGGCCTTCGTGCTGGGCGAGTCTGTCGCACTGAACGAGCAGCTATTGTCGCTCTGAGCAAGCCTGTGGTGCACAACAACTCCAGACTTTGAAATCCATCTTTCATACCCTTGCAGTGAATTCTTAAAAAAAATACAACCAAACACTTCATAAATCAACTAGTTAAAGCATCCATGGGATAAAAGTTCAGAAGAAGATAATTCCTATATTTTAATCACAAAAAGAAACTTTAAAAGAGGGAAAGAATAGATAATTGGTAAGTAATTTACATGTAACTTTACGTATGCTTAGCAATTATTAGGCTACTTTCGTTATATTTTTAGCGTTCATTTAGTTTAGATGCCCATGTTTTGAGGACAATATTTTCTTTTTGTAAAGACTCGTTTATTTGACTTATTTTATCATACATGAGGTATTTTCAAACTATTATAATTTTTTGATTTCATATTTTTTTTGGTATATTTTATTACAGGGTGTTATTGTAACGAAGGGTGTTACATACAATCTTTACCGCATATGATGTCGCCACTACAAAATTCTTCATTTCTGATTTGGGTAAATCAACAGATCTAGTTTGTAAATCTAGGTTTAGGTAAAAATCAATATTTGGGCACAAATCTGGTTTGGGTAAATCAACAAATCAAATGCAGGGGGAGCGCCGCCAAAGGAAACCCCGCTCTTGATTTTGTGTGGTGATGTCATGGCTGTGTGTGGCAATGTTGTGGTTGTTTGCAGCGACGTTAAGTCATTGGTGGGTTTATGATTTGTGGTTCGCTGAGGAAGAGGGTGGAGAGCTTGTCGAAGGAGAAAATGATGAGGGTGGGATGGTTGAAAAGTCACCAATTAAAGAGAATATTGAATCAAGGGAAAATTGATAAAGGATAAATACTAGGAAAAAATATCTCAATCATTTCCTTTTTTAACAATTAATCTAATAGTCCACAATATCCTAACTACATTTTTGCAAGCTCAGACAAGATGCACAAGCTTAGGAGGGCACTGAGTTATGTGGATGACGAAATTAAGGTTATAACCACTAAAATATTGTGTTGAATAGGTGATGAACATAGTTAGTATAAGAAAAATATGGTTAGTTTTAACACATAAGACAAACATTAATTTGTAAGAGGGTTGTTGAGTTATGTGGATGATGAAATTAAGGGTGATAGTCATAAAAATATTGCGTCAAGCAGGTGATGAATATAGTTAATATAAGAAAAACATGCTTAACTTAGCACATAAACACATAAGACAAACATTAATTTAGAAAACAAAATGGAAAAGTGCATATGGGAGGAGTATATTTGACATTTTTTATTCAAAAAGAATAGAAGAAACATGTATGACGCACAAAATTTGAAGAATATTAAAGAGAAAAGACAATATGTATGATGAGAGAAAATAAAGTTTGGTAACCAATAGAAAAAAAAAGAAAATAGTCTAGCAAAATCTCAAAGATTGGAATCTGATTGTTTGATAGATGTTCTATACTAAAAAATCTGATGAAATTTATCGAAATCTTTCTTAAAAAATAATTTATCAAAACTTGTATATTTTTTAATACCAAAAGACTTTTTTTATAAATTATAAAAAATTCTAATTGAATACTACCAAATTTTGTTGTCCTCATTAAAAAAATTTAAAAAGTCTTAATTTAATACAACACAACTTATTTAAACCATTTAAATTTACTAATTGAATATCACATTTTTTTATATAAAAAAATGTCTTTTAAAATATTTTGAAATCCTAATTCAATACACCTCTTAAATTAGAATAACTTCATATAAAGGAAGAATTTTCTTTCGCTCATATTAATTAGTTTTAATTTTTATTTCTTTTTTAGATGCGTGGGATGGACCTATTTTAGATGAAAAATTCCTCCGTCCTAGTTTTTATTACGTTGAGAGTTCCCTTTCGTTTCAATATTTTTTAACTATGTCAACCTCTTTTCTAAATACAACCGCCTATTTTTTGGTTGAATATACAACATATTTTTTTTATTTCTTTGATTTCACTATACTTATATTATTAAATCTAATGTGCAGGTAGAGGTTTTACATGAATTGTTTTTCAACTTTGATTTTATGTTATGTCAACACTTTTTCACTGTTATAAGTTCTGCATTTCTTAACTTTTCATTACTTGAGCACCTGTTCCACTGATGTTTACTTCTTGTTCACTTTATAATATATTATTTTTTTCCGTGTATTTCTTTTGTCACATAACAACCCCCCCCCCCCCCACCCGCCCCGGTTTTTTGTATAGCTCATTCAATACAGGAACTTATAATAGAAGTCTAATAAATAATATTTTAAACAAATTCTTAAATGCCGTCTTAGCTCAGTGGTAGAGCGCGTGGCTTTTAACCACGTGGTCGTGGGTTCGATACCCACAGACGGCGCTTTTATTTTTTTGATTTGATTTAGTCCACTTACATAATATTTATCGTGGTAACTTGTTCCCCAATGGGGAAATGTATCTTCAATTTGATTGATGCCATCACTGAGTAAGTTGAAACCAAGATCAAGGTAACCGAGTGTGTCATTCCCGGAGAAATTGTGAACTAATGATGTGAATAGATTTTGGAATAGATTAAAAAATTGTAATGAATCCATTTCTTGCAACAAAATGGGCGAACTTTTGCATTAAGTTTGTTATTGGACAGATTGAGATACCCCAAACTTGGGATTTTTCCTAATGATCTAGGAATTTCAGTCAAATTTAAAGAAGCGAAGTTCAAATATTTTATAATTGACAATGGAATTGAAATTTAGTAATACTAATTGATTATTCTGCCAAAGGAAAAAAGAAGTTCAAGACTTTGAAGCTTGGGGAATAGTGAACAATTGACAGGACCACTCAAGCTGTTTGATAATAGACACAAGCCATAAAGTTAAGTCAAACAATGAAGATGAAATTTGACCGCTAAATCCATTCTCTGAAAGATTCAAGAGAATGAGATGTAACTCTTGAAGGTTTGAAAGCGATGAAGGAAGCTTACCCCCTACATTGTTAATTTGTTATGCCTCAAATGTAACTCTTGAAATTTATTTGGATGATGAAAGACATTTGGGATTTGACTGATGAGAAGATTATAATGTGGCAACAATCTGTGCCATTTTCCCAGGTTGCTACCTTCGGGTAAGCATGATGATAACTATTCATGATCAGGAGTAGTATTAATGGTGAAGGAGGCCTTAAACTTAAGCAAAGCATAAGGAATGGGAAGGAGAAGAAGAATAAGGACAAGATGGAAAATGAAAGAACAAGAGGACCCGAATTAATCAATCTGACCTATTGTAAAGTTCAGATTTTTCGATATCTTCTACCATAATGTAAAACTTCCATTTCCTTCTTTTACCCGACCAGTCCTTTCATGTTATTGTTATCGTTTCTACAATCCTTTTACATGATTCACGTATATTATATTAGCTCCTAATCCATGTTTGTGTTACTTTATCTTAATCATGCACTTGGTTGTACATGCTGCTATAAACCAAATGAGAGAAATATGTTTGGTTGTATATACTTCACTTTATTACTAATTACTATATTTGTTTTCCCACCAGTATAGGGTGTTCAGCAAGTTCTCATAAAATGCCAATTAAAAAATTGAATAGGAAAGAGTTTGAGAAAATTACATGTTATGAGTTTAACAGAAAAAATATTGCCTCCATTCCCAAGTAAGAATGTGATCCCCATATCATGCAATTCTTGCTAGGGAATATAGAATACTAATCGGAAACCCTATCATAACTTTGTATCAAAAGAAATTATCATCCCTGTTAATGAAATATTAGTCCCTTTTATTTCTTATACATGCGGCAGCCGGGAGAGTTTATTTCCCAAAGGTGACAAGGGTGTTCTTGCTGAATCTACATCTTCAAAATCAATCTTCCTAGCCATTGGGCTACATGTCTTGGGACTAGACTTTCTCTTGTTGGACTGCAAAAATCAAAATAATTCAAATAAATAAATAAGGGTCCATTTGTTGCATATTCAAAAAAGTGTCTCTGATATAACATGATCTAGTGATTAAATTTTAAAAATTTCAAAACACAAACTAATTTATGTTTGTGACCGTCATGCTTTGCACTAAAGTGACACGTGGAGAGGCTTGGATAGGATTTATATTACTATTGAAATTTAACTATTTTTTTTATGAGAAACTATTCGAAATAACTTTTGAGAATCTAAAACAAAAAGAATGAATTTTTTTCTCCAAAAGTGATTAATTTTTTAAAAGAATTATCTTTTCATAAAAACAAGACTGTAATAGACTGGGTTCTCTCGAAAACATGATAAGACAATATTATGTCAGTATGTCACCTTCGCAGATGCACTGCCAGTAAGTTTCCCACCAGAACCGCTGTGGCTCCTTCCCTTGCATCGCTTCGCTAATCTTTTGTTCTCCTCATCCAACACGCTATTTTCATCAAACAATAATTTGACCTATGGTATACCAAATCAAGTTAATAATTATTTCATTAATAATAAATAATCCAAAAACTGGAAAGGTCCACCAAAGAAGTCCTAACCTCCTCTTCAGCTCTGTGAAGGTTAACCCTTAGATTTTCTTTATCATTCTCTAGAGATTTGACTTCAGCAACAAGACACAGAACTCTCCGTGTTGATGGCTTCAAGCTACCAAATCCATAATGAAAATCAGGTTTCTAAATACATACCCCATTGTTCGGAGGCTCCACGCTATGCGTAGGTAAGGAGGAGGGATATTGTACGCAGTCTTACCCTTACATATGCAAATAGATTATTTTCGGATTCGAATCCATTACCAACAAGTCACCAAGACACAACTTTACCGCTGTGTCAGGACTATCCCTCATCAGGCTTCTAAATATGAATTGATAATAAGAGCACATATTGATAGTTTAAGCCACGGATATATTAATTATCTGGGATATCAAATCACAATTAAAGAGGTAGAAGGCTCACCAGTTCCACATTGTCAGCAACTTCTCACAGTGCTCATTTTCACTGTTTGAATTCAAAAATGCATATGTAGTAGACTCATCTATAGTAGTAGTAGTAACTGTAGCCAAAAGGGAGTCAAGATAATTCTCTTCATCAAGTGTACTTCCAGAAGACGAATCAACCTACAATGAAAAGTAAATACCAGTGGTTAACTTTCACGACCAAAGGACTGCAACTTGTAAAAGACTGAAAGCCATTACCATTTGACAATTAAGAAAATGAGGGGAAAAAAGAACTATAAACAAGGAAATTTCTGTATCAGTAGTGATTAAAATTCAATAATATGTTTTCAACTTAACAATTAGCAGCACCAGTGTATCCACAGCAAATTGTAGCAACACCAAGTGAGCGTGCCTTATTTTAACTGGGTACATTGTGACCACACGCAGCAGCCATGCCAAACTATTTCAATTTCCATGATATCAATGGAAATGTAAATTAGATAATAGAGTAGTAGATAGTAGATGCAATACATTCCAGGCCTCTTTCCTATAGCTTAATAGCCAAGAGAGAATAGAACACCGCCAAATTCAAATTTCAAACCTGGGTAAGCATATCTATCTATTTATAAGAATTTAAAGAAATTGGCAATTGCATAACAATGAGAGTGAAATAAGTTCCAAAGTCCATCCTATCAGATCTCACACATCAAATTCCAAGTTTCAATGCCCTTCCCATTAGAAATCATTCAATCATGCTCTCCAGCATTTCACATTGGCTTTTGCATAAGAAAACTAACAAAATCTAAGCAAGAAGCAAAGAGATGATTTCCAACTAAAAAGTGGCACATTTACATCAGAAAATGAAATTCCAAGTTTATTAGTTTAACCAGAAACCCTTACACACTACCCAAGTTGAATAAAACTCAGTTGTTCCCTAAATCATATATTTCATATCGGATAATTAATTAAATAAACGTCCCCTAATTATTCCACATCAGAGATTAGGAATCAAACAAGAAAAGAAAAAGAAAAAACAACGATACCGAATCATTCTGCTGCTTGAGTTTGATCAATTCCTGCTCCAACAAGCACAAATCTCGTTCCAACTCGAGTGCACGCTCATCAGCCTCCTGCGCGCGTTCATCAGCCTCGTTCCCAAAGTCCATCAACGCTTCCCTGTCATGGTCGTAGAGCGCGCATTCCCGCTCCAATTTCACGCGCTGCTCCACCAGACTCTCACACTCTGCCGCCAACTTCTGATTCTCCTCAACGAACCTCTTCACCGCTTGAGCGTTCATGTTCGCCTCACACTACTCAAGAACAAAACCCCATAAACATAACATAGAAAATAAAATAATGAATTATGGTTTAATTACTCATTTGATCCTTAAACATGTACAATTCTTACACTTAGAAACCAGTGCGTATGTGTAAGGACTAAAACGAGTAGTTTCTAAGTCATTGTAGAGGTATAAGGATCAAATGAATAATTGGACCGTTAATAATTGTTATGGAAGCAAAAGAAAAAGATTACAAACTCTAGCGCGTTCGATGAGATCGTCTTTCTCCTTCAATTTCGCGAGGAGGAAGAGGTGCTGGTCGCGGAGGTGGCGCTGCAATTCTTGGGAAGCGTGAAGCTTGAAGAGGAGGGTTTGCGAGGATACGGGAAGGCCCACGCTGTGATCGATCGATTCCTTGATGTAACCGTCGATTTCTGGAGGAAGATCCATTGTTGTTGCTCGAAGAAAGTCAAAGGTGGGTTCGGGATCGGTGGTGGTTGCGATTAAGGTAGAAAGCGATAGCGGCAAAACCCTAATCGGTGAGAATGGTGGACTGTGAAAACGAAAGGGACGTTGCGGTCGGAAAAAAAGGGTTTATTTGACATATATTGATTGATAGCCGTTGGGTGATTCAAATTGAAATATTGATAGCCGTTGGGAGTTAAGACCAGACGTTAATGTTTCGTTTTGCTTGCTCCACTATAATAGTTGTGATGGGATTATATATGTATTTGTGATTGTGATTTACTCCTATACACAACTTATAAGATGATGATTCTCTTTAGTCTCCATGAATTAAATATTTCTACTACTACTTACTTCCGTCCCTAAATATTTATAATTTATTTGTTTAATTAATGCTTTAGTCATTAAATTTGAGAGATATGATTTTTTTAGTGTTTGAAATTTTAAAAACTTTTTTTCTAGTTATTTGGCATAATAAATTTACATGACAATTTTTAACATATGATAGTTTTAAAATATAAATTTAAGCAACTAAAAATACACATTAATCTATGAAAACTAAGAGCAATTACAAAATATCAATTTATTATGTCACATACTAAAAAAGAATAATTTATCAAAATTTAGGAAATAATAATTTTAAATTTTAGTAACTAAAAAATACACATACTCCAAATTCAAAGAATAAAATAATAATTAAGCCTTACTTAAACTAATTTTGATATCAAAAGACTAATTTTTATACTTATATCATAATACTAGTTCATTTTGAATTTGTATTTTAAAATTATCACAAAAACTAAAAAATTACTACAAATTATTAAAAATTGTCATAAAATATCAATTTATTATGTCAAAGACTAAAAACATAATTTGTCAGAAGTCAGGAAAAAACATTTTTAAATTAAAGGGACTAAAAAAACACATCCCAAATTTTAAGGAATAAAATAATAATTAAATCAAATTTATTTATTTATTCCTTTATAAAACTCTTTTCAATTATCTTTTAAATTTTGTCTTTTATAATTCGTGTTAGAAGAAAAATACTAATTTTGTCGGCGATCAAGATTTTCAACAAAATGAATCACTATTAAACACATAATATAATTACCAACATTTCAATAAATGTTTTATTTTTATTTAAATTTTAAAGTAAAAATATAAGTAAAGGTAAAAAAAAAATACATGCGACAAAATATCATGATAGCATTTTTCATTAAATTAACTTTTAATTATTAAATATAAAAATTTAAATACAAATCACTATTTTTTTCAAATACACTTCTTAAAATTAACTAAGTTCCAAAACACTTTTAATCAAGAATCATTAATTACTCCTATTATTATACAGTACTTATCTGAGTCATTTGTTTTAACAAAAATATATTAATCAAGCAACAATTAACGGATAAAGCAATCAATATACATATTAATTAGACACACATGACAAACATATTAGTTACATGTGGATACCATATCGCATCTATTCTAAGAAATCCCCGCTTTAACTGGAAATATATGAGTATGGATAATTTTTTTTAAAATAAAATGGAAACCGATATGAATATATACCTATTCGCCTTTATTTTTGTACAAATTATTGTACCCAACACATATACTTACTAAATTATCCTTATTTTATAATATATATATATATATATATATATATATATATATATATATTATATTTTTATTAAACTTTTATACTTATTATTCCTTAATTATTTATTCTTCATATATTCTTTTGATGACTAAAACTAAAACTCTGAAGACAAACATATATTATAAGAGATTATGTTCTTTCTTAGGTAATTGAAATATGATTTTCACAAGGAAATTTTTTACTTGTATATGATTTTATATTTGGTTTTGTTAAGCTAATGGTCTAAACTTGACTCCTTTACTAAATGATATATGTAGCTTTGTTCTTTTTTTTTTTTTGTAAAAAGTTATTTTTAAAAAAGATTAATTGTGGAGTGGGGACAAATATACACGATCCTCAATATCAATGGGGATGAGGAGAAAAAATTAAATACTCATCAAGGATGAGAACAAAAACGAGGATACTTTTAGACTTTTAGGAAAGATCAGGTATGAAAAATTACATACACATTCTTATCCTATCTTGTTGTCATGTCTAATATTAACATGCACTTGGACATAAAAAACTCATTAGCCCAAAAATTATAATGATACATTCTCTATCTCTTATTTCTTATAATTTATTATTTTCATCATTATTTTTAAATTAAATTTAAATATTTTTTGAAAAGTTGTCAATGATTAAAAACAACTTTGTTTCACAATATAGATTATTTATCATAAATATAAAATATAATTTATATATTAAAAAGTATTTATTTATTATAAGTTTTAGTTGTTTAAAATAAACAGTTATCGTGACTATTACATAGACTAAAATACTAGTTATATGATAAATTTATTAATTTTGTAATAACTATCTTATATATAAGTTTTACTAACAATGACTATTGATTAGTAGGATAATGGATAACTTAAGTCCAATATTAATTAATTTTCAATTTTCAATTTTCTAATTTCAATTCCTTTTAAAAGAATACTGTGAAATTTGTGTTGAAGATATCAAGAATACAATTCCTAATCTCATGCTTATTCAATTAAACATTACATCTTTGAAAATAATCATTTACATATGATTTTATAATTGAATCATGTAATAAAATTTGAGATAATGGTTCGTTATTATTTGTTATTATAACCAATCAATATAAATATTATCCATTAAAAGCACCATTTGAGGAGAAGAATTTTATCTGTACGTACAGGTGAATTGAGGAGGATAAAAAGAAAAAGAAAATAAAACACATGACATAAAAATAATACACAATTATAAGAGAAAGATAATATATATATATAGGTTACATGGATATTTGCAACTGTGATTTCCTCTATTTTTTATCTTTTGAATCTGTAGTCCCGACATTACTTTTTTGTTGACGAACGTTTGATTCAAAGAAGGAAACCACTTCCTCTTTCTTGTCTTCTATCTGCAGTGATTATAGAGTAACAATTTCACATTTATGATCTGATATTTCTCCATATTAGCCTTCAAAAGATTATTTCATTTTAGCAAGGTAAGTAAGACGATTTTTTTTCAGTAAAAAAAAAAAATGTAAGGCTATGCATATTGGATTTTGTGAACATACCTTATATCCTAAAGTGCACCCATGACTTTAGAGAAGTTTAACCTCAATATTTAGTAATTAAATAGTACATTTTTTTTAAGATCGACTACGTGAGAAAAAAATGTTCACCCAATTTTAATAAGAAAAGAAGAGAGAAATAGTAGGAAAAAATTAAAAGTTGATAGATGTGATAATAAGTAATGCTATGAGAATAAATTGAGACAGAAACGAAAAAAAAAAAAAGAAGAGAGTGTATATGATCTTTTTTTCAAATGCCACCTTAAAAGAGGATTTCACATGTTTGGATAAACAAGAAGTAAATTATAGCATGTTGCAAGTTGGCTTGAAGAAGGAAACCTGAACAAGGTATCTTGATTGAAAAATGAGTTTGCGACATTTTGCGTGTTAAACACGAACATATAAACACGTTCGTGGTTTCTAATTCTAGCAAATTAATTAACGCGTAAAATTTTCTTTTGATAAAGAATACTATTCAGCAATATTAACATATAAGAAAGTTTTCCAAACAACAAAAAAACATATTGGAAAGTTTTAATATTGTGACTAACCGTCCAAGACATTATTTGTTTAGCAAAATTAACTATCCAGCTTATAAGTACTGAAAATCAAAAGTTTATAAGTTAATTGATTTAATTAGAAATGTTTAATAAAATCAGTTAATAAATATTAAATGAATTAAAAGAACATATTTATTATTTATAATATTTGAATTTATTTTTAATAACTTATCATTTTATAAAATACGATAATATTTTTTAAAAAAATTATTATAAAAAGATTTAGTGATTTTACTCATATTGTTTAAAATATTTTTTTAATAAACTAATAATATTACTTAAAATCAAAATTTTCCTTTTTTGAAAAATTATAATTAAATTAAATGATATTGTTTAAAATAATTTTGAATACTTAAATATTTATTAATAACATTATTTTAAAACAAAAATGTAATAATTCATTAAAATAAATAATTTGACATTCAATAAAATTATAAAAAATTAAAATCCCAACTTTCATAATAACAAAAGAATGTCATCTAGTGTCCATTTTTGCATAATAAATTAAAAATATTCAAATAGATAAAAAAAATTCTTAAATTGAATAAAAATATAAAATAAATTTCAAATAAATCAGTGAAGATAAATTTAAGAGAAAAAAAACTAAGAATTTATAAATCAACTTATTTTTCATAAACTACTCCAAATAACTTATAAAAAAAACTTTAAGCTATTATCATAAATTCATGAATGATGCAATTGTTTGGTTAAGAGCCAACGGGGTTGATGAATGATGCATGCATGACTTGACAGGTTTTATTTTAACTAAAGTAGAAGAATATAAAATAAGGCATTAAATTGTGATTAAAAATAGAAGGTATAAATTAATGTATAATTGTGATTAAAAATAGAGTTCGGACAAAGGTTAGAACCTTTCCTAATACATCTTCTGCATTTTGGGCCTGCTTGTCTACATTTTCAGCAACATTTTCAACAAATTCAGCAGCATCATGAAGTTTTCCTTTTGGAAGATTCTTCACAGCCACTTTGGCAACCTTCTCAACCCTCTCAGCCACTTCTTCTACTTCATCTGCCACACGTTCTGCTTTGTCTATTGTTGTCCCAATTTTCCCTATACAAATTAAAGGAGATAATAATTAAAGCAAATAATAATGCATAATTTCTTTTTAAGGTTGATTAACAAGGTTCTTTATTTGATTAC
This sequence comes from Glycine latifolia, assembly GCA_013407115.1. Lineage (NCBI taxonomy): Eukaryota > Viridiplantae > Streptophyta > Magnoliopsida > Fabales > Fabaceae > Glycine > Glycine latifolia. Next base: position 19,228,347 of record CM023942.1, on the reverse strand, counting down.
CTTTCATTAATAATAGTTGTAGCAAAGGTCCCCATTTGTTCCTCGTAGTGGACAGAAGTACAATGATTACTGTTCCAACGATCCAAGCTTTCCTGCCAGAGAATATCGTTTTTAAACTCTTCGTCAATTGCAAATTCAGCACTAATCTTAACTTCTTTTTTCTTCCATAAATTGAAAATGAGCCACGTTGGTTGGAACTACAAACATGTAGTAATTCCAGATCATACAATAATATCTAAGAATATATAAATCAAATTGTTTTCTTTTGTCAACAGAAATATATAAAATTGTTAATGTCACATCTAGTTGGGACTAATATAGACACTTTCAGAATCAAAAAGAAAAACAATGATATTCAAATAATGTTAACTAATTAAAACGAGAAAACAATATAGTTATTTCCAAAAAAAAAAACTATAAAAATAGCATATTTATTTAAAAAGATAAAAAAAATATTGAGCTCATAATAAATACTATAAAAGGAGAACAAATTATTATATAAAAATAAGAAAAATGTCATTAGTAAACCCAAAATAAAATAATTATCTTAATATATATATATATATATATATATATATATATATATACATACATATAAATCAAAAATAAAAAACGGGGACGAACGTGTGAAGAATAACAATTTTTTCAAAGGTATTTGACAGAAACAGCAATAAATAAAGTTAATTAATTATTCAGATTTCTTTTGTATAAAGTGTCATGCTATCAATTTTTGTATAGTTTAATTCGATCTCAATCACACATCAAAGATTGGAGGGGGTAATGAATTACCAGTGACCAAGAGAAGAATCAACAGGGGGTGAATTTCCTGGTGGTATGCTGGCATAGACAACCATTTTCCTGAAATGATGGGTGCTACACTCTTACTAAGGCTTTGATTTCCCAGAACTTGACTCTTAAGAAAGCACTCACAATAAAATTAAAATTATACGTACATCTTTTTTGTGGCGTCCTTTTGAAACCTCAAGCCCAAGTTCTGTTCTGGAACTGAGAAGCAATTGTATTTGACTTTGGAGTTGAATCGAAAATTATTACTAGGGCGATGATCGACCTTTGAAGCTTGACATAATAATGTCTCCACGGCCAAGGAAGTAGACTTTTGAGTAAAGGTTGTGTTTGCCATCGAAATGAATCCAATATTCATTTGCAAATTGATGACTACAATTTCTCAACGAGTATATATGCTAGAGTTTTACAAGAGTATTGAATTAGATATGTATAGAACGCACGGTGGAAAGTTTATATAGATAGCGTGGATATATCAGAAATGCATGCATACCACTTTTATATGAATTTGCCACTTCTAATAGATAGCCAATTGCAATGTCATTATGAGCAAGCTTACGTGTTTGATAGGATTTTATAACAAAGAGACCCTAATTTGCTCCACAAATAAACATAATAATTGTCTCCGGAAAATCTATTAAAATTACTTTATATGTTTTCTATGGGTCCCTATAGCACGGCATCTCTCACTATACCCGTGCATATCATGTGATTTTCTTTTTATGTTGAACGTATATAAATTATAACAATTTGTTAAATTATAATATATATTAGATATTTTATTTTTTTGTCATTAAATATCGTTAATGCAAAAATCTTTAACGTATTTATATTTTAAAAATATATATTTTATTTTGTTAAAAAAATATAATTTCTTAATCGCTTGATTATTTTTATGATATATATAATACAAATTTTATTTTCATTTTTATATTATCAATCCAAAAAAAATTCAGTTGATTGTACAATTTTTTGCTTATATCACATAGGAAGTAAAAAATAAAAATGCTGTTTAAGCTCCTTTGAATTCAAATGGGCTCAAGTTGTTGACTCTACCTATTATTACATTATTTTCTTGTTTTGTTTTTGTGATGCGAGAATTTCATTATAACTTATTTTTATTTTCTAAAAAGTTACTTGATATTGTTATTTGTTAGAAAGTGTTGAAATGAATGACAATGGGTGGTACATATTAATTAATAGAGAATCAAATTCCATCACTCTTATTACAGTCTTAACTCCTATGAAACAAAACCAATATATGAATATCCATGCAATTGAACTAACTAGATGTAATGCTCTGTTTTGTTTTGGTGCTTAATGCTAAGGTCAAATTGGAAAAGCTAAATGGCCTCTAAATGTTGGAGTTGTATGTGTTTTTATTTCATATTATATAATTTTTTTATCATCGTATTATATAATGTTGGTATTTTATTTATGAGGAAGAGGATATATTGTTCTTTTTCTCTCTCCTTAAAAATTATACTTAATGAGTGCAAATTATTCCAAATTAATTGACTCGAAGGAACCCAAATGCGAAATTATTTAAACTATCTGGAGGCTCTGCTATCAATATTTCAAATGGTTTCTTATAATTTGTCTTTTTATATTATAAGAAGTATCAGAATTGGAACTTGGAAGAGAACATGATTCTTTAATATGCATAGCTAGTATAGATATTAATTATTGATATATTGAATCTTGAAGCAAACATGTATGATAACGAAGATCGACGTGAAAAAAAATACTATTAACCTGAATGTTATAGAAATATTAGAGAATGAAATGAGAGTAAGGCAACTTTGATTTTGAAATATTATTTATGTTATTTCATTTTTTAACAAATAGATTTTTTAAATAAGTTTTTATGGGTTTCAAATATATTGAATGCTATAATATTCACGTCTTTATGATTATGTATTGATTACCAATGAATCTAGCTTAATTAATATTGTGTGATTATTACAAATTTTATTTAATTCCTACGGATTAAAAAATAATTATGTATTAATTACCTAATTATTTAAAAGATTCACCTTAATAAAAAATATTTTATTATATATATATATATATATATATATATATTAAAATTATTAGGAATCCGCACAAGATACGGGGTTTATATCTAGTTTAAATAATTACTAGTGATTAGTCACGCTATAAATAGAGTATGAATGAATTTATTAATTTGGTGAGATTTACGTTAAAATTTGCTCAACAATAAAATGGATTGCGTATGTTACAAATTCTAACACTGTTGGGCATGTATTATGTCATATTTACCAGTTTATATTATTTGATTCTATTGTGATATATATATATATATATATATATATATATATATATATGGTGATGTATATTTTTTTGTAGATATATAACAAATAAGCATTCATCTTTCAACACGGAATCAATTGCTCATAATGCTATGTGAGAGAAAATAATTATATCTTAAGAGGGGAAATTTGTACAAGTATGTTAAAAAAAATGTTGAAATGTCGTGTTGAATTTTTTTTAGTACATGAATTGTCGCCATGGTCTGCAACCGTGTTTTTTCCTACTTCTGTTCTTTTGCTTCTGCGGTCGATGTGACGGAACTTTCCTCATGATGAGTGGTTGATTCAATGAAGGACTCAAACTCCTTTTCCATGTTCTCCACCTACACGTTAATCCAAATTGGTCATCATGTCTTAATTACCCAAATCTTGTTCATAATGTCTTACTCAAATCTATAAGACCAAAACTTATCAAATTAAGTATAAACTTGTACAATTGTCCTTCAAAAGATAACTAAAGTTATATATAATTCTGCAATAAGCAATAACAGCGATTAGCAAGTTCTATACTTATTCTTATTGATTCGAGCTAGAGAGGAAATTCTGAACAACGCAATTGGATCGAAAACTGAATCAGCCAACTTGCGTGTTGAAGATTAAACAAGTAATTCCGTTATTTATTAAAGTCTAATTTATTGTCTAAGAGAATTTATTCAATGTTGATAGAAAACTTCTAACATTGACATTAAGAGACTAAGTCAAATCATAAAAACCAATCACATAATTCAATTCATATCTAACTATCCCGCCACAATTTGTTTATATGTCATCCAAATAGAGATTAATTTAAAACCTTTTCTAATGCATCTTCTGCACGTTCTGCATGCTTATCTATATCTTCAGCTACTTTTTCAACAAATTCAACAGCATCACGAAATTTTCCATCGGGAAGATGCTTCACAGCCTCTTCTGCCACCTTATCCATCCCCTCAGCCACGTCCTCTATAATGGCTACTACTCGTTGTGCTTCGTCTATTGTTGTTTCAACTTTCTCTACGAACACGAAGCGAAAAAGCCCATCACACAAGTGAAAATTTCAGGTCTAATTAATATTAATTAATTGCCAATAAATAATTCAATTTTGCCAACAGTTAACATGGTTGTTCTCTTACCTTTCAATTGTAGCAAGGGTCCCCATTTGCCCCTCGTAAAGGATACAAGTATCGTGAATATTGTGCCAATAATCCAAAATTTCCTGGGAGAGAATATCTTTTAATTTTTAAGTTTATGTCTATTTCCAAGTCAAATTAAACTAAATATATCTATATAAAAACACACAAGTAAATAATATCACATATATGATGAGAGATTGGTGAGGAAATAAATTACCACGAACCAGGAGAAGGATCAATAGGGTCTCCTGGTATTATGCTAGCGTAGACAACCATATTCCTGGATGAAGAGTTTAATCTTAATTAAGAACGAACTTAGAAAATAGCTCTTCATGAAGCAATTCTAGCAACAATAAAAAAAATGTAATAAAAAACTAAATAAGGGGTATACATACATCTTTCTTGTGGAACCATTTTGAAATCTCAAGGCTAGGTTCTTTTCTGGAACTGAAAAGCGATTATTATCTTTGAGTTTGGAGTTGAATCGAAGGGCATGAATATTGGGATGATCAACATATGAAGCTGGATATTTCCCTACTGCTAAGCAAGTAATCGTTTGAGTAAAGATTGTATTTGCCATCATTATATGAATCTAATATTTCGGATCCGTAACTATATATAATAAATATATTGGAACAATTTTCAAATGAGGATGCTGAGGCAATGTATGAGGATTGAATTTATATGTATAGGACACGTTCAAGTGGACAAGTAGACAACACGTAGAAAGGAATAGTATGTATGACTTTTAATTATATGTTTGCGAGTAACGTTTTATTAAAAAGAAGAGTCCAGGAAGGAGAAGGGTAGCAAAAAGTCAACATACATTAAAATAAAAAGATAATAATATTCTCATAAAAAAACAAAATCAGTATTATTATTATTATGAGTTCTTTTTTCCTTGTCTCACAAGCCGTGACTAAGATTGTTTTGCCATTTCTATGCAGAAATGCTCAAGTACAATATAGAATATTCTCTTTCTGAGTTTCTTTTCCATTGGTCAAAACACATGTTTTTTAAGAAAAAATGTTTTCATTGGTCAAATATTATTATTAAAAGGGTTTGACTTCAGAACAAGATGTGTTTAAAGACAAGACTCAATAAAAAATTGCAATAGTTGATGGGACCTTCTAATAGGCGCAGCCCCTAACAGAAGTATTGCACCCCATTAAAGAGAGAACACACACATATAACACCCAACTATTGATACAAAGCAGCTGATACAAAAGGAGGAAAATCAGAGGGAATGGCAGGTATATCATAGGAGGATTAAAAATAAATAGTTAGTGAGTGTTAGGGGTTAGGGGTAGCGGTTAGTATTGTATAGTTTTATAAATATGGGTGCAGTATGTGTTTTGGGGTGGAAAAAATTAATTGTTTTGTGTGAGAATTTCTGTTTGAGACAGTGGTCTCTAGGGAATTAGGAAATAGTCATTCTTAATTCTTTTTATTGAATTGTAAAAGAATTTACTTTGAAGGAATAACGATTCTGCCTATTATTCAGAAACTTTCTGTGATTGTTGGAGATTCAAGAATTTCTATTCTTGGATCATATCAATTTGGTCCAACCTGCTGGCCTGCTTGTTTGTTCCGGTGGTGACGAATTTTTGAGATGTCGGCATCTGAGTCGAGGGTGGAAGCTCTCGAAAAATCCATGGCGATCATGAACAAGAAACTCGATAGCATAGGCGAAGCATGTGAATACATGCGCAAATTGGTGCAGAAGAGAGGTTTGGACTCGTCGGACGAAGCCACCTCTGGCGGCGCAAGTGGTGGATCAAACACGGAAGCCATTTTCGATCGTTCTTTCACCCGTCGAATTGAACTTCCTTTGTTCGAAGGCGAAGACCCACTGGGATGGATTGCAAGAGCGGAGACATATTTTGGAATGCAAGAAGTACCTGACGACGAACGTGTTACGATGGCGTTTGTGAGTATGGAGGGACCGGCGATAGCGTGGTACAGGTTCTTGAGGAAGAAAGAACCCAATCAGACATGGCAGCAGATGAAAACGGCGTTAGTGAGAAGATTCGGTGGGTGCCATTTGGGCAGCGCTTATGAGAAACTGACGCGATTGCGACAAACGGATTCCGTGGACAAGTTCATCCAAGAATTCGAATCCTTGGTGGCCCAGGTGCCGGCGATGGGCGACAAAGTACTTTTGGATTTCTTTATGGGAGGTTTAAGCAACGCACTTCAGAATCAGGTTTGAATACATGAACCTGAGGACGTTTTTCGAGCAATGAACCTTGCCCGTGATATTGAACAAGCGTCGCAAGTTACAGGGATGGGCTCGGGATTAAAACCCAAGACGAACCAGAGAGGCAGTGGCATGACTTCAACCTTCACGTACAAGACCCAGCAAGGATTTGGACAGAACCAACGAAATTATATGTCGGAGGGTCAACGATTCTTACCAGGGCGTGATAAACCATCAGAACAAAGTTCTTTTGCTCCTTCAATGGACAAAGGAGGTAATGGGCAACAACAAAGCGAACTGAACAAGGTCAGAAATATACCTTACTCTGAATATGTAAAGAGAAGAAATGAAGGTAGGTGTTTTCAGTGCAATCTTCCCTATGGGCCGTTGCATCGTTGTGCGGAAAAGCACATTCGAATTATGATATTGGGCGAGCAAGAAGAAAATGAGGAACTCAAGGAAGATTGTGAAGAACTGAGCATACAAGAGCAAGAAAATGAAGTGGATAACAGTGAAGGTGAGAAGGAGATGAGGTGGATGGACCTTTCCCTATTCTCTGCAGGAGGCCGCCTCACCCAGCCAAAAACCATGAAGCTCAGAGGAACCATTAATGGTAACTCTATTTTGGTGCTAATAGACAGTGGAGCAAGCCACAATTTCATAGGAAAGTCAGTGATTCAGAAGTTGGGGATTAACAGCAATGATACAAAATCGTTTTGGGTCAGATTGGGGGATGGCCAGCAATTACAATCTCAAGGGTGTTGTGAGAACTTGAAACTGCAGATTGGATCACATGAGATCAATGGAAAATTTTTTGTGTTTGACTTAGGAAGAGTGGACATCATCCTGGGAGTAGCTTGGCTGGAAACATTAGGCGAAGTTAAGGTTAATTGGGGAAAATTGACCATGCATTTCTGGGTGGGTGAGCATTTGGTGAAAATTTGTGGAGACCCAAGCTTATCCCAAGAAATGGTTTCTATTAAAGCAATGGAGAAATCATTACAATCTGCACTAGCACAGATTCTAATGCTATTTTGCAATTTGATAATATAAGAAGCAAAGATAGCTAAGAGTAAGGAAACTATACTATCTACACAGTAAGAAAATCAGTTATCCAAGGTGTTGAAGGAATTTGAGGGAATTTTTGAAGACCCTTGCTGTTTGCCTCCCAAAAGAGAAGTAGATCACAGAATACCTTTAAAATCAGGTTCTAATCCTGTGAATGTACGACCTTATAGATATGTTGATGCTCAAAAGAATAAAATAGAGGAATTTGTTGCTGAAATGATAGCATTGGGAATTATAAGGGCTAGAAATAGCCCTTATTCCAGCCCGATTTTATTGGTGAAAAAGAAGGATGGCAGCTGGAGGTTCTGCAATGATTACAGGGCACTTAACAAGTTGACCATACCAGATAAGTTCCATATACCTGTCATAGAAGAATTACTAGATGAATTATATGGGACTGTTTATTTTTCTAAACTTGATCTTAGATCAGGTTATCACCAAATTAGAATGCATGAAGAGGACATTCCTAAAACAGCTTTTAGGACTCATCAAGGGCACTATGAATATGTTGTGATGTCTTTTGGATTAACAAATGCCCCAGCTACTTTTCAATGTGCTATGAATTCTGTTTTAAAACCTTTTTTGAGAAAATTTGTGTTGGTTTTCTTTGATGACATCCTCATATATAGCTCAAATTGGGAATGACACTTAGATCATATACAAAAGGTTTTAACATTACTGACATTGAATTGCTTTTATGTCCAGAAAAAAAATGTAGTTTTGGAAAAAGAAGAATAGACTATTTGGATCATGTGGTTTCAGCAAAGGGAGTTGAAATGGACCAAAAAAAAGTGGAAGCTGTGATAAATTGGCCAATCCCTAAATCTGTTAAAGCTGTCAGGGGTTTCTTGGGACTCACAGGTTACTATAGGCGTTTTATCAAGGATTATGGACTGATAGCCAAGCCCTTAACAGAACTATTAAAAAAGGAGGGTTATCAATGGACTGAAAGGAGTCAGAAGGCTTTTAAGCAATTAATCACTACTGTTACCACTGCTCCTGTTTTAACATTACCATATTTTTCAAAGCAATTCTGCATTGAGTGTGATGCTTCAGGTATTGGATTGGGAGCTGTTCTACTTCAGGAGAAAAGACCTATTGCTTATTTCAGTAAAGCTTTAGGAGAAAACTCATTGGCCAAATCTGTGTATGAGAAGGAACTAATGGCCCTAGTCTTAGCAATTCAGCATTAAAGACCATATTTGTTGGGCAGAAGATTCATAGTTTATTCTGACCAGAAGAGCCTTCGTTTTCTTTTAGATCAGAGAATTACTACTCAAAATCAACAAAATTGGTTGGCAAAAATTATTGGGCTATGATTTTGAAATCAAATATAAAGTGGGAGCTGCAAATAGAGTAGCAGATACACTTTCTAGGAAAGAAGAAGCAGTGGAGTTAACAACAATTTCCAACATATATTGGCCTCATGCTGCAGCTATTGACAGAGAAGTTTTATAAGACTCAAGTTTGGCAAAAATACATTCAGATTTGGAAAAGGACCCTAACACTCATACACATTACACATTGGAGAATGGGAGACTTTATTATAAAGCTAGATTGGTCATATCAGCTAAATCAGAATGGATCGCAAGACTGTTGGCAAAATTTCATTCATCTAAAATAAGAGGACATGCAAGTGTTTATAGAACTTATAAGAGAATTGCACAATCTATTTTTTGGATGGGGATGAAGGCAGATATCACCAAATATGTAGCAGAATGTTTGGTGTGCCAGAGAAATAAATATCAAACTTCTTCTCCTGAAGGTTTTCTGCAACCTCTCCCTATTCCTAATGCGATATAGGAAGAGTTAAGCATGGATTTTATTACTGCACTTCCCAAATTTCAAAAATATGATTGTATTTTAGTAGTTGTGGACAGATTAAGTAAATATGCACATTTCATTATGCTAAAGCATCCTTTCACAGCAAAGAGTATAGCTGAAGTGTTTATGAAGGAAATTGTGAGGCTACATGGCATTCTAGTATCAATAGTCAGTGATAAAGATCCTATTTTTATGAGCAATTTTTGGAAGGAAATTTTTAGATTGCAGGGAACTAATTTGAAGTATAGCACAACATATCATCCTGAATCAAATGGGCAAACAGAGGTAATCAATAGAACATTGGAGATTTATTTGAGATGTTTTTGTTCTGAGCAGGCTAGAGAATGGGGTGATTATTTAGCATGGGCTGAATATTGGTACAACACCAGTTATCATTCAGCAGCAAAATGTACCCCTTTTGAAGTTGTTTATGGCAGACCCCTTCCTTCCATTTCAAGGTTCATACCAGGAGAAACATTGGTAGAAGTGGTAGCACAAGATTTGATGAATAGGGATGAAGCATTAAAGCAACTTAAATATCAGCTAAACAGGGCTCAGGAGATAATGAAAAACAAGGCTAATGTTCATAGGAAGGATCACACAATGAAGGTGGGAGATTATGTATACCTCAAGATTTGACCACATCATAAATAGGCCATGGCCAGAAAATTAAATCCTAAGTTGGCTGCCAAGTATTATGGTCCATATTTGATCTTGCAGCAGATTGGGGCAGTGACTTTTAAATTGCAGTTACCTTCTCAGGCCAGAATACACCCAGTATTTCATGCTTCTCAGTTAAAATTGGCTAGGGGAGATCATCCGGTTAAACCTAGTTTACCTGAGGAAATGAGTATTGATACACTACTTTATTATCCAACAGTGATATTGAGAGATAGACATGTTAAACAGGGGAATGAAGAGATGCATCAAGTGCTTATCCAATGGCACGGGCAAACGAAGGAAGAAGCAACTTGGGATGATTATGATACAATACAAAGTCAATTTCCAGATTTTTCAACTTGAGGACAAGTTGAGTTTTGAGGGGAGGGGTATTGATACAAATCAGTTGATACAAAAGGAGGAAAATCAGAAAAAGAGGGAATGGCAAGTATATCAGAGGAGGATTAAAAATAAATAGTTAGTGAGTGTTAGGCGGTTAGGGGGTAGCAGTTAGTATTGTATAGTTTTATAAATATGGGTGTAGTGTGTGTTTTGGGGGGTGGAAAAAATTAATTGTTTTGTGTGAGAATTTCTGTTCGAGACAGTAGTCTCTAGGAAATTAGGAAATAGTCATTCCTAATTCTTTCTATTGAATTGTAAAAGAATTTACTTTGAAGGAATAAAGATTCTGCATATTATTCAGAAACTTTATGTGATTGTTGGAGATTCAAGAATTTCTATTCTTGGATCATATCAACTATTATGTCAGAAATTTGCATAACCAAATCTGCGTAGGTAGGTAAACCATAACCAAATCATTACTCCATTCAAAGACATGCATTATAACAAAATCAGGTAGGAATAGACGAATAGTCAAAGACAGTAGGGATTGTGAGATTTTTGGCAAAGTTTGAGAATTGAAGCACATGCTGTATCCAATTCAAGACTCTAACATAATAGAACAACTGTTTAAATTGAGCATATCTTGTATCCATTTTAAGACTAACATATTGATAACACATGAAAAGTATTGAAACAGCTAGCAAATGCCACTGTGTTTAGTAAAAATTTAGGAGTATTCATGAGCTGAATTAGTTCAGATTTAAGATGAAATTAAATTCAAATTAATCACATTTAATTAAAATAGTTTGGTTTGGATTTAAAAATAAAAATCAATCTGATTCAGATTGAATTTATTTAGTTTCAGTCTCTGGTGGCGTGGTGGGAGTCTAGGAGACAATTATTATTGCAAAGATTGTTGTTGGGCTATGGCGACTTTGCAACACGATGTATTTGTGGCACAAGTTGGAGGCAACGCGGCCATAGGCGGAATATTTGGGCATTCATTTTCAACTATCCTTATGCTTAATTAGTTTCTTGTAAAATTATGAGAGGTGTTAAAGTGCTTTGCTTTTCGGTAATTGCACTTCTGGATCTACTTCCTGCATCTTATTCCGGAATGTGATTTACATTCTGGATTATCCATTCTAGAATTTAAAAAGTGATTTCCAGAATGTTAAAAAGGTGTAGGAAGCAATTATGGACGCATATGAAGCAATTGCCTTACTTTCAAGTTTACCAAATTGAAAGTTCTTTTTTTGCACACCTTTCCACGTTGGGTATTGTTAAACACATCCTTTTTTAATAAGTGCAACCCCATTTTTAAAATTATTCCTCCTACCCTAACATCTTCCCTTCCTCCCACCCTTCTTTTTCTAGCTTCACTAACCCCTTGGATCAATGCTTAGTGTTGGATCAAAGGCTTAATGGCACTTTTAGGATTCATTGCTTCCTCTTGGGCCCAATAACGAATCTTGGTGCCATACAAATTGGGTACCTACATGCATCATGGATTATGATTAAGGTTACCATCACATCCTTGCTCTTTGTTGGCAGCTTGCAATATGGTTATCATAGCATTCTTCAAGATGTACTTTCCCTCTCATCATCGTAACTTTGATGGATTTGAGCCATTTATGCTGTGTTTGGTTGAGAGTATGCAAATATAGAGAAATGAAAAAAAAATGAATTAATTAAGTAAAGTATAGGAGACGTGGCATGTGATATCCACATTATCACCTAAAGTGTATCTCCTCACTTTAGAGGAGCCTAATCCAACTTGGATACTCACACACAGAGGTTTCAACTCTCTTTTTATTTCTATATTTTTTTTTATAACTTAAAATAAATCAATACACAGTCTTATAAGACTATAAATTTAAATTTGAGTACATTTCTATTTAAATTATATATGTATAGAGTTCAATAATTTATTACATTTTTTTATTTATGTATTTTTCATAATTTAAAATACTATATGTAAATAGAAAAATATGTTTAAGTTATTTTTTTAAAAAAATATATAGTAATTCTCTCAAAAGAGTAATATTGTTTTTTTTAATATGATTTATATTATTTGATGTCATTATTTTGTCCATTTCAAATACAAAATGGGATAAAAGTTTACTAGGTCATATTTTATCTAATTTTTATATTTTCAACCTTGCTTATCTTGTGTCCACATACCAAAGATCTTAATATCGCTAAAATAAACAAGATCTTAGTATAAAAAAAATTAAACTCATGCGAAAACATGTGAGTTACAAATGATATTGAGAAATACACACACAGAGAAAGAGAGGACAAAGTTGTGTTGTGCTTAAGGATGCAAATTGCTATCTCAAGCTATTCAGCATCACTCCGTTGAATTTAATTTGATTTGAGCTTTGAAGACTATTTCTGAATTCACCAAACTTTAAGATGGGATATGGTCACATCTTGATAAGGACTTTACACCAATAACTTTTCCAAGTAATGATAAATTATTCAGACTTTTAAAAATGTAATAATGACTTTATTTAATCTTTAATGATCTGACTACATTTAAATTTAATTATTGTAAAGCCAATTAACGTCATACAAAGCTACATAACAGTTCCAATAATAAAAAAAAGCCACACAACAGTTGGTGTATACTTTTCCAAGGTAACATTATTCTAAAATTGATAGCGATCCTTCATCATTTTATTTTAAAGCTCAATCGACGAGGTATTTTCTTAAAAATACTATTAATTCTTGTATTAGAAAGTTCTAAAAAAGTACTTTTTTGTTACATAATTTTAAATTTTCGAAAGAGAATTACCAACTTAACTTGATGGATAGAGTGATTATCAGATAATTATCAAAAGCTAATTTTGTAATAATGTTTAAAAGTATATGTAAAAACAAAGAGTAGTCAGTAATATATTTTGATGCTGAAAAAAAATGGACAACAGAGTAACTCTGACTTAGAAATGTATTTGTGCAACATCTTCCATAGGACCTACTTTTCTATTGCTTAAATATAAATGAATGTGCTGGGATTTAGCTTGGAGAAGTATATAATAAGGTAAATTATTTAAATTGAAATAGCTTGTTAACTTAACTTTCTTCAAATTAAGGATAGATATTAAATATACTTACTTTTTTAGTAGCATTTTACAATTTTCTTCATTTTAGAAGAAAATTCAGGTTCATATTTTGCCATTTGTAGAGTGGATCGGTAGAAAGCATCATTGATCAGAAATTGCCACAGGGGTTGCACTGCATGAAATGAATAAAACCCTTTTTCTTACTAGAAGAAATTGCCAAGGGAGTTGAACAAAGTTGTATAGGGTCAAATTATGATACCTGAACTATTTGAAAATTCATTTTGGTGAGACCTGAACCAGTCTAATTTGTTACTTGTTTAATAAACCTGAACTACTAATCTAATTTTGTTACTTGTCTAATAAACAAACCAAACAAGATAAGGAGGTTCTTTCAACCCTATTACAGATTACCAAACCCAACAAACACATCAATAGTCTGCTACACCTTGGAAAGTGACATCAAAACAAAAGAAAAAATAATCCTTCTCTTTTAATCTAAACAAATTCCACCTCACGCTTAACCCCATTTTTTTTTCTTTTCATTTCCTCTCTGTCCACTTTTGTCCGTAAAAGTTTCTTCATAAAATTAACACACTCCAATGGCTAGCAAACACAGAAAACTCTTCCCTGATGAAACAACAACAACAACAACCACAAACCAGACCCAAGATTGCTATGGCTTTTGTGACCCTGCATGCCCTTACAATTGTTACAATAACCCTGATTACTTCTTCTCTCCACCACCACCTTCTATTTCACATTCAAGCCAAGTTAACCACATATCCTCCTACTTGATCATTCTTGTTACTCTATTCACGGTCATTTTTGTTGTGGTTGGTTTCTACGTGATTAAAGTGAAGTGCTATGCTGCATGGTGCGGGTGGAGATTCAACAACGGTTCCGTTCCCTCTCAATCAGACACTGCTGAGGAGTTTCTCAATGAGAACCAAGTTGATCACCCCGTGTGGCTCATTGCCACTGTGGGGTTGCAACAATCGATCATCAACTCCATCACGGTTTGCAAGTACAATAAGAATGAAGGGTTGGTTGAAGGAACCGAGTGTTCGGTGTGTTTGAACGAGTTTCAAGAAGAAGAGACTTTAAGACTCTTGCCAAAGTGCAACCATGCTTTTCATGTTCCTTGTATTGACACTTGGTTGAGATCACACACAAATTGTCCTCTTTGTCGGGCTGGTATTGTTTCTAGTAGTGTCAACTCTGAAGCACAAGCACCTTTGTCGAATTCGGAGCAAGAAAATGCAAATTTGGGGAGGAATCAAGATACCCTTTTGGAGAATTCAAGGAATAATGAAGGTGATTTAAGCAGCAACATAATTGCAGGGGAATCAAGTGAAGCACTTGATGAATCAAATTCTAAGGATAGGTTAAATGATCAAACTCAGAACAGTGGGGTTCTGAATATTGAGATTCAAACAGAGATGGGGTCTGTTTCAACTACAGAATCTGAACGTGAAAGCCATTGTGTTGATGATGATCACAAACAACATGATGACACAATGTTGAACACGGTTGATCAACGGAAGCAAGAGCAAGACGGTGAGTACTACTACTCAAAAACGTGTAAAGCAATGCGTCGTTCATCTATTGAAGAGTGTTTGCATTTAAGCCCGGTATCTATGAAAAGGTCATTCTCCTCCTGCAATGGAAGGATTCTAACTTTGAGAGGTTATATGAGTCTAAACTCAATTCATCCCTATTAGAGTTTTCATTTTATGATAGATGAACATATTGATGAGTAACATGATGGTGTGATGTCCATTTTACTCTCAGAATTTTGAGGGCACCCTTAGGTTGGAGTTTGAACATTTGAAAATGGTTTAAATAGCAAATTGTGAAAGAGAAAAGAGATCAATTTTATTGAAGAATAAAATGTAAATTGTAATTGAAGTTTTATCAAGTGCTGGGGCATGTGAAAATAGCTCTTGTATTTTTGTATCACAAAATCACAATGTTCAGTGGCACTGCAGAACAGGTTTGCTCCCACAAAAGGGAATGAGGTACATTAAGTGCACTATTTTTTGCTTCTACATTGTGTATTGGTGTAAGTTTGGTTTTCCTTTATTGGGGGGCTCATAACTTGAATACGAGATTTTCGATTCTTTACTTTCAAGTTCCAATTCCTCCCTCACAATGATATTGTGTTCTGATAAACTATCATGCTCCTCCATAAAAAAAACTGGATATGCTACAACACAACCAGCTCAATCTGTAACTGAAGTGGATGAAAACAAATTTGTATTGATAATGTTGTCCTTGATCTGTGATTCTTGTATATGTGCAGATCATATGAAGCAACCAAAGTTTTAGATTGTAACTGTGATAGTGAGAAATTATTAGATAGTTTTGAATTATGGTATGTCTATGATTCTAACCAATTTTTACATGAAGATATGTAGTGGAATTTTTCAATTATAATAAAAGTTACTAACAATTAATCATGTGTTAGGAAGAGATTAATTAATATTATAGTAGTCTTAGATCATGTAATTCTATATGGTAGTTGCATACTTGCATTACTGCCTTTCTTGAGAGTTGAAGTTGAAGCCAGCCAATAATATGATTGGTTTTAAGTCACGTCATTGCAGATCCGCTTAACGCTACATATAGTAGCTTATGTGTAAATCGCGATTGGACGTGAAAAAAAATGGACAAACACGCTTGTGTAATGTACAACCAAACACTAACTAATTGGATCCAATGTGTTTTGCAATTATAATTTTAAATTAAACACTATATATCTTAGTATTATAATGAGAAAGAAATATTTTATCTCCTTAAATTGACCAACAATGATTTATAAAAATGATAATAATTTATGTCTCTTAACTATGATTCAAGAATTGTATCATAGTGATTATTTATATCTAATATGAAAAAAAAATCATCTCCTTAAACTATTATTTTAGTTGTATTTTTCATATTTACACATTTAATGTACTTTTCATTTTTCATCTAATCAATCGTTAAGTTTAATCCAGCTCATTTTTAATAAAAAAAACAAAATAAACAGAATTCATTACACATGTCGTGCACATGATGTTTTTGATAAAGTAATATTTTTATTTGACAAAAATACCCTTTACCAAATTTTATATTCATCCTAAAAATTATAATATCTATAACAATACATAGAAAAAATATTCTCGATATACACATTTATTTAAACGTTTTTATTCTTGAATTATATCTGATCCCCCAACTCTTTCAACTTCAACTGTAATATCTGCATTAGTTAAATGATATAATAGGAAAAAAAATGACAACACAATTAAATTAATACATGGATAACTGTCACTCTCTTCCAATTAGTGTTTCCACTTTTTTTGTTCCGGGAACAAAATAACAAAATCAGTAACTGCACAGTCCTATTCTTGATAAAACTGTTATTTTATTCTTATAATTACTTTCACAAATCACCCACTAATTTTATTAATTTTCTTTTTATTTTTAAAAACATGAAAAAATAGCTGGGCACGGAGTGTCTGTTTTTTCCTAATATATAAAATGAAGAAAGAAGAGTAACGGGAATAACTTTATAATATTCTATATATTTTTTTGACAAAGAAATATTATATATTTAATGCTACAGATCTACTGCAATTTGTCAGGACCATAGTTTTTTCTTTTTTAATCTAAAAGAGAAATGAAATAAAATCACATTATATAGGAGAATCATTTCTATTCTACCTACCAATACCAAGCAACACAAATAAGTAGACAAATGTGAATTTCATTTAATAAAATTAAGTGACATCCTTCAAGAGTTAAATTCATGTATTAACTGTACAAAAAGAAAATTCATGCATTAATTGTTTAATAAAATAGATAACGTGTCAATAAGATTGCAGATTTATGTGATTGATCCTTGTCTTTAACGTGGGTAATAAGATTTTTTTTTATGGGGACGTGGTTAATTACTAACTACTAAGATTGTAGATAGCAACAGAGGATGATATCCTCAAAGAAAATGTGATAAGTGAAAGAGCAGCATCTTTTTTCACTTCTATTACGCTCTTGTTGGTGAAGGGAGTTTTTATATCTTTTAAAAATATTACTTTAGCATAACATTAAGTGTATATATTGTGCAATTAATGATTACATTAAGCACAAGTTTTGAATTAAACGAAAGATGAGAAGTGTAATTAATTAAACTAACTTAGGGTGTATTTCACTTATAACATTTAAAAGTGATCGAGTTCAATTAACATAATAATTTAGTGTTTCTACCTTAAGGAAATCAGGGCAAAATTTAAAATTTGTCTCTCTCTCGATTTCCCCTATCTAAACCCCCATTAATGTGTGTACTTTTGTTATCCCCATTAATTTATATAATTAGTTCATTTGTCCCTCCATTTTCTCCATTTAAATTAAACCACTCAAATCTCATTTACACTCAAAATCTTTATTTATTTTTATCAATAAGAATAAAAAATATTGTCAGAAGTTTACAATTACTTACACATCCTGCTCGAAATCTTCATAGATTATATCAATTAAATTGTTTTAAAGTTCTCTTCTATTCAAATCGCATCAACTAAAACATTAAATTTTAGCTACTATAATCTGAAATTTCCCTTTCTTCAAACTATAATCTCATATGATAAGCAGATGGACTAGCATTATGAATTTAAGAAAATGCTATTTGTTTGTTTCCGTCAAAAAACCCTAATCGTCTCATACCTTACAAAATCTTTCAAAGTTTTGTCAAAATTATACTAATTTGTGACTTCTATAAACTTTTAAAATTATCTCATATCAGAAATGCATCCTAAATCCATGAATGTAGATATAAAGTGAGAATTTGAGAGTTTAAGGAAGAAGAAAATTCAGGAGGGTACAAACTTGCTACACGCTTAGATGCATGTTGGGTAAATCCTATACATCATGAATTTAACTGAGACTAATTTTTACCACAAGTCCCACAAGTGATTGCCCCCAGTTAACTTTTTGGCCCACAAGTAACTTATTCACAAGCACCATGGTGAAGCAGACAAGGCCCATTCTTGTATTTAGAGTTCAGATGGAGGGCTCTATACTTTTACTTCCGGATGCCCTTTGCTTCCTGTACCTCCAAAGAAACTCCAACGGACAAAAATATTCCTCACCTCCAAAAAAATGCTGAATCGCAAAGGAGAGGGAAGGGGGTGCCTGGGTCAAGGAAATACTTGTCCATTCACTTTTCCTATGGGGTCTAGGAAGCAAAAATTGGTGCAGGAAGCAATTCCCAGGGTTCCATCGTCATATCCGCGCTTCAAAAGTGGACTGAATTATTTCGAACGTCTCTTTTGGTGCAAGGCTGTTTCGAACGTATGTTCTAAAAAAAATTGACATATCATTTAACTAATTTTATTTTTATTTAGGGGTTTTATTTTATAATTACGAGTCTTAGGCAATATATAGACTATTGTCATTCATATATTAAATGTGTATGGTTTAGTGATATTGTTAAAGAAAAATTTTTAAAATATTAATGTTGCCATATGTTAGTCAACTCTTATATTGTAAATTTTGTAAGCCTTTTTTACGACCTTTTCCTTTTCCTTTGTCTAAATTTGTTTGCCATTTGTTGTTTCTAAACAGATTAAAAACTGAATAAATTAATATGCCACTTACAAAACTTAAACTAGATTGAATTAAATATTTTATACTATATTCAAATCAATTCAAGTGGAATTATGCTTAATTCTTACGATTGAATTGAATTAGATGATATCTAAACAATTGATTCAAATCAAAGCATAGCCCTAATTACATGTATCCGTGCGATATATGTTGCAGTTTTGTCAAGTTAAATAATTGTCTTTCAAGACTGTATGTAATTGCTGTCTGTTAATTTTGTCTGCATTTTGCATCCCGAATGCAGAGTAAAATCTTTGCCGGACTTTAATTAAATTATTTATTTCTGGGAGAAAGCTGATTTCCTTTATGTATTGGAAACGAAATCATTGTCATATTATATCACGAAATGTATGGGTAGAGTAGAACATTCTGTTCCTAAAATTTTACATTTAGGTGATATCATTTGTCACAGCAGCGTAATGAAGTGGGGAACCTATTCGAATCCTCACGATTTGGATTTTCACTTTTGCAAAGTTGATTAAACAATAATAAGAAGTCTCAAAACAACGATGATTTAAAAAAATCACCGTTATTTTTTAGAATTCAAATACGATTTTAAAAAATCATCTTTGAATGAAACCAATTTTGATTATATTTCTAATTCTCATCCTAACCCTATTTCACTTCGCTCACTCTGACATGATCAACCTATTTGTGCCCCTCTCACTTCGTTGTCATCACTCTGCCTTTGCCAAAGCCATCATCGTAGTTGTTCCTGCATCGTCACTCTGTCATCGTTGAAGCCATCGTCGTCATCATGGGGGTTGTGAGGGCATATTGTCGTTGCTACATCTGGTACGAGTCTAGTTCCATTTAATTCATTTTTCACTTTTCTTGTCCTATAATTTGTGTATCCTGATACAAAGGACTTTTGTTCGAGCAATTTTTAATTTTTTATCGTCATCCATGCTTGAATGAAAAACATGTCAATTCCATAATCCAAAAACAATATTTTGGACATTCTTTAACTGTTGGAATTAAATTCAATTTTTCTTTACTTGATTATGTGTTAAATACAGGAGGGGGAAGGGAGGATAAAAACATTAACTGAGCAAACATTAAATAGAAACAAGTTATTGAACTAGTTTAGCATTGCATGTCTACCTCTCCCATGAGAGTTCTCTTGACAGGAAAAGCGATGGAGGATTTCTTTCCGTTTAGAGGTCTTTAGTGAGGGGTGTAGAATGTCATTATCATCTTGTTAGTATTGAACCTAGAAACCAATTGAGATGGGGAAGCATGGACCCCCATTTTGATATGATGTTATTTGCGGAAACTAACATTCAGTCAGTAGAGATTATGACGAACCGTCATCTAATTTTTTGACATTTTTTAAAAAATAAAACAAATTCTAAGACGATTTCTTTAATAACTGATGTACAAATAAGTAATCTAAGACAATTCAAAAATCGTCATGGAAAGTTAACATTTTCTACAACAATAGGATTCAAATACTCGTGAAAAGTCTAAAACAATCATCTTTAAAAGTTATTTCTTTAGTAGTGAACAATCAATCACACTTAATAATTTATCGCACTTTAAATTATTTTAACAAGCATCCACTTCAACTTCAATCCAACTTTAAATTACTAACACCACTCATACTTAGGATTTTATTTGTTGATCTAATTAATTACTCATTTTGTCCCAAAATAAATATTGTATTAGGTTGTTTAGGCAAAATAAGAAAAATGAATAAATAGATTAAATATAATAGTAATTTTACAAAATTAAATTTAGTATTAATATACATTAAAAAAATAAAATAACACTTATTAAAAATATTAACTGAAAAAAGTAATCGATATTATTTAAAAAATATATTTACTAATTTTAGAACTAAGAAAATATGATTTTAAGAGAATAATTTTAAATCATCCTACTGCATACTCTTATTAATCTTCTTATTTCCTTTATATAATGAATATTGAATGTATTTTATATTTCAAAGCTATTAAATATATTTCCTTTTATATTTAATATTTTTTAATAAGTAGTGGAAGAATTTGTAAGAAAATATATAATATTACTCATTTTAAAATGAAAATGTGCATTTTATTTTACGCCCAAATTTCGAGGTCACAAAAGGGAAGACAAGAAAACAACAAATTCAAGTTATGAATGGGACCCACAGAAGCATTACGAAATGGACTATAACACTAATCAGCTGGCAAATATAGCTCCATTGGACATGTGTCGAATGAATGAAATGAATACCCTAGATAAGAACGCCCCTTGGAAAACTTCTTAAGAGCATGCTAGGTACGCCTTTATAGCTCTATCTTTTTCCCCCTAAAGTAGCAACAAAATCTAATGGATTTTATGCCATTGATTTGAAAGTTTATTATATAGTTTTCCAAACAATAACTTGTTTGGTTTTTGGGGGATGAAGCATGCATATAAACAGAACATATATTGGCTTAACTAAGGCTTGATAACTACAACAAATTTTGTACATACACATGGTCCTATTCTTTATAATAAAAAATATGTAAGTCCGTTTTTTGTTGCCGATATACGATCGTATTCAAGCTTCATTATACATTCCTCAAATGGCCCAAAGCAGTAATAGAGATTATTCTCTGCTTGTATAATTAATTAACAATTTAACATTGACGTACGTAGAATAAAGTATTATGCTTACCCAAATCTATGGGCTTATACAGGTAGCACGTTGTATTGTATTCAGACTGAAAATAAAACGAAACAATTAACCAGAATCTTTGCTGAAATTGACATATACCGAAATATTCTACACATAGCAAGACATACCAATAGACCAATTTAATTTAAAAGAAAATATGGACCAACGGCACGTTCAAAAATTAAAGCAGTCACCATTCTACTATGTTAATAAAAAATAAAAAATAAAGGCATATTTTCATATGGTGAATGTAAATTCCTCGTTAATTTTTTTTTTACAGCAACTCGTCAATTATGACATACAATTTGTAATAATGGACACATATATGATATATTGACGGCATAGATTGGAGGCAAAAAATGCAAATTCAAAATTGTAATCGTCAAACTTATATTGCTCTCCATTTTTTAAACTACGAACCAGGTCATTTGTGCTACTGCGAAGCAGACAAAAGGAAAAGTGCCAAAACCAAAAGTATTCACACGTCAAAGTAATTTGGAAGGTGTGTATATATATATCCAATGCTTTTGATGAATCAATAAGAGATGGTTCATGTAGTTGTCGAATATTAATAATGATCATGTCAGGAACTAATTTAGATATTTAAAACTAAATATGGACCTAAATCTTACTGTGTGCTCCTATCCATTTTATCGTTTCAAGTTGAAGGCACGATAGAAACACCTTGAAGCGGATAATACAAGTAAATGTGACTGCATGATAAACCAAGACACACGAAGCAAGAGTCTTATGCCGCAATTTTACCTATCGTAAACTGCATGATAAACCAATTCTGTGAATGAATCCGAACTAATTTTCGAGATTGAGTTGCATGCAAATCTAAATTCTACAAAAAAAAATTAGACTTGTTGGGGAGTCAATGTGGCCATGCATTATTAGCTAGATCATGGTTTAAATATTAAATTGGTTATGCAAATTAGCGTATTTAAATTGGTCCTGAAAGTTCATGATTTAAATTCTCATTTGTTCAACATAGTTGATTGAGGAATTTAAAAATACATTTTATTAAAAAAATTACATGTGATTATTTATTAAATTCTTTGATGATAAGTTAATAGATTATCAATATTATTGTTACTTTATCACTTAACACTATAACTTATAACAGATACTAGAACAAAAAAAAATTAAATCTTTAAATGACAACAAACATCATGTTTTATATAGGAAACAAAATCTTATTTAAGCCTATAAAATTTATAAATAGATACTTAGACTCAGGTAAATACAAACAGGTGACATGAGGCTACTACTTGTATTGATGTCACCTTATTCCCTTCCTTAAATCAATTATGTAAAAATTATCTAGGATTGAGAATTTTTTTTTATAATTCCTTAAACGATATTAATATTTGAAAAAAAAATCATGGTACCGTTTGAAACCTGTGGAAGAAGTTTGATAATTCAAATGTTGAATGTTTAGTATCCATAATATTCCAACGAGGCTTTTTTATATAAAACAAAGAGGTTAAAGCTTTTTTTGTATTGTTAATGGGTCATTGTTGAATAGGAGTATATAATAATATAATAATATTCCAATTACATCTTAAATTATTAATAATTAATTATTGAATAGTTTGTAACAATATACTCCTATAATATTATTTTGATCTTCATAATAGCATATTATAATTGATTATTGATCATGATATAATTTAATATTTATGTTTATTATATATCTTTATCATACTTTTTATGGTCTTTCAATAACTTTTGTAATTAGCTGTGAAAAATAATACTTTTTTAGTAATTTAATTATAATACCCAATAAAATAATTTAAAATAATAAATGCTTAATTAAATCATAGTTTGTTCAATTTTGCTTATGCTTTCCTTTACTTTAACGTGACAGTAACTTTAAATTTGAAGTATGAATTGGTTTGTTTTTTTAGCTTTATTACATATTGTTAAATTTTGTAATAACTACTGATTTATTATTGTAACATCTCAATTGAGTTAATTAATGACCTATTAGTTTTGATAACTCCGCCCTAATTAAATTGACCACAGTGGCAAAAACTGTTAAAAGCTAACCAACTAACTACGTACAGAAAAAAGAATGGATTACGTCAATATCTGTCTTTGATTTTTATATCAATATAAAATAAATTGATCCCTCATATCTCTTTAGTATCTTCGGTTCTAGTTATATACGTATCATCATAAGCGAAAACATGATCTTTACATATCACTGATACTATGCCTTCTGTAATCCGTAGAGTGATCAAACAAGCCATAGAATGGTCAATTTTTAGTAGAGTTATGTTATATCGGGTTTCGTGGAAAAACGGACAACGAATATAATGGTGTACAATTATACACCACCGCGTATAATAATGTTAGATGCCAATTGTTTCCTCCGGAGAAGTTTTTGTTTTTATTTTTCAATATTAGATACATGCAATGTATTAATTAAGATCAAATTCCATTCATTCTTTTTATAGGTATAGCATTCTTTATCATTTTACCCACTTCAAATGCGTGTTTATAAGAGGCATAAGGAAATTATTTAATGTATTGAAATCTTTCTACAGGAGAAAATAATTGTAAGAGGTCCACAGACATTCCAATGAAATTAACAAAGCTCCATGCTCTGGAAAATAACGCTAATAATTCACAAGTGGATACACAGTTCAGTAAGGGGGGCCTCCACAACATAAATTGGTTGTCGCTTCCAACACCTTTTTTCCCTTTCGGGCTGTAAATTGAGGAAAAGCATAAAAGAGGGGGGGAAAATATAAAATGAGAAAAGAGTAAACCTATATAATTTAATTGGCATCTCCTAGCTTATTGAAATGGAACATTTATATATCTCGTTTGAGATCACTGATGCATGTACATGCCTATCCCTTGTTGTTCTATATGCCTTCACGGGCCACACCTTACAAACTTAAACGCATTTCAACAAGGGTATCAAAGCTTTTTTGCACAATTATTGATAAAAGAGGGTGCAATACCTAGCCTTTTAGTATTTCAAAGTTTAATGATCAGCTGAACACAGCTTCCTCATGAACCGTGCGTGATAATTGATGCACAGCAGCTGCAATTTCATCCACCGTGTTCAGCTGACACCCTTCCTCTACCTATTCCAATAATAAGTAAATAAATTAATACAAAATACTAACGAAAGAAGAAAAAAAGCTTTAAAATATTTATAAATAAATCAAAATTGAGCAATATTAAACGTTCACCCATTCTCCTATTGTCATAATCAATAGATTTTCTCTAGTGTAAATAATTTGACATGATCAATTGTCATGATGTCACTATTTATTTTTTTTCAATCTTAACTTTATGATAAAATATATTTTATTGATATTTTATTAAAATGCTAAGATCTCATGCAACTATAAAGTCGCTATTAAAAACCCATTCTCCTATTGGTCTTAGATCATATGATTTTTATTAATCTCTACATGTAAACAAAAGTTATTAATTTTTTAAAAAATAAAAAATTTGAATAAATATTATATAAAAATTGATTGAGACTATAGATAAATAAAAATTTTGAACCACCTAATAATTTTGCGGAATAAGAATTTTGGTACATTTAATTAGTTTTTAGACCAATAGTTACATGATTTTTGTTTAACAAAGTCAACAAAATTAAAAACAAATGATATGACTTCGAATTCATTAAACAGGAATACATGTAATTATTGGTTCGAATGCTAATTGTAAAAGAACTCTTAAATTTATCAAGATACCACACAATTTTTAAAAAGAAAAGATAAAGAGAGAAAATGATAAATGAGATGATAAAAAAAACTAGAAAGGAAATCGTTAGAAAGACAAACCAACCTTAACACTAACCGAGATAAGGACCATATCGTCAACAGTGGTAACATTAAGGTGGAGAATGCTGAGACCAAGACTTTGAAGACCAACCACCATCTTCAAAAGCATCCCTGGTCGTTTCTTGGAGAGTATCTTCATGTTGGCATGGCCATCCACCAAGGTCACTTCTATGTCCGACACGGCCCATGATGAAGGGTTCCGTGCCATGTTAGGGTAGCCTCTGCTGCTGCTGCTGGTGGTCTGTGTTGCACGTGTCGAGTACTGGGGGAACATGAAGAACTCAGCAAAGGGTGATGAGTCAGAGAAGCTACTACCCTCCTTTGTTCTCTTCTTCTGGCCCTTCATGCACTGCAGAAGCTGCTCCAGCTCCTTCACGAAGTTAATGGTGCCACCAATAATAGAGGCTTGATCCCCCTGTTTTTTTTTTTTTTTTTTGAATAACCACACATGTGGTACGGTTAGTTGGCTAGCTAGTATTTTAACATTTTTCGGAAATTAAGGTAAGTTAAGGTTGAAACAATTGTAAAACAGATCGAACTCGTGTACTTGTGTTTAAGGTTTTAAAAAACGGTCTATCACTATAATTTTGACCATCAAGGATTTTTGGAGTCATTGTGACCGCTGGCAATTACAACATACCAACTATTAAAAACTGTGACAATAATTGACATAAGGTTAAAACAATTGTAAAACAAATCAAAGTCATGTACATTTGTTTTGTAAGGTTTTAAAAAACGATTCATGACCACAATTTTGACTCTCAAGGTTTATGAGATCATTGCAACTACAACGTGATCACAATAGTAATTACAGTTGTATCAATTGCATTTGTCTGAATTTCTTATAATATCAAAGATTGGGATGAAATTGTAACCGTGACTGCAATTTAAAACTCTTTTAATTTAGAGTTGTAATTTGTAATTAAATGACCAGATAAATGAAGACTATTTAGACTAACCCTTTGTACATAAGAAGGAGGCATCAAGGATCTAAGCACGGCAAGGTACTCGTTCATCTGTTTCCTTCTATTGCGCTCAACTGCAATGTGGGTCATCCTCTGGTTCTCGATCTCCTCCTTGTTCTTGGCGCTCTTGGTACGACGCCGTTTGCGGCGGCCGGTGGCGGCGGCTTCGGCAGATGAAGAAGAAGGTGGAAGAGGGAAGGCTCTGGGGAGGGATTGATCAACAGTGCAAGCTTCAGGGGAGGAGTGTGAATCCCATTGTTCTTTGACACTTTGCAACACCGAAGGAGAAGATGAATCCCAATTTGCATGCAGGGTGTGGTCTATGTTGTTGTTGTTGATAATGATTCCCACATGGCGTTTGTCTTCTGATGATGCTTGGAAACCGTAGTCGTGGCTTCCTCCTCCACCACCACCACCTCCTACTAACGAGTGCAAGAAGTCTTTGTTGTTGCAACCGTAAGTGAATGGATCTTGTGGGAAAACCACGGCCTCTAGGGCCATTGTTTTTTTTGTCACTTGTTGGAAAAGTTGAAATTTTTTTTCAAGTGGGAAAGTGCAAGTGTAGCTCTCAAAGGAGACACCACTTTCTTTGTTCAAGAGGAGAAAGCAGAGACGAGGAGAAAAAGGTCCCTGAAAGAGAAAAGGAGAGAGGGGGGGTGTATAAGATTTTTTTTTTTTAGAGTAAGATGAAGGTTAATGATTAGATGATGCTAAGAACAGTTTTGGGAAAGCACGGAAGATGAAAGTTAATGATTAGATACTAAATACAGTTCTGGGAGAAGAAAGGGAGGTACTTACTTTAGCAAAGGCCAAAGCAAGGGCACTAGCTAATAGAGCAAACAAAGTAACCCTTTTATCACGATCACCTTAAGAACATTAGAACATTTGCCTTCAAATCTCAAAAAGTGAATTTGTTCACACAACAAAAAGCGACAGCCCTATGCATGTGAGGTTTTTCTCGTCGTAGACCAGTTCCTTGATCGCACGAACTTAACCACCGGGAAAAACACAGAAAGATTCTCTTGGCAATTTGTTAATTACTCAAATTTATAATAGTACGAGCAATAGACTAATGATTTCCCCAACCCCTTGTGATGCCACACACACAACCTCCATGTCATCGACTAATAATACACAAGTAATATCAATTATTTATATAATATTTCTAAAAACTCTGTTCTAAAATTTGTTTTTAGTTATTCTTTATATAATTTTCACAAACGCGTTAAAGTTGATTAAAATATATGAAAATTGTTTTGTTTTTTTAAAAAAGTTATTAATGTCTTCCTTAAACATATCAAATCGAAACTTTCAAGAGTTTTATTTTTGTTTTTATTTTTATTGTTATTCTTCAACTATTATTATAGATTTATTCTTATGTTTTCTTTTGATTTTGTTTGTTTGTTAAACGTTGTTTCTATAAATTTGAATGATATTATAATTTATTTGTCATGTAGAAAATGAGACCAACATTACAAGTGAGGAATGGTTAAAATTAAGTTTTTGTGAAAACAAATATATTAAATTAGATGATATAAATTATAAGAACTAAAAACAAAATTTCATGAAGTATAAGTATTAAAAACATTTTTTTCAAAATAAAATAAACGTTATTATAGCATATAAACATTTATTAAATATTATCACTCTAATGAAATCTCTATTAAATTGAGTGTCATGGTGTTCATTCATAGTGTCACGCCCTTGATAGAAAGCTCTCAAACAAAGGAAGACTTTGAACCTTGATCTATTCAAGAGTTCATTCTAGTGAATACTCACCAGAGTTCTCTGTCAACAGTCCTTTGAGAACAAAACAATATGTTTATTTCGTTGGATTAATTTATGCTACTTTGGTTAGGGTTACCACCTTTTTTTATACATATATTCGTTATTTATGCACGATATTTTTCTTGTAAAAACAAAACAATTTAAATGCATAAGTTGCATAAAATTATAATTCTTCAATCTTTTGTTTCTAGAATAACTTGATCGATCATATCCCCAAAATGTATCACAATCAACTCTAATTAGAACAATTACAAATTATAGCCGAAAATAATGTGATTGTAGGTGCATATATCAATGACAATTTAGGTGTGAAACAAACGGCTGGTCGGTAAGGGGACAAAAGCATATAGAAAACTATATACAAGATAAACTGTATCAGATGCATATATATTTCGTCAACAGGGGGCAGGGTCTTCACTGTGATGGCATTCATCTCTATTGTGAATTTTTTTTTCTTTCTTCCGATGCATTGTCGATATCTGTTAACTACGACGAGCCAAAGGTCAGTGTGGTCCTTCTACTGTACACAAGCGCATTATTGCAATTATACATTATTTCATTACTTATAATATATAAATATATTTAACTATTATCAAATTAATTATAATGTAATCACTGTTAAAATAATAGATGGTGAATTAATGTCGTCCATCAGTATAGTTTTTAAATAGTATGTTGTGTGTATGAGAAAAATTAAATCTACTTGCAATAAAAATATATCTTAATATTCCATTATTAATTTATAAATATTTATTTTATTTGAAACTTAACATGTACAAATATAATAATTGATCTAAGTAAAATTGGACTCAAATTTTTTGTGAATAGAAAAAAATGTTATAAAAAAGGAAATAAGTCAATTCTTTGATGGAAACTTGTTTTCCTTTTTTATTCCTAGAGATCAAAGACAAGTATTAATACGTCTATAATAACTTATGTATTTTTCTTAATCAATTGAATTAGTCCTTCTTAGTTTAATATAGACTTATTAAAATAATCATTAATAGAATTGATAATTTTTGTACCCGTAAAATAAAAGAAAATAATACTTTTCTTTTGATGTTTTTATAAGAAATAAGTTTTAGTGTAAAACTAAATCATATTTTTTTATAAAAATGATAGGAGTTTGTATCATATGATTTAACCATTATATTTGTTAAATTGTTTAAAAAAAAATCAAATAACATAAAATGTTCCACACTTAAGTCTATATATGCGTGTGTCTTACAACTTTTATTTTATGAATTAAGTCTGTCTGGGCTTTGATTTGGTAATAATGTGGTCCGAGACTTGTAGATGGAACAGAGAAAGGTCACAAAAAGGACCGTGTCTAATATGAAGTCGTAATATTCATCCTCACCCGTGATGCAGCAATTATAACCGTTAGATATATTTATAAAATACTCAATGGCTGAGATTTAAGACTGGAAACCGGATGCACAGGTTTTTTTGTGATTTTTCTTTTAATTTTTTTTTCTATTTCACGCTTTGTGTACGCCTCTTTTTGAAAGCAAACCTGCAAAATCTTAGCTTTAGAATTTTGCTGCATGAAGAATGTAAGTAAACAATGTTAAGAAAAAATATAATACATGAAACCAAATGATTTTAATTTTTCTATTTTCGGGGATGTATTTTCGATTTATAAATAATGTTAAAAAATTGTTTGAAAAAAAGAAAAAAAATATCGACAAAAAAAAAAGAAGCTCTGAATGGGTTCCTCGGCTGGACGGCATTTCGGCTTTGGTTCCACGGCCATAGTTGGAGCAATTACAACATGGAGAAGGCGACTACTATTAATGGCAACACAGCTTTATCATACATAAATAAAAAATCAAGCTTTGCACTGTATCTCTTCAATTTCCACGGCTTTGGTTCCACAGTCATAGTTGGAGCAATTACAGCATGGGAGGAGACTACTATTAATGAACGAAGAAAGGATATTATTATTATTATTATTATTATTATTAAACAGATCTAGCCTTTGCCATACTTGTAGTGTTGGAGCAAGTACAGCACGGTGTTGGAGCAAGTACAGCTTTATCATACATAAATAAAAAATCAAGCTTGCAATGTATCTCTTCAATTTCCAGATATAAAGCAAAAATTTGAACACTACAAATGCTGTTTTAATTCCAGAAACTGTCAAATAAGTATATGGAGTCATGGGTATTGAAAATTATTTTTATGAAAAAGAAAGAGATGAGTGGCAGCGACGCAGGGAGGTGGTTGGTGTGGTGGTGGTGGTGGAAGTTGTCGACAACCCCGAACACCGCGGTGGTGAACTGGCGGTGCGGTGGAGGAAGGACAGCACAGGGAAGACTTGGAGGAAGGAGATGAAAAAAAAAAAATAATAATTTTATTTAATATTTTAATATAATAATTTTATTTTTTTATTTTTTTTCTTCCTGTAACAAACCTGCTGTTTTGATTTTTTTTTTTTCTTTCCGGTGACAAAACCGGTTATATTGAGTCACTTGGCATGCCTCACTCGTGAGGCTAAATTTTCAGACTTCACCTTAGCTTTCACCCACAAAAAGCTGGTAAATAGCTCAGAGATTCTTAGGTCGTAGATCCATACAAGAGGAAATGAGGGAGCAAAAGGAAATTGAAAAACATGCAACAGTCAAACCAACTTAATTCAGGCAACGGGACAAGTTCAGATTTCAGAGGAATCCATGTGCCACACTATGGGCCACTCTTGTAATGTAATCTACGATGAACACGATGCACCTCTCTCTCTCTCTCTGTTCTTTATACACTATTCTCAATTAATATCACGTTATACTTCTTTCACGTAAAATCTTAAGTTATTTTTAATCCAAGATTTTAAATAAAGATTTTGAGTGCAAGATTTAATATTTATTAGATAAGAAATGAATTTTGGTAAAAAACTTTTAAGAAATATACATTATTTTTTAAAAAAATTCCTTTTTCTCACATCTTAAAATCTTAGAATTAGATCTACCGTTAAAATAAATATTAATAAATCTTTCATCTTTCATCTTACATATCATTATAAAATTTTAAAAAATATATTTAAAATCTCAAATTAAAATCTAATCCTAAAATACTAACATCTGTAAATATCTTACTTTTATCCGTGCCTGAATGAATGACACATTTGTTTTGGTTCACACAAACTACTAATTAACCATGTGACCAGATCTTGATAAGACATTGTGTAAGTTTCTTCCCTTTTTCTCCGGTCTCCCTTTTTCCCAATATTAATAACACCATAACACTAGTTTAAGTATTATCATTCTAATCAAACTATGTGTTATTCCATTAGCATTAATTATTACTATATTTCTTTCTTTTTAATTATCAAATTTTTAGAATATTTTTATTTTATTTATTTATCATTTGTAAAATTCAAAATCATATTAATTATTATTTTATTAATTATATTCACTTATCTCATAATCTTTAATTAATTTATTCATATATTTATTATGGAGTGAAAAAAAATAAAAATTGAAAACTTTACAGTTATTTTATTAAAAAATATTATATTTCTTGATTTTTAGATAATAATCTTAGAAAGACGGATGAAATATCACTGCAATGTTTGATCTACGAGTACCGAATGATTAATCTAATACGCAAAAATCCAAACCCAACTGGCATTCCTTTGAATGTATCAGAAAAAGTTGTAGATTAAGAGATTCGCTGACCGCTTAACTTAACATCAGAGCAACTTGCTAATATGGAAATCCTGAAGCTACTACTACGTACGTATGACAAAAGTTTTTCTTTTTTTAATGATTAATATACCAAATGTTGTATTTTTCAATAAATTTTATTTTAATGAGATTTTTTTAATAATTGATCTTTTCATAAATATTGAGAAAATATATGATAAAGTCTTAAGAAAAGTTCTATGATGGACTCTTGAGAAAAAAAAAATACTACTAAAATATATTAATGCAACATGTGTGAAAGTATCAAAAGATATTCAAGAAAAAATATCGTGGTATGTTTTTTGTAGATGATATCATACTTATTGATGAGATCAAAGACGGTGTTAATAGAAAACTTGAATTGTAGAGAAACACTTTGGAGTTTGAACGATACATGATAAATCAGAGTAAGACTGAGTATATGAAGTGTGAGTTTTCGCTAGGAAGAGATGGTGGTCAAGACATTGTGCATCTACTTGATCAAGAGATATCCAAGAAAGATATTTTTAGATATTTGAGATCAATTTTGCAAAAAGGTAGAGAGATTGATGAGGATGTAAATCATAGAATCAGAGTACGGTGGATAAAATGACAGAGTGCGTTTTGTATGACCACAAATTCTCTTTAAACTAAAAGAAAGATTTTATAAAACAACTGTAAGACCTACAATGTTATATGAAGCTGAGTGTTGGCCAACACATAGGTAACATGAGCATAAAATAGGGATACCAAAAATGAGGATGTTAAGGTGGATGTGTGGTTATACGAATATGGATATGATAAGAAATGAATATATTCGACGAAAGATAGCAGCATTACCGATGAGTGAAAGGATGAAGGGGCATAGATTGAGGTGGTTTTGATACGTAATGAGACGACCTCTAGATGCTCATATAAGAACAAGAGTTTGTTACTAATAACTCGTCATAAAAAGAGATAGAGATAAACTGAAACTATCATGGGAAAAGGTAATTAAATAAAATTTAATGAAGTTAAATATAAATTGACGAAAGGTGTGTTTTAGGACGGAATGACGAAAAACTATAAACTTGGTGAATGGTTAGATATGTTATATTTTTATGTTCCAGATGGATCCATTTTTAGTTTTTTTTTCCTCTCCATTTTTTGCCTCATTCTTTCATCATTTCTTTTCTTTTATCTTATTTTTTTTCCTTTCCCTTATTTCTCTTTTTTTTTTTTTACTTTTTCATATCTATTATTAAATTTATTTACCACCCTACCCTAATTAACTTAGATTAAAAATATTGTTGATATTGATGTTGACCTTTAATAACTAGTCTTAGATATTAATAGACAGAATGGCAAATATACACATAATCATATATCTTCATTCTATTTTTAGTTTTTTAATATTATAATATTAAGTTAATATTTAAATACCATTGTCTCTAATTATCTTCTCATTATTTAACTTTTAGCTTAAATATGTTTTTATCATGTAAGTTTAACATTTTTTTTTATTTTTTCATGTAAGTTAGTATTTTTTTTAAATTTTTGGTCTTTGTAATTTGACATTTTTCCAATTTTTGTCTTATAAGATATTTTACCATGCACCGCTGACCTCTCCCTCCGCGGCTCGCAACGCCACCACACTCCCCCTTTCTTGTGCACCAGAATGCCCCTTCGCAAACTTCAAAGTTCACAAGATTCCATTTTTATTTTTTCTTATATTTATTATTTTGTTATTAGATCTATTTATTTTCTTATTTTCCAAATGCGATATGTTGTTGTTTATTATTTGATATGAATTTTTGAGTTTATTCTCTTTCATCATTTTCTCCGATTCATTTTTTCATATATGTTGTTTCCCTCTACAATCTATTAGGGAGACAGTTAATAAAAAAATTATCATTTTTACAGTTGTAATGATATTAAGAGGTCTTCTAGAAGACTTTATTCTATATGCTAGAGGTTTCAAATTTTTTTCTAGTGAAAGATCTTGTCAAGATCAAATATTAAACTCAAAATCTTTCATTAAAAATGTTCTAATAAGACGATTATTATAAATTATTTGCTAAATTAAGGTGTAATATAAACAATTATATAAACTTCTCGAGATTTACTTATATTATACATGCACCCTTGCAGCAAACCCACTAACATTTGCCTTTACACTATACTAGCACCCCCTGCTCCGCTTAATTTACGGGTCATGTGATAGGCACGTGAATTTTTTTTCCTAAAAAGCCCCCATCTCATCTTCTTTAGTAAGTTCCTTAAGCAATTCTTTTTGCAGTCAAAGGAAGCTCTGTTTAACATGAAAGTGAGTTTTTTTTTATTATTTAATTCCACAATCAATATTTCACTTGCTTCACACTCTTCTTCACCTCACATCCACCGAAAACTACACCACCCATCACACCAAAGTATCAAAGTTTGAATCTTTGAGGAAAACAAGCAAGTGGGTAAGTGGTGCTTGTGAGAAAGAGAAAAAAGAAACAACGTGTGTGTGAAACTATGAATCAGGAATGGAGAGGTTTGGGGTGAGAGATCTGCACCACACCAAAGACGCTGTCGGGATTCGTCGTGGCGCCGCTCGCAAGCATTCGTGGCTCCGGCGATTGGCACAATCCAATAGGGTCACGCATCATTACGATGCGCGTCGAGATCGACGAAGATATCACCGCTTTCGAGCGTCTTGATGACAATATTAAGGCCCTTCGCACGTCGTTTGGATCTGCACTGCCATCCCCATTGCAACTTTATGGGCGTTGTCGTCGATGTTGCTGGAACGCTGATTCTCGATGGCAGTGATGACTGAGTAGCATGCTCAGTGGTTCCTGGCAGCGGACGAGCATCACAAATTCATGGGGCTCCTTGCGATGAGTGAGGGCGAGGCCCTTCTTGGAGGGGCCATCAAAACCCTTTACGTCGTTGTGTTGTGCACCGTGGGGCGTGGCACGAATCTTTTGCAGAGAGAGCACTGTAACTGTTTGGTTGTTCCATAGGTTTGTTAGAATTAGAGAGGGCATTTTTGGGTTTGAAAAAAAGATGGAAACTTTAATTAATGGTGTGAGGGGAAGGGAGCTCAAAGTAATGTTAAAATAGTCATTATGAGAGAATAAAATTTAGTTCCTAAATTGTAAAAAATTAGACAAATCTTTAACTTTTGTCTATTAAAATTAAGGAACTTGTGTCTATGTGTACATAGGAACTAAAGTTAATCATATAGACATAGTAACTAAAATTACTGGTACATTTAACAAAATACATGCACCAACAATATATTACATTTAGAAGTTTTTGATTTTGCTATTACAAATATTTATTATAATATATTACAATTATATTTATAATGTCAAATTATTACAAAGAAATAAAAACTCAATAAGAGGCCACGAAGGAATATGTTTTCAAATAAAAAGATGAATTTGTCAAATCTTAAATGGATTATTCAACTATAACTATAATGCTTTATAATTTCCCTACTTAGTTAATGACCATTTATATAATTATAATAGACGTCAAAGAAAAAAAAGTGACAGATTATCATTTTAGATTATGCAATAACAAAACAGAAACTTCTAATTCTAATGTGTTGTTAATATATATGTCTTGTTACTTATATCAACTAATTAGTTGTATATATTTCGTGAAATATATTTGTTAATAAGTTGTATAATTGAAGGATGAAAATGTCAATAAATTATTAAATTTATGGACATATTTGTTAATAATTTTTGTCCATTTGTCTATGTGAGCATCAATTTTATGATATTTTTGTCCCTACATATTACATAGGCCCTAATATTAATGGATGAAAGTTAACAGTGAAATGAAATTACCTTACTTTTTACACTTTTAAGGAAATTATCTTAAATTTTACACGTCTAGGAACTATTTTTATTTTTATTTTTCAGGAACGAATTTATCAGCATCACACATTTTCAAAGATAAAAATAACTATTTATCTTTAAAAAAAATAGAAAAAAGATATATGTAATAGGAGTAAACATCACAGAAGATTTCTGTAATTTGCTAAAAAAAATTCAGATATAACTTTCGAAATTTTCACCAAAACATACAGAAAAAATAAAAAAAATACCAAAACATACAACTTATAATTTTATTTACCAAAACATACATGTTTACTATTCACAATGTAAATTCGGGTTGGGAGGACCCGAATTTACACTGTGATTTTTTAAAAAAATTTCAAAACCCAGATGAGAATTCGGGTCCCCCCAACCCGAATTCTCAACTGTTTTTTTTTTTAAGATAATAATAAATAAATAAAGAATTTGATTTGGAAATAATAAAATAATGTTGTTGGTCGTTTGGATTGTTGCCTTTGTTATCAATTATTGTTTTTCACGGTGTTAGTGATTATTAATATGTCGACTGATTAAAATAACTGTTACAAAAAAAGGTTCGAAACAATAATGGACTGCTACACTAGAATGTTGGGCATGATCAACAACTCTCACTGGAATGATTCAAATGGAAGAAGACATGTCCGCTGCACAACATCTTTCAAATTATAATTAGTTTTGTTATTTTTGTATTTTAATTTTTACTGTTAGAACATTCAATTATTTTCATTTTATTAAATGGTGTTTATTATGTTTATCTCCTTGTCTCATCCCAATTTTTTTCTCATTTTTCACAGTGAATAATCAACATTATTTATCATAACTTAAATAGATATAAATATTAAATTATCATTTTTGTATATTATATAATTTTATTAAATTATATGCAAGTACGCGTGTTTAAACCTTACTTAAAATTAATTTTTCCTTATTTATATTTTTTAATTTTATTATTTTCAAATCAAATTTTTTATTTATTTATTATTATCTTAAAAAAAAAACAGTTGAGAATTCGGGTTGGGGGGACCCGAATTCTCAACTGGGTTTTGAAATTTTTTTAAAAAATCACAGTGTAAATTCGGGTCCTCCCAACCCGAATTTACATTGTGAATAGTAAACATGTATGTTTTGGTAAATAAAATTATAAGATGTATGTTTTGGTAATTTTTTTTTTCCTGTATGTTTTGGTGAAAATTTCTATAACTTTCCGTCAATTTAATTAGTTATGGCCTATGTGACCTATATGTGGGTATTATAATCAGCTCATAGGTTTTTTTTTATTTAATTAGTTATGCGCCTATGTGACCTATATATGGGTATTATAATCAGCTCATAGGGGTTTTTTTTTTATATTGGAAAATAAAGGTTAATTTGTCTTCCGCGCGTGTGATAAACTCAATGGTAGGGGTATGTGAGACGCAATGTAATGGTGATGGTGTTGCGGTATGGTTTCGAAGGTGTTGCAAATAAGAGGGAGTTTGGAAGGGAATTATGGTGGTGGAGGTGGCACGGTGTGATGACGATGGTGGTGGTGGAAACGGGATATGGTGATGGTGGTAGTGGTGGCGATGACGTTGGCACGATAAACTTTCAAGGGTTTGATGAGTGAAAGCAAGAGGGAGTTCAAAGGAAAAATAGTGTGGTTGTGATAATGGTGGTGACACGATGTGATGCGTGCAAGGATAGATGAGATAAGACTTTAAGGTTTTGAACAAGAATGAGAGAGAATTCTAAAGGGAAATGGTGTAAAGTTTGAAAGGGAATGAGAGGGAATGAGATGAGAGTGAAAGAGAGTTTGAAATTGTAAGAGTAAAAACAATTCTACATTAGTTATTATTTAATGTAGGATATCAAATTTCACATTGAATTTATAATAACCAAGGTTTAATAAATAAAAGAAAAAGAAAGAAAAGTTTAAATTTTCTAAATTTCTGTCACAAAAGCATTAGTGACGGAATTAGCGACAGAATTAGCGACGGAATTAGAGTTGAAGGAGCCACGCCGGTAGCGTGGGAGCCACGCTGGTAGCGTGGGAAGTGCTCCAGAAAGCCATTTTCCACTGGATTTCCACGCCGGTAGCGTGGGACTCACGCTGGGGGCCTACAAAAGGCCATTTTTATGAATTTTTGGGCCAAAACTCTGATTTTCTTCTTCCTTGAGCCATTTCTGTCATTGACAAGCTTGTGAAGCTTCATATCTTCTCCATACTTCATCTAAACACCTTCTACCCAACTAGAAAAGTGATTAAAACCTCGAGATGAGCTAGATCCTAGTTTCAATCTCTCGAAAAGATAGCCAATCGGAGAAATCCCGTTCTCTAGGGAATATCCTCAGAGCTTGGATTTTGAGAAGAAATGAGTCATTTCAGAGGCGTTCAAGCTTGGAAAAGCTATCCTCTGACCTTCCTTGACAGTCTAGAGGTGAGAAACTATCTTTAACCAATTGAATTGTGGAAATAATTCTGGATGAGTTCTGATGAATTTTGGATAAATGAGTGAGTTAGGGTCAAAATTAGGCTTGGATTCTTTAGAGATATATGCTCAGGAGGCTGTTTAGATGAAAGTTAAGCTTTGAATCTTGAGTATTGATAAAGTTTAGTTTTGACTCTGACATCTGTATGAGTAGGAAGATTGATATTATAATGATGAGTTTGAGTCTAGGTACCTTTACAAAAGATGATCAGGAGGCTAAATAAACGGTGAATATGTGTTGAAATAGCCATTCTGATAAACTTGACAAGTATTGATATTTGGCCTGACTAAGGAAATTGAATCCTTTGAATTGGCTTATATAGAGTCTTAGAGGGACTCTAGTACTTTAGATAGGTCGAGATAGATCCTGTTGAGGGTCTGTGAAGTGCCTTTGAGGTGATGAGGTCTGATAACCTTAAGATAGAGAACAAAGAGGTTGAAATGGAAAGGAATCGCGTTTCTTTTCATTCTAACGGTCGAGAACCGTTGTACAGTATTTAAATGCCTTGTAAGGTTAGGCTGGTTACTGATATATGCTTGTTGCCTTGATATAGGGCATGACACCGAGGGTGTTGATGGCGTAGAACACGGTCCAGGGATTGGACAGCAGAGCACTGCCTTGTCAGGTAAGCTCTTTGCTCTTGGGACTATTTCCCACTGCTTGTGTTCCACCATACTCCGAGGGAGTGATGGTTACATTCATGTTGCATGTGTATTACATTGGTTATTACAGTTTTCTCATAATGATATGTATGCATAATACTATGCTTTGTATGTATGATTGTGTTCTGAATAGATCTTCTGGCCAGTAGATAGATATGGACCTCCCTAGGAGTAGAGCGCAACTCCTAGTTTGGTTTGCTCACGTAAAGGGTGATGATGATCCCTTAAGACCAAGAGATAGGTGAGCCCGTTGCGGATGAGACCTATTTTCGGAGGTACCATATATCGTGCATCCATGCGTAAGGGGTAGCTCCCGATGGGATGACACGGGGTTTGAGTTCCGGTCTCACACTAGATGCTGATGATGATGCATCTTTTTGAAAAGGGTGATGATGATCCCTTAATACCAAGAAATAGGTGATCCCGTTGCGGTTGAAGCCTATTCTTGGATGTGCTATGTGTATGTGTATTGTTATGAGGGTCGGGAGGCCAGTGGTTGTGATACCTGTGATGCTGTTTGCCATGGAAGTGAGCCAGGGGGAGGAGAAGCCTCCAAGAGCCCTGAGCTTACTGAGATTGTATCTCACCCCTGTTTGAGGATATTATTTTCAGGTGATGCTGCTGGCAGAGATGACAGGTCCCAGGGCTGGAGGCCCCAGTAGGGACAGACTCTGTGTAGCTGTTGGGACATCATTTTGAGAGCATTGTGGCTCAGTTATTTTTAGTTATGTTATTGTTTTGTACCCCTGCGAGGGAAGATATGCATGTGCATATATTTTGAGCCTGTATAGAGTATGTACAGAGTATATTGTGTTTTGTACCCTCAGCTTGAGGAAGGATCTGTGAGATCAAAGCACGTGGTGCTTATTCTTTTGTATAGACACTGTGAGTGTCTTAATGATATATATATTGTATTATGTACATATGATTAACTCTCCTGGTATATCTGCATAGATATTATAGTCTCATATGTCGTTGCTTTGAGTTATCTAGATCATTGAGACTTTTGTGATGTCTTGGCATTCGTTTCTGTTACTTTGATTTAGTACCATACATAATGAATCAAAGAATATGGTTTTGAAACGCTTCCGTGGTTGTAATTAATTGGTTTTATATTAATTACTGCGTTTATCTGATTAAGTAATATGTTAATACACCGGATGCATACGGGGTGTTACAGAATTGATTAAAAAAAAAGGGTAAATAGCCATTTTCGTCCCTAAATGTGTAAAGCGCTGATAATTTTGTCCCTGAAAGATGAAAATTCAAATTTTTGTCCCCGAAAGTGTAAAAAGTGTGACAAATTCATCCTTCCGTTAAATTTTGTCCGTTACCGTTAATGAAAGTGCCTACGTGGCACAGAGGGATGGAAATGTCATACAATTGATTGTCAACATGGCTGCTGACTAGATTTTGAACAAAAATGTCAGTAAGTTACCATTGGACTAAAATGTCAGTAATTTTCTATTGGACCTAAATATCAGTAAGTTACCATTGGATCAAAATGTCAGTAATTTTTTATTGGACCAAAATGTTAGTAATTTTTTGTTGAATAAAATATCAATACGTTTTTATTGTACTAATTTGTCGGACCCCAAATTTCATTTAATTTAAGGGTAAAATATAACTTAAGAATAAATCTTCCCTTTTTTTATGTTACAAGTATAATAATAGTAATATAATCATCACTTAAAAAATAGAAAAACAAACATAAGTTAAAAGAAACATAATAATAACAATCATAATATTGTTTAACAAACATCAATATTTTGATCTGACTTAAAAGGACTTAAAAGTTGGAAGCAATTGAAGATGCAACTTAGTCATGCGAATGTCACAAACTAAAAAGATTATTTACAAAATATAATTTTTATGATTAATTAAATTTTTATTCTTCATATAAATTTCAATTTTTAATCCTTCAAAAAAATTATAATTTTTAGTCTTTCATTAAATTTTAAGATAATATTTTTAGTCCTTCTAATTTTTTTTTCCATTTTTAATCTTTGTTTATTTTATTACTCAAAATTAGTTTCTGTTTTATCCAGTTTTAATCCCTTATTTATTTTATTTGAGCTTAATTTTAAATAATAAAAATAAATCAGAAACTAAAGTGGACAATTTTTTTTAAAAGAACTAGAAGTGATGACAAAAAATAATA
The DNA here is from genome assembly GCA_013407115.1 of Glycine latifolia. Taxonomy (NCBI): domain Eukaryota; kingdom Viridiplantae; phylum Streptophyta; class Magnoliopsida; order Fabales; family Fabaceae; genus Glycine; species Glycine latifolia. Next base: position 19,187,273 of record CM023942.1, on the reverse strand, counting down.
AAGGATTTAAAATTGTAAAAAAATTAAGGAATAAAAATTAAAAGCTAAAAAAGTATAGAGATTAAAAATTTAATCAATCCTAATTTTCTATCGTAAGAAAAAGAAGATTATTTAAAAACATAAAAATAATAATTTATATTGAAATTATTAATTTACTATAAATTATTTTTTTAAAAATAGGTACATAAGATACCTATAAAAATAGATACATAAGTTTGCTTTTTTTTTTTTAAATACTACTAATATATCAATCTTATCTTTATTAATAATTATTAATTTACTATGGGTGATATAAAAATATTAAAATTTAAGGACATTATAAAATAATAGAACACATCAATAAAAAAACACATATACGTACGTAGAGATTTAATAAATAAAAAAACGCTTCAAATAAACGGTAAAATGTCTTATAAAAATGATTATATATTTCTTCTAAATAATATCTTATATTAAGAATACTGTAAGGTTTTGATGTTTTCACGGATCTTTTTTAAATAGTAATGGATTGATTATTTAAGACTGAAATTAATTATTTTTATAATTTTTTTAAAATAAGTATATAGTCTATATATATAATGTAAAGAGTTTCTAGATTATAATTTAATTACAAATTATCAAGTATAAGTTAAGTTTGTTAATTTATAATAAATTGCGATTAATTATTATAACTTTGATAAATTTGTAATGATTAATACATTGTTATAATATTTATTTTAATATACCGGTAGAATATTTATTTTGGATAATTTTTATTGTAACAGACAAATCATGATTATTAATCAATATTATGGTTGTTATTATTATGTTTCTTTTAACTTATGCTTGTTTTCCTATTTTTTAAGTAATTATTGTATTGTTATTGTTATGCTTGTAACATAAAAAAGGGAATATTTATCATTAAGTTATATTTTACCCTTAAATTAAATGAAATTTGGGGTCCGACAAATTAGTCTAATAAAAATGTGTTGACACTTTCATTCAACAAAAAATTACTGACATTTTGGTCCAATGAAAAATCACTGACATTTTGATCCAATGGTAACTTACTGACATTTAGATCCAATAGAAAATCAATGACATTTTAGTCCAATGGTAACTTACTGACATTTTTGTCCAAAATCTAGTCAGCAACCATGTTGGCAATCAATCGTATGACATTTCCGTCCCTCTGTGCCACGTAGGCACTTTCATTAACGGTAATGGACAAAAGTTAACGGAAGGATGAATTTGTCGCACTTTTTACACTTTCGGGGACAAAAATTTGAATTTTCATCTTTCAAGGACGAATTTGTCAGCGCTTTACACATTCAGGGACAAAAATGGCTATTTACCCTAAAAAAAAATCAATGTGGAATTTACTATTCTATATTAGTGAATTTTAAAATTGATATAATGTACTTAAATTTGAAAGATCTTTCTATTATCTTCCTCGTTTTCTTCTCTAAACCACACATTATGTATTTCATATCTTAATCATGCATATATTCTAGTCTATATGTTACATTAATGCGGGACATTTTCTTCTCTAAACCACACATTACGTACATAAAACTATGCTTTCATATCTTAATCATGCATAAATTCTAGTCTATATCTTACATTAATGTGGGACACATTTGAAATTAGTATAGTAAGTTGTAGTATTACTTAACATCTTATTGACGGAAATAAAACGCGTAGACGCGTCGTTCCTAATCTATCACATCTAAGATATTTGTCCCTTTCTGAGACACACGACTGTCCCCAATGAAAACACGAGTAATCCAGATTTTTGTGCAATTATCAACTCATTATTTCTCAATCGCTAAAACTGCATGTGTTTTCAACCACAAAACACGCTACCAGCAACTCCAACCGAGGCATCCGGGCACAAGGCACATATAATTAATATTACCATTTGACAATAATGTTGTAAGCAACTTGATTTGGTCAGAGATTTGGTTTTATTAATTAGCTACAATCCCAACTCATAGACTAATTGACTTGTTCCAGAAAAATTCAGAAGAAAGGGACCTCATAAAATTCTGGGAACCTGATGAGAATTGTTTTATACGTTGGCGTTTGCTGCACAGATTATCGAGCCTGAACAGGGTTCTTCTATATCACCACACACCATAGGCATTGCCAGCATCCCACTTTGTTTCCATTGCTTCAAGTTTGGCTATCACAAGCTGTTGCTTTGTCTGCCTTGGTTATTAAACTTTAACTAATTAGTTAAAGGTCACGTTGGTTACACTTAATGACATTTTGCCAGCTCCTTTTTCGGTTTAGTATTTTATAATCCCAAATTTATTACTAGTATTCTTTTTTTCCGTATGTACATATTTTTTCTTCTCATCAGGATATTAGTTAAAAGTAGGACCCATAAAAAATAATGATTAATTTTTGTTAAAGATTTTGAGTATATATAAGATGAATATTATTATGTTAATAAATTTATTTTATACATAAAACTCAATCAAAAGTCAAATTCCAAACTACTTAGAAATATAAATTACTAACATTTGTGTTAAAAGTGTTGATGATGATATGTCTTTATGTATATAGTATATAGATAAAGGCTAAAGCAATAATTGGTATTCTTCCGACTCAGATATGGCTAGGAGAAGATAGACATATGAGTAAAGTATAAAAAATAAAGATAGACACATTAATAATTATGCTTGGTACACGAAAATTACAGAAATGACAAATTCAATTCGTTTAGTACATGGAACTTAGAACAAAGGAATACACGATCCTTTTAACTAATTTATAAAAATTATGAAATTTAGCAAATAATATTAAATTTATTAATAATTTAGTAGAAAGAAATGTAGCCTTATATGGGTGTAAGTCAAAATTTGCTAAAGTTATTAATTAATCTTTTAATTAATAATTTTATCACAAAATTTACAATTAAATTAAAAATTTGTATCATTATATATATATATATATATATATATATATATATATATATATATATATGAGATTACGCGCACAATTTTAAACTGAAAATTAGCGGAAGCATAATAAAAGAAAAGAAAGAAAACACGAGCATTTACTTGATTCAGTAACTAAGAAAGAAAAATCATTTGTTACCTACATCCAAAGGGCAAGAGAGCTGCAGTCCCTTTACTTGCACTAAATACTAAGAAGAGTTACAATAATGTTCAACTCAACACATGACCTGTCCCTCAACAGTGACCATAGGCCTTAATATTACAGGAAAAAAATTGAAGGTTACAAGGAACCAGAGACAACCTCTTACACTAGTGTTTGGACCAGACAACACTTAACCTCCATCGAGTTCCTCTCCACAGTTTCTTACAAGAAAGCACCTCAGGAACTTCAAGCGAACTAGACACAAGAGAACCTCCACCTGCAATACAAGACAAACAAGAACAAGAACACATACCTACACTACCATCATCTACACCGTTCACCAAACAAAGCTGAAAGTATTAAGCGAAAACATTAAATCCTAACAGAGCTAGGTTACATTGGGAACACATGAGAAAGATAAAGAGAGAAAGACAGAAGCTTCGAGAGAGAGAATAAGAAACAAAAAGATAGAAAATGAAAAACACACTCACATACCTTTAATGCAAAAAAAAAAAACTTTATATATTCAAAAACCAAAGTTAGTAAAACTCACCGTATGGACTTTGAGCCTTATTATTATTTTCTTTGAGCTCCTAAGGAAATAAAAATTATTCAACCTATTCTTATTATTGTTTAATATAAACAAGATTTGTTACAAATAAACATCAACATCATAAATAACTTTACAATCTAATTGATAAAACTTGTATATTCTAGATAAAACTATTGAATGACAAGTTTTATTTTTATATATATAACTGTATTAAATATTCAAAGAAAGAAAATTTTCATTTGTAATAGTCTTATCTAACTTAAATATGATTATCTTTATTAAAAATACTTTTGATCTATAAAAAAAATTGATTGAATAATAAATAAATGTTAAATATTGAATTGATATAAGCAATTCTCTGGCTTTAAACTACTACAAAAATAATAGAGAAGGATGATGTCTCTTGCTAGATAGGCAAAAATCTATTCCCATAATATATTAGCGATGGAATTTGTAACAGTACCGAACCAGGCAATGCTAACTATCAGTGACGGAAAGTTATATCTATTATAATTTGTCACATAATAATTCCGTCTCAAACTCGTCACAAAGTGATGTTCTGTTGCTATTAACGAGGATGCTGTATCTACCATAAGTCCACAAATTAGTGATAGGAATAAATTTTTTTTTTACTAATGAGAGAATAAAAACCCCTTCCTCATCTGTGAGAGAATATTCATATCATCATTTGATCTTCTCAATTAGTACATATGAAAAGGAAAGTGTTCTGTTCGTGAAGAACAGAGGTCCAACAATGGAGTTGGATATTTGCTGTTTGATCTGAACTCTCTACTCCAGTGATACTTATGGTGGGAAAGTATACTCGAGTAATTGATCACAGTGCTTACTGGGGAAACTACAGTCAGGCGTGGGGTGTGTGTACTGTGGGTAATGAAAGGTCAGAGTCCAGAAAAACATACCTTCTCCCTGGAGCTCCTTACCTATAAATGCTGGACCGAGATAGACCCGGTTCCTCCATGTCCGCATTGTCATAATGCGTACTTAATGTGCCGTTATTTTCCTTTATTGTTCTTAATTGCTATTAATTCCGTTGCTGAATTCTGAATTATCTCCAGAATGTTCCTGGAGCCATATAGTGCACTCGGCCTTTAATGGGCTTCTTGGGTTAGGCCCATATTGGCTGACCACAACAAAAAGTATTCAATAAATCATATTTTTCGTCTTTTATTAATTTTTTTGAAATAATTAAAATGAAGTAGATATAGAATCTTAAGAGCGGCCATATCTTATTCATGTTTCTCGTTTTTATTAATTTTGTTTAAATAATTAAAAATAAAATAAAGTAGATATAGAATCTTAAGAGCAGCCATAACTTCCTTTTCACAACAGAAATAAACTTGAAAAGTACCTTACCTCAAAATATCACGTGAGCGTATGAAAAGTGCGAGGAGAATTCATAATGAAACAGAAATTAAAAGCGGAACAATCCCATTGAACATTTTCTACTTCTTATATTTTCCTTTATCTGTACTCTTAAGAGGATAACAGTGAAGAAGTGTTTTTGATAAGATATTTTTGTTTTTTTTTATTTTTTTTATTAGTTAAAAAACTCTGTTTGGTAAACATGTTTTATTTAGTAATTTTTAGTATTTTTAAATGATATTATAAGTAACATTTTTAAAAATAATAGTTTCTAACTTTTAATTTTTTATATTTATTTCATTTTTGTCCTTAAATATTTGTTAGATTTTCTCTTTAATCTTTTATATTCAAGGAAAATTTTTATTATTTATCGTTTATGTAATTTTATATTTTTTAATTACTTCAATAAATAATTTTATTAAACACTTATGATTCAATAAAATAATTTCAATTTTTAGCTAACTAATTTTTTTAAACATAACCTTAATTCTTGTTTACTTAACATGATATTCTGCTATTATTTCTGTCTCATTTAATTAAAAATTAGTTAGTAATCATGACATTATTAAAAATATGAATAACTAGTATTTTTTTAACTTATAATTGGATAGATAAATAAAAATATATTTTTTTCTTTTAATAGTAGACAAATAAAAAGTAACAAAATGTGTATTACTTTAACCACAATTAAAAAAAATTCAATGTAGAATAAAAAAGTGATTTTTTTATTAAATTAAAGGAATATTTATTTTCTTATGCGAATAATTTATATATTTGAATGCTCATCAATGAAATTCTCTAAACTTACCAACCGTACATACTAGTAGCCTTTTGTACATATAAAAAATCCATTCAACTGTAAAAATTTAAGATTCTTAATGCTAGTTGTTTAACTTATTTTAGATTGGCTTGGCATCATCAAAAAAGAAGTGACGTATAAAACCTATTTGCTTGAAAAAATGAATAATTGTATTTATTTAATGGACTTTTGAAAACTATATCGTCAAAGAGAATAATTACGTAAGTTGAATTAAAATATTAATAATAGAAAATATTATAAGTAATATACGTACAACTTTATTCATAAGAAATAAAATGAGTAATTTTTAGCTGTTAGAAGTAAAATATATCAGTAAATGTTATACTACATTTCATTATTCTTTTCCAACCACTTCATTATTGTCTTTTCTTTTCTCTCAAGACTAAAATTAAATATTTTAAATCAACACAAAATCAGTGTTTCCAAGCACGATGTCATGTCTCCTTGTACAAGAGGTTACCACGAATGAAAAAAAAAGGGTTTATAAATGAAAAACTCTCTTTCAAAATTGCTCGTTATTAATTTATTTACTATTGTCGAAAAATAATACTCCACACACAGAGTTCCTATTATTCTGGCAGTCAACCTCATTCCACGACAATGCCACGGAAACAAAGTGCTCGCCACATGGCTAAAAATCATATCGAAACTACCATTTCAGCGATTCATAACCCTACCACTTACAGTGCCACAGAGTTAAAAGCAGTTCCAGGTGCTTCACATCTGGTCGGAGATTATATATATATATATATAAGATCAAAGAATACGGATGGAGCATATTCTATTGGGTCTAATACTCATTCGTTTGTAATATATAATTATTATTGATAAAAGAAATTAAAACATGATAAAAATTAAATATCAATTTTTTGTTAAATAAATCATTCATTTACCTTTATATAATAGAACTTGATATAAATATTGAGAAAATATCTTATAATACATAATTATATAATTTATTAATATACTCATACTAAAAATAAGAATTTTTATGAATATAAATATTAATAAATGTTACCAGTGATATGTAAGTTCATCTCTCATATACTTGGGCTCAAACCCTGACGTGTCTTGCTTCTGCATGATTCCCTCTGCCCTTCCCTTAGACCACAACTATTTCCTCTCACTTTCTCTGCTACATGCCTACATGCGATTTTCAAACTTGCATTAATTACCCTAACTCATAATCATGCTGTGTGTACTATGTAATTATGTTGTAGTTGATGTCGTTAAGCAACCGGTAACAATAAGAATATGAATCTAGGGCTTACATTAGAATCTAGAAATCTACACATATGGCTATATATAGTTAAATCTACGAAATTTAATAATTTGCCCCTAGGTTCCAGCTGGTGCTTTGTAAACTTATAGCGTGTAGCCGTCATAAGCCGTGTTGGTGAGAAAATTTACATGTAGAACTCACAATCATAGTTTAATCCACCTAACCCTGCCCATATTATATAAAAGATATATACCACGTGAAATTTAGAATACCGCATATATAATAAAATATTTACACATATTTGATGTTCCTTTTGACAGTAATGATTTTTGTTTTTAGTTTTTATATTAAAAAGACTTAAATAACATTTTTTCCCTCTAAAGTAGGGAATTTTCTTATTTTAGTTTTTTAAAGATTTATTTTTATTTTAATCTATATTATCAAATAACAACATTAAATGATAATATAATAGTGATATTGACAGTTTATTTACTTGTCATTTTATTAAGGAGTCAAATTATTCAGGTGTATTTTTTTTTCTTTCTTCTATAAATTTTTTTTAAAGTAGAATTAATGAGGATATCAAAATTAGTTGCCATAAACTATACTAATTATATGCAGTTCCAAAAAAGCTCACTTCTATATAAAAAAAAAGAGAGATTTGGAACACTTTATGGAAAAGAAGGGATATTTTACAATATTAAAAACTTTTTCATTGGTAAAATCTATTTTTAATGGGAATTAAAAAAGCTTTTTTTTTTGTAACAAACACAAATGTTAGATTCAACGAATATTTTTAAATACAAAAAGAAATAAAAATATAAATTTAATATATAATCTAATATAGTATAATATTTATTTAGGATATTTACATTATATTTGCCATCATTCAACCTATTATAAATTAGGATTGAGTTTAAAATGTTAATCCAGTTTAATTGACTTAACCCGACATGAATTTGAATTTTCCTAATTGTTGCCCCTCATGTTTATAATATATTTTTTTCATTTAAGTAACTAATTTTTTATTTATTTCTTATATATATATATATATATATATATATATATATATAAGTGAACCTAAGAATTGACACGTTTAGCTTGCAGCCACTAGGATAAGTATTTTTTTTTTAATTTACAGGAACGACTTGGATAATTTAGTAAATCTCTATTCAACTCCAAAATTAATTTAGCCTAGTTCAGCTTAGCTCAAAAATATATTAGCCCACATTAACTGGGCCAGCCCAAGCAGCTTTATTTCCAAACATATCATCTACTAAGGATATCTTCGCAATTGTTTCTCCTACTTTTGCTATTAATGGCTAGTATAGTACTAGTACCCCCACTTCAATATGTCATTTACTACATAAAACAAAATACATATCCAAACATAAACGGAAATTAGATTCATTTCAAAACAACTCTATAAGTTATTTTCTGAATTAATATCTAAGATTAATTTTTGTTGTAAGAAAATTAATTATTACCGACAACCAATGCCATGAGTAAAAGTGTAAAACAAATTATGGCTATGAATAAATCATTAGTAAATGAGGTAATGGCTAAAAAAGAGTTATTGGGAGTTATATCGTGCATAAATATATATTTTATATTTTTAAAGTGACTATAGTTTTAAATAACAAAAATGTATTTAATTAAAATATAAATATACATAATGATTAATATAATTAATAATTAAAAGATATAAACAATAATGTACCGTATTGATCCATGGCCAGGGATTCAAGGAGTATCTCGGACAAGTTATAAAACTGGTAAGAACAAATAGACTACTATTTTTTTAGGTTATATGTGTGTGTCCACACTAGGTCATGTACTCATGTTAGAATATACATAGATAAAACAAATTATTACATTATCAGATCATCATATAAGAGCATGTATAAATAAATTAGGTTATCAAACAATTCAGATCAGGCATAATTCAGAACATATACATTATTCACCAAGACAATGTAATGACTAAATATGCAATAATAATATGTCTTATAGTACTTTTAGAGTCTCTTGTCTTATTTTCCCCCCTTTGTTTAAAATTATCTGAAAGGTAACATGCATAAACTATCACCTATAAAGAAGAAGAAAAAATCTTGAGAATTTTTTCTCTAGTGTCTATAGGCTATAGATCCTTTGCAAGAAACTTTTTCTTCTCTTCTCTTATGGTTATAAAAGGAGTTCACCTCTTCTTAACGAGGCCTTAGGCTAGTCTGCATTTTTGGAGCGCCAATATCATGACATATGATTATGAAATTAATGCCTGCACAATAGTCGCTGGGAGAGGTGTTAAAATTAACATGAGGAATATGTGATGTGTCAACCCATTGATCCTTGAGAACAACGCAACAGTTTCTAAATCCTATAAGACACCATTCACACCAACCCGAAAAAGACAATTAGAAGGGTTAAAGGAGGATATATACACTCGTTAAATAGGAAGCATCAACTCTTACACATTAGGTTGCATGTTATTGGAACTCACTAGACTCTTAGAATCGCACTGAACATTGTTTTTTTTTTTTTTGGTCTGCAAAAATATTTGTATATAACCAAAAAGGGTTAAGAGATACCCATTTTAATATTACATTACAAATTTTCCTTAAAACCGGTGACCTCTCTAATGGTTATACCATATTTGGCAAACTACAAGGTGCAAATATTAAATAACCATTGTGAATCTTCGATGAACGTGTTCTGCTTTAAGAACAATGTCTAACTTTTATATAAATTGGTAATGTTTTTCTAATTAAACTACCTAGAGAGACTACGTAATTGACAAAGAGTAAGCAAGAGTGGATAACAAAAGGGAGGATAGTTAAAGCGGAGGGATTTTGATAAGATGGGTCTTTCCAGATTCAGATATGATTTTATAAGAGTAGATAATTTTGATTTTTTTTTAATATTTAGTGTTATTTTATATTTTTAAAAATATTAAATTATGTCACTTGTATGATTGATATTTTTTATAATTCCCTATTTAATAATATATGTACCTTGTAAAAAATATTAAAATGAAGAAAACATAATGTTGTCTTGTTTAAATCTATAACTCTTCTCTAGTATTTTATAGTGTTTTCTTAGGAAACACCCAACCTTAAGCTACACTACTTCTATTCCTAAAAAAATATCATAAAAGACTAGATAAAAACTATAAAAAGATAAACAGATAAAATTATGATTTCTTCATTTTGATAATTTCTTGTAAAGTGTATGCTCTATTAAATAGGAAATTACAAAGAGTATCAACATATAAGTGACATAATATAATATTTTAGAAAATATAAAATAAAACTGATATTAAAAGGATAACATCAAAATTATCTATCCTAAAAAATATCCTATTTGAACCTAAAAAGTCCCGTCCTATCAGATTTTCTCCTCGGCAAAATGATACAATACAATAACTCGATTATAAAATTAAGTGAAGATTGGCTTTTTGTCTCAGAGAAAACATTACAAATATTAATCTTAAAAGCTTGCCATGAAAGTCTATAAGTATGCCTCGAGCAAATACGTGGTCAAGAAATTTAGCTTTCTCGTATGGTAAATAAATGACTTTTCAAGTGTGCTTTCATATATGGAAAGATTTAATTTTATAAAGAAAAATAAAACTATTTCAACAATGATTACGTCTTGAAAAATGTTTTTTTTTCTATTGGCGATTGTTATATATCCTTGATGTAAAAACAAAAAACAAAAAACAAAAAAGACAGAAAACAAACAACAAACCAAACAATAAAAAATAAAAAAAAATCATCTATTGCGCGCGTTAGCATGATCGTTTTGACGTGTTCTATGCTTGCCCTTTGCGTTAGCTACGTACCACTAATATTTCATCACACAAACAAGTAACATCGTTATCCTTTGGCCATGCACAACACAAAGGAGCCAAATCTCGTTGGCTTCCCAAACTCATGAAAAATTAACTTCTAAAATAATAATATATAAGTTCCAAATTCCAAATTTACACGCATTCCAGTATTCGTTTGGCTAAAGCCCACGTTTTCTACGAAAACCACCCATCAAACACACAAATACAATTTTAATATCCATACACTCTACTACACATTTCTTCCCTTCCTTCTTTGTTTCTTTCTTTCTTGATGCTCCAAGAGCTCGATAGATCAAAACAAAAACACATACAATATAAATCAATTATAACATCACACAAACTCTGCTTAATTAATCCCTTCCCTTTGTTACAATTCGATCACTTTGGTGGTGTTGTTGCCACAACTTTCATCTTTTAACTTGAAGGAACTAACGACTTATTACATGCATGCAAGCATATGACCCGTAAATTAATAAATAAATAAAAATGAGCATGCAAAAGGAGAGTCCTCTTATCAAACTCCACAGTTTCGACCAAGGCCATGCATGGTTCGCTCTATTGCACCTTCTCATACACGTCTCACCGGCAGTAACCGGTCAACCGGTAACCCCGCCGGTGCAAACCGACGACAGCAACAAATCCGTGGTCACAATCATGGCCATTGTAGTCATCTTGTTTCTCATCTCAGCCTTCCTCTCCATTTACTCTCACAAGTGCTCCGACCGTCTGGCCCCGACACGTGGCATCCTTGACCTAGCGGCTGCCACCAGCGCAGCCGGTAACCCGTCGCAAGCCGAATCCAACGGTCTGAACCAAGCCACAATAGAAACGTTCCCAACTTTCCTCTACGGCGACGTGAAGGGTCTGAAAATCGGAAAAGACACGCTTGCATGCGCGGTTTGCTTGAACGAGTTCGAAGACTACGAGACCCTCCGCATGATCCCCAAATGCTGCCACGTGTACCACCGCTATTGCATTGATGTGTGGTTAGGTTCTCACTCCACGTGCCCGGTGTGTCGCGCCAACCTCGTTCCAGAACCAGAAGACGTAAACATCAACACGAATATGCCTTCAATCTTGTCAATTCAGATACCCGATGAACACGAACACGGACACGAACATGAATATGAATACGAGACTGTTGTTGTTGGTGAGGAACATAAGAGAGATAATGAAGTGGAATCACCGAAGGTGGATTTGCTTCGGAGGATTCGCTCGTTGAATCGTCAGAGCCATCCATCGAGGTCGAGGTCGACGGGGTTCTTGTCCTCGCTTTTGTTTTCGAGATCAAACTCCTTGGGGCAAATGCAATTGGCGCAGAATGCTGCTGCAGAGAATTATGAGAGGTTTACGCTAAGGTTACCCGAGGAGGTACGGAGCCAGGTGATGCTGAAGCGTGCGAATAGCTGCGTGTGCTTTACGAGGATGAGCAGTGGCACGTGGGGGTATAGGACGACGAGAAGCGTGGGGAGAGGGTGTGTGCAGTACGAGAGGTTTGGTGGTGGTGATGATGAACGGTGGGGTTTCACTTTGACTCCACCAAGTCTCATTAGGAACGGTTGGAATAATAATAGATCACCCAGAAAATCACAGCGTTCGGGTCTGGTGTTGGATACTAATGGTAATAATAATGCTGGTGAGAGATCCTCTGAATTCTTGCGTCTTGGGTAGCTCCTAAGTGATTAAACTCTCAGTTCTTTTCACAACTAAAATATCTCGTGTTGAAGATAATCCTAGTTTCATAGCCAAAAAACTTAAAAGTTGGAGAATTTGATGATTATTCCGGCATGTGTTTGATGAGTAGAGAATAATAGCCAGGCAATAACTGTTATGTTTATTATCAGTATACTTATCTAGATTATCAGCAGTAGTTTTTATTATTTGTGTAATAGATATATCATATATGTTTATATCATGTGTAGTAGAAATATATTAGTTTGAATAATGTTACTCTTATGTTTTTTTACACTAGCTCATATATATAATAAAAGAGTAAGCGAAAAATACGAGACAAAATAGGTGATGTAATGAAGAGAGAGATATAAAAAAAATGAGTTTTAGAAACTGTTAAGAATTAATTTGTTGTTATGTGTATCATTACTCTGCCCCTGAAATAGTCAATGTCCACCCAATTATTTTCTTTACTATATATATGGTACTATATAACCTTGTTTTTCCGGTTTTCACCAGCAACAATATTGGAGACGACATTGATGCATGGTACTATATGCTATTCTCTTGAATCTTGAGCTTATTCCCATTCCACCCATTAATTAAGAATGTGAGCTGAGCGAAATTCCTAACCCTATTATCTTCATATTGGCGCCAAATTGATATTTAGTGTGGTAATGTTGGGTCATGGAGACAAGAAAAGCAATACCATTTCATCTAATGTATGAGTAATGTATGAGGCAGTCTTATCAAATTCGATCTGGATTGAGATTTGATGGGATAATCAAGTCGATTATGCTTTCGAACTAGTTACGCAATTGATCCAGATTGACCCGATTAAATCTGATAGAGTTGGTCACCAGATCTCGATTGGATTGATCCAACCCGGTCATTTTTTTTTTTAAAGATGGAAAGAAAATTTGATTTTTTTAATTTGAATTTTGAAGTATAGATAAACTTGTTTTACTTAAATAATGTTAGTTTTATATACTTATATATAATAGATACATATATAATTTTGAATATTTAATATATATTGAATCAAATTAGGCTAATTACTAATCTATCGATTAGATCATTGAGCTATTATCTCGATCACATTGATCGAACCAGGTTTCATAACTATGAAACCATGCTGTATGAGGTGTTCACATGTTGCCGCGTCAAGCAAGCCTGCTTTTGGAAATTAAAGTAATGATAAAGTTGCAGTTCTAATTTTATAACTCATAAAAGGAGAGCTATCCATAGATGTATTATTTTACAGATAATTCTTTCGACGATGTCTCAAAAATTCCAAATAAACAATCAATAAATTTATATTTCATTTATCATTTTACATGAACAACTCAAAAATTCTTGTACCAACTATTTTTTTTAAAAGAGCAACAAAGTCTCTATTCTCAACTATAGCTTTTCCCTGAAAATAGAGTCGCCTCCAGTACCAGTACCTTGGGTTGTTGATATTACTTCAATTGAACTACACCGTACTGGGCCAGAATGACAGTCCATCACTCAATAGGCCCAAAGGAAATAGACAGAACTAAAGAAGTAATACAAGTCCGAATAGCCAGGTTTGTAGTTTGACTAGTTAAAAATAAAAATTTGGAAGAAAAAAAACATTTTAACTTAAATATCATAATATACATCAAAATATTAGATTCAATTTGATATATATGTTTTTTTATATGCAAAAAAAATAATTTGATGCATATGTTTAATTAACATTTTGATCCTTAGTTACTAGTAGCTGACGACTAGGTCATTGCATGGAAACTTTTTTTACCAATAGCAGTTTTTTCTCTCTCCCATTCTACCACTCTTCCCTCATGTCTTGGTTGTAGGTTTGATAGAAATGTTGGGGCTAACTGACATGTTGTGTCTCACTAACAATAGGTTGTAATTGGGGGGGGCTTGCGATAGCAATGGTGGTTGGGAGCTAGAGATGGCTAAAGGCAGTGGCATATGGCTTGCAGTGGCTACGAGAGGTGGCTTGCGATTGTGGATGGCAGTAGAATGGATGGATGGGTGGTAGAGTGGGTTTGGGGAAAGAGAGACACAAAACCATTGGTGATGTTCTTTTTGGTTTGTGCTCGCATTTTTATCATCTTTTTCTTATCTGGTCATCAGAGATTATAATTTATAAGTGTTTTTTAACTCATTGAATTAAAATCTATTTTTGTAAATATAAAAAACATCGAATATAAATTTTTTCATTAAATAAATTCTTTTTTCATGCTACACTCATCCTATATGAATTCTCACATTTTTACTGTGTTGACTACATTGTCACTACCAAATGCCAGTAACTTTTACTCGATACAAACACATTATATCAACTTTAAAGTACATGTTAGCAATGACTTTACATATATAATCAATGACAACATTTAGCCATCACTAACATGAAATTTTCTAGATGTAATTATATAAGTAACAAATAATAATTGATATATTAATTTCATAAACTTTATTCTTCAGAGAAAAAAAAGACTTTATTCTTTTTCAAACGCATATATTTTGCTTTTGAAATAATGTTAACAATGTCAATAATTATTAATTCAGAGAAAGGGTATTTTTAAAATAAAAATTAATATATTAAAATCCTAACTAATGTGAATAACTTAAATGGATTGGATTTATTGTCGATTAAAAATGTTAAGTAAAATTAATCATTATACGTTAAAAACAATGTTAAGACTCAAGAATATTAAAAGATAGATTTTAAATAAAGTTACAATTTTTTTAATAATTTACTTAATTAACTTAAAAACTCATACCTTAACATTGCTTTAGGCTCAGCACGCCTCTGAATCTCTGATTATAACCTCTCTAATGAGATTATTTTAATCTATATTATACTACATGCCGAATGACTAATGAGAATACTTAAAATATACCTACAAATTTTAGATTTTCTTTTAATCAATCTTTGTAATTTAATTATATAATGATAAAGATAAGAACTAATTTTGATATATTGTAAGCGCACTTTTATTCTTTTACTATATATAATTTAACTTTGTATTAACATCATACTCAATAAGATATCAGTAACATATATAATCAAATGTATACATGCATGTAAGTGAAAAATTACATAAATCATACATAAAAAATAAATTTAAAAAAAAGTAAGATTCAAAATTTAACCAACTATAATTAATGCAATATCAATCTTATATGTATGGTAATTAGATCCATAATCTTAAAGTGCAGTAAAAGATATCCATAATCATAAGTAAATTAATCATACTTCAGCTGTGCTAAAATAACAAAACATTTATCTTATAATATCCATCTTACAAAAATAAAGATTGGTATTCGACCACAATTCAGATCGAGGATTCACAGTTTATTGTTTTAAACATTTGTCATTTTATATCACAAATTAAACAGATAGACAGAACACATGAAACATGAGATGCGACCCACGTTTAGGTGAACAGGTGCTCCTCGTCTCCTTTCCATCGCCCACGGATACATTTCAAGTTTTCAGTGTTGCATACCAATCAATCATTTTTATCTTAATTTAAACGATGAGTGTTGAGTAACTTAATGTTCTATCCTAATCTCCATTATAACGTCATTCTAATTGAGCTAATCGTATTATTAAACTATAAATAGGGATTAGCTGACCCGTGTGATGGCCCAATCAATCATGTGGATGTGGAATTTATGGGTGCTCACATGTAAGGGTCATCTGCAAATCTGAATTTATCAAAATCAATCTGAATAGTTTAGGTTTGATCATTTATATATTTGTATCAAAATCAACTTGAACCGATCAAAGCCGTTTATGTACGAATTGAATCATGGGTTTAGATTTATAGATCTGTTGACTCGACTCGTGCACTTGTAACTAAAATATAAGTTTTATTATTATTATTATTATTATTATTATTATTATTATTATTATTATTATATAAGGATGATGAATATAGAATGAAAATGAAGAAAAATAGGGTGAGGTGTAGAAAAATGAGTTAGATAGGTATTTGGAGGATAATGTTGAAGATGATCACCATGAGTTTAACATTTTGAATTGGTGAAAATTGAAAGCATTCAAATATTATATTCTTTTATGTATAGTTAGAGATATATTGGTCATTTATGTATCTACTGTATCATATGAGTTTGTATTAAGACATGAGATAGAATTCTAAATTCATTTAGTAGTTCATTGAGTCTCACTACTATTGAAACTTTCATTTGTGCCCAAAATTAGCTTAAATATGCTAAGAAAATTGTTAATGACTTGCCAGTTGAAATAAATGAAGCGAAAAAGATTGAATTAGTTGTATAATCTCTTATTTCATTTTTTTATATTTATATGAAATATTAATTAGTTTTTGTACTAATAGGATTGTGTTTTAATTTTTATAGTTGTTTGATTTGACTTTAAATAATGCTAATATTGAGACTCAAAGTGTTGGAACTACTAGTGTTTGAAATTTCTTAAGATATTACTTTTAGGTACATTGTTATTTATTTCACCTTTTTTCATATTTATTTTTTCTGTCATGTTTATAATATTAATGAATCATATTTTGTTCATTTGTTTTAGCAAATCTAGTTGTAACAAATCTAGTTGCAACAAAACTATATTGCAAGAAATTAGTTTGTAGGAAATAATTGTGATTCAAACTATTATAGTAAATCTTGTTGAAAAATATTTTGTTTTAATTTCTTTTAGTCTATTTTAGAATATTATGTTGATGGTATTAAATAATCAATTTTACTACTTTCATACATTTAATAATATTGTGTTAATTGTATTGGATGTGTAGATGGATCATAATATAAAATAGTAGCTCTAAGGAAAAAAGATCAAATTTAAATAGATAACTCGTTAGCCTGAACCGAACCAAACCGTTCATAAATGGGTTAAGTAAGGTTGGGTTTCAAAAAAAATTGTGAAATAAAACTGAATCAAATCAATTAAATTTGATTGAGTTAGGTTTTAAATTTGACTAAAATTGACCAGAATCGATCCCACAAACACCCTAGTAGAATTGTTGAAATAAATTGTAATTAAATATCTATGCTTCTTTGTGCCAAAATGTGGTGCTTATTTCAAATTATTCCATAATATTTCTTTAAGTGAAAAATTTACCCCCACTTTTCACGAGTTAATTAAATAAGACTAGAACAAATTATACTGTCTAAATTTTTTTAAAATAAAAAAGGCTAACATTCTTTGATTGCATGAACCAATCTAACCCTTGCATAAGTTCTTTTTTTTTTTATTGATAAATATTAATTTGTTAGTTTTGTTTTGAGTCGAAAGATTTAAACTCATTACATTTTCTCCCTCTTTTCACCTCTTACCAACCCCTGGACCAATCTTATATATCATTCATTGCATAAATGTTGATAGTTTGGTTAAGTTGGTCAAATTAACTAATGAAGTCATACGTTTAACATGTCGAAAAAACTTTGAGCAGAAGTTAAAAACATTCGATCATTATGCATATATAACAAATTTCAAATAAGATCGATCCAAAAGAACACTGTAGTCCAATAGAATCATACTTACATGCATAATTAATCAATGTGATTGTAGAGTACTGGGCACTAATATTGCAGACTACTGAGTTTCAGTTTAAAATACCAAAGTAACAAACCCTTGGTTAAGGAAAACACTTGGTATGTTTTTTATACGTACTTTCTAAAGCATGGTTTTCTTATACGTACTTTCTAAAGCATGGAAGAATATGAATTAAAAGGGGAAAACTGCATAAAAGATTACTATAAATTACTCACAAATAACTTGAAAAATCCCACGCAAACTAAGATATAAAAATAAAGATTCATAGGAATTGCTCTTCTTATAAAGAGCTATTTTTTTTATAAAAAATAATACTCAATCTATTTGCAATAGAATAGTAATATGGGCCAACCCAACAACGTACCCTCTCAACTTGCTAAAAAGTGGATTGATTTATTGTTGGGTTGAGTTAGGTTGAGATTGAGACTATGTAATATTAGAATGTTCAACTATTAATATTAGAATGAATGTCCTTAATTAGCATTTTTCAAAAAATAATACAGATGCGTTTTTTTATGGGGAAAAAATTCATAATTTATTAGTTATGTATTTTTTTTACTGAAATTATGTATTTGTTTTTTTCTTTTCAGGCCTTATGTATTTACTTGTTAATTAAACCTTGATTACTTGAGACATTTATAACAGCTTTGGTAAAAACTATTTCGTACCAAATAACAAAAGCTTCTAACATCTTCTTATTGAAGTAGTACTCCCTTTTATTAGAATCCCATACCCTTTCTTTATTTAGAGAAAATATTCGATGACAGGTGACCGATTTAAAAAGTATGGTACACGAAGATTAACCCTCAACCTAATACAAGTTATGTAGTTTAAAATTGATATAATGATTGCTTGCTTTGACTTTTTCTTAATTTTGTCATTGCTAGCTTATCATTTAGAAGTAAATAAAGTAATAATCTGAGCCAGGAAATTAGGGGCGGGGGCTAGTGATAGGATATACCGATATATATGCTTTGGTTATGTACGCCGGAGCCATTTTTTAAGGTTCAAGGTCCTTGCTGGACATTCTATATATGGTCACACAAATCATATAATAAGAAACATAACAACATAATAAAAATTGCAGTCGACATATTTTTAATTTTAATTTTAAAAGTAAGAAGACGTTATTAACTGGATGAGTAGATGACCACTAAATTATCGCTTTTTTTTATCCCCACACACATTTTTAATGAATTATGTATCCGCTAAAAATAAATGCTCCATATTATCTACTAACATATTACGTAACCTATTAAATTAATATTAGCATTCGAGGCATGAAGCCTTAATGTAAAAAAGCTATGGGAACCTATACCTAACATATAGGTAAATAAACTGACAATAAATTATTTTAACTTAATTAATCAGTGATCTTAAATTTAAGCCTTTAGTATGCAAGGACACTAAATATTTGAAGAAGTCTTGGTTGCAAAGTCTTATTCCAACTCAAACAAGATTGTATTTTGCAAAAGAAATTATTGTCTCTACCAAAAATAATTATAGGAAGCTATTACAAAATTAAGATCATAATTAAGGAAGAAAATTTAAAATGAATGAAAAATACATGAATCCATCAATTTGGGAAGAAATCAATCCCTTAAAGGCTTAATTTTTTTTTTTAGGATAGAGTAGTTTCTAACTTTTGGTGGTATAGCCGAGTTCACCAAAAATAAATTCTATATATGTTAAAACTATTAATTTTAGTTTGTTTTCGTTAGAATATTTTTTGAACCTGCATTTTGACATGATTTTGATCATCTAACATATATTTATTTTAGGGAAAGAATCCTTTGGAGTTTGCTAAAAGCTACAACAAATCTCAACCATAAAAGAAATGTATTGTAGTATAAGGTTAAGTTTTAATAAACAAATAAATATTAAACACGTAGTAATGGACATATTTAACATTATATCACCGTTGCAGATCTGTGGTTGTATAATAATATAACTGTAGGAAATCATAATATTAAGTTCTCTAATTTTATGCTTAGGATCACCGGTCCTAACACTATATTAGGCATTCAAATAATCTTGATCACTTGATAAAATTATTATAAGTCACAAAATTCTGTCTCTAAGATTATAATTAAATTCTATGTGCTTGCATGTATAACCTGTTATAAGTCAAGATAAAAAAGAAGGATTGGTGTTAGATGTTGCTGCAAATCAACGATAAAAAAAACTATTTTTATGAGATGAATTTTTATGATAAAATTATAATACTACTATATATGTTATCTATAAGTACAAAAGTTATATATAATTATAGGATTGATATCAGATAGTGGTCAATAATTTCTTCCAATCAATACTTTTAAATTTTACATGTTTTATAGTTTTCGACAATTTAAATTTATTTAAAGTATTTTATTTTTATTTTTCATGTAAAAATATAATTTTTTGACAATGTTATTCAATTATAAATAATTGTGTATAATAAGTTTGTTAATTTTTTATAATAATTATTTTAAAAATTACATTTAAAATGATTTATGATTGGTTAAATAGATAATAGTATGAGAAAATTATACTATTGATAGTGGATAAAAACTAAGTTAATCTAATATACCTATATAAAAAGAGACTACTAACAAAATTATATAACTTGACATTTTATATTAATGACACTTGATAAAAAAATAGGGTTAAAATGATAATTGAATATCTAATTTCTTTTCTTTGAGAAATTGAAAATTTCTAATTGCACCGATGTTTTAATAAGTACACCCCAATATTTCAAAATTATAAACTGCTAATTGCACCCTTTTTAATAAGTGCACTCCAATATTTCTGAATTAAAACTTGCTATGTGTAACCCCTTTTTGATAAATAAATTAATATTTCCTTTTAAATCTTAAATACTCATTATATCATTTCTTTCATTCATCTCACACGTTATCTCTTTAACGCATAGGCAGTGGTATTACCTGTGTATTATCACAAGAAGAAAAAAATTATTATTGAACTTTACTTCTTTCTTTTATTAATTTACTTGACAACTGTCTAGAGTGGAGTGGTCTTTTTTCATTTTATGTTATGATTTCCACAATTTTCTCGTTTGGGCCCTTCATATTTCTCAATATTGTTGGTTCTCACCTTAGTTAAATGAATTTAATTATTGACAAGTTTGCACAAGCATGACAAAAGATGCAACCTTAAGTGGATCAATTACTTATGACTAATTTCAACAGAGGTATATTATCACAAGAAGAAAAAATTATTATTGGACTTCACTTCGTTCTTTCTCTTATTTTTGCTACACATCCATTTTGTCATTAATAAACTATATCTTTCAAGTCTAGATGATATGTTGTCTTAACTACCTTTTTAAGAGTTATATGTGTTTAAATATCTTCCTTATCATTTTCTTTCTTTTCTTAACTCTGGAATGTTCTTATTCTCTGATGTTCTCTGTCTTCTCACCATTTTTTTCGCTTCACTTACCTTCTTCATTCACTCAATTTATTTTTTCTCTCTTCTAAAAATAAACTAGTGAAATATCTTTTTACTTCTTCGTTAACCGTTCAACATCGCACCCTTCGCTGAAGATGTCTCTTCCAGCCACTATGACTACAACTTCTTCATAATTTTTTCATGATTTATAGTGATCTATAGTAACAAAGGTGAACAATTTTTGTAGTTTCTATTTTGTTGGTTGATTTTGGTTTGACCTAATTACTTTCTTTGTTTTTTTCTCCTTCATCAAAATTTCTCTAATCTTGTGAATATGAATTAAATTTGTTAAAAATGTTTATTTGACATGGCTATGGGTTAAAGTATTGTGGAAAAAGATACTAAACGAGTCTTTATAAGAATAGATGAAAATTGGAGAATTTTTTAAATATTTATTTGATTTTGTTCTAAACTGATTTATTGGTTGCAAATTATGTGTTTGATCAAATGCCAAAATGACATTTTTGGATATGTTTCCTTATTTCTCATTTTACTTTTAAATTTATGACACTTTTGAAACTACTTTTCACATGGAAACTTTTCAATCTGTTTGGTATTATCTTATAGAGTGAAAATTTTTCACATACAATCTTTGGTTGTTGTTGCTTATCTTTTGTTAATATTACTCTTATTTATAATCAATAGTTCAATTATATTTGTTTAGAAAAAAGGTAGTAAATGAAAACTGATGTTTATTGCAAAAATTTAGGTGAATGGGTAAAGGATAAATGGAATGTTCAATTGTGAAATTTGATACAGGACCTCTATAAAAGTGAACATTGACACAAACAGAAGTGAATAAAAGTAATCCAGTTGATGATTGAGTACAAGACGAAAGTTCAGAGTGGAGAAAAGATGCAGAATAAAATGGAGAGAAATTAAAGTATTACGTAGGTAAATTGAAAGATAAGACCTAAATACGTGTGAAGTTTACTAACATAGCATTAATTTTGCATAAAGTTTTCAATTTTTTTTTAATTTAAGTTCATAATTGAAAATTGTTTGCTACATATTACAATTCTTGCTTAAATTGAAAATTAGTATTTTTGTTTAATTTTTTATTTTTTATATCTATCTTGTATTTTTATCTTAGAATGATTATATGAATTAAAATTCTAAGAGGTTTTCAATCAGTCATGCATTAGTCATGTTCCACTCAAATTATTTAAGTTTTCAATTTTTTGAAATTATTGTGACCCATCAGTTATATTTATAGACAATATTTTATTTCTAAGCTGAAATTTTGTAAGATATTAACAAAATTGTTAATGAGTACTACATTACAAATTGATCATGTGCCTACAATTATATTACACTACATCTATATACTGATTGTTGTTAAATAATCTTTTTTTATTACACATGCAAAAGGAATGCTAGCAGAGGCAATCGAAGACAAAAGATACATACAAATAAGTGTTAGAAGTTTCATTCGTACGTTTATTTATAATTATCATATCTTTATATTACACACAACAAATATAATTTCTTATTCATATTATAAATTCATCTTTTTCTTCATTTCTAAAATATTTATATGTTTATTTGTTATAAAAATAGTTTTTGAATTTGAAGTGAAACGAAACACATTAAATCGATATATCTCATGTGAATGCACGGGTTACCAATTAGTTTATATTTATAAAAATCAAAAGAGTCTAGCTTACCCTTTTTACGGATAAAAAAAAAGTTGTAAAATGAGCATACAAATAAGTCTTCAACAAATTAAAATAATCAAAATACTGATTTCTCAAAGATCGGTGACGAAGTCGTCCATCACGAGAGAAACAAGAAAAAATGACGAAGATTCATAGAAACACAAATGTATATTATCGTACGCAACAAACAATGGCATTATACAATCTTCGTAAAAGAGAAAAACAAGGTCATTGTTCAATTCATTACAGCGAAAATTGCAATTAAACACACGAAAACATAAACAATTAACAATTTAAAGCCTTCCTGGCCCCGTTTCCACTTGCAGTGGCACCATAAATGGGGATCTAGACTTTAGACTTTTGAGAATTGATGCTATCATACAGGTAACTGGAAAACTTGTAAAATTAACGTTTGCGGGACCATCAAAGATTCGACCCAATCATTTAAAGTTTACCCTACCTATCGTGCCTTCTCACAGAGTAAACTCCACGACTCCATCAAAAGCCATACCCTTAACCCTAACACCCTTATCATTCTCTCTTTTGTGTCTCTCTCTCTTTCCTTCCAGCCATCCCCATCAAAAAGTGCTTAACAATTCTATGTTATGTTATTGTTATTGTTATTACCAATAAAAAAATCATTAACATTCCCAAATTCCCATCTTAAAAGGAATAAAAAACACGGTGCAATCACTGACACGTACGGTGGGTATTAATTAGGTTTTCTCATGCGCTAAATATTTCCCTTCACTTGCTTTTGCAGCAAAACAAAGAAAAACCCATCCGTTATGGGCATCCACACGGATTGCCGTGCACCACTGTTGATGAATTTGGATCATGTTCGTGTTTGTTTTTTTCTTCTTATTCTTCTCGTGCCGTCCATCACGGCTCAGTTACAAAACTCGCCGCCACCTCCACCGCCATCGTTGGATCCTTTCACGAGGTTAAGGTTCGACAAGACCATGGCTGCGGTTTTGGTAATCCTCGTAGTTGTGTTTTTTGCATTGGGATTTGTTTCTATCTACACGCGCCAATGCGCGGAGCGGAGGATCAGAGGGAGGCTCGACCTCGCCGTGGCAATCGCCGGCGGGATGGAGCGGCGTCAGCCCCGAGGCCTCGACGCGGCGGTGGTGGACACGTTCCCGACGTTCGTGTACTCCGAGGTTAAGGCGCTGAAGATCGGAAGGGTCACGACGCTGGAATGCGCCGTGTGCCTCAACGAGTTCCGCGATGACGAAACGCTGCGTTTGATCCCCAAGTGCTGCCACGTGTTCCACCCCGATTGCATCGACGCGTGGCTGGTGAATCACTCTACTTGTCCCGTTTGCCGCGCCAACCTCGCTCCAAAGCCCGAGGACGCGCCTTCTTCTGTTGAGATTCATGTTCCAGATCCGGCCCGGCCCATTGTGCCCATTACAGAGCCCATTGGGCCCAATGACATCAATCGGGTGGAAGAAGAGCATGCAGGTGAACAAAATACAATTGTTACGGAGCCGCCACGTGTTTTAGATTATTTTTTTAACCGGGTTCGACCGGTTCGGTCTAAATCGACCGGCGTTGGAATTGCGAGACTGTTTCCGCGTTCTCACTCGACGGGTCACTCGCTGGTTCGACAGGGCGAGGATTGCGAGCGGTTCACACTGCGATTACCGGAAGAGGTGAAGGACCGGCTCGTGAGATCGGCGACGCTGAACCGGACGAAGAGTTGTGGGGTGACGTGGCAGCTGGAGACCAGTGGGAGGAGGGGTTACCGGACGAGGAGTGTGGGGAGGTACGAGCGGTTCGGTGGGGAGGGCCGGTTGGACCGGTGGGGGTTCATGTGGACCCCACCGTTTTGGTGTAGGACTGGTTCGGTGAGGTCACCTAAGGCTACTAGGGTGAAGGATGAAGTTGACGTGGGAGAACGTTCCTCTGATCGTTTGTTTTCCAAGGATCGAAGATATGAGGTTGGATGAGGACAAAAATCATTTGAATTTGGATTTTATATAATCTGTATTCGTTAATTGAAAACATGGGTATTTTCTCCAATGATAGAAAAAGACAATGTAAAATTCACTCTTATGGTAACCTTTAAGTGCTTAATCTTAAAAATATGGGAATTTTTAAGGATACTTATTTTTTTTTAGTAATAGCAATAATAAACATGTGGTTGATTCGGATGATGATAAGTTTCGGTTCTTTTAGTAATAAGTTAGAAGTTTAAATCTTGATTTTTATGTATAGGGAAAACACAGTTGAAAGGGGAACAATTCACTATTAAGTGAATTCAAATCTCTTGAAGAAAATTAATCTAGCGAGCAATTGGAGATATTTCTTACAATCATATGTATATAAAAATAATAACAATTTTTTCTTTGTAGGTAAATATGGTTTATTTGAACAGTCTTTTTTTATGTAATGCAAATATTTATTGCTATAATTTTAATGTTAAAAAATGTTTATATAAAAATTGTTATTTATGTTGTTTGAAATATTTAATTTCAAAATTCAGGTATTAATTTATTTATTTATTAGGTAAAATTTTAAAAAAATTATAATGTAAATGCGTATCGTATAATCTATATATCAATATTTCACCAATTATTTTTTATGTCTCGTATGATGAAAATATTTCCTTCTATAATTTATAGATTAACATATATTTCTTTAAATTTTTTGTTCTCGATTAATGAAAAAAATATGTAATTTGTAAAATGTATGTTTTGTTTAGCATTATCTAAGAGATAGAAATTCAAGCAAAATTTTCAATGGTATGCATGAGTCAAACTTCGATGGGGTACCAGCAATTTAAACTTTGATATTATACATGCAAAAACTTTAAGGGCAAGTAAATACTTGCAATGGAGGTTAAAAGTGTAAAATTAGTAAATATACATGTTCTGCTCGTGAGAAACAGAATGTACCCAACAAGGTTTGCTGGGATTTTGCTATGGGATCAGACTCTCCCTCTCTGAAGATGCCTATGGAGATGAAGCACCTCCAGGAAGATGATCACTGCCGGAAACAACACAAGTGGTGTGTTGTGTGTACAGTGTGAATGAAAAAGAGAGAGTCAGAATTGTTGTGTACCTTTTACCATGAACAACGTTCTATTTATAGGAGGATACCTGGATCTTGGGAAGAGGATGGTTAAGGCCCATTATCTTTGGTTAAGATATTCAGAATATCTATATAACTGATTATCAGCGGTTGTAAATATATCCTCTATTATATCGCTATCTTTTGGTGGTTGCATAATTTAAATATTTGAATGGGCCTATCCTTAACAGATGCCCCACAGCCCGGTTATCTAGCACTCTGGATGACTGGGATGTATCAAATGGATAGGTCCGAGCTATATTGAATCCAAAATCTTCATACCGTCGTAGGTTACTGTGGTTGTCTCATGCCGAATTAATTCAATTTTGACGAGACGTTTTCAACCGATGCCGAGCTATTTCTTGCCTAGTTTGACTCCTCCTACTTATCCTTGGCCTAGATGTTGTTAATTGTTTCACTGCCAAGGTATGTATCTTTTCGGACGTTAATATGGTCCGACCTCAACTATATCCGAATTATTTATTTTTAAACGTTACCGCTCCGAGTTCCCTTCTTAAACCGAGATATATTTTAATAGCTAGGGTTGTGGTCGAAAAACCTTGGCTTTCTAGTTGCTTCCAAGGTCATCATTTGAAAAGAGGGATTGTCTTTTCATCTTTTCATTATCGACGTTCCTTACTTCCAGCATTTAATGCGCCATTTCTAATTCCCACACTTCCATCATGAGCTTGGAGATTTCCTCCTGATTTGCCCCTTGTATGAGTCGGGAAATGTCATATATGCCCCTAATGTCCAATCATATCTCAGGAGGTTACATTCTTGAAACGTTTCGTGAGCGATTTTGGTTTTGGCGGTTACCAATATTTCAACTTCCTTATTCTCCTTTTTTACCTTCTCCTACTTTTGACATTTTTTACCTTTTCAAAGCTTTATCTTGTTATCATCTTCTCTGTATCAGCATTCTCTGAAGTTACATCCGCTTGAAGTTTCCCAGGTATTCACTACGTTCTTCTTTTTGATCGCATTATACTTCTCTTTTCTTTACTCCTTTCCAATTCCTTTGCATTTCTGTTCCTTTAATCACGTCTGTCTCGTCATTTTGCCCTAGGATTTCTCTTTGTGCCTTTGTTATTAATTGGTAATGGGGATTACTCCCGAAGAAGAAGCTTTCGTGCGTACTCATGTCCCTCCCAAAACTGCATTTTGGCTTTGGGGTTTCCCTATTTCTGATGAAGAGAAGAAAAAAGATTTATTAAAATCTTCTCCAGGTTTCAGTAGTTCCAAACCCAAACCTTTAAAGCCTTCTAATCCTTCCAGATTAGGTTTACCCCTACATCAGAAAAATAAGACGCCCTTAGAAACACCTAGAATATCCCCTGACATTTCTTCTTCTCCAAGCCTTCTTCATATTGTTCCCTCAGATTCTTCTGGGTCAGAAAGGGAACTAAAGGAACGATTTGAAATTCGATTTGAACCCTGCTCCAATTGCTTAGATGAGTTTTTATATTTAGCAAGTGTTAAGCAATATAACCAAGCCGATGCCTTGCTCGACACTTGCCGACATAACCCGATCCAAAAAGCAATTCCAACTGTAGTTAATACAAAAACACTGGATGTCAGGGCTTTGAAGTCTGTTTCTTCTTGTACCAATTCGGCACTGGTCATTTCTTCACCTCTTCGTCTTCCCCCTTCACTTCCAGGTATTTTACTAATCTTTTCTTTTTTCTTTGTCATAGGTCATTATGGATATTCCTTCTGTGGAAATGGTAGATGAATCCCAGTCGGCAGGATCTCAGTCCAACCTTCCCCTTTCCTTTCTGATTGCCAAGTTTTCATGGGTTACTTACGAAGTACTTCGTACTTCGTCTATTCTGACCCCGGGGAACATAGCATCAATCCCCATAGGTAACCAGGACGGGTTCTCAATTCGTCCTCCTACCCCGGATGAGCCTATTTGCTCTTGTGCCGGGGAAAGAGAACCTAACTATTTTTTCTTTTGTAAGGATGTGGTCACTCGTCTTGGCATCCGATTTCCTTTATCGGATTTCGAAATGCGATTATTAGATCATCTTCAATTAGCTCCTTCGCAATTGCATCCCAATAGCTGGGCCTTTGTCAAATCTTTTGAGGACCTTTGTGAAGAATTGCAAATACCTTGTACTGTCTTGCTTTTCCTATACTTCTTTTCTGTTCAGGCCAGCCGTTCGGGCCGAGAAGCTTCTAATAAGAAAGGGTGGACTTCTCTTCGAAGTCGACCCGGTCGTCGTCTCTTTCGTATCTTCACCGAGTATTTTAAAAATTTTAAAAATAATTTCTTTAAGGTTGCAGCCGAACCTGGCAAGCAACCATTCTTTCTCCAAGGTCTAGAAGCACCTGGTGTTAAGTGGAGATTCCCTCTCTACTGGACCCGAGCTCATTACTCTAATCCCCCTTCCTTTTATCGAGTTGAGGAATGTAATCTTTCTGATACCGAGGCATCAGCTCTTATTCAAATTCAAATGCACCAGGAAGCTCAAGGTTGCGTATAAAACTTTACCTGCTCATCATTTTGTTTTTCTTCTTACTAATCAATTTTTTGCTTTTCAGCTGCCGAGATGGAAGAGGATCCTACTGCTAACTTGAACCCTCGTCGCTCAAGGAAAACTATCGCCGAAAAGGCCGCTGACTCCCACCGTGATTATATTAAC
Organism: Glycine latifolia; assembly: GCA_013407115.1. Lineage (NCBI taxonomy): Eukaryota > Viridiplantae > Streptophyta > Magnoliopsida > Fabales > Fabaceae > Glycine > Glycine latifolia. The sequence continues at coordinate 19,158,299 of CM023942.1, read as the reverse complement.
CAGATGCCGGCGAGAAAAACCAAGAAGCATCGTATCGAGACCCCGACCTCCAGTGATCCTCGGAGAATAATCACATTGGGGTCAGCCGGGGATGCCGCTGCCGCTGATCCAATTTCATCCCTGGCAGGGCAAGAAAATCAGACAATATCAACTGCCCCCGCTCCCATTGTGATTGATGTTGCTGAGGACGTGGTGGCAAATTCAGAAACCGCTGTTGCTGATCCCGACACTTCTTTTGCCGCCCCTGATAACTCTTCTTTATCCTTGGGATGTCTATGGGAAAATGGAGTAGAAGACCTTTTTCCATATACTAAGGCTCCCAAACGGTTCTCGGATGGGACTCCCTTCTCGGATGACGACCTCCGGGAGCTCGACCAGCTTCACCTTCAAACTTTTCGATGTGCTACTTTGGTGCCGAGTTTAGTATCTTTAAATGCTCGGTACAACAAAATCAAAAATGAAAATATCAAGTTCAAGGATGACAACGGACAATTGTCCGATGAGAACCAGAAGTTATCCGGAAAAATTCAACAGCTGGAAAAGGAACTCATCACTTCTCGTCAAGAATTGGTGGCTGCGAATGAAGGGGTCTTGTCTCTTCGCGGTGAGCTTCAGGCGGCAAATAGAAATGCCGAGTTCTTTAAAGCCTCTGCAGACACCGCTACGATTGAGGCTAGTAAGGCCCAAGCAGAAGCCTCTTCTTTGGACAGTGATCTTGCTGCCTTGAGAGTTCTCTATGAGAAATCTCAACAAGAGGTAATTCTGGCCAAACAGGAAGCTGCCAAGTTTCAAGAGACTCTGGGAACGGTTGCCGAGGATGCCTTCTCTAATGCTGTGGAGCAAGTTCAATTCTTGAACCCGGGAGTTGCTTTGAACTTAGAAGGAGCTGATTGCCGATCTTATGTTGAGGATGGCAAATTCATTCCATACGTTGATCCCGAGGTCACATCTCCAGATGAGGCTCCTGTGGCGGCAATAGGCGAGCAGGTGAACGAATGAAGGGTCGGGATGCCGGTTTTATTCTGTAACATGTTATTACTTGGAACAATTTAATTTCTGCTTTTTGATTTGCACTTTTGGATTTCGTACTTTAAACAATTTATTTAATGCATCGCACTTTTGCCATTATTGACTTGCTTATTCGGATATTACTTTGGTTCCAATGACCAAGTATTTTAATCGAATCATCTGTTCAAATGTTGTTTCTGGAACCGAGTTCCTGTCCTAGCAATTGTTAAATGTATTTCGTAATATTAATTTTAAGGATATAATTCTTTCGATATAATCGATGATCTATCCATGATTAACTACTTACGTCGGCTTGATCAAGACCGAATTAATACATAACAACGACTAGGCTCTCAAAAATTGTGCACAAAGTATGAATTCCCTATAATAAGGGTTTTATTTATTCTTCGAAGATTATTCAGATTCGGGGTATCAATGGAAAATTTATACCGGGTTTATATTCCTCGGCTTATATAACCACTGAGAAACGCATGAATACATTAGAATTCGTGGTATCAATGGAAAATTTATATCGGGTTTTGTTCCCCAGTTTATATAACCAATGAGAAACACATGAATATATAGATCACGATTTCTATGAAGGATTCGCCTGGATCCCTGCTTATGAATCGATTACAGATAAATACGTGAAATTATTATAAATTATAATCTCGGGCTTATTGCCGGGAGATATAATAAAAACGATACTCCACGATCTCGGGCTAATTACCGGGGGATACGTGGGTCTTTTTCAGCTATAATATCTCTTTAGCTTGTCGGCATTCCATGTGCGCTTGACCTGCTTGCCTTCCAAGGTTTCTAAAACGTAGGCTCCTGGCCCCAAGTTTTGGGCGACCCGATATGGTCCTTCCCAATTGGGTGCTAATTTTCCATCTCGGGCGTTTTTGTTGCCGATGTCCGCACGTCGTAGTACGAGATCACCTTCCTCGAAGGATCTTGGCCTTACCCTTTTATTAAATTTCCGAGCCGAGATCTTCTTCATGTGTAGATCTCGGCGATGTGCTGCAACCCGGACTTCTTCTATCAAATCTAGCTCGGCAGCTAATGCCTTATTGTTGTCTATATGCGACATTTGCCTCCTCCAAGATGGTTGGCCGATCTCTACAGGTATCATGGCCTCGCATCCATATGTCATTCTGAATGGAGTCTCACGGGTGGCTGTTTGAGCCGTGGTTCTGTATGCCCATAAGACGTAGTAAAGTTGCTCGACCCAATTCGGGCCGGCCTCTTGCATTCGCTTTTTCAATCCGTCAAGAATGACTTTGTTTGCTGCTTTCGCCTGGCCATTAGACTGTGGGTGTTCTACCGACGAAAAGTGATGTTTTATGTGAAGTCCGACCATCATTTCTTGGAAGTTTTTGTCTGTAAACTGTGTCCCATTGTCGGTGACGATTTCCGCCGGAATTTCGAATCTTGCTATTATACTGCGTTCAAAGAATTTTTGGACACGGGCCGAGGTGATATTAGCCAGAGGTTCGGCCTCAATCCATTTAGTAAAGTAATCCACAGCTACTATCAACCACTTCATTTGTCCTTCTGTCGCTTTAAATGGTCCTAACAGATCCATTCCCCATTTGAAGAAAGGCCACGATGCTGTGATTAATTTCAACTCGGATGGAGGAATCCATAATATCCTTGCATGTTTTTGACAGGTGTCACATTTCTTTACGTGCTCTGCTGCGTCCGCTTGCATCGTTGGCCAAAAGTATCCAGCGCGAAGGGCTTTTAATGCCAAAGCCTTCGCTCCCATATGCTGGCCATTAATACCCTCATGTATCTCGGTAAGTACATACTCGATTTGGTCGGAGCTTAAGCATAATAATAACGGGGTATGAAGACCTCGTCGATATAGTTCACCGTCAATGATTGTGTACATGGATGCATCTCGGGTTAATCTTTTTGCTTCTATTCTGTCGTCCGACACTATCCCTTGTTCCAAATAATTTATAATCGGTCTTCTCCAATCTTCGGCTATTAAGACCACCATAATGCATGCAGGTTGGACGAGTTCCTGTTGAATGACTGTTCTGTAATTACCCGTTCCTTTGGTACTTGCCAGCTTTGACAATATGTCGGCTCGGGTATTTTCTTCTCTTGGAATATGGGCTATGGTGAATTCATCGAATTCAGATATTATTTCTTTGACTTTAGCAAGATATTTTGCTAACAGAAGGCCTTTGGTTTGATACCGCCCTTCGATCTGTGCTGAAACTAATTGTGAATCAGTGAATACATTAACTTTTAATGCTCCTTGCTCTCTGGCTTGGTTCAACCCGGCAATCAGTGCTTCATATTCTGCTTGATTATTAGACGTCGGAAAATTAAGCTGCAGTGATTGTTCGAGTGACACTCCCTCGGGATTCTCAACAATGATCCCTGCTCCGCTTCCTTTGGAATTGGATGACCCATCAACGTATACTTTCCACACATTATTTTTTGTCTGGGTGGAAAATGTCGGGGTCAGTTCAACCATGAAGTCGGCCAGAGCTTGAGATTTGATTGCGTGGCGAGCTTCATACTTGATATCGAACTCGGATAATTGAATGGCCCAATTCATCATTCTCCCTGCTAAGTTCGATTTATGTAACACCTGTCGTATGGGTTGATTTGTTCTCACCACTATAGTATGGCTTTGGAAATATGGGCGAAGCCTTTTAGCCGTTGTGAGCAGAGCGAAAGCTACTTTCTCGAGCTTTTGATATTGCAATTCTGAGTCCTTTAAAGCTCGGCTTACAAAATATATCGGTAACTGACACTTGTCTACTTCTCGGACTAGAACCGCGCTTATGGCTTCTTCTCCTACTGCAAGGTAGAGGATAAGTGTTTCTCCATTCTCCGGCTTCGAAACACCTTTTTATTTCCTAAAAAGCTTCTTCATATGCCTGGTTCCATCCTATATTGGCTTCCTTTTTTAATAGCTTGAAGAATGGAAGGGCCTTTTCTGCGGACTTTGGGAGAAACCGTGTTAAGGCCGCCATTCTTCCCGTTAGTTGTTGAACTTCTCGTTTGTTAGCAGGAAATTGCATGTCGAGTACAGCTTTGCACTTGTCTGGGTTTGCCTCTATTCCTCGGTGTGTTAACATAAACCCCAGAAATTTCCCAGCTTTTACCCCGAACGCGCATTTTAGGGGATTCAAACGAATACTGTGTTGCCTCAGTTTGCAGAACGTTTCTTCTAAATCTCGGATATGGTCTCTGTTTACGTTTGTCTTAGCGATTATGTCATTGATATATACTTCGATATTGCATCCGAGTTGATCAGTGAAGACCTTATTCATCATTCGTTGATAAGTAGCCCCTGCATTCTTCAAACCGAATGACATCACCTCGTAACAGTAGTTTGCTTCAGTGCCTCGAAATGCTATTTTCTCTTGATCTCCCGGGTACATCGGTATCTGATATATCCGGAGTAAGCATCCATAAAAGATAACGACTGAAATCCGGTAGAATTATCGACTAGCTGGTCGATACTCGGCATCGGATAAGAGTCCTTTGGACAAAACTTGTTCAAATCTGTGTAATCAACACAAACTCGCCATTTTCCGTTGGACTTCTTCACCATCACCACATTAGAGAGCCAAGTGGTGTATTGTATTTCTCTTATGAACCCAGCCTCTAGCAATTCCTTGATGTGTTTCTCCAATGCCTGTCTTCTGTCCGGGCTGAGCTTCCTGTTTTTCTGTGCCACTGGTTTGGAGTCAGGGTACATGGCTAATTTATGACAGCAGAATGTGGGGTCGATTCCGGGAATCTCGGAGGCTTTCCAAGCGAACACGTCCTGGTTCTTCCTAAGGTATTGGATTAGCTTGCCTTTGGTTTCTGAATTATTTTGTGTGCCTATTTTCGTAATTTGTTCTGGAGATCCTCCAATCTGAATATCTTCCAGTTCGTTTACCAGTTCCGGTCTCCATTCTTCAACATCTCGCATATCTAATTGCACAAGATTGACCTGCTTGCGAGATGCCGGCCTCTCTATTTGTTGATTTAAGGGATCTCCCTGTCGAATCCGAGGTGGAGAAGATAGGCCGTCCTCAGTTTCTCGGATTGTATTGAAATAGCATTGTCAAGACTCCTTCTGATCACCACAAATTGTAATAACTCGGCTAAGGTGTCCGATCATCTTCATCTTCTGGTGCTTGCTGGACATCAATATATCCCATTTATGAAGTGTTGGCCTGCCTAATATAATGTTGTACGGTGAAGTGAACTCGCCGACGGTGAACGTAACTCGGCCTGTCTTGAAACCTTCCCTTGTCCCCAATGTCAGTTGGAGGTCGATTGCGCCTTTCAAACTGGTGCCTCCACCATTAAAACCGATCAGCATGGTTTGGCACGGTTTTAAGTCCTCCTCCTTTAGGTTCATCTTTTGAAATGCACTCAAGTTAATGATGTCGGCTGAGCTACCATTATCGACAAATATTATTTTAACTCAGAAATTCGCCATGGTTCCTGTTATAACCAGACCGTCTTCGTGTCCGGACACTACGCCTTTCATATCGTCTTCTGTGAAATAGATTAGCGGTGGTGTGGATTTCTTGCTGCTTTCTTTGAATTTGGGTTGATCTCTTACTGACATAACTTCCTTGAGATATTTCTTTCACTGACTAGCGGTGCCGCCTCTACCTCCCATGCCTCCCGAAATCACATTACATTCGAATTCGGGTTCTGGAAATTCGTCCTTTTTAGTTTTCTTTTCATCTCGGTCTTTATTCTCCTGCTGATTTTTCCTTTTTCCTTGATGCCCTTGAGTCCGGATAACATATTTGCGAAGTTTACCTTCACGAACAAATTGTTCTATCGCATCACGGAGTTCCCGGCACTGGTCAGTCGTATGACCCGGTCCATTGTGGAAGTCACAATATCGGGAATAGTCTAACCCTTCCTTTCTTATTATAGGACGAGGACATTCTACTTTCCTCATCTCCATAAATGCAACTTCCTTCCATATCTGACCTCGTGGAGCGTTTAATGGAGCATACTTGTCAAATTTCCACTCGAACTTTTTGGACCTGAGGTTCGGGTCAGGCAAATTTCTTGGAGGTCGGTTGGCGGGAAAATTTGAGGGTTGTCGATTGGATTGTGCATTCTCATGACGTTGATTCCTCGGCGATGCAGGTTTCTTATTCTCCCTCGGGGCCGAGTTAGCGATTTCCATCTGTTCCAACTCCAAATATTTTTTGGAAAGGATCATAAATTCATTTAAAGTTTTCACAGGATCTTTATAAATGGATTTGGCGAGACGGGATGACCCATTGAGCCCGGCTGAGATGAGATGTACGTGGACCTTTTCTTCCAAGCCCTGTACCTGCAAGGCGGCTTCTTTGAATCGGTTCATATAGCTCTGTAATGTTTCTCCGGGCTGTTGGCGTATTTTCCCTAATATGAACTCGGACTTGGGCTGCTTCTTGCTTGTTGCAAAATTCAACAAGAACTTCTGTCCAAAATCTTCGAAATTCTGGACAGAACGTGGCAGCAATGTGTGAAACCAGGCTTGAGCGGCTCCAGTCAAGGTAGTAGCAAAAATTCGAGAAATTATAGGCTCGTCTATACCTCGGACGCACATTTGCATGTCAAACTCGTCTATATGCACCCGAGGATCTTGGCTCCATCATACTTGGATAAGAAAGAACTATCGAAGTCCTCCAAGAATTGAGCTTCTACTATTTCATCGATGGACGGGCTGTTATTTTGATGACCTCGACGATATTTCCTCCGGTATGTATCGTCTTCTCGTCTGGGCCGACGTATAATTTCTTCTGCTGGTTTGTTAGCAACGGCATGCTCTGGGATTCCGGCTGACGGAATGGGCCGAGGTCCTTCATTACGCGAGCGGGAATGGGATATTCTGGCTTGTTCGGATTGACTGGTTAATCCTTTATTTCCAGCCTCGGCTGGGGTGTCGAGTTCCTTGTTTCATGTCTTCTTACTGCTGAATGAGGTTGCTCGTTCTGTGTTGTCGCCGGTCGGTCAGCATTAGGATTTCGATGTTCCACCCGTCTGGAACGGTGGTTCCCGTCTTGTCTGATATTGCATTCATCTGGCTGTTTGGACAAATTTTGAGCGTCCTCCTGTCGTTGAAGCTCGTATCGCTTCTCCAAAATCTCTAACCGAGATAAAATAGAATTCAGAGCGTTGTGGATAAAACGCTGGTTGGTGTCTAGTTCTACCTCGGTTATTGATGGTGGAGCACGACTTGGTGGCATTGCTGGAGAGGAAGCGGTGTGGGACGCCGCATCCTCTGCTACCACGTTCTCCAGATTCGCATTCCGGGGTGGTGGTGCGTCATGTCCAGCGATCTGATGGCTTCTGGTGTTGACCATTGTGAATTGGTGGGATTCGAAATTTATCGTTCCCACAGACGGCGCCACTGTTCTGCTCGTGAGAAACAGAATGTACCCAACAAGGTTTGCTGGGATTTTGCTATGGGATCAGACTCTCCCTCTCTGAAGATGCCTATGGAGATGAAGCACCTCCAGGAAGATGATCACTGCCGGAAACAACACAAGTGGTGTGCTGTGTGTGCAGTGTGAATGGAAAAGAGAGAGTCAGAATTGTTGTGTACCTTTCACCATGAACAACGTTCTATTTATAGGAGGATACCTGGATCTTGGGAAGAGGATGGTTAAGGCCCATTATCTTTGGTTAAGATATTCAGAATATCTATATAACTGATTATCAGCGGTTGTAAATATATCCTCTATTATATCGCTATCTTTTGATGGTTGCATAATTTAAATATTTGAATGGGCCTATCCGTAACAATACCTAAGGTGTGTGTGGCCTATTTATAGTTCTTACTCAAATTATAGTGGTGATTCTTACATGATAACATGTGAGAAGTGTCTCTGGGGTGAATCTTACAATCTTCATTTGTTGTTAATGAATTACAGTACATATTAGATTCAATGTTTAAAAATCGCATAAGCGTCAGTAAAGGGTTAAAAGAAAGAAAAAAAAATAAGGAAAAAATCACAGGTTCAATATTTTTTACTGATAAAAATTAATAAATTAATAATTAATATTTATCAAATAAAAAAATTCTTGATCCTTGCATGTCTACATACTAGTGATAGATTTTAATAGTATTGGCCCTTACTAGTAAAGACAACTAACAAGTGTCTAGTTATTCATTAAAGTACAATAACTTACTTGACTATTGACTATGCAAAAAGATATCAGTTATTGACTTTAACCTATGTAAAAAGTGGTGACTTTTTGTATTGGTTAAGACATTAATCAATATAGAAAATAAAATTCTATATTGTTTACAACATTAAACTAGAAAGTACGTGTATATTTAAATTAAAGTTTGAAAATTAAGTTCGTAAAAATATTTAAAGTTTTACTTTTTCAAAATCGAGTTTTTAGAAAATACTTTACTTTTAATCATAATTTTAGAGGGTAATTAAACATGGTCTAACATTTATAGGTAAAAAAAATTAAGCATGATCTCAAATTAATTTTACACTCAAACATATTTTTGAAACACTCCCACAAAAAATTTAAACACATCTTACACCAATCCTAGATTCGATGTAAAAAAGTCTCACTCTCTACACGTTGCCTGAATTTACATTTGTTCAATAATCAAAATAAGACCCTAACAATAACTCATGTAAAAAAGATGTCTTGTGGTAGTACTTTTGTGAGATAGTTGATTGGTGGCAGGATAAAAAACAAAAGCAAAATTATACAAAATAAGAACAAAAATTGTGCTATATTTGTATGAACAAAATATATTCAAGCCTAAATTTTATGAGTTAAAAATATACATTCTTTAATACAGTTCTCTCTAAAATATAAATTCAAGCATCACAACATAATTAGCCCATATAAAAGAAAATATTTTTTAAACTAATAATTTTAAGAGAAGAGCAAATAAAGTTTCAATATTTTAAATTGTCTAATATTTAAATTTTGTACTTTCGTAAAACATGGACGTTGTGTATACCATTTATGTTATTTCTATAGAGAAGAGAAATTAAAGTATTCTAAATTGTCTAATATTTGAATTTTATAGTTTTGTAAGAATATGGACGTTGAATTATATAGCATTTATGTTACTAAGAAATAAATGAAATTTTACGTAAAAAGCCATGGGCTAATCCTAGCCTGTAGAGGGCTAGACTAGTTCGAAAATTATTATCAAGCTTACTCTCTTAACACTTCAAAATACAACACATCAAATTGACAACTCTAACTAAAGAGGAAGAAAAAATATCTCTTATTTTTATTTTCATTCTATCTGATTTTTCAAATCAAATTAATAAATTAAACTTTAAAAAAAATACTAATAACTTACTCTGTAACACCTCTTTTAAAAATATGTTGTTATAACTCTTCAAAATAAAAATAACAATAATAAAATGTTTCGTTTTGTTTCCTTCGCTTCCATGAAAACAAACAAATTTGATGGGCCATTGGTACATAATATTTTAGAAACAGCCAAAAACTTGGTAGTTGATTGTTGACTATTTTGTTTGAGGTAAAAAATGTTGTTTTAGGAAGCCCACGAACTACGATCTCAGGAAAATATATGTTTGATAAACATAAATCTCAATATAAAACTCAGCAACACATAATGATATTAGCTTGAGATGTGTGTTAGATCCCTTGTCCTCAAAGATTTATCCATGTAAAGAGTAAATCTCCCCAAATTTAACAAATCCTTCCTACGAATAAGGAACAAAAACTGACAAGAAAAAGAAAAAGAACCCAAAGAGAAAGAGAGTAAAAAGCAAAAATATTTTTTGTTTTTGGTGTGTTTGAAACTAAAGGTAGAGGACAATATTTATAGGATAAGGAAAGCATAAAAATGATAACAAAATAGTTGAGGTAATTAGATCATTTTAAATAAAAACAGAAATAAACTAGTTGAGGTAATAGAATAAAACAGAAAGAAACTAACTTGAAGTAATTAGAATAAAACATAAAGAAATTGATTAAGGTAATTAGATGTTTAAATAAAATGGAAAGAAAATAAAAATGATTTTCAAAATAGAGATAAAGAAAATTCTGGAGCATTAAATATGTCATCTATCTAGTATACATTTTAAATTCAAATATTTTGAAATACTCTAAAAACCATAACAAAACAGTTCAGGAAAAACAACTATATATAGATAACAATAGGACAAACCTAGCACAACACCCCCTACAATCATCAATCAACAACCTTTTTTGTATGTGAGAAAAGGAGACACATCTGAATCAAATAAATGACAAAACACATGTTAATAACTTTCATATATAATGTTTCATACCATTGGTATTTAAAACAAGTTATTGAATACCCAATGGATTTGGACTTGTGAGAGCAAGTAAAATACACTTAGAGTATGTTTGGATGAGATAATTTAAAATTTTAAAGAATTTAAAATTTTAAGAATTTCAAATGCTTCAATTGAAATTCTTTCATTTTTCAAAATTTTATATTTGGATAAAGAAATTAAATTTCGTCTGATTCAGAATATGACCCACCTCGAAATCAGCAATCTTCACCTGTTTTCACGAGTTTATCAGCAGATTCAAGGGCTTGATGTCCTTGTGCACGATGTCCTACCGATGTAGGTACGTTAGTCCCCGTAGAATCTTCTGAGACAGATTTGCCAGTTGTTACTCTTGCGAGATGTGTTTTCCTTCCAGTGACCCTCTGTTCCATGATCTCTAGAAGCACCTAGATTTCGCTGTTCTGATCGTACATCTCGTGGCACTTCACCATGTTTAGATCGTCCATGTCACGAAGGATTTGGATTTCTCGATGGATCTGCCACCACATCGACTCCTCGTGGTGAGCGTATGTCACCTTCAGCGCGTACACGCGCCCGCTAGTTAGGGGTGGAAACAGGCCAGGCCAGGTTAGGCTTGGTTAGGCCTGGCCTTGGCCTGATTTAAAAACATAAAGTTTGGCTTGACCTATTTACCTGTCATAGGCTTTTTTTTAGGCTTGGCCTGACCTATTTAAAAGCCTAGTTTGGCCTACGAGCCTATTAAAAAACCTATTTTACAATAAATATTATATATAAAGAAAATCTAATGACTAGTGAAATTTTGAAAATTCACATAATACTTTTTAAAATTTAATATAAATAAAGATAAATACTTCCCTTTTAATTTGTGCGTGAAAAAAATAAGTTAAAATTAATTAGAACACTTTAAGTATTCAACAAAATATTATAAACAAAATAAATAAGCTAAATAAAATATCATAAGTTTCATACTATATATATATATATTAAATAGGCCTAACAAACTTTTTTTAAAGCTTGAGCTTAGCTTTTTTATCTAAACAGATTTTTCAAAAAGCCTTAGTCTGACATTTTTAATAAACAAGCCAGGCTAGGCCAAGCCTTAAACAGGCCAGGACAAAGGCCCCTGATAGGCGACCTTGCCCATTTCCATCCCTACCGCTAGTGCAGTAGACTACCTTATACACCGTCCCACTGCCCTTGCTCTCGATGCGATTCAGCTTCTCTTGCTCTTAGAATGGGATCACCTGATGTGCTACCGTCACAATAGTCGTTAATGGGGGAAAAGGAAGCGACGCCACCAAGTTGGTGTCCCACTACAGTAGCAGCAGCGGTAGGTCCTTGCCGCAGCACTAAGGACATCAGCGACAAAAGAAAATTTCAATTTCTCACGTTTTAGAAAGAAATTAAAATTCTATATTTTTAGTTATTTAAAATTCTGTTTTAAAATTCCAAAATTTAAATTATTCATCAAAACACATTCAAACATTTAATTTTAGATTAAAGAATTTTAAATTTTCTAATAAATTACTTTCCTGAGTTAAATTTTTTTTATCCAAACACACTCTTAGATAAGGGTAAGAAGTTTTAAATATGACTAAGTCTCAAACTATTTGATTACAATTGTTATTAATAATAAAACAAGTTATATTGAGTATTTATTATAAATTAGAGTTCAATTATTTATTCTTTTAGGCAAAAAGACACGGACCACCAAGGGAGTAGTTACTCACATTCCAACGAAGTTGACACCTCAATAACCAACTATTCAAACCAACACTCCCTGAAAATATTAATAAAAAGGAGAACAAACAGCTTAGCAAAGCATGAGGAGATAAACCAAATCCATGAAAACAAGAAGATCACACTCTACCTAAATCAAAAATATAGTAGGGAGAGCGCGCAATTCTATCCTTTACAAAAGGCAGCTGTAAAAACTGGGACAAGAATCCCACAAAAAAAAAAACATCTCTATTATATGATAATTAAGAGGGTAAAGAATTAAAAGAGTAGAACGGTTAAACATGAAATACAAGTATTATAAACTCTTTAATATGCTGTTTAATTTTTCTGGATAAAATAAAAATTAAGAAGGTCAAGTGTCTATACATGTATTCTCCCCACAATAGATGTTGCATAGCTATACAAAAATGCATCGATTTAATATTTGAATACTGTTTTTCCACCTGTTACTATTGCTCCGTAATTTTTTTATAAATTTTAAATACTCAATAATATATAATTTAGAAATTTTATATATTATCATATCATTTAATATATTGTTAAATTTATAAAAATATATGTTTTTATTTTTAATTATATTACTGTTCAATACATTATTGATATTATTAACCCTATACGATCATTACACAATGACTTTAAAATCTTAAATAGTTTATTGTATGAGTCAAAACAATTTTTATTTGAGATTTTAAACAAAAAATTAGAAATTATTAAATTTTTGACGGAAAGAATATAACCTTATTTTCTTCTATTATTATTTTAACACAATACCATTTATTATTCCTCTTGATAAAATAGTTTAAATGTGCTTTTAATTTGCCTGTTGTGAGTAATTTATATTAATACAACATGTTATTAGTGTAAAATATCTATTAATTTTCTTGATGATTACTATTTTTTATCAAAAATCTTATTGATTAGTGAGATTTTCTTTTCTAATTATCTTTTTTCATGTGAATAAAAATTAAAAATTTAATATTTATTGCAAAATAAAACTGAGAAAATATTTAATTGTAACATTTATATAATTGAGATATGAAGTTTGAGTAAAAAAAAAGTATTAATCAAAACTAAAGGGCAAAAAATATCAATTAAATTAATGCAAAATTATTTTTAAAAATAATAATTATATTTAGAAACAATATTTTAATTTCTATAGTGTTTATATGTATGAGTGTGATTCTTTGTGTGACTATTTTTTTAGTTGCATATATGTCGTTAAGGTACCATTGCTGGAGAATAGAGCACTACATAATGAGGTATCACTGTCACTTTTGAATCATGCGCATAAATTGCAATTTATGTTTGAAATTGTTAGTGCTTTGTCGGTAGATATGCGTGACTTTCCACCGGTTAATATGTATCATTAAATTATAGTAGTACTTTTATATGTAGTGGCATACTTAATAATGTAAAAAAATATATTTTAGGACATTATTAATTATTCTCTTTCATGTATATAATATAAATACAAAATAGAATTACCAATATTAATTAGAATGTATGTATAATATAAAAGATTTTTATACTATTATATCTTATTACATAATTATTATGTATGGTAATTTTTTTACTTATATACTAATTACTTTAAAAATCCAGCCAACAATTTTTTTTAATTAATTGGCATAATAAAAATCTTTAATCATAAAACAAACTCCTGTACGTTAACCCTAAATTTAATATATATATATATATATATATATATATATATATATATATATATAATGTACTTACTATCATATAAATTCATGATCACATATAATCTTAGTAACATTTTTATTAAGTATTAGATAAAAATATTATTAAAGGTTATATATGTAATAGTAAATTAGATTTGTAATGTTTATATTGACAATTTATTTATTTATATTAAATAAAGGTAATATTATGATTAATATTAAATTATTAATTAGTATGTGATATTTTTAGTCAGAGCTGAGAGCTGAGTGTTAACCATCACATAAACATATGAAATAGGAAAAATGAAGATGTCATCATTTTTACGACGCACCTTCTAAGACGGTTCTTAAAAAACCGTCTTAGAATGTTAGTGGTGGTAATTTTGTAAATAATACAAGATATACGACGACGGTTTTATCAAAATCAGAAATGCACGGTTTTGAACTAATGTGTAAACCTTCTTTGAAATTCGTACCTATTTTACTTGGTTTTGGTTAATTCTCGATTTTTAAAGATGGTTTTCGTCGAAAACAGTCTTTGAAATTCTTTCCGCTCTCATTAATTGCAGTCCACTCTCTCTCCTGAAATGCTAAAACCCTTAGGATTCCAATCTCCTCTCTCTCCTCAAACCCTCACGCTCACGCTCTTCCTCAGCGACGACCACGACCTCATCATCCTCATCGTCAACACAATCCAGAGAGACCTCGCCTCCGGTAACTACCTCGTCGTTTGCGCCTCTCTTAACGCCGTCTGCAGGCTCATCAACCAGGAGAGCATCCCCGCCGTGTTTCCGCGTGTCGTCGAGCTTCTTAACCATTCCAAGGACATATCAATAATTACCCTGAACAAGCTAGGAAGAACATGCATAGCGTTAGTGTTACGGTTCCGGTGTCGGTGGCGTGTATTTTAAAGCACGAGCCAAGGTTAATTTCGCTGGCAGTGGAGGGGTTCTATGATAGAGATTTAGATACGATGAAGTTCGCGGCGAGGATGGAGAGGTTTGTGGAGAGAGGGAAAACAGAGGAATTGGTGTATGTTTCGGTGAAGATTAATTCTTTATATACTTCGCGCTTCCTAACTCTGTTGTTTTCGGGAGGTCCGTGTACGAGTCTAGAAAAAAATTCGGAGAAATATTAGCCTCTGAGAGTCCCGTTGAGTGCGACGTTGTGATCGCGGTTCCTGATTCTGGCGTTTTGGCTGCGCTTGGTTATGCTGCAAAAGCTGGGGTTCCCTTTCAGCAGGGTTTGATTAGGTCCCACTATGTAGGGAGGACTTTCATCGAGCCTTCGCAGAAAATTAGGGATTTTGGTGTGAAGCTTAAACTGTCTCCGGTTCATGCTGTGCTTGAAGGGAAGAGGGTTGTGGTTGTGGATGATTCCATTGTGAGGGGCACCACGTCGTCCAAGATTGTGAGGCGAGTTCACATGAGGATTGCATGTCCTCCTATTGTTGCTTCTTGTTATTATGGAGTTGACACACCGAGTTCAGAGGAGTTGATATCGAACCGGATGAGTGTGGAGGAGATAAGGAAGTTTATTGGGTCAGATTCGCTGGCTTTTCTTCCCTTGGATAAGTTGAAGACATTGTTGGGAGATGATGCTCTTAACTACTGCTATGCTTGCTTCTCGGGGAAGTACCCTGTTGAGCCTGAGGAACTTAATATGAAGAGGCTTGGTGTTGGTGACTTTAATTGGGACGACGACTTCACAATTCTTATCTTTCTGTGATTCCTTCCTTTTCCTAATCATCATTTTCCTTCTTTTTATTCTCTGCACAACAATTCGAGATTCCAACGATCGATCTCAATTTTCAACCTTAACCTTTCAGAATGTCTTAGGCTTATCTATTCAAATACATCATCATCGGTGACACCGGTAATTTTCCATCACTTTAATCTCGCTTGCAATTCACTCGGAGTGTATTTGGATGGAGCATTTAAACATTTAAGAGAATTTGAAATTTAGAAAAATTGAAATGCATCAATTAAAATTCTTAAATTTTCAAAATTCTTTGTTTGGATAAAAAAATTTAAATTCCTTTAATTTGAAATTTCTTGTTTGGATAAAACAATTTAAATTTCTTATATTTTGAATTCTTTTTTTGAATTAAATAATTTCAATTTATTATATTTCATTTTTTTGATCCAATTATATTTTAAAAATATAAATGGTCATATAAATAAAATTATTATTTTTATAATAATTATTTTAAAAATCTATATATATTCTTGTCCAATTATATTTTTAAAATATAAATTTAGAACTAAAGCATAAAAAAATATTTCAACAAGAAAAATTAAAACTAAAGAAAGCATATATAAAATACTTCATATACATTTAATCATCATCATTGTCATTAAAAATATAAAAATGAGAATAGTTTGAACATTACTAATTCCGGCATATAACCTAAGACATCAAAATAGTTTGAAAAACTCAATTAAAAAAACTAGTTCCTACATAAGCCAAAAGACATTCTCACGACGTTCCCTTCCATTTCCACCACATAAGAGAACCTGCAAAAGGTTAAATAAATAATGTATTCATTAGAGAGAACCTAAATAAAGCTGCACTCAAATGCTACTTTGACAGTATCCCAGAGGAAATAATTGAATTTAAAACTGAAACAGAAGAAAACTTTCACTACTTTAAGACTTAAATACCAACAACGTTGATTGTAGACAAAAATGGAACCATCTATAAAAATCCCTTTGACACAAGCACAAGACCCACATGTCTCTTTAAAATGACATACATTTTTTAAAATATATATGACTATGATTGCAACCACTGGACAAAATGTGATAGGAAAGTTGGAATTTAGCATGCCTAACCTAGCCCCTAACCTGTTAGAAGCAACTAAGAAACTCAATATACGATTACAATATGTTCACTTTTGCAATAAACCCTATTTAAGATAATAATTTTGGTTAAAAACTACATCGTTTACAATCTTAATGTTTTCAAGTATTGTATGTGGTTAAAAAACTAAACCGATTTCAATCTTAATGTTTTCAAGTATCATAGAAAGCCTTGTTGAGGTGTTCTGGCCCAGTGTATTCATAGGTAGTGATCTCTTTCAGAACCTAACGCCTATTATCGTCGAAGCCAACAGTATATCCAGTGGCTAGCATGCCTATTATCGTAGAAGCCAACAGTACACCAAATTGGCTTTGCCAATTCTCTCATCCTGAACACATCTTTTCTTATGCAATCTATCATTATAAGTCTCCAAGTACATCTCCTTTCTAACATTAGAGTTGTTGCTTAATTTTTCATAGACTTATTATCAAATCACCATTATTGATGTCCCCCCTAGGACTAACAAACCTACATTTGACAATCATATACATCAGAAGTGCCTTAAGTTATGCTTCTGAACCCACAATTACAGGATAAAACAATAGAGTTAATCAATACAAAGTTGTGCTTCTGAACTTCTGGTGTCACTAAGAGGATGATAGTATGGTTTTTAATTCTTTTAGGTCATGGAATATACACTTACCATGCAAACTCTATTGATTACTATAATTTAATTCAAATGTGATTTCAGCACTTCACATAAATAGATAAAGAGGTAATACGTTAAAAAAAAAGCAAGGTAGGAAAGAATTGTACCTTTAATTTGGCATCAAGGCATAAAAGACGAGATGTAATCCTCCTTCTCATCCAATGGAAGAGCTTTTAAAATTGCAAACTTAATGGGATTTTCTGCCAACCAATCAATTGCTTTATGTCGAAGTGCACCATTAAAATTAGGTATATTATCTAGCTCATTCACCACTTCATGTACTACTTCTTGAGCTTCTTTTATCTCCATCTTTTTTTATTCTTCATCTTCTTCTTAGTCACTTCAACAAATTCTTTCAATGACTCTGCTACTTCTTTCATTGAGGAAATCATCCCTTCTTTCTCTCCACTCTTACTTGGGCGAATGTTTTGCCTTGTGGCAGAACTTGATCCCTCTAAGTCAATACTCACACTGTGAACTGCTTCCTCTTCATTTGCTTCTTTGCTCATGATATCATCCGCATCTAATGCGTTTTCTGCTCCAATTCCAGTAGCTTTATCCTTTGCACATAGGTCTACAATATCATCCTAATTAGGAATGACTTTGAATCGAAATTGTTTGGCCTCTTCATGTGACTTGAAAAAAATAGAAACATGTTAATAATGACACAAATAATAACTACAATTGAATAATAAATAAAATTAAAAAAGATGATTGACTACCTTAACATATTCATTCCATGCAATTTCATTTTCAACGGCAATCATGTATTTTGTGCTATCCCAGTCAAATCCGCTTTGACTAAGAATATCACTCACAATTCCATACCATGTTCTCCAAAGCTTAAAACGGTTCTTAACATTATCTGCCATGAGGTGAACTCCAAAACGCTTGAACAAAATTTGAGCTGTAGTACTATATGCTACTGCTTTCCAATTTCCATCACCTTTATTCCCCAAATTTCTTTGATCTCTAAGCACATCAGCTAGCACACGCTCCATTTCCAAATTCCATGCGAAGTAACTTCTTGTGTCCTCACTAGCCATCTTTCTTTTTCCACTTGACTTGTTCTTCAAATTGCTTGATTCCATTTCTCTAGATAAAAAAACAATAACCTCACATATATAATTGCATATATATAAAGGTAAGATATGTCAAATTAGCATTGTACGAAAGTATAAAGTTAATTACACATAAAAAGAAAACAAAATCCAAAGTATTATGAAATACAAAAATTCAAAGTATCACACATTCATGAATATAAAGTCATTACACATAAGAAACAAAATCCAAATCCACTAAAAACATCTCCCTAATCAAAGTTTCTTCTTATTTGATAGGTAGCAAACATATCCATCGCTAAAGTGTCACGAAATCTTGTCCATTCCTCAGTTGCTTGGATAGTTGTGACTTCATCTCCTTTGTTGCTTGTGACTCCTTCCATTTGTTGATTGGTTAACTCATTGTCAACAACAGATACAAGTTCCAAGTGTTGGGCTTCCAAAATTGGATCACTTTGTTATTCATCTCTTATGAAATTATGTAGCATGAAACAAGCATTAATAATTCTTACTTGTGTTTTTATATCAAAAAAAGAAGGAGTTCTTAATATACTCCATCTTTTCTTCAATACCCCAAATGACCTTTCAATAACATTCCTTGCACTTGCATGACGAAGATTAAATAACTCCTTGTAGTTTTGAGGGGTGTTCCCGATCCACTCATTAAGATGATATCTAGTCCCTCGATAAGGTGCTAAAAATCCAGGGCCATTTGTATACCCCGCATCCACAAGAAAATATTTGCCTACAATGGTTTAAAAAAATAATATATATAAAAAATATTATATATAAAAAATATTATATATAAAGTATCATCTTTTCATGATATTACCACTTGGAATATGGAGACAATTTTGACGACGCAAAGCATCTCGCAATACTCGAGAATCTCCTGCTGACCCTTCCCACCTAGGCAACACATATATAAACCTTAAATCTGGACCGCAAACTCCTAAAACATTTGTAGAGATATCACCTTTTCTATTACGATATCTAGGCCTATCTTCTGCAGCAACAGTTACTGGAATATGTATCTCATCAAGTGCTCCAATTGAATTCTAAAAACATTTCAAAATAAAAAATAAGTTGTAATCACTTAAAGTACCTTATAATTACTAACAAATGACAAACTTACCTTAAACCATCTCCATTTGTTTTCCACCGGGCCCTCTAGATTATAGTCATGGAACTTCAAATATTCTTTGCTTACTTTCATTATAGCTCGCATGACATTCTTGAATTGCCTACTTATTTTTTCCATGGATCTACAATAACTAAACTGCACAACTCTATACTTTAGGTTGTGAGCAAGGATATGCAAAAACATTGCCACAGCTTCAGTTATAGGAACATTTCTTGTTTTTACTAATTGCCCTTTCTCTTGTAAAATTCAACAAAGCTTAAAAAATGCATTTTTACTGACCCTTAATTGTTCAATGCAATCAGTTTCTATTCCCCTGTATAAACGATTAAGGAAACTACGCCTTTCTAATTCCAAATTTTGGGCAGGTTCCTTAACAAAGTACTTGTCATGATACCAAGTCATTGCACCCAAAAGCATGGTGACAACACTAACAATAATGAAAAATGCTTGTTCAAGTTCTTCTTCCCCCTCTTCATCTCTGATACGTTTTCTTGAAGCAATTGAAGCATCAACTATACTACTTTCCATTTCTTGACTATCCACACTATATAACTAAAAACAAAATTATATAATAACAAAAAGATGTCATTAACTTTAATAAAAGAAAAGTATCATGTCACTGGTCTATTTAAGCATCTGACTTTAATGGTAAATTTAGCTTGTTAATTTTCTCATAATCCACTAATTAGAAACCTGTATTAAACTGATCAAAGAAACCAACCCCTACACAATTACATTATATAGATAATAAAGTAAATTAAAACAATCTAGCTCGATCGTGTAGCACCACAAATTGACAAAGGAATAGCCATAAGGAATATTTGGAAACACATAGAATATAACACATCCATACTTCAAAAAACCAGATTTCAACCTTAAACCCGTAAAAAACCAGAATTAGCCACACACTTGGTAAAAGTGCATTCCTAAAAAATTCACAATAGAACATGAATGCATGCTAAAGTGCTTGATTAAGTTGGTTTATAGCCACACACTCATATTTTTAAATAATCAAGGACACAAGTGAACAACAATACAGAGTAAGTAGGAAGCTGAAAGCTGGATTACAATGACATACCTTCAAGAGGCCCAAAAGAGATGTTGGTATGTCAATACTTGCATAGCATCATAACCAAGTTAGATATATAGGCTGTGCTGGAAGACAAAAGATAAATTATCTGCTCATACATCAATCGGCATAATGCTGTTCTATTTTAATTTATGATTTCGAATTTGAATCTTTAATAGGTAACTATATTATTTATTTAATAAGAAAAACAATTGTTTATAATTATCATATTTGACTTAGCATAAGTATTTCTTACAAAGAATTTTTATGGAACATAAAAATGATTTATTTTATGTTATTTATGCCGTATAATTTATGCTTTATGAGGTACAGGTTTGACCCTAGTTTGGCATAATAATATATTAAATACATGAGGATGAAACACGTATCCTGCATAGGTTCTTTGGTTTTCTTATTCCCTAAGATGACAGCTTGAGCATGGATAAGGACATTCAAAAAATACATGACTTGTAATTAATTTACTTTTAAATTAGACTGTATTTGATGATATGTATATTGTTAATTATTTGTTAATGTAGAACATTAGGCAGAGCAGTGAGTGTACATTAATAATAATTGTGCATTTGATGAGATGACAAATTAAGGAAGACCAGCTTGAATAGAGTTGTAGAGATGAGACTAGAACAGTAGGGAACAATGCAAATCAGTTTTAAAGTAATATGAGATTGAAAAGTACAAGAGGAAGAGAATCCAAATCATCACAACCAGGTTGAGAGCGAGAGGCAGAAATGAAGTGGGTAGTGAGTAAGTATAGCTAAAATGTATTGGGACTTAACCCATCATAAAATTCAGAGCTTGCCATCCTTTGAAACTGGATCTTCATGCTTAGGACAGACCTTCATACGTGCAGCTTGCAGATTAATTATAGATAGATATTCTAAACACAACAAGATAACTTTATATGGAATGGAGGAAGCCCATCAAGAGTAGTGGTGCCCGTATGATTGTCTAGAATTGATTGGGACTGGGAATAATTGATGCATATATAGTATTCTTCTGGCAAACATAATATATGGCCATGATAAAAATAAGCTTTGTGTTTTTAGTTTTTCCTCATCTTATGTACAGTTTCATCATCATCACTATTTATGATTTGCTTATTGACAAACTATGTACACATGCCATATATAATAATCAGATATTATTTCAAGAAGGAAAAGTATCCACATAGAACAACAAAAATTACTGTGATTAAGAAAATGAGACATGTTAATAAACACGTTTTAATTAGAGATGAATAAATATGATGAGAGATTAAATGGACCTGTGGCTGCTTTATGATTATCAAAAATATTAGTCTCAAGTAACAAACAGAACAAGTCTATATGCTGAATTCGGTTCCTCTAAAGGACCATAAATTATACACTTCTACTTACTACACGATGGAGGTTGGAAGCAATAGAGGCAAGCACTGTCACGGTGGGACGAGGGTGAGGCAAAGTGAGCCAAAGTGAAGCAGAATGAAGGGCACGACAGAGGTTGCGGCAGACTTCCGAGGTCACGAAACCAACCCTATCAACACAATGAGAAATCCAACAACAAAATGCACAATGAGCAAGAAACCAAAGCAACCCTATCAAGCCAAAAACAAAACCAATGAAATCAAACAACTAAATAAAAAACAAATCACAAATTAAAGAAATAAAAAATGAAACCCTAGATAAAAAGACCCCATGTGAGAGTTTTGTGAAAAACAAAACCAACCTTGTAGGGACCACTGTGAGATTTGTCACCACTGTGAGAGGAATGAGCCTGAGGGTTGAGAGGAGTGAGCGAGAGAGAGAGGGTCTGGTTGAGAGGAGTGAGCGAGAGAGAGAGAGCGTCTGAGAGAGCAGAGGAGTGAGTCAGGAGAGAGAGGGCATGGGTTGAGGGTTGAAAGGAGTGAGAGAGAAACCGTACGAGAGCAGAGAAGTGGAAGGGAATTTAGAATTCTTGCATTTTTGTTAAGAATTTAACATTCCAAGTTGCAGTTTAAAACAAATTCCAGTTTAAAATGCTAAAATTTTAAATTTCTTTTAAATAAATATCCAAACAAATTATTTAGGGAAACAGAATTTTAAATCATCTAAATAATTACTTTCCCCATTTTAATTTCCCCATCCAAACACACTTTCAATTCAATTCAATTCCGATCCGACTTACCGTGTTTCAATTCTTAAATCAAGGATTTGATGCATAACATGATAGTTAAGGAGATTTGATTGTATGTCTCTGCTCTTATGAAGGGGTTCCAATTCTAATATTCTATCGTGTGTGGTCACAATTACGTGTTTCTTCAAATATCATTATTATCTTCTAATGAGTTACATATTGAAAAAAAATATGATAAAATTGTGAATACGTTTTATTCTGTGGTTATGTTGGTACCTGCTTCTAAACACTCCTCTGCTTCATATGATTTAACTATACTGGACTCTTTATTCAAGCTGTGTTTACAGTCAAGGTTGTCAAACTCACAATTCATAAGAGCAGAGACATAAAGTAATTAAAATGGATGAAGGGAAACCTGAAAGCAGCCCCATGAATTGAGTGCATGGGGGAGTTTAGCAAGGTCTTGCTGTGCTATAGATGGAGATGAGAGGCGATGAAGGTCGATCACCAGAATGTCATCATCCTGTGCATCATGAAATCCATCACCACCTTCCTTGTACATATAGTTTTTTGGCTGATTTTCAGAATTCGACACCAAGTCTTCGACAGATTTACCAACTATCTCTACCTCACCCGATTTTGCCATCACTAAGTTGGGAAGATTGTGTATTGCCTAAAGAGCCAAATTTTATGTTTTCTGTCGCCTGCAACACGAGTGAACAAAATTACTTTTTATAAAAAATTAATTTACTCATCTTAATTCATAAAAAAATGAATAAAGTAAAAGCTTTTTTAAAATATTTAACTGTCCGAGTTGATTTTTAATTTATAAATACATACATTGTTCCCAAGAAAATAAAGTGCTGCATTACATTAATTTCTAGTCATTTAATTTTCACCAATAGCTTTGCATGTATAAAGTATAAACATCAGTCTTAGGTAATTCATGTTACACCTTATACCAAGATATTTCTTTGGTTGGTAAGACCAAGAAGATTCCCTTTTGGAATATGGCTTGAAATTATTTAATTAAAATTACATTATGTTGAAAATGGTGTCATACGTACATTCTAATATACTTGTTTTTTCCAACAGGGACAATTTCTTGATTCTTGAAGCACTAATTGCCTCCATGACATGCTATATGTTTCCCTTTCTTGAGCATCTTCCTCTTTGTAGTATGTTGATTTTTTACATTGTCACATTAAAATTAAACTCCATACAAAATTTATATGTACCTCTTCTAATGTATTTAATAGTCATTTTATATAATTTAATTTTGTACAATTTTTATGTTATATAAGAAAGAAAAAAAACAGAAAAATATGATATTTCTTGATTCTTCTAGCACTTAATTTTTATGTTCATTTAAAAGTTAAAGATCATATTAATTATATTCTTATATCACATAATATTTCTCAAATAACATTGAATTCTCACTCAAACATTAATGAGATATGGTATATATTAGAGTAAAATGAACAAGCGCATAACAAGGAATTTAAAAAAAAGAAAAGAAAGGTTAATAGATTAATTGCATTTCTTTAGCAACATTCTCAATCAACTTCAGCCCATCAAATATATTTAAGTTAAGTGAAAAGAAATTTTCATTATAACAAAGCATGTTGTTCAAATATTTTAAAAATAAATACTTGAGTAACACATATTCCATTTTGATTGACTGATTTATATCTACATTAAGTTTGATTCTTAGCCCCTGCATATGTCTTGTTCATATATTGTGTGCTTGACTAGAAATGCTCATAACTATTTCAGGACTAGAAATGCTCATATATTGTGTGATTGACAGTGAATCATTACCAGAAAACTCCACGGTTTTACAGGACCAAGAGGAGAGTCAGAGTGCTAATGTTACTGTATGTTGAAGGTTGCTCTCTCCCTCACGGCACTTTACTAGCAATTAATTAACGTAGTAATTAATTTATGTATTCTAAGTTGTCACGTTTTTTGGGTCATGTATTCTAGACTCGGGAGCTACTCAGGATGCTGCAGAAAAGTCACCTACGGGGTGTAAAAAAGCCAGTTTTTTGTTGCTTCAATTTGTCCGGGAGAATAAAGAAAACAAGTAGTCCAACAAATAGCACGAGGTCAACCAATAATGTGTTTTGCGGGGCCTACCAAAATCCGAACTTTAATTATTTCTAGTTTGTTAATTGCATGTCAAGTACTTTCATTTTTTTTCTCTCTTGTTATAAGAATTTAATACATAGACATATATTTTGACTGATAGATCTTTGCCAAAGTTATCCCTGATTGTGGAGACTTCAATTAAAGGTTATAATTATTCTCCTCCAAAATTGAAGTCATTTTCTGACAGCCAGATATGTTGTTCATCCAAAGGAGATCTTGTTTTGGTATGAGCTTATTTTTCTGTTGTACAAATTTCTTTAGATATTTGATTTTGAATGAGCTCAACTTCCATTTACAGGTGAATGGTAACCAAGAAATTTTTGTCATCTTGCTTTTGGTCCAAAGAAATATTTTCAGGTATATAACTATATACATAATGCACCTAGAGATTACCATTGTGAATCTTGTTATCTGTCTCTTGCTCCTATATTGAGTACTACTTGGATATTGGAATAATATTTCTCACAACATGAAAAAAAGTGGTAGTAAGATCCAAGATTAGTAGCCTCACTTTTACATTTTGCTTGACTTATAGGCTTTTGGACTTTATTAGCTGCATCTACAGGAAAAAAATGATGTTGTCACAAGAAGTGCTTGTCCCTAGCCCAGTCACCTATATAATATGACTGCTTCCAGAGGCAGTTCTTCTGGTTTTCCATATCTTAAGTGGGCATCTATGATCTGTGTATATATTACATATTTTTATCAAATGGATAATTTATTTACTTTGAGACAATCAATTTTTGGCATTCTACTCTCCTCTTGTACAGATGACATTGAGCTAGGAAGAAAAACACAAAGATCAAAGTATACTAGGAGCTCTTAATAAGAAGAAATTGACTGGAAAGTTTCAGGCTCTAAAAGGTTGGTGACTTTAATTTTGTAAGAGAATTATTTACTCATGGTCAATAGTTAAGCAAAAAGATATGAACCTGAACTACCGGGATTGGGATGAAATAAGTGTGAAATAAGATACAAATTGTTGTTATTATGATTCTGAATTGTATGTGCCTTGATATATCTCGATTTCTTTCATACAAATTTGAATTCATTGAATACCAGCTTATCCATAAATATTGTCTTGTTTGCAATTTGCATGAAGGTCTGGTAATGGCTGACTATTGCTATTACAGATTCAAGAATGGAAATGGTACATTTATTTGACTGAGATCAGCTACTATCAAATTCTTGAAGGATTTTTATTTATTTATATTAGACAGAATATACCATGTCTTCCCTATTTTACGCCATCTTGACTGTGCTCAATATCACACTTGGTTCATTTTATTTTTTGTTTATTTCTTTGCTTTAGTTTGGATTTACTTGATTTTCTATCAGAACTATGCCTTCTTAACCGTTAACACTCTGGCTTTATATATATTATGCATGTTTCTGATTGATAATGTAGCTCAGCTTCAAGGACTATTGAGTTAAAAAGTGTGTACTTTTTGGAGACTAAAATGAGTAATTTCTAAGTGTAGGGACTATATTGTAAAGATTGTGTTGGTATAGGGATCATAAGTAATTAAACCTCTTCATAATAAGTGTTGTTGTCTATGCAATTTCTGGCACTGGCACACACACGCACACAGAGGGGGAGAGTTGTTACTCTGAGGTAGCTCTGGCCGTCAGAATTATTATTGATAAGAAGCATCTAAATAGAAGGAGTTTAAGGAATAAAAACTTCTAAACACTTTCCCTGAACAAAGACAATAAAGCATCAACTCTAAACTCTAAATAATAAGTATGATGAAAAGAAATAAAGATGATTTCACATGTGATTTTGCGACACCTGTTTCATGCACCTTAATTGTCTTCGACCCAAAACTTTGTCACTGTTGTACCCCTACATTAATATTAAATAATTCTATTTTAACAGTACTCCTATCCTTTTCTCACTTCTCTACCTTATGCATGTTTGACTATTTGAAATGTTATAGATAACTAGCGGTCATAATTTTTATTATTAGTTGGACTCCATGTAAGTTTTGTGTAATACTACTTTTCTTTTTATGATTTTGTAAGTTTTCATACAACTCCCTCTAAATGGACCCATTATCTCATGAATTTAACATAAAATTTCATTCAATTATAGAACATGTGAAAAAGAAAGAGTATCACGTTCTATATTACTGATATTAATAAAATGTTAGCATAAGTGGTGCAATTCAAAAAAAGTATCAAATATTAGAGGTGATGTCTCTTGAGAAACAAAACCTTATACTATATAAAACATTATAAAAAAGATATGCAAATTTAGTATTCTTAATTTTTTTTCTTTGTGACATCACTTCAAATTGCATAATATATATGCTGGAGTTGCTTTGTTGATTATATATTGATTATTAAAAAAAAAAAAACCAATGCATTCAATTTAGTTTTGTATTATAGGAAAGAGTAGCTGAGGTTAGAATTTAGATTACGCTAAATTGGTGAGCTTAAGTAATGAACTCAGTTGTCTAGCTATTTCATACCTTCATTAGACTTTACGTATAGTTTTGTAATTAAGTATGTTATTTCTCCTTTTCAAACACCATGTTAATTTTCTGTGGTTATTGTGATATAGGGATTGGTTTAGTGTAGACTGTAGAGTTATCATGGATACACTGTAATGTTACTTGAGATTTTTATATTAGACCTGCCTTACATAATATTTATGCAATTAATAAGCGCAATTGAAGTTAATATATATATATATATATATATATATATATATATTTACTCCAATGTATAATGTTGTTATTATTATTATTATTATTACTATTATAATAGTAGATTTCTAAGATGGTTATCTGAAAACCGTCTTAGAAAGTAGACTTCTAAGATGATTTTTTGCTATTTTTTTTATTAAAATAGACATTCTATGACGGTTATCTGGAAAACCGTCTTCGAATGAGACATTCTAAGACGGTTATGAGCAAAAAATTGTCCTCGAATGTCTTATTCTAAGACGGTTATAGGCTACAACCATCTTAGAATGTGACATTCTAAGATGGTTGTTACTTATAATTGTCTTAGAATGCTGTAAAAAATAAAAAAATTCAAACACGAATTCTAAGACGGTTCTAGGCTAACAACTATCTTAGAATGTGACATTCTAAAATGGTTCAATAATCGTCGTAAAATGTCTTACCTTTCAACAACGTTGCCTACAATGACGGTTCTTGAACTGACGTCGAACGGGTCAAATAACCGATGTAGAAAGTACTGTTTGTAGTAATGTGTTAAGGTGAATGTGTGGTTATATGAATATGGATAAGATAAGAAATAAATATATTTAATGAAAGGCAATAGTAGTATTGGTGAATGAAAAAAATGATGAAACATAGATTGAGATGATTTGAACACGTAATGAGACAGTCTTGATGCTCCCATTAGAACAAAAATTTGTTACTAAGAGCTCGACACAAAGAGATGTAGAAGTAGACTGAAACTTATCTGGAAAGAAGTAGTTAAACAAGATTTAATGAAGTGAGATATAGATTGATTGACTTTGTCTTTTAGATAGTCCATTTTTAGTATTTTTTTTCTCTTCATTTTTTCTCTCCTTCTTTCCCCCTTTCTTGCTTTTACTTTTTTTTAATCTTGTATTTATCATTAAGTTTATGTATCTCGATCTTAATTAATTTGAGTTAAGTGTGATGTTAACGTTGATGTGATATTTTTAGTAGTGATTATATATGTTGCATGTTGCTTGTTCTATAATAAGGAAATAAAACATCAATAAGGTTTTTAGGTTGGCTTGACAACAAGATGGGATAAGACTAAGAGTGGAGCATATTTTGCCACCCCATCTCCACTCTGACTCCTTGACATCTACCTTCGACCTAAACTTGATTCCCCACCCATGACAGCTAGTTTCCCAAACCTATCCATGGTGGTGGTATAGCCCATTGGTAGAGAAGTTAAGTTGGAGTTTTGGAAATTTGACATTAATAGCTCACAAGTAACACGTTTATATAAATTTTATAATATTATATCACTTGTTAAATATTTTTTTTATTAATAGATTATTATATAGTAAAAAAGTTTTGTTAAATACTAAATTGGTTTAAAACATTAAGAATGTTCTGAAAAAAAATAAAAAAAACTAAAAAGTTATAAATGAGCTAATTAAACAAGTTAAGCTCAAGTTTTTTTTAACAAGCAAAGCTCAAACTTTTAGCTGGACTCATTATTTAATTATATGAGTCAAGTTTTAGTCATTAATTTTTTACAAATCAAACCTAATTAAATTTTTAATGTTCCACTTGATTCGACACATTTGCATTCCCTAATAGTTGGTTCAATAGAGTGATACTTTACTATATTTCTTCATAACGTAAACAAATTCAACTCAATATAAAAACCCTAAAATAAACTGTGTAAAAAATTATGGTTAAAGTAGAGGCCAGTCTTGTATTATAAGTTAATTTATGTTCCCGGTAACATGGGGAATTAATGATTTACAATTATAATCTTGGTTTTTTTAAAATGTTTAATTTCTCATTTGTAAATATATTTTCTATTATTTACTGTATAAATACATCTTCTATTATATCTTCTTGAATCATTTTAAAAAGAATATTTATATATGAGAAAAAAAGATTATACACTAATATTGTAATTTTTTTAAACAGTCATCTAAGCCTAACCTATTATATATGATAAATTTATTAGTTTTTAAAATAATTATCTTAAAATAATTTAAATAATAATATATGATTGGATGATAATATAAAATTATTTTATATTATTAAGGTATAGATATTAAAAATTTTATATTCATTAAATAAACTTTTAACTTGCGTAATTATATAGCTACCTAATCATTCAATCCTGCCTCCACCGATTTAATTTTCAAAATTGGGTTCAAGCTAAATAAAATATTTTATTTAAAGTAATTAACCAAATTTATAAATAAAAATTAGTCATCAATAAAATTAATAAATATTTCTCCCCGATTTAATAGTCACTTAAAAATCCTACCTCAGTCCATCCTTTTTATCTTGAAGATTCTTCTTTATGGGAGAAGTCTCTGTCTTTGAAATCGTTACGACTTACAAGGTCCCAATACCTTGAAAATTTTATTTGACGTAGACCATGCCCACTTACGAATTAATTTACACCACATGTATTTAATTAATTTAGTCACGGGCACCATAAGATAAATGTGAATCTATTCTACTTATAATTACTAATAATGCTCCTTTTCTTTGTCTATATATGGCCCCGCGCACCATACAAAAATTGAGATGTGACTACATAGCATATACATACAAAGTTATATGTTTTAATCAACTTGCTCGATCAGTTCTGCCACCCAAACCCAGAAAGAATAGAACCACCTCCAGAAAAAATATATTCAAAGATGTCTAGCGTTAAGGAGTTAGTTGAATCTAATTGTCTGAGTTCTGTTCCCTCCAACTACATTTGCCTTGAAAATCCCAAAGATTCCATATTGAATTATGACACAGAGAATATTCCAACCATTGATTTTTCCCAACTCACATCTTCTAATCCCAGTGTACGCTCCAAGGCAATCCAACAACTAGGAGATGCTTGCCGCGATTGGGGTTTCTTTATGGTATAAATATTATTTAACCGCAAACTTTATATTATGCAATTTTGTTTTTTATTATATACTTTCGTCAACTTCGATCTCCACGTGGATATTGGAGTTTAATTCCTTCCTCATGCATGCATGTAACTTTTGTAGTCTCGTTAATTTGGGAGTATACTTTATGTAGCTAATCAATCACGGTGTGTCGGAGATACTAAGGGATGAGGTGATTAGGACAAGCCAGGGCTTTTTTGATCTAACTGAGAAAGAAAAAATGGAGCACGCAGGAAGGAACCTATTTGATCCAATAAGATACGGGACAAGCTTCAATGTCACGGTGGACAAGACCCTTTTCTGGAGAGATTATCTCAAATGTCATTTTCACTTCTCATTAATTTAATGAATCCCTCTCCTAATTTTATAGTTTTTGAATAAATTTTAATCAATAAAAAAATATGTTAAAAAAGCACTTCTCTTTCCAGTTTATTTTATTGCTAAATGTACATTTTTTTGTGTATAACTAAAACTTGAGATCTCTAGCAAATTACTCTATTGATCTCTCATTATTCGAACAACCTTTAATTAGTTGAGTAGTATACATTGTTCTAATCTGAAATTCAGAAAAGAAAAGGGAAAAATAACTTCATCTCCCGATAAGGAAGTGATGAAGCAGGTGAGACAGTTCACTTTTGTATACTTATACATCATCTTTTACACGTCACGTTAGATGATCATCGTAATCTTAAAGATTTCCATGGTCTACATGATGACCACACATATATTTCTCTCTCCTTTTGTTGGGTAGTGAAAATGACGAAGCTGCTCCCACATGATAATAATGACCTCACCTCCTCTCTAGCAACTTTCCATTGGCGAACCGGCTTCAGTGGAAATGGCAACACTCCAAAACAAGATATTTTAAAAGTTTTGTGGCATATTGAGTCGCTTCCTGCAGTTAAATTTTAATTTAAACAATGAAAAATATTTCTAAATTTAGACTTAACAAATTGATGATAGCTCCAATCCTTAAGAAATGGTCCCGAATACATGTCCAGCTTGCACCACTTAGTTCAGCACTATCACGGGTAGAGAATTTCTTAACCCTAATAGGAGACAAGGATGTGTGCGATGGGCCAACTCATTATATTAGGACACCCTATTCTTTTTCTATTTTTTGAGTTTATTAAAGAAAAAAAAATTCTATTTTTGGATTGAAGTCTTTTTCAGTTTAAAATATTGAGCTTGAGATCCTCTGCAGCAGCTTTCATGTTCCTGAGGGGTAGTAGTCAGACTGATCCAAAAGTAAAAAACTAATGTTTTAGACCTATTAACAAAAAAAATATTTATTATTAATTTTATAAAGTATAAAAGTCATATATATTAATAAAATGATCACATATGTTAGCAAAAAGGTATAATATATATAATATTTCATCTAAAGTATTTTTTTTCAAAAAAAACATTTTAGATTTCATTCACTGTTTGGATCAATTCTAATAGTAATTAATACTGAAATAATTTATTTATTAATATTTTACATTAAGATACAATTATTTTAGACTTTAGAAAATAGAGAAAAAAAATTTCAGTCAATCAAGTAGGAATATTCATTGATATTACTTTTAAAATGTTATTATAAAATTAATAAAGTTATCATACATAATAATTTGTGATCAAAGATAATATGAAAAAATTTAACATGATCGGTT
>CM023942.1:19045647-19126288 GCA_013407115.1 Glycine latifolia | reverse complement strand
TTATTATTATTATTATTATTATTATTATTATTATTATTATTATTATTATTATATGGTTAACATTTTGTAGGGTTTTCCAAAAAATACAGTTTTGTTTTCTTCTTTTATGCTTTAATAGCATTTTTAGATTTAGATTAACAGTTCATGCATGCGTAATAAAGTTTGTGTTTACCTTTTTAATAGGTTGATCTTATGATAAAAGAGCCCTCTCAAAAAAAAAATCTTATGATAAAAGAAAACTACTATTTTCAACTACGATAAGATAAATGTTTATTTTTTATAAAATAAATTTTATAATAAATAATTTTTTGAAACTATAAACATATTTATTTAGTATGAATCTCAATTATCAACAATTTCTTTAAAATACTATTGAAATTCAATTTAGATATAAAACAAAGTGGTAAATTCATAAGGATAATGTAACACCCCATATGCATCCGGTGTATTAACATATTACTTAATCAGATAAGCGCAATAATTAATATAAAACCAATTAATTACAACCACGGAAGCGTTTCGAAGCCATGTTTCTTGATTCATTATGTATGGTACGCACCAACTTAAAACGCTGAACATTAACACAAGCCAGCCTCATCGATCCAAACAAACATAAACGACGGCAGATGAATAATTAATATCTCTACAAATATATCAGGAGAAAGCCACAAGTATGTATACATGTATACATCATCATGATACTCACAGTATCTAATATAAAAGAATAAACAGCAAGTGTTCTTATCTCAAATATCACTTCCTCACACGAGGGCATACAGTCATATACAGTCCATGTACAAAACATAAACACAATATGTGCACACACATATGTCTTCCCTCTACAGGGGTACAAGGTATATCAACATATACAAAATGAGCCTCCCAGCTCGCAAAATGCTGCAACAGCTGTCCCTACTGGGGCCTTCTGCCATGGGAACCGTCATCTCTGCCAGATGAGTCACCTGCAAAACATAATCCCCACACGGGGTGAGATACACATCTCAGTAAGCTCAGGGTCCTTGGAGGCATCTCCTCCACCCTGGCTCACTTTCATGACACACAGTATCCGAGGCATCACAATCAATGGTCTCCCGGCCCTCATAACAATACATAGCCAATCATCTAGCTCTAATGTATATCTGCGGAACTACGCCGTCAAAGATGCATCATCATCAGCATCAGGACTCTCAGTCCTCAGTGTGAGACCGGAACTCACACCCGTGCCATCCCATCGGGAGCTACCCCTTACGCATGGATGCACGTATATGGCACCTCTGAGAATAGGCTTCAACCGCGACGGGACCACCTATCTCTTGGTCTTAAGGGATCATCATCACCCTGGGATCATCATCACCCAAGAGCAAACCAAGCAAGGAGGTGCGCTCTTCTCCTAGGGAGGTCCATATCTATCTAACTGGCCAGAAGATCTATTCAACAAGTAACCATACATACAAAGCATAGAAGCATGCATACATATCATTATGAGAAAGCAACAACCAATTCAATGCATGCATCATGAATGCAACCATCACTCCCTCGGAGTATGGTGGAACACAGCGGTGGGAAACACTCCCAAGAAACCAAGAACTTACCTGGCAAAGCCGAGCTCTGCAGTTCTTTCCCTGCTCTGTGGTCTACGCCACTGACACCCTCGGTGTCACGCCCTATACAAGGCACATAAGCACATATCACAACCAATTCAACCACGCCAGGCATATACATATCACACGGTTCTCAACCGTCACAATGAAAGGAACTTCATTCCTTTCCAAAACCTCTAAGTCGTCTAACTTAAGGTTTACCAAGGCTCATCATTCACAAGCCATCTCATGGACCCTCAGCGGTCTATCTCAGCTTAAACAAGGCATTAGAGTCACCACAGACTCGATGCAAACCAACGCAATGAGCTCAAAGCTCTTTACAAACCCAAAAGCTCAGAATTCACATAAGGCTTGAACGATTCTTTTCACACGCAAGACACCGTTCCTATAGCCTAACAAGCACATCAAGACCATAATAAAGGCTCTTGCATGTCACAACATAGTCAAGTAACTCAACATACTAACTATACATGCATTACATAGAGCCAAGAATCAGAGTTCACCAAACTAACATTTGAGAGCTAATCCTTCATCCGCACAACATTCTAAACACACATTTCTAAAGGACCCAATGCTAATACTAGCTCTATCACAAGTGGGTCACTATTCACCCAAAACCCCAACTCACAAATTAAACGGTGAATCTCGAGTTTCTTACCTCAACGACGACAAGGAATGTCCAAGGACGACTCCCCCAAGCTCGGGTGTCCGCGAATCGCCGTCGTTCCTCGCCGAACTCGAGTTCTACGAACTTCCATTGAGAAAGGGATTTTCTGATTTGGGGATTTTCTAGGGAAGATTGATGAAGGATTCAAGCTCACCAAGTGTTTTCCAACAAGGTAGGGGTTTAAGGAAGTTGATTTGGTGAAAGAAACAAGGTCAAGGAAGCTTGGAAGCTTAAAATTGGCAGAATAGGGCCAGAGGAAGAAGAAAGAAGGTTTTTGGCCAAAAAATCGCGAAACTGAGCTTTATATAGTGGCCCTGTCAGAGGTCCTGCGCTGATGGCGCCACTCTGGCGCTACTGGCGCAAGATTCCAGTGCATCTGGCGCTGATGGCGCCACTCTGGCGCTACTGGCGCAAGATTCCAGTGCATCTGGCGCTGATGGCGCCACTCTGGCGCTACTGGCACCAGATTCCAGTGAAAAAAATAGCATTCTAGCGCTATCGGCGCCAATATGGCGTTACTAGCGCCACTCTGGCGCTACTAGTGCCACATTCCAGTGGAAAAATGGCTTTTTGGAGCCATTCTGGCGCTACTTGCGCCAATCTCACGCTAACGGCGCCAGAAAATCCGTCGCTAATTCCGTCACAAAATCCGTTGCTAACGCTTTTTCTGACGGAATATAGCAAATTTAAACTTTTCTTTCTTTTTCTTTTATTTATTTAACCTTGGTTATTATAGATAAGTTATTAAGAAAATCAGATACTCATCAGATAATGATTAAATGAGGGTAATTTGAAATGGTTGAAAGAGAGATATTTTGACTAGTCGTGAAGGATGTGAAGTGCACCTCAAAAGAAATAAGAAAAAGAATATTAAAAGTATCTAATTGAGAAGGTGAGAAGAGTGAGTCTCACTCTCTAAAATTGTACCTGTCTAGAATACGGGTAGATCTAATGCTTTGAGATTTTATAAAAGGTAATTTTAAAAATGTGTACAAATAATTTAGTAGTTTAAAAAGTTTAATGAAGTTACTTTTATAGTTGAAATTATTATATAAAAAAATTAAAAGGAAGCTATAATTATAACTTTCTTTCGAAATTAATCAAAATATAAATTTGTAAAATAATTAAAAATGTAACTTTAATAAATTTTATAAAAAATCAAAACAAAACTGCAATTTTTGTACCAAATATTAATTGAAATAAACGAACTCTAATTTATTACTTTTGTTTGGTCACTAGGGTTGTTTCCCACTGTTGGGGATATCGGGGTGCGCAAGACTCTCTTCCCACAAACCGCAAACAGGGAGTCACATAGACTCAACCCTCACAAACGATCAAATAGTAATAAAGTGCGGAAGCGTGTATAATCAAAATGAGAAAGAACAAGAGAGAAAATAACACATCAATATGGTTTAACGTGGGAGAAAACCTCAACGAGGAAAACCTACGAGACCTTGTCCAGAAATCAATCCACTATTATCAATAATGGTTACAAAACACTCCACGGCCTCTCGCCGGAGTTACGCTCAACCTCACCAACAATGGAGGGAACTCTCTCTCTCTACAAGGGTTGCTCTCAACCTCTCGGAGACTCTCTCACAGGAAGTTCACTCTTCACTGTGCTCTCTAAAAATCTGCAACTCAGTCACCATCCTCCATCTATAAATGTCATATTTATAGAGAGGAATTAAGTTTAGGGATTTCTGTTCCCTAAACATGGAATGGGCTGAGGTCAGCCCATCGGGAATTGGGCCCAAGTCAAAATTCCCCTTTCCAGCGCTTGGGGACTTGGGCCAAGCATTAAACGGAAACCTTATCCAACAAATCTCCCCTTCCGTTTCAATGCGTTACAATTGGCAACCCGGCATCATCCGATCTTCCACTGAGGTCCGGGGTCTTCTCTTCACAACCCGACCTCCATGCCTCGGCTTCATCATGCCGAGTTCCTGAGTCCGACTCCTTCACAGCAATCTTCAAACTTCATTGCTGGCACCGGCTTCGTCATCATGTCAGACCAATTCTGACTTGTGTGCACTTTCCCAAGCGTGACTTTTCCGGCCTCTACCGCATCTCGGATCCAGTGATACCTCACATCAATGTGTTTGGTGCGGGAGTGATACGTGGAGTTCCTCGCCAAGTGAATGGCGCTCTGGTTGTCACACTTCAGCTCATACTTGTCCTGATCATGGACGAGCTCCTGGAGAAAACACTTCATCCATAGCAACTCTTTGCACGCCTCGGTAGCGACTATGTACTCGGCCTCAGTAGTCAATAGTGCTACACACTTCTGCAGTCTTGACTGCCACGAGATTGCCCCTCCAGCCAGGGTCATCAAATATCCCATCGTCGACTTCCTTGAGTCAGAATCTCCCCCTAAATCAGCATCCGAGTAGCCCTGCAACCCGGCCTCGCCTTCTCCAAATTGAAGACACAACTTGGTTGTACCTCGGAAGTATCTGAAGATCCACTTCATTGCTTCCCAGTGTTCTCTGCCGGGGTTTGAAAGATACTGGCTCACCATTCCAACTGCATACGTCAGGTCGGGTCAGGTGCACACCATTGCATACATCAAGCTTCCGACTGCAGATTGGTATGAGATCTTCTCCATCTCCTCTCTATCTTCATCTGACCTCAGACATTGCCTCTCATTCAGCTTGAAATGTCCGGCCAAGGGGGTGCTCACTGTCTTGGCTTTGTCCATGTTGAATCTCTTTAAGATCTTCTCAACATACTTCTCCTGACTTAGCCACAGTAGCTTCTTCTTCCTATCCCGGATGATCTTCATCCCAAGGATCTGCTTTGCTGGACCGAGGTCCTTCATCGCGAAGGACGATCTCAACGCCTCCTTCAGGGCGGAAATCTTCACCTTGTCTTGTCTTACTATCAGCATGTCATCCACGCATAGTAGCAAGATCAAAAAATCACCAGTCTCATGCCTCTTCACAAAAACACAGTGGTCGGCATCCGTCTTCATGAACCTGTGGTCTGTCATGAAGGAGTCAAACTTCCTGTACCATTGGCGAGGTGTTTGCTTCAAGCCATAGAGACTTTTCTTCAGTCGGCACACCATGCCTTCACATCCCGGAGCTTCAAACCCTTCAGGTTGCTCCATGAAGATCTCTTCCTCCAGCTCACCGTGAAGAAATGTCGTTTTCACATCCATCTGTTCTACCTCCAGGTCCATAGTAGCTGCCATTGCTAAAACAGTTCGGACCGAGGTCATCTTCCCAACAGGAGAGAATATCTCATCAAAGTCTATCCCCTTTTTCTGGTTGCAGCCTTTCACTACAATCCGGGCTTTGAATCTCGGCCTCTTACCGTTCTCCTCCTACTTGATCTTATACACCCACTTGTTCTTCAGAGCTCACCTCCCCTTGGGTAGCTTGGTCAGCTCATACTTCTGATTCTCATGCAAGGATCTCATCTCATCATGCATGGCCTTCTCCCATTCACCACATTCTGGGCTCTCCACCACCTCATCATAACTCTGGGGTTCACCCTCCTCAGCAATTATGGTATATTCATCAGGTGGATACCTTGTAGAAGGTCTTCTTTCTCTTGTGGGGTATCTCGGCTGTTCTTCTTCTTCATCATCAGAACCTGGTTCTTCACTTTCATCCCGGATCCTGGTATCATCGGCTTCTTGCTGGTCATCATCTTCAACATCGCCTTCAGCGATTTCATCATTGGATTCTCCCCCTGCTTCAGCATGCACTTGAGGGACGGGTTCTTCACTTCGGACAATAACCCAGACTTGGAGCTTCAAGAAGTCATGAATGGTCTCATCCTCATGGAAGACTACATCTCGGCTTCTCACAATCCTCTTGTTGATTGGATCTCACAGTCTGAAACCAAACTCGATTTTCGGCGAACCGAGGTATATGCACTCCTTCGTCTTAGCATCCAGCTTCGCCCTTTCATCTTTAGGGACATGCACGAAGGCTCGACATCCAAACACCCTCATGTGATCATAGGTCGCTCTCCGACCCGTCCAGATTTCTTCTGGAATCTCTCCCTTCAGCGGTTGAGATGGTGAGAGATTTATCAGATCGAACGCGGTTCTCACTGCCTCTCCCCAATATGCCTTTGACAACTCTGCGTTGGAAAGCATACTTCAGACCTTCTCCTCAATCGTCCAGTTCATCCTCTCAGCTAGCCCATTTAGCTGAGGTGTCTTGGGGGGCGTCTTCTCCAATCTGATCCCGGCTTCTCTACAGTAAGCTTCAAAGGGACCACGATACTCTCCACCATTATCTGATCTGACCACCTTCAATCTTCTTCCAGTCTCCCTTTCCACCATAGCGTGGAACTCCTTAAATGATTGGAGAACCTAGTCCTTAGTCTTCATAAGGTAAACCCACACTCTGCGGGAGTGGTCATCAATGAAAGAGACAAAATACTGCGCTCCTCCAAGCGATCTCTCCGACATGGAGCAAACGTCAGTATGGACGAGGTTAAGTATGCACCTCCGTCTCCTGGGTTGATCCGGTCTCACAAACGAAACCCGGTGCTGCTTCCCAGCTAGGCAGTGCGAGCAACTCTCCAGCACTTGACCCTTCAACCCGGTCAATAGCTCTTTCTTCTCCAGAATCTCAAGACATTTCTTGCTCATGTGACCGAGGCGCTTGTGCCACAGCTCCAGACTTGAACCATCAAAAACCGTGTTGGCTTCACCGCCACTCATCCTTCCTTGCATCACATACAAGGAGTCTTCCTTCTTTCCTCTAGCCATCACCAAACTGCTCTTGGCCAGCTTCCATCTACAACCCTCAAAGCTGTTCACTAATCCGGCGTCATCAAGTTTTCCTACCGAGATTAGGTTCAACCGCATATCAGGTACGTGCCTTACGTCCTTGAGCACGATCCGACACCCTACTTCCGAGGTCAGGGTCACATCGTCGATACCAACAATCTTGCTGGTTACCTGATTTCCCATCTTCACAGCTCCAAAATCTCCACTCCGGTAGGAGGAGAAAAACCTTCTGTGAGGGGTCACATGAAAAGAAGCGCCTGAATCCACTATCTAGGTACAATCATCGAAGGCAACATTCACGGATTCATCCTCTCTCATGAGGAATACCTCAGCACTGGCAACCACCGCCGTAGTGCTCTTCGCCTTTTTCTTCTGCTGCATGCTCTGGTCTGACTTCACAGGCCCATTCTGCTCATCCTTTTGTAGAATCCAGTAGTCAGACTTCTAGTGTCCGGGCTTCCCGCAGTAGAAGCACTTCAGTTCACTCTTCGGTCTTGACCGATCTCGAGACCTATCCCGTCTCTCACGACCCCGGCTCTTGCCTCGAGCCCGACAGTCGGACTTACTCCTCTCAGCCACGTTGGCATCAAACGTGCTGGTTATACCTCATTCTCTTCTCCTGGCTTCTTCATTCAGGAGGCTGTCTGTCATG
Organism: Glycine latifolia; assembly: GCA_013407115.1. Lineage (NCBI taxonomy): Eukaryota > Viridiplantae > Streptophyta > Magnoliopsida > Fabales > Fabaceae > Glycine > Glycine latifolia. The sequence continues at coordinate 19,118,615 of CM023942.1, read as the reverse complement.
ACATCCATCTCCAGTTTCCCTTCAGGAGTCGAGTTGCTTAACGTCACCACCAGAGTGTCCCAACTCTTCGGCACTGAACTCAGCAACAACAAAGCCTGCATCTCGTTGTCAATTTTCATTTCGACCTTGGACAACTGGTTCACAATACCCTTGTATGTTTGAGGTGCTCGATCATGCTCATCCCGTCCCGGTACTCCAGCTTCACAAGCCGGCGAACGAGATGTGCCTTGTTTCTGGGAGTTTTCTTCTGAATCATGGACCCCAACTTGTTCCACAACTCGTACGCATTCGTGAACTCGGACACATGCTCAAACAGAGACTTATCAATATACTTCCTGATCGTGGCCAACTCCTTGCGACTCAGGATCTCCCACTCCTTGTCGTTCTTGCCTGCCGGCCTCTCATCAAGGACAATGGGCTCATGCAAATCCTTGCAATACAGATGATCTTCCATCATCGGCCTCCAGTAGGTGAAGTTGTCTGCGGTTAACTTGAACATATCCCCGTCATGGGTAATACCACCACTGGTCTCCATCCTGTCTCCTTTCTCCTCTCAGAACCCGCCGAACCTGGGAGCTCTAATACCACTCTGTTGGGGATATCGGGGTGCGCAAGCCTCTCTTCCCACAAACAGCAAACAGGGAGTCACATAGACTCAACCCTCACAAACGATCAAACAGTAATAAAGTGCGGAAACGTGTATAATCAAAATGAGAAAGAACAGGAGAGAAAATAACACAACAATATGACTTAACATGGGAGAAAACCTCAATGAGGAAAACCCACGGGACCTTGTCCGGAAATCAATCCACTATTATCAATAATGGTTACAAAACACTCCACGGCCTCTCGCCGGAGTTACGGTCAACCTCACCAACAATGGAAGGAACTCTCTCTCTCTATAAGGGTTGCTCTCAACCTCTCGGAGACTCTCTCACAAGAAGCTCACTCTTCATTGTGCTCTCTAAAAATCTGCAACTCAGTCACTATCCTCCATCTATAAATGTCATATTTATAGAGAGGAATTAGGTTTAGGGATTTTTGTTCCCTAAACATGGAATGGGCCGAGATCAGCCCCTCGGGAATTGGACCCAAGTCAAAATTCCTCTTTCCAGCGTCTGGGGATTTGGGCCAAATATTAAACGGACACCTTATCCAACACCCACTAATGACAGAAGATGTTTGGGTTCCATTATACGTGATTCCATCCGGTTACTAACATCTAATTGTTGAATTTTTTATTACAGAATTAATATGAGAGGAAAAAAATTACGGATAGTTAAGAATGGAGAGGAATCTTGCTAGAGAGATCTGAATTCTCTAAGGGAGCTTCATGGTATTACCTTGCAATGGGAGGAAGAGGGAGGGATAGAAATTGCTGTGAAAAATTAAATCTGTAAATCACAATTTATGCCTCATAGCGCTTAACTAATTGCGTTAATTTAAAATACTAAAAATCGTGCATCGTGTAAGTGTTTAGAAAACAAAAACCTGTAAGCAGCCGCACAACTATTTATGCAAAATAAAATAATAAAAAATAAATAGTTATAATAAAAATAAACAACCCTTTTTGAGTTGATCTTTAGTCTTGTTACAATTATACATTCAAGAAAATTGGTATGAGTTTAATGCAACAACAATATGAGGTTTGATCCTCACAAATGATCTCCATCTTATTTTTCATTCTATCCTTCACCCATCTCTAATTAGCTAGTGGCCCTTACAAGACAACTTATAAATCATAAGATGGATCTTAGGTATCTTTTTCTATGAACAAATATCCTCCTTTCAAACTTAAAGTAACACTCTAGTGTATGTTTAGATTAATTTATTTTAGAAAACATAGTTATGTTTTAATTTCTTGAGATATTTATACAAAAAAGAAAAAATAAGAATGAATCAGTTACCAAATTTATAATCTCCAACTAAGATTATTAGCTACTTTCAATAGAAAAAATCCATACTAATATCATAGTCAAATAAATAAATAAATAGTTGGACAAAATAAATACTTTTTACAAATATGAATTTATACTCTTTTAGCAATGTCATTCATTACAAGTATGTACATTTTATTGTTTTTCAAAATGTGTTAAAGTTTGTTTGATTAAGTTTTTTTTTTAAAAACAATTATTTACATATAGTCTCTCTCATTATGTGACGAAGTAAAGTTTGAATTCCCGTTTTTCTTTGAATAATGCCTATGAAAAAGCCAAAAAAATGAAAGGGAAAAATATAATGGTATATTATGTTTTATTGTTTAGATTCATGTGATGAGAAAAATATAATGAAAATTAATAGTGTAACCAATTCTATTATTTGTCTTGATTCTTATCTAATTTAAGAAGAGTATGATGAGAAAAAAATTATTCCATCATAACTTAACCAAACAATAGAATGTAAATTTTATTTCATTATATTTTATACTACTTCATTTTATTTCATTTCATCTCATCTCTTTTTATCTATTCAAATTTTAGTTATAGTTTTTGTGTATTATTCGTGAAATAGCGTAGTTAAAAATATGATTGAAGAAACTATTAGTACAATTTTATTATTTAAATTCATTATAGACATTTCAAGATCATAACAAAAAATCCTTTATACAAACTTCATTTAAACGCGTCAATTTTTCAAATTTTGAACAAATTCACAATATTCTTAATCAAAAGAAAACCATACAACTTGTCCCTAGACCCTTGTGTTTGCCATACATGAAAATTAACCACCAAACCAAAGGAAAATAATAGATTTATGGTTTTATTCATTGTTTTACTCGTTTATTCTTAATTTGCAGCCAAACTTTAGAGGAATACATTACCAAGGGCAGGGAACTGGTTGTAGAGTTGCTAGAAGGAATATCTCTAAGCTTAGGGCTTGAAGAAAACTACATACATAAAAGGATGAATGTAGACTTGGGCTCCCAGTTGCTGGTTGTCAACTGTTACCCACCATGTCCTAACCCTGAGCTTGTTATGGGCCTTCCTGCACACACAGACCATGCGCTTCTGACCCTCCTAATGCAAAACGAGCTTGGAGGGCTTCAAATTCAACGTAATGGCAAGTGGATGCCTGTCCACGCCTTACCCAACTCCTTTCTCATCAGGGTAAAACTTAATACACCAGCCAATAAACTAATACACCCAGAATTGAACAGTGAAATTCCAAATAAGCCCTCCGTTAAATAGTTTTAGGCATTTGAACGTTTAACTTTTCCCTCTCCTGGTGTATAGCTCCTGCTGTGGTGCGTTCTTTTCTCCCGTCGACGCAATCACTAGTTCGCATTTGGGTTGAAGAAGGTGGTTCATTCGTGGTTGTCGGACATTGGGGCAGCTCTTTTGGTGGTTTCCGACCTCCGGAGTAAGGTTTTCTGCGCTTTTTACTGGTTGTGGAGTCGTACGGATTAAGTAATCCGTATGGTGGTTACGGATTACTTAATCCGTAAACACCATACGGATTACTTAATCCGAACGGTCTTTACGGATTACTTAATCCGTACGACACCATTTTTTAAAAATTTAAATGCCAATTGATGGAATTTTGAATCAGATGCTTTGTTGATTGTCAAATGAATATGTTATTGGTAATTTATGTTTGTTTTATGCTATTATTGTTGAGATGGAACTATAGTTTAACTTATTGCTTGGAGCTGTACACTTTATTTTGGTTGGTTACTGGATGGGTAGGGAAATTTTGGTTTATATAGACACAGGTAGTAGAAACTTAGCTTACATTATTCTGCTTGGAGTTGTCCTGATGTGGATTGTTCCCACAGTTAGGCATTTGACCAATGGAAATTGTTCAATGAAGATCAATGTGGTAGAATTTTATGTTGGTAAATCAAACTTAGCACAAAAACAATCAGAACCACTTTATATATCTATTGTAGGTATATTAGTAGTTCATTGGATTCCCAAGTACCACAGCTTATTTGGAATTGTCAACACCATCAATGGTTCATACCAAATATAGGTGAAGTAGTGATACATAGAAATGGTGTAAGTTGTAGAAACAAGGTGTTGATATTTGACTTGGTGATGCATGACATAGTGGATAATTTTGGATTTGGTAAAACTGTTGTTATTCCTTAATGTAATGAAATAGTCAAACAATTTAATCTATTTGGTAATGGATTTGGCGAGCATGTTTGTGCAGGTTTTGAAATGTGGATTTTTTTGTTGATGTTAGTTATCATTTGGTATTGAAATGTGACTTTTTTTCTTTTTCAAATGTTCTACCACAGGTTATGGCTAGAACAAGAGGTGGTATACGCCGCATAGCAGGACGAGATGGCGACAGAGGGCATGAAGAGTCGGCTGCTGAACGTCGTAGGCCTACGGCGTCAGTCAGAAGACAACGTGCAGGGGCAGTTGTCGATGAGCAGCCACAGGTGCCAGACCCACATGTAGGGGATGATATTCATGAGGTGCCTGCTGCTGAGGACCATGTTGCCATGGATGATGGAGGCGGTGATGTTCACTCATTTCCAGGTGGTCCGGAGGACACCTCAGTCTTAACAGAGTACGCTCAACATGTAGCTGTTCGAGTGTGGGAAGGAGAGGTATTGATAGTTGTAATTCAGAAACAAAGTTTTCCAATTATGTAGTCATCTTACAGTGAGTGATATGTTTGCAGGAAGGGGGTGAATTGAAACTGGCCTCGCATGGGAGAAAAGTTCAGAAATTTGGACGGCCTGCACCTCAGATTGAGGGTATAGTTGCTGGGACGGGTTTGGCCCCTTTGATCAGCTCCTGTGTTGATACTGGAGATAGGGGATTGTTATCGGCGTTCGTTGAGAGGTGGCACTCAGAGACAAGCAGTTTTCATTTACCGGTGGGGGAGTTAAGTATCACATTGGACGATGTGGCATCCCTCTTGCATTTACCGATAGTAGGAGATCTGTTATCGTTCGAGAGTATTGATGTTGGCCAGGCCATACATATTATCGTTGATTTGCTTGAGGTATCTGCAGACGCAGCTGGAGCGGAGACCGAGCAATGCCATGGGGCATATGTTCGTTTGTCCTGGCTTCGAGACTTATACGCTGTGAAGGTTGCGGCTCAGGAGTGGATAGTAGCGGCCAGAGCCTACTTGCTTCACTTGGTTGGCTGCACTCTATTTGCCAACAAGAGTGCCACACATATCAGTGTGGTATTCTTGGAGGCTTTTCGTGATCTGGACCGTGCAGGGGGATACGCTTGGGGTGTGGCTGCTCTGGTTCATTTGTATGCCAACCTCAACTACGCATCCTTGCATCACGGCAAGCACCTGGCCGGTTATGTGACATTGTTGCAGGTAATTCATTTTATCAGGCCCATGCTTATTACGAACCTTACATTTCATTTGTCACACATGCTAATAGGTTGTCCATGTATCATTTATGTCGCAGTGTTGGATTTATGAGCATTTCCCTACAGTTGGAAATGTCTCTGTATACGGAGCATACGAGGAGAGATTACCACGAGCGTGTCGGTGGCGGGTTGAAAAGGCATTACCACTTACCACCTATCGTCGGAGACTAGATAGGTTGGTCATGGATGATGTACGCTGGGCTCCATATGCAGATCACCGTCCGCATAGAGACTTCGATATCCTCTCACTATTCTCTGGTCATATTCGCTGCGGACCGATCGTTGTCAGACACCTTCCAGGTAGGGTATTGCGGCAGTACGGTTATGTTCAGGATATCCCAGAGATGCAGTTATCAGACGCACCTACCACAGATGACATTGATGAGGCATGGATTGCGTTTGGGGATAACTTGGCATCCACCACTGAGGTAGCCCGTCAGCCTTGTCAGACAATGGTTGGCTACATGGACTGGTATTTCCGGGTGTCCCATCCATATATGAGACCCGTTGAGATAGGTGATCCTGTGAGGCACCGTCCCGCCGATCCACACATTGTAGAGGACCCTCCGCATGCTGATACTCATCATCCAGTGCCTGATGCAGCTATAGCTGATGATGCAGCTAGACCTGATGACCCTCCACATGCGTTGGTATGTCTATCACTGTTCAACTATTTGTTTTTGTAAATGTATGTCGTGTTACAAAGGTAACCATTATTATGTTGACATTGCTTCAGGCTACTTTCGATAGGATAGCCCGAGGCTTGCAGGAGATGATAGACCTACGCATGGTTACCCCGGGCACTGATGCTTATGCCGCCACGGAGAGGCTGTTACGTATAACACGTTCGGTGACCGAGGATGGATGTGTCTACAGGCGACAGAGACGGACGAGGCAGAGGCACCAGTAGCCACGCACTTGCAGACGTTATAGTTATTGTTATATTTATCGTACTGGTTCCTGTAGTTGGATTTTGTACTCCATGTTTTATATGCACATTATTGTAGTCTGACATTGTAGTTCATGTACTTCAACATTATTGTACTTTTGACATTGCTTCAAGCTATTTGTTTGGTATACATATCGATTGTCATCCAAAACACGTTTAAACAACAACACATGCTATTCATGGTTAAACAAACCATCAATCACTGATTAATAATCAACATTCATGAAGTTCAACAATGTCAACTGAAATAATACAAGTTCAACTAAAGTCCTAAGTCAACATAATCAGTACGGTCATGCTGAAGTTGACTATAAGCTTCTATTCTATATCGATAAGGAACGATCCATTGATTTGCAACATTGTAACAATTCCTTGACCATAACAACGCAGGTGGCGGAATAGGACATCCAGCTTTCAATGCAACCTGAAACAATAACCAACATCAACTTTGGTTAACATGTGTTCATAGCCTTGGCCCAATAAACTGTGTTCAACAAGTTTTACCTGAACAAAGTGATTTCCAAATACATGTCCAATACAAATAACCCGATGATTATTGATATCTGCTGGCGGTTGGCTTCTTAAAGGAAAAAACGTCATGCTTTGTTTGAGAGACAGAGAAACAAGAACAAGGTTATACCGTGATGCAATGACGTACCCCAGATCGGTGATATCCATCCACTTATCAATTGTTACCTGACATGAAAACCACTTAACTGTAAATATAATAACCATGCGTTAATGTATAAATACAAACATCCATAAACATAGTATTTACCTTTGAGAACCCATCAACAAGTAGGGACCGTTTCAATTGCTCAAATCTGTCAAAGCCACCAAACAAGGCTATGTATTCACCAGACCATTCTGCAAGTTCTTTAAGCAAATGATTGCGAACCAAAGACCAAGATTCTTCACCGTAACCTAGTAAAGCCGCAATAGCACGAAATCCACAGTTACCATCAGCTTTCACATCAATAATGTCTACAATGAAATCATGCATGAATGTATGAAACTGATCCACCATCGGAGGCTTGGCCTTTGTATGCCTATCATCAACCGAAGATGTTGCAGGATGTATTGGTGTGGAACAGCTATTTTGCACCGAATGTAATTCGTCCACATACTCCCAGTAAGATGGATCCCGCTTGGTTGATCTCGCGTTCTACGAAGCTTGTCTCTTTTGTGCACCTTTTGTTTTCACTTTTTCTGGCGGAGGACACATTGAATTTTTGTCAGGATATGCAATTTGTCTAAGTTTTGTCTTTAAAGTAACCTTCCCACAAAAATCAAGGGCATTGAAACGCATAGATATGGCTTCCATCTCTCTACTTATGTCGACCTGGCCCTCATCTACACCTTGATCTTCATAACTTAGCCTCCGCCAAAACAAATCAACAGCATCAATAGGTATGGACCCAATAACATACTTAGCTAGCTCACATGCACAAGGCAGTCCATGCGTTGTTCTCATAACACATCCACAACGGTTTTTGCTTTTGCCTGCATAATGGACACGCTCATACTCAGCAGCTAATTGGTTTAAAGTATACCTGGATACCATTCCAATCAGTCGTTTATACAGTGTTAGTTTAAACACATGACCCACCACATGTGTGCTTCTCTCCAATGATGCCCTAATCTCAGTATGTTGTAAGGTCAGCATGTTGTGCATTGCATCCCATACACTACAGAGGTCGCCTAGGCTATTATGCAACAACCTCTTCAATGTCGAATGTGCTGACTCGACCCTACATTCCAATGGCATCAGTCACAAACTATCCCCTACAACCACAATATAAAAGCATAACTTTACAAAACTCAAAGATTTGCTAACCTGTTAGTTGTTGTGTTACCCAAATGCATAAATTGTTTGGTCCACGCCGTAACAAATTTTTCTTTGTGTGGATTAAGCCATGTGGTTTTCACGTAATCAACAAACGCAGGCCATGGAGAACACGCAATGTCAAACTTTGCCATACAATCACCAAATTCATTCTCATTACCACAGTCCACAAGACTTCCCCAGGCTTCCATCACATAGTCCCATGCGTTACTCTGTCGGATAAAAGTTTTACATTTTGCCTTCACATTTTTTTCAATATGGAACCGACAAAGTAAATTGGTAGACATAGGGAACACAGTTGTAATTGCACTCATCAATGCTAAATCTCTATCAGTGACAATCACTTTTGGGAAAAATTCAGTTTTAATAAACATGCCTCTAAAACGTTCTAGTGCCCAAACAACATTGTCTACACGTTCAGCTTCTAATAAAGCAAACGCAGCTGAGAAGGTCATCCCAGTAGGAGTGACACCAACAATGTCCAATAACGGAAGTCTGTACCTGTTTGTTTTGTATGTGCTGTCTACCATGAAAACAACATTATATGCATTTGTCAACTTCACTGCATCTGGATGGGTCCAAAACAGGTCACGAATGACATTTTCACCCTTCACTCTATGCCAATGAATGTACATGTCTCGTTCTAGAAGCTTCATCAACTGTTGCAATTCAGTATTACCTTCTCGGATACGCGTACGATATGTATATCGTGCATTCATTACTTGCTTCAAGGATGTACAATTATTCGGATTATGCTCTTTCAAAGTAAGGAGAATATTCTTAGGCTTCACCATCGATCGTGTCATATCATGCACTACAACCTTCTCTTCCTCTGTCAGTCGACCAGCATATGGGTGTCCACATAATGAGTTTGCCAAACCATGATTATGAGTGCCACATAATAATTTCACCATCCACCCTTCACCTTCCGGTACTGGTTTCGCTTTCAATCTAAACGGACAATTGCATTTTCTCGTGCTAGTCACTGTGGGCACCATGTTTTTTTTGAACGCTCTATACTTTCCACTTCTCTCACAACCAATTAAAACAAATGAAGTTCTTCCCTTCTTTCCAGTATGCATGTCCGACCTCATTATCACGGCTACAAAACCATTCTGATACGCAACACTTCTGGCCCATTTTAATAGTTCATCACGAGAAGCGAACACCTACACAAATCAATAATAATGACTACTAAGTTCCATAAATCACTGACTAATAAACGCTAACGAATTTATAAATAATATACATACCTCACAAGTATTGAACGCTACAGAACAATCGACTGAACCATCAACTTTTTCAAATGCACTCGGTTCATCTCCGATATCTTCATTCATATCAATTTCTTCAGACATTATAGCATCATATATCCACTCATCGTTGTTCATCTTCACAAATGACAACAACCTTACATAAATCACAACACAAACAAATAATAATCATTAAGAACACAATTTTTAATAATTAAAATCAAATTTTAATAATTAAATCCAATTTTTTATACATACGGATTGCGTGATCCGTAAGGTCCATACGGATTGACTGATCCGTATGATCCATACGGATTGACTGATCCGTAAGGTCCATACGGATTGACTAATCCGTATGGTCCATACGGATTGACTGATCCGTAATGTCCATCCGGATTGACTGATCCGTATGGTCCATACGGATCACACAAGGCTGAATATATGTGCGGATTTACTAATCCGTAGATCCGATACGGATTATCCAATCCGTAAATGCCAAAAACGCAACTTACCTTCACCGACAGCTGCTCCACCGCCGTCTGCGACTCCGACCAACCCAACAGCGGCAACGGCACACACCACCAGCTAAAACGACCACAACCAACACCTTCCACTCACAATGCACTCAACCAAAGCTTGAAGTCGTTCATGGAAATAAAAAAAAATGCTCAGCTTCTGTTATAAACAACAGAGGGTATTATTGGCATTTTAAAAAAATTCTGGGTGTATAAGTCTTTATACTGGTGTATAAAGTTTTACTCTTCTCATCAACACTGGGGATCACATGGAGGTAAAACAAAAATCACTCTTGCATGCATGCAATTTACTACTATGCTACCCTAAGAAATTTAAGAGTTTTGGTAATGTCACTGAGAAACTCTCTGGGTCACTATCTCTCTTTTGGTTTACTCAAACTAATTCAACTATTGGCCTAGTATCAAAACCTTTAGATTTCTAAGGGTACCATAATGACTCTCTTTTAATTATTGATATTTTAGTTGATAGATATAATTATATTTTATCATCTAAAGTGTAACTATTCCAAATTTAAAAATAGAAAATACTAATACTACATAAATCATACATTAATTTCCAGAAAATATAAACATGGTGACTAGTCTTTAAACATATAGAACAATAATTATTTAATTACACTTTTAATCCTCGTACTTTTTCACATGAATTTCATCTTTTAATTTCTGTTTATCTATTAACTTAACATTTAATATAAAATTGAACGAAATATTAATGTGACAATGATATTCTATTTTATTATCACGTCAATACATTCACGTTGACTTAACACTTTTACATCGTCATATAAACATTTTTGTTAAATTCAATGAAAGGATAAAATTTTCAAAAAACTAAAAGTGTAATTAAGTAAATAAATCACAAGTTCATATATCATAAAACTGCCTTTCAAAAAAAAATTATAAAACTATTTTTGGGGTTAAAAATTCATATCTGCTGTAAAAATTTCTTGTAGACAAATCGGAATATTCATTCTGTAATATTTATCTCAGATACTGACCAATGGGAAATACAAGAGTGTTGTTCATCGAGCTGTAGCGAACATGAAAGCCACTAGGATTTCCGTTGGTACAGCACACGGACCCAAGCTTGACACCATTGTGGGGCCCGCACCGCAGCTTGTTGGCGATGATAATACTGCTTCATACCGTGCCATCAAATATAGTGATTACATGGAGCTTCAGCAAAACCATGAACTCGACGGAAAGTCATGCTTGGATCGTATTCGCATTTGAATCAAATTAAGCTCCATGCATTTCTTGTATCTGAATTCTGAACCATGCTTGTGTTTCATATATCATTTAGTTTCAGTTTGAATATTGATGTACTGGGAATGTAATTTACACATGCATGTGTGATTGAAAATGCTTAAATGCATGCACAAATCTGCCATGGAAAATTTTTATGAAAATAAATTGGAGGTTACGTTAATTTAAATAATAAAATGTATTTTTAAGAGCACATGTAAGCTCCACAACAAGTAATTCTATTCGAGTTTGTAAGATCCATATAAAAGATAATTTTTTACTGAGTGTTTAAAATAATTATATTTTTAGTTGGAATAGAGTAGTTGTTCCGATTAACTATACATGATTTACAAGGAATGATTTTACATACTTTTAAAATGGCAATATCGATGTATCAAAAAAATTAATTGCAATCTTGCAAGTACCTCCATCTATAATCTTATCTTATAGCGTGTTTGGAAATAGATTTGCAAACTTTCACATCCCACTAATTGAATATATAATTAAACGTTATTAATTATAGTTTTTACAATTTTCAAATCCAGGACGTGAATAATGGGAGGTCAAAACGTGCTTCCAAAATGTGGTTAGTTGTATTTGGGTTTCTGTACATCCACATTGATGCATCCTCGTCTACATTTAATTTGTGTCAATTATGTTGGTGGAGCACTATGCGTTTTACAATGCAGGTTTTTGCAATCAGTTGTCAGTTGTCCGTTGCAGTGGACGGCTATGCTACAATTGTTATTTAATTTTTAGTTGCCTCAAGTTGCATCAAAATTGACATGTGTGGCCTGTTACGACCCATCAATTTTGGATTCAGTCACTTTGGTTTTGGAAACTTTGGGGACTTTTATTCATTTTGGATTACATTAATCTAATAGGTCAAATTTTATTATTTGTTTTAAAAGATATTTTTAATTTAATTATTAACTTATTTTTTATATATATTTTATATTTTAAAGATAAAAAATAATTGAATATGTAAATTAATTGGTACAAAATATTTTGTTTTAATTAGTGATCTCGAGTATTATTCAAATTTTTATGTTAAAAAATAAATTGCACGATTTAAAATTGTAAAAAAAAAGATTTTTTAACCTATCATTTTAATTGACATATATTACAGATTTTTTGACAATTTAAGTTAAATTAGTTTTTAGTTTTCTATTTTTTTTATTCAATTTGATTTTTTTCAATTTAATCCTTTAATTTTTCAAATCGATTCAATTTGATTATTCAATCTATATTATAATTTATAAAAAATCACACTTTGTGACTGTTCAAAATAATCACTAAATAAACAGTCACAGAATTAAATTTTCCAAAAATATGAATAAGCTTTGAAAATTAGAAAATTAAATTAAACCAAAAAATTAGAGGATTAAATTAAATTAATTTTAAAAATTAAAGATGAAATTAAATCTAAATAATAAATTAGAGAAAAAATTAATTTGACTAAAATTTAAATCAATATGATTCTTCCGATAAATATATTTTAAAAATAAGATAAAACACCTGTATAATTTAATCAATTAATAAAAATAAACCCAACTTGGCACATGCTATGCCAAGTAGTTCTCATGATACAGATACAAGCAAACTACGGATTTGGACTAATGTATAAGAGTCAAGAGCTACTGATCTTTCTCGTGCATTCCCCTCCCCCACGTTTCGTACTGCTGCGGATCAGATCTCGCCACAAACCTCCCAATATTTAAATTCATCTCCAAAACTTATCACGGCACCACATATCAATTCCAACTGAAATCTTATCCAATCAATTATTCTCCTCACCGCACCAAATTGCACCAATGCATCAACAAATTTCCTCAATATATTGGGGTTTTAAATTTAAACTGGTGTAAAATGTAAATTAAAAATAACTAAAAAATTCAAAAATTGAATTAAACTGATAACTTTTAAATTTGTTTAAATGATTTTGTGTTCAAACCGATTAAAGGATCCAAAACAAATTTTGAAATTTTGTAGCCTAATCTTGAAGTGTTTATTTACATTTGCTGTGTATTCATGTTCCAGAACATAAAGTTTTGCAATCCGGTCCAATTTCGAATTAAAAAAAATATAATAATATATGTTCTGGATTACTTAATTCAGAAAAAATGTAAATAAGTATCATATTTTTTAGGTGATGTTTGTTTTACCTCATAATTTTGCATTCTTGAAAATCATATTCCTGGAAATATTATGCATAGAAATGTTATTCGACATAAAGATGCTTGGTTGTCATTTAAGAATTGTAAAAAAAAATAATTAAAAAAAGTTAAAGTAAAAAACAAATATAGTAATGTAGTTGGAAGAATAGGTAATTATTGTAAAAAATAAAATTTATTCGCATGAAAATATCATATACCCATCCCTCCTTATCATAATAGAGTTTGCTTGAAACATACCAGCAAGAATTATCATAACCTTCAAACACACACACATATATATATATATATATATATATATATATATGTGTGTGTGTGATTTTTGTGTAGGATGTGGAGGTTACTATAGTATCGTATCCGTCCTCATATCCACTTAAATTTGTGGATAAATACTTGTTCCAGTACCCAGCTCTAATGTGCGGGTAAATATCCTCCCTCCCGCATATATGTGGATATTTTAGCGGATGCCTGTTATCATATAGAGTTCGGGTAGACTTTGTCATATGTCTCTCCCTCCTATGATATCAGAAATAGAAGAATATGACTTGAAACAAACGTTTCCTAGTGTCTCGGACACACCGTGATTTATTAGCTATATCATGTAAAGTAGTTCAAAAGTTACATGCATGAATATTGCATGTGAAAGCAAACTCAAATATGTCCGTGGAGAAGCTAACGAAAGCATGTAAACAAATGCATAATATAAAGTTGAGGTTATTATATTTATACAATGAAGACTATACCAAAAAAAATATTTATACCATGAAGAAACCCCAATCGTGGCAAGCATGGCTTAGTTGTTGGCAGGGGCGTAGGAAGGAATTTTATTGAGAGGAGGCGAACATAAAAAAAACTATATAATAAATAAAAGTACTCCGAAAACAATACAAATCTAATATATAAAAAGAGGTAAACCGCAAATCACAGATAGACAAATTGCAAACAAGATGTGTTGATGAACAAGCTGACAAAGTCTAGTGAGTCATACTAAAATAGTTCACAATTTAAAATCAAACTCAAAGCAATAATATGGAGATAAGAGATAAAGAAGACACAATCAATTTTAGCGTGGAAAACCCAATTGGATAAAAAATCATGACGTCCAAATTGAATAATCAATCCAATGGACAACTCCACTATGATAATAAATAAATACCTTTTAATCCTGAAGGAGAATTAAGAATCAGACTTGTTAAACGCTTCTATATGATCTCATAATAATTCTCTCAATGATGCAAACATAAACTCTCTAAAGCTCTAATATTATTTGGAATGAAGTGCATATTATAAACACAAAAATATGTTTCTACTTATACTAATTTAACCATATGATTTTAACTAATTTTTGAATACAATCTTAAAAATATTCTATCATATTATGCAATGCAATCTTAAAAAATATTTTATCTTATTATGTAATATAATCTTAAATATTTCTATTATATTATGTAATATAATCTTAAAAATATTTTATCTTATTTTTTAATGTAATATTAAAAAATATTATATCCTATTATATTATACAATACAATCTTTTTATATTATCAATGTTTTTTTAATTTTTAATTTTTAATATATATATAATAAAATTTATATTAATAAAATTTTAAGGGAGCGGTAACCCATCCTAACCCCCTGTCTCCGCCTCTGGTTGTTGGATTGCCTTTGGAGCGTTCATCGGGATTGAAAGAGGTGAGTTGCAATATTCTCTGTTTCATAGCACAATTAATATGGAATATTCCGGGTTTTTAAGGCAAATGTAGTTGGAGGGAACAGACTTCAGACAATTCGATTCAACTAATTCCTTGGCAAATGGGTTTGGGTGTGATACAATATCTCAATTCTTTTGTGATATGCTAGGGCTTTATAAGTTTATATAGCTAGATAAACAAACCGAACTATAGTATTATATGTAGAGTAGATTAATTCGTAAGTGGCAAGGTCTACCAAATAAAATTTCTAGGTATTATTGGGAACTGGTAACGATTTCAAAGACTCAGACTTTGCATTTTTTTTTTCTATAGGTAATTAATTAAAAGAACTTTTATTAATTAAAAGGACCCCAACTTGGCACAAGGTATGCGGTACGCCAAGTAGTTCTCATAAGTCATAATACAGATAAGTATAAAAGTCAATAATGTATTTGGACTTGATGTACAAGAGGCTAATCCCTTTGCACAAAAAAACGAAAAAAAATGGTCTGCAGCACTTCCCTACATATACTAACAAAGGAAAGCTGCACAAGTTGTAACCATACTGAAGTTGTACTTATCTAAAAGCATAGCCAAAGCTTAGATTTTAGAAGGATACAAAGACTTTGATCACGGTGAATTTCCCTCTTTTTGGACAATTAAATTAATCTAAAAATCCAGATTTTCCTACTAATTTTGAAATATATTTTTAATTTAATTATTAATTTAGTTTTTAAATTTTTTTATACTTTAAAATCATAACAAACACTTCTAATAGTGTAGATTATTGGGTTCAAAATTATTTCACTTTAACTCATGGTCTCAACTGAAAATTTTATTGTTGATAATGATTTTAAGGGTTCAAGTAAAATTGTCGAATAAAAGATATTAATAGTTCGTATAAATAAATGGTTAAATTAATTTTTTTCCTTTAATTTATTATTTGGATTTAATTTAGTTCTTTATTTATTCAATTTGATCTTCTATTTTTAAAATCAATTCAATTTGTTCATCTGATTATTTTTTGTTCAATTTAGTTTTCTAATTTTCAAGTCAGATTCATTTTTATGAAAAATGTGAATTTTGTAACGTTTAAAATCACTTAGTGTCAGTCCAAAATTGTCAAACTATCACACAAAATATGATTTTTTACAATTTAGATTAAATAATCAAATTGAATCGATTTAAAATATTATATGATCAAATTGAACCCAAAAAAATTAAAAGATCATATTGACTCAAAAAATTAGAGGACTAAAAAACTAATTTAATCTTAAATTTAAAAGAGAAAAAACTAAAATAAATTTAAAAATCAAGATAAAAAACCAAAACTATTTGTTTACTGAAAAAAAAATCAAAACTATGATTTAGTCTTATTAATAAAAGTTCTTCTACCCATAATAACAAAATCTAAAAGTCCTGGTCTTTGAAATTCTTAGCACGTCCAATTAGTATCTAGAAAATGTTATTTCGTACGAAATTCTACACGTAGTATCTATGCCACTTCCGCGTTAATAAATCTACATTCACATATAATACTACAGTTCGGTTTCTTTAGCGCTAAATCTTTGAATTCTTAGTATCTATATAAAGCCCCGCGAACCACACATGTTTAACTCAACCTGCTCCATTGTATCACCCAAACCCAGAAAGAGAAGAAATTAAAGATGTTTAGTGTTAAGGAATTAGTTGAATCGAATTGTCTGAGGTCTGTACCCTCTAGCTACATTTTCCTTAAAAATCCCGAAGATTCCATATTGTACGAAACAGAGAACATTCCAACCATTGATTTTTTCCAACTTACCTCTCCCAATCCCAATGAACGCTTCCAGGCAATCCAACAACTAGGCCATGCTTGCCGCGATTGGGGTTTCTTTATGGTATAAATATATTTAATTAACTTCATGCTTTTTTATATTTTTTTTATCAACAAATGTTAATTTTTAATTTTTTTAAAAATGTCAGCAAAATTCAAACCTACAATTTCTCTTCCTTCATGTCTTTCTTCACTATTCTCCAACCACTAAACTAACATAATATCTTCTAACCTCATACTTTTTATTATGCATTTTTCATATGCTTAGTATGTTAAATACTGCAAATGCATCTATTGGAGTTTCCTTCCGCATGCATGCATGTAACTTTTGTTGTTTTGTTAACTTTGAAGTACTTTTGATGTAGCTAATAAATCACGGTGTGTCGGAGACACTAATGGATAAGATGCTTAGGACAAGCCAGAGGTTTTTCGACCTGAGTGAGGAAGAAAAAAGGGAGTACGCAGGAGAGAAGGTACTTGATCCAATAAGATATGGGACAAGTTTTAATCTCACGGTGGACAAGGCGCTTTTCTGGAGAGATTATCTCAAATGTCATGTTCATCCTCACTTTAATGTTCCTTCCAAACCCCCTGGTTTTAGGTACCATATATTCTCCTTATTCTTTTGTTTTGTGCTTTCTCTTCTTAATTATTCTTTTTCAACCTTTGAGCCGTCACTGGTGGTTCCAAACTAAATGTTGATGTGTGTGTGGTTTTTTTTGGCTCCAAAGAACCATGCATGGTTTCAGTCTATAGTATATATATATATTTTATCTAGCCTTACTGTATATACACTTGTGTACATGTATCTAGCTTCATATAATACGACAAGTTTGCCTGGCTACAAAATTAATGGGCCATTCCAATCTTTATAGTTTTATCGTCGTGTGACTCATGTCACTATTTCCAGTTATATATGATACATATTGTTCTAATCTCAAGTTCAGAAGAAGAAAAAAAAAAAGAAGGAAAAATACATTCATATCCCCCTATAAGAAAGTTTTGAATCAGTCAAGACAAAGCGTGTGATTGGGTGAATATTTGCGAACTGATTTGAATTTTATTGTTTTTCCCCGAAAGTAAATTAGCTATAAAAGTATATAAAATAAAATAATATGAGTATATATATTTAGAAAAAGAAAACAAATATATATAAAGAATTTATTTCATTCTTAAACAAAATTAAATTTATATTACGTACCTAGATAAAATAGAAACAATATATATGAGTGTATATAAATAATAGATCAGGTTAGTAACTTTTATAATTTTATTTCTTATTCATTGTTTTCCCCGTTCAATGTTTGCAGCGAAACTGTGGATGAATACATCACAAAGAGCAGGGAAGTGGTTGGAGAGTTGCTTAAAGGAATATCTCTAAGCTTAGGGCTTGAAGAAAACTACATACACAAAATGCTGAATGTAGAGTTGGGCTCCCAGTTGCTTATTCTCAACTTTTACCCACCTTGTCCTAAGCCTGAACTTGCAATGGGCCTTCCTGCACACACAGACCATGGGCTTCTGACCCTCGTGATGCAAAACGAGCTTGGAGGGCTTCAAATTCAACATGACGGCAAGTGGATGCCTGTCCACGCCTTACCCAACTCCTTTCTCATCAACACTGGGGATCACTTGGAGGTAAAACAAAATTCACTCTTGCATGCAATTTACTACCATGCTACCCACTTGCATGTGTGTTCACTATCAAACTAGTATCTGTATTCTGTGAATGTGTCCTTAGCAAATACATATGATTATTATCAAGCCATGAAACTCTAAATTCATCGGATTTAACTCATTTAAAGTGAGAAATCAACTCTACAAAATATAATTACAACCTATCATGTACCGACTCTGATATGAACACGCTCATTGAGATACGGCTAATGCTGAGAATATAATACACGGGAACACCATCTAGGAAGCATCGGCACATTTGTGAAACAATGTGTCGGCATCCCATAAGTGTCTGACACGCCGATTTGTTGTTTTACAGAAGTGTTGGTACTTCTTAGATCACGACCATTTACTTAAACAAAATTAATAATTATACATATTCACATATTTTATTATAACTTTGTTGATTTTAATCAAATAATATGATTATATTTTTTATATGTTATATATTATATTGTTTACTAACATGCCGCTGAGTAAAATTAAGATTGAATCTCTTAAATAAAATCATGAATTCCAATGAAACTTGATATGAGAGATCTTATTAAAAAATTTCAAATAAATCTAATAAATATTAATGAATACAATTTTCAATAAGACGGTGACTAACAAGAAGTAAACTTGTTTTCAATCCAAATTTAAAAGTATAGCATACTAATAAATAACACACTAATCTCTATATAAATATGGATTAATTAGCATTAATTATTTGATCAATATAAAGCAAATAAATTCTTTAAAAGAAAAAAAAAACTTGGAATTCATATATCTTGTGTGGGATAAAATTATTGTTTTATTAAAAATCCATGTCTGCTATCAAATTTATCGTAGACAAATTGGAAGTTTGACTAGCCTTGACAAAACGGGCCTGGCCCGGCGGGCCGGCCCGTTTAACCCACAAAAAAATGTGGGTTGAGTTGACACTTCCAGCTCACATTAGGAAAATGGGTCGGACCAATCCGGCCCACTAAAATGTGGGCCGGGCTGGGTCAGCCCACCGGGCCACGGCCCACCAAAAAAATAAAATAAAAAATATATTATTTTTGTATTTTAAATTTAATGTATGAAATTATGGATGTTGCTTTGTAAACTTTAATTTCATTTATTAATCTAGTGTTAGACTCTAATAACATAATTTTCCATGGATTTTAGATTGGTTTTTGCATATATATTTCACATTCTAATTTTGTTTAATTGTTCTTAGAAGTTCAATGAATGTTGCAGAACTTGTTTGATTCTGTTGTTTTTAGTTTCTTAAGTTCTCATCATCTCATGTGAGGTAAGGTATTAAAATGATTGCAGACATGAATTTAACATTAATTTTTACATTCTAATTTTGTTTAATTGTTCTTGGAAGTTCAATGAATGTTGCAAGACTTGTTTGATTATGTTGTTTTTGGTTTGTCAAGTTCTCATCATCTCATGTGAGATAAAGTATTAAAATGATTGCAGGCATGAATTTAACATTAATTTTTATTATAACTTAAATAATTTTTATTTTAAAAAAAAAATATTTTTTATTTTTTTATTAGCCCACTAACCCACCTTAAAGTGGGATGGGTTGACATTTTCAACCCACTTTACAACCCGACCCACATTTTTAATGGGGTGGATCAGCCTGGCCCGTTTTTGATGGGCTGGCCCACTTTGCCAACCCTAAGTTTGACTCTCTCAGTATATTATGCTACCACATTGAGAAAACGAACTAAAACGGCAATTTTAATTTTCTTGTGTTCAGATACTGACCAATGGGAATTACAAGAGCGTTCTGCATCGTGCTGTAGTGAATACGAAAGCCACAAGAATTTCCGTTGCTACAGCACACGGGGCCCCTCTTGACACCAGTGTGGGCCCTGCACCAGAGCTGGTTGGTGATGATAATCCTGCTGCATACCGTGCCATCAAATACAGAGATTACATACACTTTCAGCAAAGCAATGAACTGGACAGAAGGTCCTGCTTGGATCGTATTCGGATTTGAATCAGAACTCCTTGGGTAGCATAGCATCCATACATTATTTGTATCCGAATTATTATGCTTGCGTTTCAACATTTACTTTTTAATTTTAAATTGATGTGGTTACAATGCAATTTAGATCCGTATAATCAAGGAGGTCTAATTCAATTAGATAAATAAGATGCATAAATTATTATAAAATTTATGATGTCTTCAATTCCTACAAAGATAAAAAAAAAAAGACATATATAGTCGAAAATACATTAACAAATGTCTAGCCCTGTAGTTGATATAATTGTCCTTTGCTTCATTGTCTAATATCTAGCTATGTAGGTTAAGCATGAGCACCATTTGGACTAGCATTGTATTTGGAATTTGGGAATGTAAATCTACACTAATCAAATTGAAATTAAAATTGCAATGCATAGTCTGGAGATTAGTGCTAAATAGACTACCATGCAAATAGAATCTGGAGAAAGAGGAGTTTAGCATAAAACCACTTACTTGCCCTTTGTGCCTGCTTTCAAAAGTATGGAGGGAATATTGTTATTCTTGGCTTGATGATATATGCAATGTAACGGTAAAACCGGGAACAGCAGTGATGCACTTCATGCAATTCAGGGGATCTCATTCATCTTCAAAAAAGGCTAAGCAAGGATCATTATTTCGGCCTCAGTTGTATGGAACATATGGAGGGAATGTTTGTGTGATGCTATGTGGTTGGCGAGGAAAATTAGTAGGAATTTGAGACTCCTGGGATTAGCAGAGTCTCTTTATGTGGGAAAGTTGGAAATGGTTAACAATTCATTTAATTATGTGTTGCACTTTCATTTATTGCACGTGGGATGAATTGTTGGGTAGTTATGCCTTGGTTATATATATAATATTTGAGGCGAAATCAATTTACATTTGAAAGTGATTTTAAGAAAATTATTTTTCATCTTTGTCATTCATTTTTTTGACTAATTTTAACTATAGATTTTAATAAAATAATGATAAAAATAAGAAATAACTTTCTTAAAATTACTTTTGATATAATTTTCCTTCTCATAATATTTACATGGTAGACCATGTAAATATGTGGTAACCGGTGATACTAATGTTTTAGAGATTTATCTGTTGTAAATGGTTTGACTTTTGAGCACCCATTGTGCTCATCATCCAATAGAGATACCTTTTTGCTGAGTAAAAACAATAAAATAGTACGTAGCTGGTAGTCTTTCCATCGATCTCGAACAAAACCTATGGTTCCTTTCCCGTGTTATTAACGCTCAATAATTCACACACGAGCTTTTAAATTAAGGCTCAATGAAGTTGGTAAATTGATATAAATCTACATTCAATTTATTGAAATGGTCAAATTAAATCGACAATATATTGTTCGATTCATATATTTAATAGTATTTCCATTCATTTTGGACACAATCTATGGTTCATTCCCCGTGTTAAAATCTTACTATATAATTATACAAAATAAAGCCTTTAAGTGTATTTTACATATCGGGTGTCATTTTATTATTATTATTAGTAGTATTTTTCTTAAAAAATAATTTATATTAATTATATTTAAATTTTTGTTTTGTTTCATGTATTTAGTATAATTAGAGCAATTTAGTTTTTTTACAATTAAATATTATCTAATCATTTTATCAGGTTATATCATATAATAAGCTAGAACTTCAACGAAAAAAAAACTCTTCACAAAAAAATATAATAAGCTAGTCCTAATATTTTTTACCAAAATAATTAACCTACTCTTAATAATATTTTATACCCATAAAAATTAATCACGATATAAAAAATTTATAATACTCAAAAACTCTAGTTGGTAACACTCTCAAGATTACCTTTTGGTACCTAATCCTAATATGTACATCAACGTTTTTCTTCTAATGTTTTTCTTTCTGTAAATATTATAAAAAAGAAATTATCACATGCAGATGTTACTTGTCAACAACACATTTATTTTATTTTCCTCCAAAATAAAAACTGCTCGTCCGTGAGAAAAATAGAGAATACTGGGCCATGCATTAAGTATTTAAGCATTTGAACTCTCCACTCTTTGCACCTATTCAGGCTATGTCCCTCCGCAAGAGGTTGAGAAATCTCGTACACAACTTCAAGGACAAAGCCTAAGTAGTAATCGCATCATCACTCTCTCTCAAGCGCCACGTGTCCTCCGTCTGTGTCCATGTCCTCCGCACCACCTCCCATCGCCTCTCCGCTCCATCGTCCACATAGAAAATTGCCGCCGTCCTCTCTCGTCAGAATGGGCTCTTATTCCCTACCATGCACTTGCATAGACACCATCATGAATCGCCTCCAAAGAACCCAAAGCGCATGGTGGCATTCAAATGCCTCTTCTCTCACCACAATATCGTGTCCAAGGAAATGCAATATGCAATGATACCTGACACCACAGTTTAATTCAAAATCTTAAGACTTAAGTTTTAATTTGTATTTTGCTTGTATGATATTTAATTTTCTTATTTCTATAACTTCGCTTCACACATAGCGAAACGATCCGTTTTGAGATTTGATTGGTGGGGTTAGGAATAAAGGGGTGGTGGTGATGGAAGAGATGGAAGAAAGTGGTTGATGGTGGTGAAGAAAGGTATGAACGAGTTGGCTGAGTCGACTCGATTCACCAACCCGTTTCTTGAGTCCGGCGAGTTTATGTATTCCAGTCCCACCTGGTGGCGCGTGGCCACGTGTCAACCTGTTCCAACAATCTTTGTCAATAAGGTGTCAGTTTTTTGTTTGTTCCTTTTTCATTCTCGATTTCCTTTTTTCTATTTTATTTTTTTCTGGTTTGAAACAAAGAGATTTTAAGGGAGAAAAGAGAAAGAGAAAATTTGTTTGATTTTGATTTTAAGCATTTTATGTTCTTTGGCTTTATAGTTGGCGCTGATCTGAAAACTTATAATCGAATGGGATTAGGGGCGAACCCATATGTGGGCAAATGTCTGCATGTGCAGACATAAAAATTTGTTTTTCGTTTTTTTATTTATTTATAATATTTACAAAATAGCCACTTAGTCCTTCTCTTATCTTGTTCAAGCACAGAAGCACCTCGACCTCTTCTCCTCTGCCACCGTCGACCACCAAAGCCTCATCGCGCAACACCTCCGATATGCGTTCTAGCGTCGACACCGTCGTCTGCCACCGTCGTCATTGGCAACGACTTCCCCTCATCGCGAGTCTCGATTGCATCAGTTTGCTCCCTTGGCCTCGTCGCGACCGCATCGGCAACGACGTCCCCTCATCGGCTCGTCCACACCCTTGTCGTGACCACCGACCACAGTCTTGGCCTCTTCTGTCTCCCACAACCACCTCGACACCTCCTATTCGTACGAACACTTTTTATTTATTTTCCATTATAATTTTTTTTTACTTTTGTTTTATTTTTTGGGCTTTTGGTAAGGGGGTTTGAAATTGGTGCAATGAGGGAAAAAAGAATGGATTTTTGGAGTGTGGAGGTGGAAATAGGAAAGGGTATGGATTAGAGTGGTTGAAACTTGTGAGTGAGCACATGGTGTTTGTGAAAAGTGCTCTAAGGATGTATGAAATAATATCCTGATGAAATTAGATGAGAACTGAAAATGGAATTTTCCCTTTTTGTGTGTTTGCTAATTGGCTTTACTATTAGTGTAGGTTGTGTTGAATCATATGTTCTATATCGTATTCCTGACCATTGAACACATTAGGATAGAAAATCATTGGTGCTTGATTCCTATTTTGAGGTCATGGGGGGAGCGTGTATTATTCCCTGTCTAATTGTTAGTGCAACACTGATAAAACTGACATTTGCAATTTGTATCTATTTATTGTTTGATTTGGATTTGAGTTTGCAGATTGGCGTTAATGACAACCACAGGTTCTAACAATTTGCTTTATCAAATCCTCACATATATATTCCGGTGTCATCCAAAATCAAAGGATGGACGACATTATTTGGTATCAGTGAACGACATTGCATTCAGTCCACTGTATGTTTCCTTACCATATAGGTTGCCATTATAAATTCTAAAACTTGAAATATGATTAAATGTAATTTATGTTTAGTGTATCTGGTGCCTTTGCCACTGGTGACAATGAAGGTTATGTTACCATATGGGATGTTGGAAGTAGGAGAAGACTAGTTGAGGTATTTGCCTATTAAGTCTCATAATTGTTTCTAATCTTTATGGTGCTTGTAAATTGTAAGCAGTTCATTAGTTTTCGAGCTTTACTTTTCTCAATTTCAGTTGCCTAGGTATCCAAATAGTGTTGCATCCTTATCATACAACCACACAGGTTAGCTTCTGGCTATAGCATAAAGCATACTTACCAAGAAGCAAAGGAAATGTGAGTAATTCTTTCTTATCTTGTCTGTAGCTCCTTTCCTCTATATCAAATGTGAATGAAGCTTGATGTTCTGTTCCAATGTTACCATTGGCATTGTTGTTTAGTATTTCTTGCTTCATCGTAATCACAAAGGAATGAGACAACGAGTTTCATATTACACATTTAAGGGTGCATAAACATCCCTTGATCATATGAAAGTATTAGCCAATGTTAGTTGGAGCTGCTAAATTTAATATTTTATTGAAATAAAATGCCTAAGATGTATTAGTGTGAGATATGGTATTTACAACACCTGAATCTTTTTTTTTCTTTTCATTATATGCTTTGAATTGTTGGAATTTCTATGTATGCGGGATATTCTAAAATATGAGAATGGGTAATAATTTATTTATTTTGTTTATGAATTATGAAGTTTTTCTTCCTCTCTTTTACTCTCATGAGTCATGAGATATAGCTTATCTTGACTATTATTTAGTAATTATGTACAATTTAATTTATTGATTTTCAAATATAAACTTTGGTATTTGTATATTTAAATTTCCATTTAAATTATGATAACCCTTCATCTCACTAGACTTAGATCAATAAATGCCTTTTGCACATTAAATGACTTAATCACTTCATAAACAGCTAGGTAAGAAACAAAACTAGGCATTGCTAGTTGAAGCTAAACATGAAAACATTCATTTTGAGTTAAGCCTTTTCCATTATAATTTTGGAGTGTGGAGGTGGAAATAGGAAAAGGGTATGGATTAGAGTGGTTGAAACTTGTGGTGAGTACGTGGTGTTTGTGAAAAGTGCTATGAGGATGTATGAAACAATATCCTGATGAAATTAGATGAGAACTGAAAATGGATGCCCTTTCTGTGTGTTTGCTAATTGGCTTTACTGTTAGTGTAGGTTGTGGGTTATGTACTTCTCTAATATTTTTGCATATATAAAGACACGCTCAAAGTGTAACCCCAAGCTTTTTTGAAATATTCTTATCATCTATGTTGCATATCCATTTTACATGTAGACATTTTTCCTTAGGCAGAGCCTGCACTGGGAATTTGCAATCATTGGATTCTAATTGTGGGTTAGTAATAATTTAACAAGTCTCAATGAAAGGTAACTTTCTATACTTATTTATTTGTTATAAATATTTTAATAGCATAAACAGTATAATTTATATTTACTTTTTTTATTTGTTAGGGATAAAATCTTATTTCAAACATCTAAAACCCACAAATACAGAAACTGCATCCGATCAACCTTAGAGACAAAATGTTTCAATTGTGGAAAATTCTCCTCATTCTCAAGGACAAAGTGTACTACCGCAAGCATCTCAATTTCAAAGTTTTGAACAACCACCTCAAGCAAAAGTTAATATAGAAAATATTTAAGCGGATCCAAGAAAAAGACCTTCAATTTATTCAATGACATCAAATCCTATAGAGAGAGGATATTCAGAGAGCTTATTTGCTCAAGGGGCCAACTCAACCAATTCTTAAATCATTCCCTTAAATGAAAATGTTTGGAAAAATGCATAGATTTAATCCTAAGTGGTATGAAGCATTTGGTTCTTGGTTGGAGTATAGTGTATCACAAGATGCATGTTTTTGCTTGTTTTGTTATCTATTTGATATGGAGGTTGGAGGTAGTGGTTTGACGAAGGAAGCATTTGTCAATATGGGTTTCAAAAATTGGCAGAAGAAGGATAAAATCAAAGTTCATGTTGGGGAGTATAAGAGTGTTCATAATAGATGTTATCAAGCTGGTCAAGATTTGATGAAGCAAAAGCAACATATTGATATTTTGCCTTTTCAAATATTTCTGAACAACAAAGAATTGATTATTGTATTCGGCTGAAAGCTTCTTTAGATTGTGCTAGATACTACCTTTTCGAGGACATGATGAATCTGAAAGTTCAAATCAACAAGGTTTATTTCTTGAAACTCAAAAGTTTTATACTAAGTCAAATAAAGATATGAGTCATGTGGTCTTGCAAAATGCCCTCGATAATCACAAATTGACTTCACCAAAAATTCAAAAAGATGTTGCTTAAGCTTGTGCTGATTTGATTGTTAAAGAAATAATTAGTGATCTCGGGGATGATTACTTTTCCTTGCTAGTTGATGAAGCTCGTGATGTTGCAAATTAAAGAACAAATGACAGTTGTACTTTGATATGTAAACAAAAAGGGGTGTATTGTTGAATGTTTTATTGACATAATTCATATTTCAAATACTATTGCATAATCACTCAAAGAAGCGATTGATGAGTTATTTTCTAAACTTGGTTTAAGTTTGTCTAAATGTCACGATCAAGACTATGATGATGCTAGTAATATGCGGGGTGAATTCAAAGGGCTTAAGAGTTTGATTTTGGGAGACAACAAATATGCATTATACATTAATTGTTTTGCTCATCAATTACAGTTGACACTTGTGAAGGTTGCAAAATATCACAAAGATTCAAGAATTTTTTGACATGCTTCAAAAGATGGCTACCGTCGTGGGGGGTTCATGCAAGCAAAAGGAAATTCTTCAAATGAATCAATATGAACATATCGTTGAAAGAATTGCTTGTGGTGAAATACCAACTAGAAAAGGTTTAAATCAAGAGACAACCTTAAAGCGACTTGGAGTGTTGGGTTCCCATTTTCGTATAGTTATAAGTGTTATCTCATTATTTTCTCCAATAATTTCCTTGATGAAAATTATTGAAGACAACCCTAAGAATGATGCTGCAAGAACTGATGCAGGTTGCATTTTGTATGCCATGGAGGATTTTGAGTTTGCATTCTTGTTGCATCTTATGCAACTTATCTTAGGGATTTCTTAAGAGTTGTCGCAAGCACTACAAAGAAAAGATCAAGACCTTTTAAATGCAATTGATTTAGTGAACATAGTCAAGTCTCGTTTACAAGAGGTGAGAGATAATGGCTTTGATGAATTGTTTCAAGAAACGAACCTTTTTGCCAATAAATATGATATTGACATTCCAAATATAGAGGATGTTTATTGTCCTAAAGGGAGATCAAGATGGAGAATGGAATCATTCACATTCTTGCACTACTTTAAAGTGGAGTTGTTTAATAGAGTGATAGATACTCAGATTCAAGAGTTGGGTGATCGATTTGATAATGTCAATACCAAGTTTCCTTGATCCTCGTGACTCATTTGCTACTTTTAACAAAGAAAAGTTGATTGAGTTTACTAGATTTTATCCTTTTGAGTTTAATGAGCATGTAGATATTCATTTTCTTTATTCAAGTCTCGGTAATTTTATTGTTGATGTAAGAGCTGATTCTGATTTTGTCAATTTGAAAAGAATTTCTGACCTTGCTTTGAAGATGGTTGAGAAGAGAAAGGATATTGTTTATCCATTGGTTTATTTGTTGATAAATCTGGCACTCATTCTACCGGTAGCAACGGCTAGTGTTGAACGAGTTTTTTCTGCAATGACTTTTGTTAAGGATAAGTTGCGCAATCGAATGAGTGATGGTTGGTTTAATGCATGCATGCTAACTTATGTTGAACATGATATATTTAATAAGATTGATGATGAAGATATAATGCAATATTTTCAAGGAATGAAGAATCGGAAAATGCTTTTGTAATCATTCTATTGTGATCATAAACCTTCCCGGTATTTACTTTATAGCTTCTATTGTTTTTGCTGTTATCTAGTCTTTTTTATTGTGCTGCTTTAATTTTTTTGCTTCATATCTTTTACTCATTAGTCGGGTTTAATTGGGGAATGACTTTTATATCTTTCAAAGGTAACATAGATATTATTTTCTAATACTTCTTGTAATGTATGAGCTATAGTTTCACTTCATTTGCAGAGAGACTTGTTGCTTTTGCATGTATTGGAGGAATATTTTTCTTAGGAAGGTATTTTTCCGCTTATAGGCTTTTTCTTTGTTTCTTAATGTGAGTTATAATGAGTCTTGTCCTACTTTCTGTTTGTAGGTTGTGTCAAAAATTAATGACAAATTTTTTTGTTGATAATTTTCCACTGATTGATCCGTCTGTAATTTTCGACATAAATATTTATCGAAAATCCATCCATAGGAAATTACCGACGGATTTTTCCATAGGAACATCCATTAGTAACTTATTTTCGATAATTATTTATTTAATTTTTTTCATTTTTATTATTTAACATCATTTATTTATGAATATATTTTTTCATTTATATTATTTAACGTCAATATTGAAATTAACACATACATATAATTAATTAAATACTCAAATTCATAAATCCAAAACAAATGTTAAAACAAATTGACTTCAATTCAAAATAAATCTAAAATAAGAGCACAATGTGTAATATGTCAATAATTTTGTGTTTCTAAGTCAATAATCAAAATAGTTATTAACAGAGTGTCTATGCTAGTCATCATGTTGTTGTTGTTGTTGGTCATCTGGTTGTTAGTCATTATGTTGTTGTGATTGGTCATGTGGTTGGTCATTGTCTTGTTGTTTTTGGTTCGACTGCTGCTGCTCAGGTTGTTGATGTTGATGAATAATGTTTCGCGCTTCAGGAGGTAAGAACTGAAGTACAACTGACTGAAATATACGCATCTCCTCCTTTGATTGGCGAAGCTCCTCCCTTAGTCGATTAATCTCCGCTAAATCTTGAGCGTGACTGGAAGATCCTTGCATATGTTGCATGATGGTGTCATCTCCATATTTATAACTATGAACAAGATCTCCAATACCGTAAAGTCGTCCCTTATGCTTTGGTCCCGCAGCTGCAACCCAACACCGAGTCTTAAGTCTTTGTTCTTCAGCATGGTCTAAAGGAGTCATTTCTGATTCACCAACACTTGATGCAACATCAGACCTAGCTTGAGATAATCTAGCCTCAAATTGTTTCTGTCATTCATAAACAATCATTATTTAATAAATACAGTAAACATTTTAAAAAATAAAATAGCATGCAAGATAATGGTCTCACATGTGTCTGCCTAGATCTATCATCGACAAATTGACCAGTGTCCTTTGGTAAATGAGTTTGCTGCAAGCTAATAAAACCACCTGTGTGCGTACACCCACCCTTTTTAAATGCCCGATTTTTTTTGGCCTGATGACATTTGGAACGATACTCAGGTGCATTCCAATGTGATAACAAATCATTCCAAACACGATCTCCAATCCAGTATGGCCTTTTATTTTCATTTCGGGCATCCCTAAACATCTCAGAAAGTCTATGAGAGGCTTTCGAGTTAAAAGCTATTTTAATTTCATGTTCTTCCTCCGGTCTCCATACCAATTTTTTCTAAAGTATCACAAAGTTATGAAATGACACACAGTTAGCAAAATACCAATTTTACAATTTTAGATAAAATGAAACAAAATCAACATTACCTATTACTGATATTCTAGGACAAATAAAGGATATTAAATATAGATCACAAATGAATACAATATTTTTTCTTCCCACGAAAAAAACATTACTCAATTTTCAAATAAATAAAAAATTTTGGTCCATGAGGTATCCATTTCAACCATTGAAGTAATTTATTAAGAGGTGAATAAGTTACCTTAAAACGCTGAAAAAAGAGTTCTTGATGATCTTTTGGAATTGTTTCCCATGTTGGCCATGGGTTATCAAATTGTTGTCTAATGGACAATGTGACAGCATTTGCCGCAACTTTAGATGGATGAAACCTTAATAGAAAAAATAATACATAAAAAATTAAAAAATAAAATGATGTATAATATATAATGATAATTATTTAAGTTTTTAATACTTACGCTCCATTGATAAGTGTAATTGTAGGACGATCATTCATGGCAAAATTTGGAACGTCTTCATTAGTAGGCATGTTTGCTACCGTCCGAGATAGGGATGATTTGGATGTAGGTACCGAGGACGGTCCACGTCCATTAATTGGAGATGGATATGGTCTACCTTCACTCGTTGGTGGAGATGGTGTAGGTACAACATCCAAAGATCTAATTGGCAGAGATACAGTAGACGAGGATGATGTAGATGATGACAGACTATCTTTAGGTGGTAGTAGTCTAACCACATATCGTTTTTTCTTCCCACTTGTCCCTTTTCCACTATTGTCATGTGATGGGGGTCGGGGAGGATAAACATCACCTGATGACATATCTATATATAGAAAAATAATATTACAAATAATGAATCAAATAGTATAGGATGAATTAAAATTAGAAAGTAACATAATTTCGTTTCACACCAAAAATAAAATACACTAATAAAGTGTTCAACCATCACAACAAAACAAAGATGATACTAACATAGAAGATAAATCTTTAATGTGTCTCTAACTATTTTCTGCATTTCCCTATCTTTCCTCTCTAATCTAAAAGACATAGGTACAATATTAGCAATTTCATCCAAAGAGTCTTCAACTTTGTCTAAATCTAAAGAGTCTTCAACTCTCTTGGCATCCATAGAGTCTTCTATAACTAAAGAGTCTTCAACTCTCTCAAGATCCATAGAGTCTTCAACTATATCTAAATCTAAAGAGTCTTCGACCCACTCCGCATCTATAGAGTTTTCAACTCTTTCTAAATCTAAAGAGTTTTCAACTTTCTCAACATCGATAGAGTCTTCAACTATCTCAGCATCGATAATGTCTTCAACTATCTCTAAATCTAAAGAGTCATCGACTCTATCCGCATCCATAGAGTCTTCAATTATCTTTTCTTTCTAGAAAGGATGATTATACATTTTTGTATAATACAAATGCAACAAATGAATTATCCAGGAAATGATGCAAATAAGCATCAACATTTAACTAAACAAATTCTACAATCAATCTGAAATATGAGAGGTAAACTGTGTAGATTGAATGTGCAAGGTATGGATTGATCATTATAGTCATTTCAAAACATTTAGGCATGGATATCATCATCAAAATATTGAAGACATGTAAATCCTCAAGGGAAGTAGCCTATTGATCTTATATAAATTGTCATTACAAAATTTCTTTTCTAAGTAAAACACTTGAAATAAAGTAGCAAATATTTTCAATATGATAAAAGTTAACATATTTACAATACAAAATTTTAAGCAACTAGAATAAAAAAACAGAACTAACCTGAACAATAGAAAGTACGTTTGAGTAACGGAATGATCACCTAATAGAATCACACTTGTGAACCTAAGAGTAAGACACAAATTAAAAAAGTTAAAAAATGGTCACAAAATTTTCATATAGGTAATTATCAAATAATAAATTTAATTAAAAAATAATTATTCATATATGTAACTAAAATCAACTAATTAAACATCACTAAGACACCAATTATGTAAACAATTTAAAAATTAATTGACATAATAAAATATAAAAAAAATACAAACCAATTAAGAAATATTACTTAATTAACCTAAATACTTATGAATTAAGTTATTACACGTGTAATAACACTATCTCTTGAGCAACAACCTAAATAGTTTTATTATATTTTATTAATTAATTTAATGTTTTAAAATGATAAAAAAATATATAAACAAATAGTCTTCCATTTCTTCTCTCTTTTCTTCTTCTTTTGTTCTCTCTCTTTCTTCCACCATCTTTACTATTTCTACAATATGTACTATTTCTACAAAGTAGTATTTGAATAACACATTTTAAAATTTCGGAATGTAAAGTTAATTTTATATATTAATTGGAATTTCTTAATATTAAGTCAAATTTGGATTTTTTATTTTGTTTTTCAACAATTTTTTTATAAAATTGTCATAATTTTAAATTTTAATTTAATATAGAAACAATTAATTTAATATATAACATTTTAAATTTAAAAAATATAATCGACTTTCTTTCTCAAAATTCGCTCTCTAATTAAACCAAACACTTTGTGCTGCCGCAAATGTAGTAGGATTGATGATCTTTTCTTGATCATTTCCTTACTTACTTCAATTTCACTGTCTCTTTTTTTTTTCATACTTTATTTATGGCTTAAACAAATATATTTTATCATTAAAAATTAAAATACTAATTTTTTTTCAAAAAGATATGTAATAAAAAGTTTTTCAGTAAAAGAATGTCATAAAAACTTTGGTGTATTAAAAGTATAGATAATGATAATGAAGCCAACTATTTTAGCTGACAGACTTCTAACAAAGAATCTCATTTTCTCAATCTTGCTTAACTCTTAAATCCTGTGTGGTACACCCGTAATTCACGCAATCGCAGAGGGGTACTACGGGGATTACACCGTGTAATAAAATAGACGTCTGATTAAATATATTAATCATCATGCTATCATGCTAATGCTGAATGAAGAAAAAGTCAAAAAGCTGAAATTTGGCAATTTCATTTTTACATACGTTAATAATTTGATTATGTACCTTAATGTAATAATAACCATAACAAGAAATAAACTTAGAGCAGAAGACAAAGATGGTGGAAGAAAGAGAGAGAAGAAAAGAAGAAAGGAAGAGACTAATAATAACCACGGTATTTTTTTCTACTTAATTAAAAGAATTTTATTTCAAGCAAAATATATTTACTACATTATAAACCTAACTCTTTTAATAGATATATTTTTATACATCAAGTTTAAATTTAAAATTTATATATTACCTGACGGCTAACAGTTGGTATAGAATCTTTAAGATCACCAATATGTTTCATCACACATGTTTATTTTTTATTAGTTAGATATGAAGAAAAATATATGTAAGGTAAGGTTACTGATAATATACTGACTACTTTAGCTAACATCTACAAACTACTTGGACAAAAAAAAAACATCTACAGACTACAGCCTTGTTTTATTTATACATTTAAAGGACATTTTTTAATTAGTAATTAGAGATTTTTTTAGGATATAAAAAGTATTTCAAAAGTGTTTTGTTTTCTTTTTTATCAATGAACTTTTTATATGTCTAAAACTCAGATCTGTATTAAAATATTTAAAGAAGTTAAATTTAGAGCTGACTTCCTTCTCACTTGGGTCACCGTCCTGCTCTCTCATCTCAATATCCCATGCTTTCTAGTGCACATCATCTCAATAATAATTTATGCTTTTTTTATAACGAATAAAAAACAAAGTAGGCAGTTTTTTTAAAAGCCTTACGCATTATTGAAATATTTAACATAAATTATTAATTAAGGTTTTTTCCCACATACAACACCATCAACAATAATGCAACTACACATGATATTCTTGTTAAAAAGAGCATGCAAAACAATGTGAATAAAATATGCAACTGAATGAAATAAGCAAGAAAAATAAATAGCAGTAAAGAACACTTAAACGAACTTGACCAGAACCTGATAGCAAGACCATGTCCTTAGCAAACTAAACTCGAGAAAGCCTATTGCTAGGAGAAGAGCTGGAACATACTAGCTACTACTGCCAAAGAAATCTTGCTCACCGACACACTCCAAAGAAAGAAATCTTGCTCACCCACACACTCCAATCTACGAGCTACATTACAAAAGTGTGTACAGAACCGAATAAATCAAATATGAACTAAGTAGTCGTTACTAATATAAACAAACAAACATCAAGATTACCAGGTAATACCATTATCATTACTATTTACATGTCCTAATATCCTATGCCTCAGACCATGTTCTTATCTAACAACTAATAATATCTTTCTGGTTACGTACAATGCTGACTAACAACACCTCTCTCAACTCGTAAACCACAGATAAGGATACACAAGACCCCAAAGGAAAGGGAAAATAAAAAATAAAACTTAATCAAGTCCTTATCGAAAAAATTATAAGGTCAGCAACCCATTTCCAAAGAAACCACCACCCCCATCCCATAATCGAGATACACTGAAACCATCCAAACCAAGAACAAAGTAACATGACATAATTATCGCATATTTTAAGCATACCTAGATCGATTGTGATGCAGTCTTTGGCCTCAACTCCAGAATCTACAAAACGCGACCAAAATGTTCATACACGTCGCAGCACCATGAATTGAAGAATTCAACACAAAAATAAAATAAAAATGACGGCAAAAAAATCATAGCCTGTCTTATCCCGTTGCCACCCAACTCTCTTTCAACACTCAGCCTACGCAGACAGAGAATACCGAGAAGCTCCCTCTCACTCACATAGCCAAACTCTTTCTTTCCACTTTCACACATCACAGAACAGAATCCATCACGCATCTCGCCTCTCTCACGGTCACAGAACAGAATAAGAGCACTAACCTCGTGCGGCGTGTGCAACGGCGGCGACAGCAGCAGCGCGACGATGCGCGTGACTGGATGGCACGACGATGTGCGGCGGAGGCCTGGGAACCTCGTGCGAGGGCGGCAAGATGGTGGTGGAGCTCGTGCGACGGCGGCGTCACAGTGAATGCGAGGCCTTTCGAAACTCACCAAAAAGAAAAGTCATGAGTCCCTCGTTAGGGTTGGGTCTTTTAATTTTTGATATAATTTTAATTTCCTACGGAATGTGTCCGTCGGAAAAATCCATCGGTTATTTATACATTCCGACGGAATATCTGTCTGGGTGAAATTTCGTCGGAAATAAAAACTTTTTCCACTGAATTTTTTTTTGTAGTGTACTAGATGAGATGTTTGATCGGTTATTTGAATTCAATGGTACTTTTCTACCAAAATGTTGACATTTTTCTACCAAAATTTTGGTAGAATCTCCCGTAAAATATGGACATCCTACAACAATATAATTACGTGTATAATGAACAAAATACAATACTCGCAAATGGAACATCTCACAAATGCTGAACATGTCTTTGTCCGATAGCATGTCATTTGGATCATAAACTAACAATGGCATAAAAGCCTTTAGGTACCAACACAGTAAGTTCATACAATTAATATTCATGTCATAAATTGATCCTTGTCCAAATTCAACAAGGTAATACAATAAGTTCATAAATGAGTAATTTATTGTTCCCCTCCTCGGCCACCCCAACCTCTCTTACCACCTAGACCTCTTTTGTTGTAAACATTTTCATCCTCAGTGACCCCTTACGCTAACAACAATGTTGCATGTGTGACATCCCCCGCAACAGTGGCTTCAGTCACCATCCTTAAATTGATCTACTCTGTAAGTGTTAAGCAAACTTATGATATACACCCTATGAACATACAAACAAAACAAAATGATCACAAATAAATGTCAAAAGTTGTTACCAATGTACAATAACGATCAAGTATATAAATACTTACAACAACAGAGGCATTTGCATTCCTACTGGATTGGGCCTCATCTATCATAAGCTCGGGCTCTTGTCCGTCATCTAGTATCACCGATGGGACTAGAGAATGTTGACCCTCATTTAGATGGGTCCACAAATGGGTGGGAGATCCTCAAGTACCACTCCATGTATCAACTATCTATTATCCCACCTAATCAAGTGATTTGCAAAATGCAACCACTTCTCATCAACTTCTTTTTGGGACAGTGGCCAAAGTGCTACTATTGGAAAAAAAAATACCCCAAACAGCGAATTACGTGGTCTCAATGTCAGTGTCAAGGTAGAAATGGGGCAAGACACGTGTCAGCCTGTGGTATTTCACTGAGGTGGCTAGCGAATTAGGTGCATCCATGACACGTGGTCAATAACAGGCAGGACATGTGTCACGTTGCAGGAATTGGTGGTGATATTAAACTTCAAATAGTCATAACTTTTGATAGAAATGTTCGATCGAAGCGTACGATATGTTAAAATGCTCAAAATTAAGAGAAGTAATTAAAAAAATAAAAATATCATTAAATTAACTAATTAAATAATTAAAAAAGTAGAAAAAAGGAAATTTTTGGATGATCGAATACTAAATCCTAATTTTGAGCTACTTAGAGACATTATTTGGAAAAAATAGTTAACTAAATCCCCTTCAAAAATCTGTCCAGACCTTCCTCTCTCAATTTTGAGCATTTTGACACAGATCGCGCCTCAATCGAACATTCCTATCAAAAGTTATGACCGTTTGAAGTTTAATAACACCACACTACACCACAAATTCCTACACGTGATCAACGTAATTCGTTGCCCCAAGCAAAATACGTATTGAGCGTCACGTGTCCTATCCAATCACCCGCCCAACACGAAGATGCCACATTAGCTTACGTAATTTGCTTCCCTTGGTAGCAAAATATGCCACGTGGCATTCTGGCAAATAAGTTTATAGGCCTAATATTTAGGGAATTTAAATTTTATACAGTGGCACAATGACGACTGTGTCCTTTTTATCTCTTATAATAAAAATCTTTTAGATCATATCTATCTGTTTTTTATTCATTTTCCCCCTCCCCTGCTTGTTCTATTTCACTTATTCCTCGACCAAATCAAGTGTTAAATATGAACTCAACAATTTTACAAGCTAGAAAAATGTTGACTTTATAAGCCTACATATCTTGGTATATTTTACTTACTGGTTAACACTTTCCAATTGCATCCATTATTGTTGCACACCACACGTAGAGAAGGAGAAAAAGATACTTGCATAACTAAGTATCCAACTCTTGCTACCTTAACATGTTAGAAGAGCAAAGAGAAGAAGCATGATGAAGAGAATTCTTCTATTAGTAATCTCGATCCTTCTAGCCACAGGCACCTCCGGTGGGGCCCTAGTAATGCGTTACTACTTCATCCACGGTGGCAAACGAATCTGGCTCTCTAGCTTCCTGGAAACTGCAGCCTTCCCCATAATCCTCATTCCCTTAATCATTTCTTACATTCATAACTAAACCTAATCTCTATGAAGCCCCCTCTCTACCTCGCCTCCGCCGTCATCGGAGTCCTCACCGGCCTCCACGACTACCTCTACGCCTGCGGCATGGCGCGGCTTCCGGTCTCCACTTTCTCTAATCCAAGCCTCCCACCTCGCCTTCACCGCCGTCTTCGCCTTCCTCCTCGTCCGCCACAGGTTCACGGCGTACTCCGTGAACTCCGTCGTGTTTCTCACCGTCGCCGCGGTGGTGCTGGGGCTGCGTTCCAGCGGGGACCGCCCCGCCGGTGAGTCGAATCGCGAGTACGTGATTAGTTTTGTTATGATACTGGCGGCTGCGGCGCTGTATGGGTTCGTTTTGCCGTTGATGGAGTTGGTGTACAAAAGAGCAGGCAGCGTATCACGTACTCTCTGGTCATGGAGATTCAGCTTGTCACGTGCTTCTTTGCTACCTTCTTCTGCACCGTTGGAATGATAATTAATAATGACTTCAAAGTTTGGATATGATTTCTCTGTGTTTATCACACCATATACGATCGTAGTGTGTTTTAGTTAGGGAAATACTACTATTAATCATGCATCTATAGTAAAAAAAAATCTATATATTATTTTTGCACAATGGTTTTAAATATGATTTTTTAAAGTTGTAATTATAAAAGTAAATAACATAGTTATATATCGTTGGATAAGACTATTAAAAAAATCTTGAATTTAATTTCAATGTTATTATTATAAAATGTTTCAAAATTATTATTATAAAAGTGAAGTAACTTACTATACATACTAAATTTTTATTAGAATA
Source organism: Glycine latifolia (assembly GCA_013407115.1). Lineage (NCBI taxonomy): Eukaryota > Viridiplantae > Streptophyta > Magnoliopsida > Fabales > Fabaceae > Glycine > Glycine latifolia. Next base: position 19,080,323 of record CM023942.1, on the reverse strand, counting down.
CTGTGTAGTTACATTTTCAATACATATATATTATTTATTAAAAAAGTTTGTACTTTCACTATTTTCTAGTTGAATTACTGATAAAAAAATATTCTAGTTGAATTCTTTTTTAATATTTTTTATTAAATTAAAACTTGTTAAATTGATTGAACTTCACGATCATATTTAATTAATCATACATGTAATTTTGTGAATATTAATGAATTTAAATGAATAATAAAAAGTACATAGTTGGCCTCCCTCTTTGGATAAATTAATATTACTATAGTGTTTATTGGTTGAGAAATTAAATGTAACAATTTTTTGGTGCATGTGTGATCAATTTTACAGGTGATTTCACGAGAAGCAAGAGATTTTAAGCTTGGGAAAACAAAGTACTACGTAGTGCTGGTGTGGAGTGCAATAATGTGGCAGTTTTTCTTCTTGGGAGTAATAGGGGTTATCTTTTGTGCCTCGTCTATGTTGTCCGGTATTATAATTGCTGCTTTTCTTCCAGTTAAGGAAGTTTTGGCTGTTATTGTATACAAAGAGAGCTTTCATGCAGAGAAAGGGGTTGCTTTGATGCTCTCTCTTTGGGGTTTTGTGTCCTATTTCTATGGAGAGATAAAACAAGACAGGGAAAAGAACAAGTATCGTTGTCTAGAAACAGATCTGCCTCAGTCTTCCTCCCAATGCATGATTGCAAGTAAAGTTGATTTCACTATCTTCGCTTGTGTTGAATTGTTAATATTGAAGGCTAGCTTTGGCCCCAGATAGAGGAAAACAAAAATAAGACAAAGCCGTTTTTTAATACAGATTTGGTTGCACTAAAAGATGTCATGAATATTTTTAATACAAACATTCTAGGGCACCCTAAAATAAGATCAAATACAAACATGATAACATTCTACTATGTGTGAAATTTCTTTATATATCTATACAATATTCTTATCTCTCTTTCACTTCAATTTTATTTCTCTCCCTTTCTTTTACATCACATTTTTTCCCTTGTGATTCTTCTCTTCTACACCCTACACCTTAAAATTGGAGTGGACATTTATAATTGGAAAATAATAACAATACACTCTACTATTAACTAAAATTTATTAAAAATGACTATATAGATCTAATAAATCTCACTCGTACTTTTGTAGTTTTCATTACACTTGTGTCATAGACTTTTCCAGCCATATTTTGCTTATTTGGCTTTCGAGTTTCAAGCTATTAATAAGGCTAATAATATTTTGCGAACCTGCATATTTTTAACAAATATAACTTTATTCTAAATAACCTGACAAAATTATCTTCTTTCAATTAATAAAAATTCAGTGCGTAGCAGCTGACAATCATTATTCGTTGAATTCCAGAAAGTAAGGTGGTATATGATTTGAAGCACAAAAGAGTACATTAAAGAAAACCAACCCCAAATCCCCGGAACGGGGTAAATTACAACATGAAATGCACTATAAAATATATTTTAAAAAGTCATGTAAAAAAATATGCTTAGGAAGTTCCCATCTTTAATATGTAATTCACGGCGACCTTCGCATAAACCAGTAAAACTGTAGAAGAATTCTCAAGAAATAGAGTTTCACCGTGGTTTCACTGTCAATCTTTTTCATTGAAAAATTGTTAACCTATAAAATGACTGGGCGCCAAGAAATAGCATCTTTCAGCGATAGTGTTAATTTCTGTAGTCCGTCACAGATGTTAGTTGCTACTTGCTCCACTCTACGCATAACTGAGTAATAAGCAAAGTTATCTAGTATCTACCGTTCCAAGTTAGGGTAATTTAGTCCCTACACATCAATCTATTAATGGACCTAGTATGATAACTGAACAAGGACAAAAGAAATTGAACATGATGAAATTTGAATTTCTTGGCAAACTTAATAATGTCTTTTCTTAAAACTCAATATCATCAGATGATTTGTAATAAATGAAAAGTTCTACAAAAAACCAATCAATACGACGTGTGCATGCATGTAACCTTGATCAATTGCTGGCATACTCACGAGCATTAGTTGGTATATTATGCATGCAACAAAGTAAAAAGAAAAAAACAGCTTGAAATTACCAGATAGAGTTAGTGAATGAGATAGATTCAGTAGTATACCTTATTGTTTGCATGGTTCGCAAGGATGAAGAGTGTAGCAATCACAATGATATTTGGTGTTTCGCTAGTCCTCTGTGCAGTCATATTTGGTCTTTACCAAGTTATCAGCTCAATACTTTTTTAATGAAGATAAGGAATAATATCAGCATAGATAGTTCCAGCATAAACTTTGGACCCATCGTGTGTTCAAGAATTTGCTGCCACCTGTAAGTTCAACCAGTAGATAGCTGCTGGTAAAGCCTGTATCCATTTTGGATCTTCATTACAATCAGATATGACTCGAGAACATTGATAAATCATACAAAACTAAACAAAAGAAGCAAGCATACTAATGAAGATATCAATTAAATCAATAAAAGGCTGAGCTCTATGCATGCCGAAACTGGTATCTGTGATCATGCAATTCATACCCAAACACAAGTAGTTGTAAGCAGTTAAGGAATAAGTATACATTATGAACATTTATCCCTGTTCCCAATCCTTTACAACCAAATAGCCATAGGTAGGCAAAGCATGCTTTATAATACTTTTTCTACAAGCAAGTTACTTAAATTTAAAAGCATTTTGACTCACTATTTTCAACTCTATCTCAATATTGCCAACTAGTCCGATCCAAATAACCATGGAATCATCTAATCATACTAGGACAATAGGCAACTAAAACTAACACAATTATACCAAAAATTAAGTTAAATAAAGTGCATACCAATTTCCTTCAAATGAAAAGTTGTTTCCCTCCTTTATTTCCTCCTTTGCAAGTTCTTCAAGTATAGCACGTTGTCGTTCATTGATTTCACTAAAAGGATGAGTGGACCAGAAGTGAGTAGATGGAAATATAACTTGGCAGTATGCAGACTAAAGTTTATGTGTAAGAATAACCAAAGGAAAAAAAAAAGGCAAGCACTTAATACAAATACCATTTTTATTCAGACACAAAAAGCATCACTTGAAAACGAATTTGATAAACAACAATAAATAGCAATACAAATTGGGAAATGTCATTAAAAGATAGCAAGAATGCAGTACAAAACATAGTTATCAATTCTAGATAGTGGCACATAGCTGCCAACCTAAAAAACACAGCCATTACAACAAAATTAGAGTTATGAGAATAAAAAATTATAATATAAATATAAAAATACTCAAAAGAAAAAAAAAAACACCTAAAATTAAAGACAACTCATTTAATAATTAGTAAGCAAAAATTCAGAAAGCTCCAGTCTACACAAAGAGGCAGAGGAAAGGGCACTCTTTTGTGTGGGTCCTTGAGAGGATGCTATTAGGTTTATGTAATTGTGTGTCTAGAAGAGTAACCGTGTTATAATTACAGAATAATGAATACATTGAAACAGTAATATAAGGTAATTAATAAAATCCCCACTAATTAGGAAATACATATTCTCCATGTGCTACTCTAATTTCAACTACATGTGTTATTTTCTAATACTGTCCCTCATGTTGAAGCATATATACACCAAGTTTGTTACAAATATATTTAGCTTGAGACCCTCTAAGGGATTTTGTGGACACATTAATTTGTAGATCATTGGAAATGACAGATCAGTTGTAGTTTTTTTATAGGAGATGGGGAAAGATATATTCTAGAAGAATTACTTTTAGTGGGTAATTGAAATAACTAATAGTTAGTTATAACTAACTATTAGTTATTCAGAAGCAGAATATAAATACACTGTAAGGAATACAGAGGGGGGTTAGCTTGTAAGCACTGTAAGGAGGTTGTGATTCCTCGAAAATCACCTTGTAACAGCTGGGAATTACTCCCAAGTTCAATAGCAAATACTCTGTCCTTTTACAAACTGTTCCAGTGTGTATCACTGGTATCAGAGCTCCAATCTTGGGGCTGTGAGGGTGAATGGGGTCGAAAACCAGCAACAAGATGGAGGTGAGAATGGAGTTACCCGAGCGCGCAGTGGAAGAGAATCGCAAGGCCATGGGTCCAATCGGGAGGCGATCGAATCGCGCCTGGGTTCAACTGAATCCTTGCTCCAGAAGATGGCTGTGACCTGGGAGAAGCTGACGGTGGAGGAGACAATTCAGACGAAGGGGGCGAGGGGCAAGAGTCGGGAAGGAGACGATGAGGGAGCGCGGCACTGGAGGAACATTGAGATGCCGGTTTTTGCAGGAGAGGACCCAGTGGGCTGGTTGTCGAGAATTGAAAGGTATTTTCGACTCCAAGCAGTGAGGGAGGATGAGAAGCTGGAGGCAATTCTGGTAGCCATGGATGGGGAGGCACTGGCTTGGTTCCAGCTGTGGGAGTCTTGGAGTTCGAACCAATCTTGGGAAGGATTCAAGACTTCCTTGGTGCAGAGATTTCAGAGCACGAATTTGGGAAGCCCATTCCAAGTTTTGTTGGCCTTAAAGCAGGAGGTTACAGTACAGGGGTACATTGGGCTCTTTGAGAAGCATGTTGGAGCAAAAAAATCCAAGTATATTTAGCTATAAGACAAGGTTTGAAACTATTAATATTTCCATCTAGTCCAATCTTTTGACCATATAAACACATTGCTAACCAACAGTTGTTTTGCCTGGAGGCAGGGTAACAAGGTCCCAAGAGACACTAGTGTGTAAGGTACCATAGCTATAGCAAACCTGGATGAGAGTGAGACAATGCTTCAACTGTGATTTAAAAAATAGCACAGAATCCAAGAAGGATACGGGTATAATATGAAAGATAAATGATGATAAGATGGTAACCATATAAGGGATTAGGATTACAAAAGACCTGACACCTTTGCACAAGACAATGGAAATTTTTTATTCAGAAGGTGAAGCTGAAGAGTTCAATGAAGCAAGGGATGACTCGGGGATCTAAAGCCAGAGTGGCAGGCTGAATCTAAGGTTAACAATGAAGTTGCTTATAATAAGTGATCGAAGGAAAAATGGCAACAAGCACACGTATTGGAGGAGACTCTAGAATTGACAAACCTGTCCCTAGAACCATAATTGAACAGCAGCAGCCCCAATTAGTTTCTCATAGGGAAACAGAGAGACAATGGTGAAACTAACGGTGGCAGCAGACAAATCGAGGGTGGAGGCAGAAAACATCCTGTTTGTGTGCTGGGCGTGGGCGGAACAGAGTCGCCAAAAGGTGGGTGTGCCACTGTGCCTATGGGACACTGGCAAGAAGAGTGGTACGAACATGGCTCACACATCAAACAGAAAGGCGTGCATGTGACAGACATACCAAGAGGAGATGCACGTGTGCAGTTGCAGCAGCAGTGACTGGGGACTCAACAACTAGGGAAGGGTTGCTGGCAATGTTTACTCCTGTTTAGCAGAACCAAGAAAATGCGCAATACTGTCCCGTATTACGTCTGGCTAGGCAAGGAGAACTTCCTATACTACTGATAGTCTGGTACCATATTAGGTTCAGGTAACTGTGTCTAAAACAATACACACGTATTTATAATCACAGAATATGAATAAAATGATACAGCCATACAGCAATAAAAGGTAATTAATCAAATCTCTGGCAATGGGAAAGACTAATTCTGCTAATGACAATAACAAACAACTAAAAGGAAATAGGAAAGTTGACAATTATGTAATCCATTTTCCACAATGCCATAATATCAATATCAACCAAAATCCATATGGAATTGGAATCAAAGCAATATTATAAGGAAAAACATTATATTGCTTCTTTAACATAGTAAATAACACGTTCCTCAAAGACAAGGTCTATGAAGTTAAACTAAAACAAGAGTTGAATACATGAAGAACCTACATGGGAAGGTTAACACGGAATCGTATATACTGATCCCCATGATGTACAAGAAATCCATGCTTTGGTAGTCCTGCATCAACAACTATAGTAAATATACTTTTCAAGTACCAGCAGAGAAAACTGAAAAGGACCAAAATCTTGTTCATAACTGACAATGAGAGGGAACTTTTCATTTAACCTTTGCCTCTTAATACTAGAAGCTGTCCATGTTGAACACCCTTGGGTATCTAGGGGAACATAATCACACAATCTTAGATAAAATAGGGTCAAAACAAGCAGTCATCTAAACAATAATTCTATAGCATGTTGAAAGTCATAATTTGATGAGGGGAACAATTTGGCTAGAACAAGCCAAGCTTGTTTTTCCTCCACCTAAGATAGTCAGTAAGCTCGATGATTTGGAACAGAAATTTGAAACACAACACAGTACAATGAATTTCAATGGTAAGCACAAAAGTTATCATTTTGACCAAAGATATTACGAAACCAATATTATTTTTTCTTTTTTTCTCAGTGGATATAAAGGAATCCAAAAATTATGAACCTAAAACATCTTAACCAGATAGGCTTTCATTAGAGAGCTTAAACAAGGCAGCCAATTTATTTAAGATCTGCAAACTTAAGTGACTAATACTGAAAAAGTAAATTTTGTCTTACTTTTAACTGCATCTTCCCAGATAAAGTAGGCACTTCAACTTTGCCACCAAGAATAGCCTGTAATGTTAAAACTTTGTTCTATTAATAACATTGATACAGACTTAGGTGCATTGCACTATCACCAAGATAATTAAGGTGCAAAAGATGGTATGTGCAAGTGTCTTAGACTGGGACCCCTTTAAATAATCCTCTCTGAAAAAATGCATGCAATGGCATAAAGTGTGAGAATTAAGCACACGTAAAATGTGAGATAGCTGTTATGTTAGAATAAAGCACATGTAAAATGTGAAATAATTGTTACAGATTTCTTATCAATTAACAGAACTGTTTTGTATGTTATCAGAGCATATGTATTATAATCAATACTGTACATAATATATGATTACAGCAATCTGATCAAGACACACAACTCCATCAAAAAATTGTAAGGAATCTAACCGAAGAAGAACTAAAGTTGTATCCCTTCCATGTTATATATGTAAATCTGTTCCCTCAAGTTGAAACACTGAAGGGAGAGGGGAAACGAGTTTAAACGCGTTTTTGGATCTCTACATGTACACCCACTTCTTAAGTGCATGGCTCTATTGTCTGAGTTTCCTTCAGGTAAAATGAAATATTGTGGCCTTACTGTTCTCAAATAGCAGGAGAGAACACCATTGTTTTGAACCAAATAAAACTATATAAGCGTGAAACTAAGTTTGACAAAAAGATTTCAGAGAAAGCATAATGTAGTGCAACTTCTGGATCACTTCCTAGGGCTTATTAATCATTTTAATAGGAATTTGTGTCCCCAAGCCTAGCAGCTGAATTGCCATTAGACCTAGCAGCAGAAAGGTGTGCTCCCCCTTTGTGTGCTGAATGACAAGGGTGTTAAGGTCTTTCCCCTCTTTATTCAGATGGTTGAACATCCAAAAGTAATGGAATTATATAACATATTTAGCTCTCACCTGTGTAAAGCTAATATTGGAATCCACGTAGATATCTGCACCATCTCTGACAAAGATTGAATCCTCAGCCACCTATATCAACAGAAAAAAAATGATGCTCTAATAAGAATAGAAGGTAGATCATAATTTGCAATGACAACATACACATTATTCTACTAGAGCAGAAAGTTTTTTCCTGGTTTTAGTTTTTAAACAGAAGCATATAATCAAGATGGGAACACAAATACTTTGAAACATGCTACTACATGTTAAAAATTGTCTCCATAATTACATGATCAAGGTAAATGAAGCACTTCTAATCTTCTATTATGTTGCCCTTACCTTACCCTAGCAAATAACCTATGGATCCAGGTAAGAGTTATAACTTTTTTTTCTTGAGAACACAAAAAAACAGAAACTTATACACTTCAGTAATATTATTTATATCAAGAGTTTTCACTGATAGCATAATTGTTATGGTGTTTAGGATTTAATAATTTTGCAACTACTTCATCCCTTGCATCATGTATTTATATTTATATAGTGTGAAATGACAATTTACTATTAACCTATGCATTCTATGTCCACAATAAAATTTTAAGGTAAAATAAAGTCATCAATGAAAGCATAACAATTTAACAAAACATAATAACAACTTCGTTAAGTTATTTAATTTATAAAATGTTGAGTAAACTTCCTTTTTGGTCATTCAACGTTTTAACATTGCTCTATTTATAAACTCACCATTATCATATTTACTTTTCCCAAACAAGCACCATTTCCCTTTAAAAATGCCAAGTTTGGTTAAAATCACAGATTCATAGGCCAGCAGGTAGCACATGTTAGTGTGAGAATATTTTGGACAGAAAATTGCCTGTATTTTAATGTATAAACTTCCAGGTCGACCTCCACTTCCAGCAGCATTCCCACCTTCTGGCACATGGATTGTATCTTCTGAATCCACACCTACCAATTCATGGAAAACTATGATAAGAATAATGGGCGGGGGGAATTATTTGAATAAAATATAGTGGCAAAAGGCAAACCAATCTAGGTAGGGCAGGTCTGAAGAATGGATAAAACTTTCCATGTATAAAATATTCTTCTATATAAAAGTTAGCACCTTAGGAACCAAAGGTTATTCCATATGAACTTAAATTTAAGCATGAAAGGTGAAACATGGGTCGAAATTATAATTTGTATGTAAAGAATTTCCGATCTGAACATAAAACAACTACAACAACAACAAAGTTTTATTTCACTTTGTTCAGGTACATTGATGAGCTCTAACCAACATACAACTTTAGTTGACTTCATCACAAGTATCAAAAACCAACCTGCTGGTATTGTAACTTTAACCTCTTTAACCCCTTCAACCGCCCCAGATCCTCCACACGTTATACAAGAGTCCTGCACAAAATAGAGAGACAAAATACAAATTTATGAAAGATTATGGCACAAAAACAGACAACCACCTCACAAGATTACTTGACATGGAATTTATGAAAGACCTTAATGATTTGGCCTGATCCTTTACAAGTAATGCATGTTGACGTAAATGGGGGGATTGTAACCTGGGGAAAATCATCACCACCAAGAGTAAAAGACTATATTAATAAGTAATAATTGGTAACTCTAATGCCACAAAAGGAAATCGACTCATTATGGCTGAAATTTTGCTTTAAAATATTTTTGTCATTTTAATAATCAACATTGATCTATGAAGGCACTTACACGACCTGAGCCCCTGCATGTTGGACAAACTTTTGGGATGGCATCAAGTGGATAGCCCTGCCCATCTGGATTAATACAATGAAAGTCATTGGCATCAAATGGGGTTATCATTATGTTAAGGGAAAGGCTCACTTCACTATAAACAGATGTCATGTGGGACACTTTACACATCCAGCAATATGTACTTTAGATTATTTCCTCAAAATTGTTCTGCAGCTTACAAAAATTCTTGTTCTAGAAACAGATTAGCGAGCAATAAATATTAGTAAACCTTATCCTTTTCATTAGTAATAATAATGTTTATATCAATCACTAATCTCTCCAATGCAAGAGCTAGGAAACGGGAGAGAGAAGCTACCCTGATGTCAATGCAGGCACTGCCCATCCTAGGTTCTATAATTCAAAAATAGTGTTCATCATAAGACTTTTGTATGTAAGATTCCTATCTAACAGGATTGCATTAAATTTCAATAAACAAAAAACATATGTTCAGTTACCCCAAGCCCCCACTCCCAAATTAAAAATGGGGGTTCTCACCTAAATAAAATTCGTCTTACAATGGAACATACACAAGATTATGTGATAAACTTCTTTTGCAATCAAAATTTATTTATATGAAGACAATATTTTGCCATTTCATTAAGCAATAATAACAAATGGAAATAGCTAATATACAATCCTGTATAGAAAAAATATTCTACCCTGGGGTTTCCTAATTCCCAGAATATAATAACTTTACTCACTGCAATGATCGCAGTGAACTAATGCATCAAATGACACATGTTTGGTGCATCCTCTCGCTGCTTCTGAGAAAGTAAGAGACAACTCCACCTATCAGCATAGCAATAGGTGAATAGTTAAGTTTGGAAAAGTAGGAACATATTTCAAAAAAGTGAAACAACAACAGAGAAACAAGGGTTAAGCTAACCTCTATATTCGAAGAGAATTGAGTTGTTGCTTCTTCAAATATCTGTTAGATCAAGAAGATTATGAGATTTCCTCAGGAAATACTTATGTGAAATGAATCCAAAAACATAAAGAATTTGTTTTTGTGTATGTGTGTGTGTAGAGAGAGACAAAGAGCATATCAAGTCACAGCATATAATGCAAGGTAAGAGGAACTGATCTTGACCATTCAATCTTACAGGGATGGTCAATTTAAATCAAGCAAAACTAGTTTTGAACATTCATGTATAATAAAAGACAACAGTATGTATGAGAGCAAAAAAATACCTCATAGAATACTTTATGAAATGAATCAGAAAAATGAGAACGATAAGCATTTCTAAACCTTTCTGCATCATCACGATCATATTCTATGTCTTCTGAACCGCGAGTACGCATCTTCAGTTGAAAAGGGGGTTCATTGGAAAAAAATGATAGGAAAATGTTAGTCAATTCAACATCCTAAGTAAGAGTGAAAGATATGAATTACAGAAATTTTGAACAGCTTTAACCAACTGATGCTCCAGAAATTTTAAACATATAGTAACTCTGCTCTCTTTTTTAACATATATATAGGTTCAAATTTTGAACATATATCAAATTTGAAATTCTAATAGTATATAGGGCGGAAAACTACCTTGTCATACTCTGCTCTCTTTTTAGAGTCTCTCAATGTCTGAAATTACATAGCAAAAAGGCATGCAAAAATATCACTGTTAATTACTCAGTTTAAACCATAACCAACCTAGCCAGAAGAAGGGAGGGTTAAATATGACTGAAAATGCAAGGGAAAAAAATTAAACTTTCACAAAATGATAATAAAAACCTCGTAAGCTTCTCTTATATCTTGAAATTTCCTCTTAGCAGATGGATTATTCTTATTTGCATCTGGATGGTACTTTTTAGCAAGCTGCACAATACATAAAAGTGTGGCATAATGCAGTATTAGCCAAAAGAAGACATTTGATTTTGGAATATTGTTATCAAAGCAGTATGATGACAGAACATATCATGATTGAAGACCAAAATGCTCACATAAACTGTTTTTAGTATGACTAAGCTCCAAAAACAGTTGTTATAGATTAAATTGCAGAACAAAAAGATTTCTACACGTTATACCCCTTTGACAACATAGTGGAAATTGTTTAGCCTTCATGTATTAGTTTTTGTGACCTTGTGTAATTCTTTTCTGGATGCAAGAAAAAATCATTAAGATGAATTGAATATAATTATTATGATGTTGGAGGATAAGGGACCCCACTCAATAAATATAACCGGAAAAAATAAAAAGCAAAGCAAAATCAATTATCAAAACATAAATAGAACAGAGCTGCTCAATTCCTCAGAAGTCAGCACATGTTAGGGAAATACCAAAAAGGCCATGTGCCACCATACTGGCACGCATCACGTGCATTGCATGGGCATTTGAAATACAAGTTAACTGTAAAAAAAAATATAAGTTTAAAAAATATTGAAGAAAAATTATTTCACTGTTAATACAAAAATATGAAGACATTTAAAAAAAACTTATTTGAAAAATCTTAACATTAGTATAATTACAAAAATTATAATTTTCATGACAATTTGTAAATATTCCATTGTACTTAATAATGTTGATTGAAAAAAGTTACGTATTGATTAAAATAATATAGAAAACTAAAAATATCCTTTAATGATATAACTAATTAAAGAGACATGATATTCTGATATAGAAACTCACACAGCATGTGTCATAAAAAGAGGAAGACACATGACTACATTAAGAGATTACAAGTGGAGGTTATCTCATTTTCAAGAATGGGGACCCTAAGTTATAATTTACAAGCCAAACTTCTAACTTATCCCAGAATTAGCTACTGTGACTTATAGTAATTCATAACTAAAAGATATGTAGCATCTCATTCTATCATCTAGATGAAACTATCTCTCTGTTACATGCAGTTTTGGTATTCAAAAATTATTCTTAGTTGTATCTATCTGAATGTGAGTTTTCACTGGTAAGGGATGATGAACAAGACCTCGTGCATCTACTTGGTCAAGATATCCAAGAAAGATGTTTTTAGATACTTGGGATCAATTTTTCAAAAAGGTGGAGAGATTAATGAGGATGTAAATCATAGAATCAGAGTAGGGTAGATGAAATGGCGGAGTGCATCTGGGTTATTGTGTGACCGCAAAATTCCCCTTAAGCTAAAAGGAAAGTTCTATAGAACAACCGTAAGACCTGCAATGTTATATAGAGCTGAATGTTGACTAGCACATAGGCAACATGAGCATCAAATAGGGGTAGCAGAAATGAGGATGTTAAGGTGGATGTGTGGTTATATAAAAATAGATAAGATAAGAAATGAAGATATTCGACGAAAGGTAGCAGTAGCACCGGTGAGTGAAAAGATAAGGGAACATAGATTGAGGTGGTTTTGACACATAATGAGACAGCCTTTGGATGCTCTCGTAAGAACAAAAGTTTGTTACCAAGAGTTCGACATAAAGAGAGGTAAACCGAAACTAACCTAGAGAAAGGTAGTTAAACATGACTTAATGGAGTGAAATATACATTGGCGGACGGTGTGTCTTAAGACATAATGGAGAAAAATTATAAGTTTAGTGGAGGGTTAGACCCATTGTTATCTCTATATTCCAGATGGTCCCTCTTTAATTCTTTTCCTCTTCATCTCTCCCCTCTTTCTTTCCCCCTTCTTTGCTTTTATCTCTTCTTTTTTTCAACCTCCTCGTATCTATCATTAGGTTCATCTACCACCGACCCCAATTAACTTGGATTAAAGGTGTTGTTGATGTTGATGTTGATGTGTATCTCTTTGAATGCATAAGACTCCATTCAAAGTATGTATAAATTGATCAACCAGCAACAAGAAAAATGCAGATTAGATTATGCATAAAGCCATAAAAAATGCAAATCAACAAGAACTATGGTTACCTTGGTAAAGGCACAAACAAGAAGAGTAAGAATATTAGATGCTTGTGCAATAGTAAAGATGACGAAATGAAAATCAGAATGGCTTTAATTTGTCACAATAATATCTCTGTGTACAATCATTTTGTATCACTTTTTTGTGTAGCTACACATTCATCTTAACTTACTTATTTTTACTACTTTCACTTTTTCCTCTCATTCCTTTAAATCCCAACATTCACAACCACAAAGTATAGTTAGACATACAGTAGTACGATAAAACTTCTCTTTGAACTTGTTAGGTACTTTGCAATTGCAAATAACTGCCAATGTTTTTCTCCTTGTATCATGTGTGACATCTTCATTAATTTCCCTATTGTTCTGTAATATTGATCCCAATTCTGGTATGAGTATAACATCTTCTCCAATTTTTACTTCCAAGTCATTTTCCTCTTGTTTTTTTTGCAAAAAATGAAATGCATAAACAAGTAAGAACTCAAAGATGATCCCTAATGTAAACCTACCCTTATAAGAAAGTCCTTAGTCTTGCCTTCAAGAGTTCTCAGGCTAGTAGTTATTCCATCATACATGCCTTTTATAGTCCTGACATAAGTCATGTAAACTGTTAAGGTTTATTAACTATATGATTTCCTTGTCCTTACGGCTAAACCTGATTTAGTAACACTAAACTAAATAGCTGCCGTGACCAGGAATAACTACTAGTCTGAGAAGTCTTGTCCGGATCATCTAATTTGTCATTGCTGTCACACCTACCAAGTACCAAGCAATTGGAATGAAATTTCATCTCTCCTACTAAAAGCATTCAAGATGAAAATTGAATCAACCCCATTGCCGAAACAAGCATTGCATTTTTCCAATTGACTTCACCATTAGTCTACCTATCAAGCCTAGCTTTGATCAATCAATACATATGCCGTAAGTCATTCAAAACAACAGATTCCTAATAATGACGCACCGAGTGAAATGCCTTCTTTATCTCATCCTGACTGGCATTTTCAGGAACACCAAGAGTTCGATAATAGTCTCGGTCAGCTGACGAAGAAAATGCTAGAACAATACAGGCAGAAAAGAAAATATTTCAATATATCTGAACATTACTGATATACAACTAGAAACAATGTAAATATGTAATAATTCAGGTTCAACTCAACAAAACCTGTGGCATGAAAATAACGATATCTTAACAGTACTCTCGGAATCCGAGACTCCTCCGTTTTCGAGACGAACCCGCAATTGACAAAAGCTGGTAATAAAACATTTAATTACACAAATAAGTAAAAATATATCGGAAAAACGAAAACGATAATTATTAAGCAAAAGCAAGAGAAATTTGGAACGTGCCTCGAGCGAGCAAAAACGATTGGCGAGACGACGAGAATTGGGTGAAGGTTGATTCTCCTTTATCCACAAGCGATTCCGAAGTCAGAGACGAAAGAAAATGGCGCCGATACTGCATTGGAAGAGTAGATAATGTGACAACGATGTTAGAGAGAAAGGAACAGTGAGATTGGGAATGGTTTTGGGATTTTCCTTCCTCCTGCACTTACCGGCGTGAACCACGCGAACCTTCTCATTCGCAGCGTCAAAGGCTTGTGGTGTTATCGGAACGGCGATGAAGAGTTATCGGCGATTAACTAACAGATTCCGGCGCGGTGGCGCTGCGTACTCTCTGGTCTATGGGAGTCGGGGTTTTAGCGTGTTGGGTTTAGGTTCGGGAACGACATGCTTTAACGGGATCGTTTTGGTGCCGGATACAATTATTTAGCCATTGTAAAAATAAATTTAAAAAAAAACTAGGATTTTGGATTTATTTTTATATAATTAATATAATTGATATTAATATTTATAATAAATAAATATTTTTAAATTTATAGATTATACTATATATTTATAATGAACAGCTTAAGTTGTGATATGAAGTTATTTTTAAATATTGATAATTTTAAATAAAATGTTGAAATATAATTTAGATATAAAGATAAATAAGAGTAAATTGAGGGTGATATACAATTAATAATATCAAATATTTCATATAAAAATAAAATGTGATCGATTGAGATTTTTTTGTGACAAGAGAATCCAATATGTAATCAAAGAATTGAAAATTCTAATATCAAGTTTTTTCTTGATTGTTAGTGAGAATATTTTTTATGATTTTTATTATATTATGATCTTTTTTTTAAACATCAATGTTTCATAATTTTAAAGTGAATCTAACAAGTATTACTTCTCAAATAAGTAAAAAAGGAGTTGAAATCATTAGTAAAAGTATTAATTCCTTACCTATAATATTGAGAGTCTCTTTATTTTACCCCTTTTACCAATAGAAAAATCTTTATCAAATTGTCTGATACTATACAATACAATGTTCTTTGTTCTTAAAAGATCAGTTACCTGTCTCCTTCCTTGCTCTTAATCCACCTTTTAAACTCTAAATACTAACAAGTAGGACATTTTCATATATTATTATTTCATTCTAAGAATTCTACATAATGCTGAATTTTCATGTTTAATACATTTATAAAAAAATACTAACAATTAAACAAAAAGTCAAGAATAATTTTGTGTAACATTCCCATACTTTCATTCCTACGGGTAGAGGAGGCTCATTCTCATAATCTCGTGCCATGAGAACATTTTTGTCATGTAAAATGTCCAGAGTATATATCAATATCCCTCATCATCAATCTACCAACACCATGCCATCGCCATTCACCACCAACTGACATAGTACCATCCACCACTACCAACTATCATTTGCTGCAACTGATTACTAGAACTCGACCAACCTCCACCTTTACAAGTGCTTGGACAGTGGTCAACAACGCTAGTCATCACCACTAATCGTTGACATGTTACCACCTATCAACAACTCACAAAAACCATTGTTGCCAATCACTAAAACCCAGCCACCCTTTGCCAATGCCATCACCAAACAAGAAAATTTTATATGGGTTGCATTGCTAACCAATATAAAATTTTCTTATTGTAATAACAAGTAATATAAAAATATCTACTTTTGTCACAAGAGGAGTACAATTGTACTGTTTTTAATAATTAAAGAATTTAATTGAACTTTTTAATAATTAAAGAATTTAATTGAACTGTTAACTATAATTAGAAACCAATTGTAAAATTAAGCCTTTATCATACTGTCATTCCTGGACGTGTTTTTTCAATTAATTAAAGTATTAAATTATGGGAGCCATGTTTAGGCTTGGGTTGAAGAGGGTGAAAAATGAAAAAAATATAGCCCAATGATAGAGTCCAGGAGGGACAACCCAATACTAGACCAACAAGGAATATTAGGCCTCCAATTGGTTGGGATGATACTGTGCATTAGAATTGTGCAACCGGATGTTATTAGTTTTGCAAATTTGTTAATTTTCTTTCAGTCTTGTGCGAGTTTGTTAGCCAGGTGTCAAGTATTGCACAATGTAGAACGTGATATAAGGAATGAAAATGAATAGTGAAGTCAGAATGTTGTAGTAAAGAAAATCCATTCTTTTTTCTCCTCATTTTCTGGAGGAAATCCCTGTCCTCGAACGCATGGAGACAAATCGTAACATAAACCCGTGTAACGCCATGTTCTTAAAGAAAAATTAAACGAATCAAATAAGAAAAACTGTGTATACCCAAAAAAGGTGCTAGCCTGTCTTCTCGAGTACAACTATTTATTTCCGCCACCTTTTCTAAAACAATAAGGCACTAATAAAGTTGAGGCCACTCTTACAATGATATGAAGAACCTGCATAATATCACATGCAATATAAGTACTCCTTTGTTATCCAGCAATTAAACATTTTGGATGAATGTTTCTGTCAAGGGGATCGACATTATGCTGTTGTAGCAGCATATACAAATGATGAGAATGTTCAATACTTCTATTCTATGCACCATCATTTTGACATTTCTAAATGATGACAATGCTTGTGATGGGGATCGACATTATACTGTTGTAGCAGCAGATATTGATTTTAGGGTAATCTAAATAATGAGAATTTTCTATATTTCTATTCAGTGCACCATCATTTGACATCTATCTTCGGTGCTAATGGGGTCCAATTTTTTTTATCGGCAAAAAAGAGTTATAATAAGTGAATAACTGAAATTACAAGCATTGTAACATAAAACACACACACACACAAAAGTAACATTTAACATTTCCTATATGCGCTGCCTACCGAAGGCTAAATGGATTATAAACAATGGTAGAAAAAGAAAATGGAAAGGCAAAGATTGCACCATGTAGTAACAGGCGCAAATAACAACTCGTACAGAACAGATAATATTTACTTCCCATACCGTCACAAGGAGATATACAAGGCAAAGAACACATTGGGTTCTGCTTCCAGAAACAGCTCTGTATTCTTTCTATGAAAAAAAAAAAACAGGAATCACAAGGACAAGGTGTCAAGTTTCTGAATCTGTTGTTTTGCCTTTCAGCTTTAAGTTATACTTTTGGAAAAATAAAAAATTGCTTGGAGAAGTTCTCCATTAATTTAAGTTTTTGATATAGTTTATAGTAAGAGTAAAATACAGAATTACAGCAGGGCCCTAATTTCCCAGGCTACTTTAGTGATGACAGTGCAGATGCAACATTTCGTGTAATTCGGTCATGTATAGGCTCCTGCAAGGAGAAAAGTTGTATTAGTATCGATTGCATTAGATACTATAACAAAAAATATTTATGGATTACCTCAGTCGATGGCACCTCAAACTTTGATTTTGTTATAGTCTCATACAAGAAAATGTATCTGTCCAGCAGAATAGTATGATGTTCATGTAAATGAATAAGATGAAAAATAGTGTATCCAAAATCAAGCATAAGTTAATTTACAGAAAGTAGATCGATGTAAACAAGCATAAATAGGACAGACATGTCATGAAAGTAGGACACCAAAACTGATGATTACTGTATTCATTTTAATGCATACAAGCAAGAAAATGCCATAAGTTTTCTTCACATCTGGTAAAACAATGTAATGTTTTCCTTTCATCACCTAATGCTACAATATATTGTGTCGCTAGAGAGAGAGAGAGAGAGATAGATTAGAGATGCTACGCATAAGCATGTTCAGAACATCAAAACAAAACATAGAGGAAATGAAGGGTTTCTTCTTTCCTTTGTAATTTTATTCCTTTTCTCAATATCGGGCAACCCTTATCCTCCAAATTGAATTTATTCTTTTATTTAAGAAAAAAAAAAAAAAAAAAGAGGAAAAAACACGATACAATTCTTCTATTCCAAATTTGTACATATGAATTAAACATAACACAGTTACAAATCTGACACTTGAATCTCTGCCAGGTTATTACCAAAAAAAATCAGAGCATAACTACTTAATTATAATTAGTAATAAGTCTGATAAAGTAATAACCATATAATATTCAAGTTAATTTCTCGAAAGATTCAATGCAAAAATATATCAAGTGTAAAAGGAACTAGAGCCAGTAGACATACCGCCAGGCTAATTCACAGACAAGATCTTCAGGAGCATCAGGAAGGACCTAAATAAAATTCAGCAGTGTGATGTGATGCATCTTTACAACTTATAAGTTAATCCATTAGCAGTAATAAAATGTAAAATACCTCATCTTCATATGGGTTGCAGTGACTTATAAACCACAGCCTCAAAAACTCCTAAAAAATGGATTCTTAAATATTAGCAAATTGCTGACTATCTATATTTCATAAATAAACAATTAAAAGATGGAAACTGATGCATCCAATAAATACATGTTTGGTTCAAGCTTATTTTGACTCTTGAGAGCGCTTTTGAAAAATATGCAATTATTTTCCTAAATAATCTGTATACCAAACATGCATTAAATCTGTACACTAGCAGAGAAAAACACAAGTCACTTTATGAAGAAAACAAGTTTGATACACATAAAATACCTTGTCAATATTTTCAGGCTCAAGACCATTTTGAAAGCGCTCCAGGTAAGAATTGGCTATCCAATATCTACTTGAATCAGGAGTATGGACCTGGAGTTTGGAAAGAAAAATTTATCACATTTATATACTTAATCTGTGAGTGCATGTGAGAATCCAGTATGCATCATCCATCAGGGATAGCATTGAACCTCATCAATCAACATAATTGAACCATCATTTGCCTTCCCAAACTCATACTTAGTGTCTACCAATATGAGGCCATGCTCCAAAGCCACTTGCTGCAAAGTCAATCAAATGGAAAAGTGAAACAAAGCAGGGGGGAAATAACTTAACAGCTGTAAAAATATATATTGTGCACACAGGATTAAGTAACTGATCGATGGATCAACCACCTATATTCCTAGCAAGGCTATCAAGTATCAAATAAATGATTTGAGAACACTGTGCATCTTGGATGAACAGATCATATAATCAAGATTTGGTCACTAGTCAGTGATGATTTACACACAAATCTCCATCACTTTAAAATGAAATTTGTATGCAGGTGAGATAGGTAGAAATCATGGAAGTTGTTTGAGTGCGCTGCAGCTCTTGAAGTTGCAAACTTTTCTCCAGAGCAGTATTACTTAATTATGTCAATGATGACAATGACTTAACTGGTATTAGCACTGTTGGATTATGATGATGACTTCAGTGATTGAATAATGTTTTTACAAGTGGTTTGACTTAAGGATAACTGAAAGTTTGAAACAAGTTACATCATACATATGCAAATTTTTTAATTGACAACTTGCCTTGGACATCTTTTGTTGTGTACAACAAAGATCCTTCATCAAATGATGAATGCAAGTTGGATAATGTGTTTTTTACCAAATAATCTTTTACAAAGACACATTTCCTTCCTTGATAACATGCTTAAACAAATTTTGTGAACAAAGCCATCTAATTTTAAAATTAAGGAATGGTGTTCCTGTTTCTAACTTCTATTTCCTCTCTACTGTGCATGGCATCAGGATGTATAAAAATGAGAAAAATGGGGACAGACCAATCTAACTATTCAACATACCACTGCATACAACGTATTCTATATTTTCAAGAATGGTACATCCGGCATCAGGCATCCCTATACCCTGTGTGCTTCCTAAGAGATCTAGAAAGGCTTAAGTAATGGGATTATCCTTTTACCTTCTACTTTTAAAAATAAAATAAAAGCTTTTAGAAATTATGGTCCTTTCATGTAGAATATATAACACTATGGATCAGAATCAGAATTATAGAAAGAAAGAAAAAAGGTTTCTATTAGCAGAAAAGAGTACAAATGATTCCCAGGACTTTCAAGAGGCCTGGACTCTCCCACAACAATCTGAATTTCTTGATAATTCACAAGATGCCACTCTCTCCCTCTCAACCTTTTTATTATTTATAGGCATTTAGGCAACATGCCTCCTTTTCTAATTATCTCAGCCTCCAACTCCCAGACTAACTAATTATTCCACTAAATATGGGCTATCTAACACTCTGAACCAAATAAATGAAGAAAAAAATAGAAATAATTTCCTACAGAATAAGCAAAGCCATCTTGGTATTTGAACCACCCAATATCATAACCAAAGGTGTAACTAACTAAGTTAAAACAAAATATGTGAATATGTATATCATTGAGTATCATGGAACTCTCTTCCAGAGCACAACAATCTTTACATTGTCTACTGGTGTTAGCCTAAGAGTATACCCATATAACTATAGAACAAACATCATTGAAAAATTAAACCATAATACTTTAGTCCTTTTTTTTATTCTTCAGTATGTAAATGAGTCACAAACAAATTATCTATTTAAACCAAATAAAAGATAATGCTGTCTTATATATACTATCTCATTATTTAAAAATAATTTCTATTTCAGTGCAAGAGAAAAAAGATATTATATTTTACAAGTGCAATATTACTGGCTACAATGAGAAGGCACTTCATTGTGTGCTTTATTTCCCAAATTTGAAAATGACCTGGACATCATAATTACCTGTCCATATTCAAACAAGGATAATGCTTTTTCACTAACTTCTACATAATCAGCTCGAGTCATCAGTCCCCTGTCTATAATCTGCAATGGAGATGCATTACAAAAGTAAGAATGTGAAATAAAAATTGTTATGAAATGATAATCAATTTGTTGGAAGTTCATCATCACACCTTAGTAACTCCAAGAACAAGGGATAGTACAAAAATATTCTATTAATAATCATGGGAACATCTTAGGCTTATATAGTTATATTCATGCTTCCTTTTACCAACTTACAAGGTTAGTCCACCGCTCCAGACTCCACCTTTAACAAGTAAATCTATGATCATAATATTGCTTATCATTGCTATTAAGCAGAACGAGCTTCACTGATCTTGGATGACATTTTCACAGAATGACATAAAATTTAAAAACTGCAATATAAAGCAAACTGAGAAGAGAACAGCATTGACGATTTATAATTCAAGCATCCCTTTTTTTATAAGGAAGGCTGGGAACTAATTGATAATGGAAGACAATATTATAAGAGAATCAGAAACTTATCCTATATATTTCTCCCTCAATTCCAAGTTAGGATAAATTAACTAGCTGTGTTGCATGCATGAATACAAGTTTAATTTAAACTTCAAAAAATTTAAGGTACGAGTATGTTAATATAAACTGCAAAAAAATATACATATATAAAAAAATAAAATGTTATATAAATGATAAAAAAAAACACGCAAATAAGCATAATTTATATTACCATA
Organism: Glycine latifolia; assembly: GCA_013407115.1. NCBI lineage: Eukaryota > Viridiplantae > Streptophyta > Magnoliopsida > Fabales > Fabaceae > Glycine > Glycine latifolia. The sequence goes on along the minus strand of CM023942.1, from coordinate 19,058,610 downwards.
GCCGAACCCTAGATTTTTTTAAAATCCCATACCCTTACCCAGTATTGTAAATGTATCCATGGAACATAGCCTGTGAAACTCATCCTTTGTTGTAACTTCAGCCATAATGAAAAAGCTGGTTGCAAATGATAAAACTAGGCATCATACCTCATCTGGAGTGATAGGAACATCATGATCTGCAGCCTTGGTTGTTGGAGTGAGTATATTTTTAGGCAACTTCTGATTTTTTACCATTCCTGTCATGTGCTAATATCCTATTAGATAAGGAGACAAATATATTTTAAGAACAAGACACAATTGAGAAATCTCACCATCTGGGATGACATTTCCACAATAGTTCCGAACACCTTTATTGTAGACTGTCCATAGAGATGTATCAGTACTTCCAGTGACAAACCCTCTAGCTACAAGCCAATAACATAAGTGTCAACAGATGGTTGTTAGAATCCAATTTTCCAATATGTGGATCTTCAGCCAAAAGACAAAATAAACTAAATAATTATGAACAGAGACAGCAATTGTTTTATTTCAATTACTTATGGATGCTCTTCCAAAATAATTAAACAAAATGCCTGCCAAGGACATATCCACAATGTCATCCTATTCTTTTCCCTAGATACCTTTTTGAGCAAAAGGACTCCTATCACTTGTTTCTTATAAAAAGGACCGGAGTATCTCCTAGCAGTAAAATAATGAATATATTTAAGTAGCTCCAGTTTAATATGCCAATCAATCAGCAATCATTATAGCTATCAATCAAAGCATTTAATTAGATGCAACAGTAATAATTAACCTGAAAAGCACAAAATATTTGATAGTTTCACTCCTCAAAAAACAGTATTTGCATTTCCACTTAGAAATTTGATTATGTGAGGATTCAGTATTTAAGTTCAGAGTTCAGACACATCATATGATAGCTCGGGTCCCCACTAACTCCAATAGATGACATGATATTACAAAATAAAATGGAAAGGAAAAACTGTAATTACACGATCCACTCATTCAAGTTATATAGTGAGAAAAAAAAGTGTTAATCACAGAAAATGAATCAGCATTAATCAAGTAAGTCGTTGAATTAGTAAACTTACTCACCAACAAACTCAACTGGGAAAACTGAACATTTCCTAGCTATTGTAACATTGTTATCTGGAGCCGATACAACCGCATTAGAGACGATATGCTTAGTTCTTTCAAACCACCACAAACTTGTCTGATTGAGAACCTGCAATTGGGAGGCAAAATCATCAGATTATCGAATGTCAACTGTTAGTGAGGGTGTGTTCCTCTATAATCATCATCACTCTAAGGCTATATTCGGCATGGCATTTCATCTAGTTTCTAGTTTTTTTTATTCGCTAAAAAGTTTTTTTGACTGTTCGGTAAATAAACTTTTTTAATAGCTTATAGCATTTTTTGAAACGTTGGCTTCAAGCTATTTATATTTTCTTCCTTTTTTATCTTTAATATATTTATGAAATTTCTTGATTAACCTTTTTAAATAAATCATGATTTTATTTATTGTTTTTCTGTCATTTTACACTTTTCAGATACTTCAAGACTAGTTTTAATAAAAACTTATAATTTAAATAATTTAATTTTTCAACTTCAAGCTAAATTTTCAGTTAGTTTTGTAAAACATAACTTAACTAAACGATGAATAAAATAATTGAATCGAATCACAAACCTGGCCTTTGAAAGGAATGGAAGCAAGAATCCGATCAAACGCACTCTGCCGATCAGTGGTCACCAAAACGAGGTAATCCCCAGCGTCGTATATATCTCGAACCTGCCAACACATAATAAACAATTTCTCAACCAAAATGACACATTATACCAATAAATAAACGAACAAATAAATAAATAAATAAATAATCGATTCACACTTTGCCGCGGGTTTTGGACTCGAGGTCGGGAACGGTGGCGTGGAGGTTCGTTTCTGAGAGGCAGTTGGAGAGTGCGGCGGTTCTTCTGATGGCCTCGACGACGTCGTTTCGGCGCGGACTGTTGACGAGGGCGTCTCCGAGAGACGCTTGTTGACCCTCTCTTGGCATCACCGAAGCGCGGATTCCTCGAAACGAGCGCGGTGGTTTGAACGCGAGTGCGGATTGAAAGCCACGCGCCGCCGGGGAAGTGCTGTTGTTGGTGGTTGATAGGAGAATATCGGCGCCTAAGGTTTTGGGCGGGTTTAACGCAACCGTGAAGTCGCCCATCGTTTACTGAGTGAGACCGAAACTGCTTCTCTTTACTCTTACTGCGTTCTGTGTGTTGAGTTGTGTTCGCTATCGTTGCGTCGTTGCGTTGCGTTTTGCCAAGGGGTAAAAATTTAGAACAACTTGCCTTGTATAACAAAATGAAATTGTCTGATAAGAAATAATAGAGTAAATAGAAAAACTCGTTTAACAAAGTGTGTGATGGGTCGATAAATTGATTATTAAAAAATGAAAATATAAATTAAATTATTAAATATGCAAAAACTGTGACAAGTTAATTATATAAGTAATTTTTTCATTAAATTATAATATTATCAATTTAACACAAATTATATTTATTAAGGATTAATTTGATATTAAATTATAAAATTTAGGTATTAAATTGTTATTAAATTGTCTTTAAGAATAAGACTAATTCATTATATTTTTACATATTTAAAAATGAAATTTTCATTTTCATTTTAAAGATGAATTTTTGAGTGTTCAGATTTTCAACACTATTTATCCAAAATAATATAATGAAATTGTGAAATGTGAAGGAATTTACAAGACTGCAATCCAATTAACATATAGCTAAGGCATCTTTTTTAATATGTGAAGGATAGGGACTCGTTTTTAATATTTTTTCTAATATTTTTACTATATTGTTTATTATTAATTGAGATTGGTTGAAAGTTATAAATTTGTGTGAGTATATAACTCCTTTTTTTTTATAAAATGAGTATAATATATCACTCCTTATTTAATTAATTTTACTATGTTTTATAATTCTCTCTATGTATATAAATTAAAATGATGTCTTTGTGGAGCAATTTTTTGATAGGGAGTTTCTAAAAAATAATAATGAGTTTTTATAAAATTTTTAGTATTTTATTTCTCAGTCTATCTTTTATTATTTTTAAATTTAATTTCAATATATTTTTTAAACTATTAATAATTATAATTAATATTGTATCACAATATATATTATTTGTCATAAATCTAAAATATAATTTATATGTTGAAAATTATTTATTAATTTTAAATTTTAGGTTATATAAAATAAATATTTATAGTGTATTACATAGACTTAAATATTATTTTTGATAAATTTTAATCGATGTCAACATGAATATGTGGAAAAAATGTATTGTTAATATTTTTTATGTATATATTCTATGATCAGTGCATTCTTAACGTCTATTTTGGGATATTGGAGCAACACATGTTTGTTTGTTTATTTTTTTAATGGCTAAAATTAATAATAAATGAATAATTTTAATATATAATTTATATTTTGGATTTATGATAATTTAATATGATATTATTTTGAACATAATGATTTTTTTAAAAATGAAATTAATTTAATTTAAAAACAAAGATGAAAAGGACAAAAGCTTATGCAAGTCATAATGTAATCTTAGATATGGTTGTGGTCAACAAGTCTTTTTGTTATTTCTTCCCTTAGTGCAGGTCTTGAAATTTTACCAGTTGTCAACCTCATTAATCAAGACAATCAAGAATAGAATAAACAATTGATTGAAGATGCTGCAAAAATTCAGAAAATCCCTTTGTTGTTCTTGGACCATGACGACATGACAATGACGGATCATATACTGTCAAATCCGTTTATCACAATATCATGAATGATATCCTCGACACCGAGCATGTCAAGATAGATGGGAATTGGCTTGATATTTGGAAGTTACAAGTTTCATCAGAGATCAAGCATTTTGTTTGGAGAGTTCTTAGATGTTGTTTGCCCACACGTGAAAGATTGCAACAAAAAGGTATCCATCGTCCTCCTGATTGTGTTTTTTGTCCCAATGAAATTGAATCCTCTTGGCATAGTTTCATTTCTTGTCTCAAAGTAAAGCAAGTCTCCTAGATTAGTGTGTTAAAGGAGCCTTGGATGAAAGGTAAAGGGCACTCTCAGATTTAAAATAATTATCATGTCGTTGTTCATGATATAAAGGCCAGTGATATTATAAGCCAAACAAGCAAAACTTGGAACCAAAACCTGCTTATGGAGCTAATTGGAGAAGAAGACGCAGACGTAATAATGAAGACTGTGCCTTTTCAAAACCTGCATAAGGATAGAACGATCTGGGATCCTGATAAAAAAAAAAAGGTCAGTATATGGAGAGTATACTTAACCAGGTCCATGAACGAGGTAATGGCAGCTGGAGGATGTTGTGGGATATTCAGATCCCTGCAAAGGTGAAATTCTTTTTATGGAGGGTGTGTAGAGATTGTATCCTATGTAACAGGGGCCTAGAGAACAGTTGGCATGTTTTGCTTGATTGTTAGTATAGCCAACAACGTTGGTAGATTGCTCAACTTTGGCACTTGATAGACTCTCTCATCAACGAATATGAATCGTTTTCTGAGCTTTGGTTTAAACTGCTTCATAAGATGGACAAGGAACAACAAAAGAATGCTAGTATAATCATATGGGGAATTTGGAGAAGTCGAAATGAGAGACTTTGGTATCAAGTCATAAACTCCCCTGATGCCCCAATCATCTGTGCTAAGATTCTGAATGATTGGATTCAGGCCAATGCCAATCCTGTCTTAGCCAATTTTGATGATTCTAGTCCACAACATATGTAGTGGGAAAAACCTCTATTTGGAACATTGAAATAATATGATCACAATAAATAAAAAAAAGTCGTTACATTCATAACAACATTGAACATAATCTACAATAAAATTAAATTATACTTAATGATCATACTTGAAAAGTCTCGTTAGTTTATAAGTGTTTATCGTCATATATTTTTTTAACCATGTTAATTGGTGTGAAATATTTATTGAGTTTGTTGATAATTAATCTCTATTGGAAATCTTGATTGGCTACTTTAGTGAGATTTTCCTTTCCAACTATATTTTTTGAATAAAAAATTTTAGTAATTTCTTTTTGTAACTTCGCTAATTAGAGTCTTGGGCTCCTGATGGAACTCTAAGGTATCCTTACTAGCTCGTATCCTTTTGGTCAGCTATGTAACTAATCATTCATCTAGGATTTAGTTACACTTTTATGCCCCCTCCTTTAGGATGTATTTTGTGAGAATCAAGCCCAAGTTCTTCCCCATAAAGAACAAGTGTGTTGTCAACTATGTTACACTCATTAGATATTCTAAAAACTTTGAATGATCTAAAAAAATGCTTTTTATGTAAATGTTTATTCATAATATTAAAATATATGTAAAATTTATCTTAAAAGGGAACTACTACAAGGCCTAGGAATTTTTTGTAAGTTATTGAAGCAATTAAAAGGGAACTATTCCTCAAATGTTGAAATCTCATTTTTTTTTCCAAGACTTATGGATGGTCCTCACTCAAACAAGAAGTCTACTAGTTAAGACATAGACAACTAAAAAGATAAAGACTAAGATTTGGTCCTTATCCTAATAAGATGTTAATCATTTATGACCCAGGCAACCAAGAAGACAAAGACCTTAGTGTGGTCTCCAGTCACTCTCCATTTCAAAGAGGAGGTCTGTTAGTTTAGACATGACCAAGCAATGAAGAACAAAACATCCAATGTAGAAGCAAATAACACAAGAAGGGAGATTCAATTGTGTTTTAGAAATTTAAAAATTTTCTAATACTAAAAACACGTTTATCATTTGATGCAAATAAACCCAAAACCACTTAGAAAGGTTTTAATTCAAACTTTATTAGATGATGAGAAAAATAGTTTTGTTTGTAAAACAAATAAAGATGTAAGATCTAAATACAAATTAAAACCCCTTATCAGTTCAAGAAATATAAAGAAGCACACAAAGAATTATACTGGTTCATCTTAAACCCAAGATACGTCCAATTTTTGGTAACCACCAAATTTCCATTAACTTATCAAAGTTACAAGTATTGTTCACTATCACTTTTAACTCTTACACTTCCAAACTCTACCTCAACCTTGACTTAAACCAAGTATTATTTGTCCTACCAAGCCATTGTTAGCTCTAAAAAAATCAACAAGATTTGTTGGAAAATTGCACACTGACTAAATAGCTATCGTCTTACAGACAAATATATCACTTAGCACTTTTAGTCTTTTCTCTCAAGGTATACAAAGTGTTTTGAGAACTTAGTATATTTACAAGAATTTACAAAAAACTTTACAAGAAAGAATGAAATAATAAGATCACATAGTTGATTCGTGTCTTGTTTCTTCAAGCTTCTTCTATATATAGCCTTTATCTTCAAGTATTTGTTGTCTCACAATGGTTTAATTCTTCACTTTGGTCTTCGTTTGAAATCTTGAGTATGTTGGAGCATTTAATGTTTGCATTAAATGCACGTCCCTTCTTAATGCAAAGTCCATGCTGATAAGTTAGCGTGCATTGTACTCCAGCAGGAAAGTCACTTCTTTCATCATAGAAAGTCTACAATAACATAACACATATTTTGATGAGAATTGGTGTCTTTGAGATTGTGAACTTCATTTATTCTTCATAGGATAGATCCAAGGAGAATGTTTTCTACATGAAAGAATCTCAGACACAGAGTATTAAATAATGGTCTTAAATGTTATACCAGATCAAATGCATAGTCTGAAACTTAATACTCACAGATACAAATCATGATCTGATAGCATATCAAACACAACTTTTATTATTTGTATTTATTTGCATCTAATCAAAATAGTTAGGAGTCATGGTTCGTCTTTAAAACATAAATATCTTTTGACTTAACATCTAAGCATACTTCATACATCAAAATACTATGGAAAATAAGTAATTAAGAGGAGGTTGCCCAACTAAAACCTAGGTAGGCAGTGAAGAACTTGAGAACAAAAACCCTAGGCAAACAATGACGAATAAAAGACCTAGGTCTAGTATTTATGTTGAATAAAAGGTTTATCAACTAAAACCTTGGCAAACAATGAAAATCGAAGGACCTAAGTAGAAAATAAGTCAACTAATATTTCAAATACAGTACGATTATAGTCTAGAACTTGACATCACCTTAATATATAAGAGTTACGATAAGAAGAGTTCCTCATAGAGATGTGTCAAAATCCTAACTTGAGATCCTCCTCGACTCTTTTTATCCTCTTTATCTTTTAAACACAAAATAGAAAAAAAAATGTGACCTATCCTAATGAAAAAAAAATTAGAGCTCTTCATATTTGATACTCAAATCAGAAGAGCATAATTAAAACTAAATTCTACCATTGAGAATTTGTCTTTTCTTAAGACATGAATGTTAAGGTAGCGTTCTGTAAAGAGGAAAGAAAATGAACGAAATTAAATTAAGATGAAAATTTTGATTTAGAATAAAGCATAAAAGTTTGAGACCCACACCAAAATTTAAAACTTAATTGGTTGTTACTTTAATATGATTTCAAAATAAGTCATATTGTTGAACTTATGTATTATTCAATCATGTAATATCATGTGACCTACATCACCACATTAGACAATTTTGTTTTATTTTTTATTTTTTACATTTAAAGTCCAAGGATTTTTTTACAAATCTACTATTTTTATTTTTAATTTAATGTGTTATTAAAAGACATTTTTATCTCTAATTAATTTCCATTATTTCTAATTCTAAACCTAGTCTTTCCTTTCTTGCAGTAAAATTTTTTCACTCTTCAATAATAGAGTCTTTTCCATGCGTCGCTTCTTTCGCCATACCTCCTACCTGACCACTGACAACAATTGCAAAAAAGCTATCGTCTATCCATTTCTTGTGTAAAAGCTTAGTGTTATTAATATATTTTTTGTTTGTCTTAAAAAAATAAAATACTTTAATTATATCTAATAAATGATTTCATAATTATCTTTTATTCAACATTAGAACAAATATATCTTTTATTTAAGATTAGAATAAATATATTGACTAAATTTTCAAAATATATTTTTAATCTTTTGTCTTATTTTTTAAAATAAGTTAGAGAAAAAAATATTTAATCATAGAAATAGCTCTCGTCGTCAAAATAGAGAGTTGGGACAGAGCACTAGAGTGGTTTACATCTCTCGGAGAGAACACTTGTTGCACATGATATTTGGTTGGGAGAAAAGAGAGAATGTAACAGAGAACTGTATTAAGCAAATTATTAGTTCTATCAACCATGGTTTAGAAGAGAAGATGAAAGAAGCATGGAAATAATACGGTGGAAGTTAACATGATCTGTGTTCTCGTTCATATGATAGGGTTTAGGGATATCTAATTCTAATTTTAATCGATATCTAACAGTTTAAGTATAGTTGATATAGTTGATGCACAATCAAAATATGATTTTTGGGGATGGAATTTGTGGCATCAACCTATGATTTTTATTATTTTTCTAATATTTTCCCTATCAGATTGTGAAAGATTACCTTTTGATTTAAAGAAAGTGGAAGAAGAACTAGTTACGGGTTATCAAATCGAATACTTGGATATCAAATTTGGTTTATTTTATGTTGCTTCATATTTAAACCTGTTCCTTTCTTCCTTATTTGTAACAGTTTTTTACTTTGGTGGTTCAAATATCTCTATTTCATACATATTCGTTTATGACTTTTTTGAAATAAATCAAACATATGGAGTTTTTGTAACGTAATTGGTATCAACACCAATCAATATCCAATATTGATATTAATACTAATATCTAATTCTAATAAATATCAATATTAATCAATATTTATTCAATTCAGTATTCAATATATATATATATATATATATATATATATATATATAGATATATATGTTTATTTATTTATATAAAATACAACATATAAACAATTCAAAATTTTTCTCTCTAACCTGTTTTTAAAAAAATCAAGATAAAAAAAATATTTCAAAGTTTTATCATATATATTTTCTAATCTTGAATAAAAGATATATTTATTATAACATTGGATAAAAAATAATTACGAAATCAATTTATTAGACATAATTAGATTTTTTTTAAGGCAAAAAAAATATTAATAACACTCAATTTTTGTCCAGAAAATACAAAGACAAGAAATCTTATGCAACCGTGGTTGGTGATTAGTGGTCAGTGATCAAATAGGATGCATGATGCGAGAACAACACACATGAAGTGTAACACCTCGTATGCATCCGGTTGTTAACATTCAATTATGATCGTTAAGTGCAACAATTATTTAACAATAATTAATTAGGAAGCAGCTAGAGAGAATGACGTCATCGTACGTCAATAATAAAATTATAATACAAAATTTGTTTTACATTATGCATGGTGAGTACACGTAATAGTAAAAACTATACACTAGGTTTGTTCTCCCCTTAGGGCCGGGTCACAAAACACGTGTATATACATATCAAAATGCAGAGCCAGCATGCCCCAAAAACAACTAAGGTTCACTCGGAACCCGTCCCGGCTCGGCCTCTGGTCCAGAAACCCTCGGACTGTCACACTACCCGGGCCCCTTGCCCCGGGATCCGCCGTCCTCTCTGTGCTCCCCACCTGCAAATACATATAATCCCTAACCAGGGTGAGATAATAATCTCAGTAAACTCCAGATTCTTGAAGGCTTCTCCTTCCCCGAGTTCACTTTCACGATACATAATATCAAAATAGGCATTACACAAGCTAGCCATCCCGGCTTTCATAAAATACATCACATGTATACAATCACACATATATACAAGAGAAGATCATCCAACTTAATGGGCACATACTCTGTATATCGTTGCCTAAGAAAGACCATCCAACTTAATGGGCACATTCCCTCAAGACTTCGGGCAGCCACTTCCTGAGGAAGACCATCCAACTTAATGGGCACATTCCCTCAGGGCTCTGCGCGAACGTATATATGGCTCTTCCAAGAGAGGTTCTTCCAACTTAATGGGCATTCTCTCTCAGGGTTTTCATATATACTAATTGACCACTTAGAGTTGTTCCACATCACTTTGACTCTAAGGGAAGTCCATATTTGTCCATTCTACTGGCCAGAGAATTCTCATATATCACAACATATCATCACAATGCAAATCATATACATGTTCTCAATTTAAAAGCAGTAACACACAATTTCAATACATGCACCATGACATACAATAATCATCACTCCCTCGGAGTATAGTGGAACACCGTCAAGGAGAAGAACTCCCAAGAACAGATAGCTTACTTGTTCTGAGCTCTACACTGGTTTTCTCAGCCTCGTGGTTCCGAACACCACTATCATCAGCGTCACGCCCTACATACATGCATGCAAGCAATCAAAAACGGTTCTCAACCGTTGCATGTAAAGAAGCACCATTCTTTTCCACATTATAAGAACTAGTCACCCAACTGGTGACATGCAAACCCCCAAAGGATCTATCTGGACATAACCTCAAACCCTAAATCCATAACAGTTAGATTTCAAGGTTTGACCTGTGTTTCTTACCTTTAAGGTGTTATCGAAGCTAGAGAACAATTTCTCTAGGCTTGTACGTCCTAAAAATGCTTACTTTCTTCAGAGGTGAAACTCTGTGAAAGTTCTTGGAGAAACGATATCTCCGTCGAAGGGTTTTCAGAAGGATCTGAGGTTGCAATCTAGCTAAGGGATGGTTCCTCTCAGTTTTCTAATTGCATGCATAGAGGTTTTGGGTAAGGGGAAGTGGTTACGAACATCGCACCCACTTAGTGTCGGGTTCTATTCACCCCCAAAGCCTACTTTGTACAATTCAACATTCGTAACCCGGACACCCTTGTATAGGTTCACAGTATCGAGTAAGTACTGTGCATTTTTAATCGATTACAACCGCCTAAGTAACCGATTGCATAGCGTTGGAGTTCGTCCTCACTCAGGCTTCCACCTTAGTGCACCCCAAGTCCAAGGTCCCGCCCTCTTCTGACCTTATCCGACCTTATCCGACCTCATTCGGCTTCCTACCTTGGCACTTTCCAAAGTCCAAGGTTCCGCCTTCTTCCGAGATGACTACCTGGTAACTCTCTCCTTCTTTATCCTGGTTCTTATCCCTTCATCAGCGCTTTCCCCTCACGTCATTATTGCCTTAAAAAGGTGCTGCTATCATACGAAGTGCCCACCCGGTCATGCCAATCCAATTTTCTTGTCGACACTCGTTTAGGAGGCGCGAACCCGGATTTGTGGCAGGGTCATTATTATCATAACTACCATGTAATTATAACATTATAATATTAAAGTGTCACGTGGACACCTGAAACCTTACATAAAATACTCTATTATTGATGATGATGAAAAATATTATACATAAAAAATGAAGATTAAATTTAGAATAAAAAAGAATGTGAATTAATTAGAAATAAAAATATCTTTTAATAAAACATTAATTTTAAAAAATATAAGATTTTAAAAAATCATTAGATTTTTATTAAATAAAATAAAATAAATTATCTTATATAACAATATAAATCGCATAGCATTACATAATTAAATAATATATAAGTTATATAAATATAATTATTTTTAGGGTAAATAGTCATTTTCGTCCTTGAATGTGTAGTGCGCTGACAAATTCATCTCTGAAAGATGGAGATTCAAATTTTTGTTCCTGAAAGTGCAACAAATTCATTCATATGTTAACTTCCATCTGTTACCGTTAATGAAAGAGCCTATATGTCACATTCAGGGACAAATTTGTTAGCGCTCTATTCAAAATATAATTTAATCTTCATCTTCTTCCTTTTTTTTTAATCGTTGCATGCATAACATTACAATAAACACTTAAAAAAAGGAAAACAAATATAAGTTAAATAAATATAATAATAAGCATAATATTGATTAATAAACATAATCTGTCTGTTGCTCTGAAATTTCTATTATAACAATATTGGGTAGTGACAAAATCAAGTTGAGTCTCATTTTTTTGTAAGGATTAACTTAATGGTTGTGTATTTTAATTTATTTGAGTCTCATATTTTTGGTAAGGTACTGTTACAGACCCAATATTTTGGCCTAGTAAAGTGTCTTATTAAGGGTCCAATATAACACCCCGGACGTGTTATCATTAATAATATCATAAGCGCGCTATCAGCGTTAAACAAACGCAGTACGGAAGCGGGAGAATCGTTTTTCTTGATTACATTATGCATAGAATAAAAACCATATAACACAAGCCCCTGCTGATCCAGGTAAAACAAACACAACATAGGCAGAGATATAAAAACAGACAAAACACACAGAGATAGTCAGGAGGAAAACCCCATCTGATACATCAATATATGTACAGTGTAACTAGACAGAGAGTAAACGAAGGCTCTTTTAGTCTTCATCTGCAGCCTATGACCATTCCAGCACACTCATCGAGGGCCTCCTGCCCTGTGGTAACTCCTCTTCTCAAGAAATACCTGAAAACCACAACCCACAACAGGGTGAGATAAACATCTCAGTAAGCTCAGGGTTCTGGGAGATCCTCCCTTACCCGGATTCACCCCTAAGCACAACATACACAGATACAGAGTCTAGGACATCATCCTAGCCATCATAGATTCCCCAGATCTCTGGGTACTAACTGGATGCTATCAGCATCGGAGGTATTCCACCTCACACTGGCTCTCTAGCCATCTGGCTCTCTAGCCATCGCAGACTCGTCTCACAGAGGTATATAACATAAGTGTCTACCACTGGACACTTTCCATACCAGAGAGGCACTGCCTCATGAAACTATATAAAACGTTGCCTGAGAAAACCACTCAGGACTTCGCATATCCAGATATGGCTCTTCTAAGAGACTCTCATCCCCTCGGGATACCTTCTCTTAGAGATACAACATATCTGTAACCATCCTGGCCTGGAAAAGATCATCCGTTAAGGGCACTCAATTCCCAGGACTTTCACAC
>CM023942.1:19018922-19044257 GCA_013407115.1 Glycine latifolia | reverse complement strand
ACTCGAGTTTCTTACCTCAGAACTGCCGAGGAAGGCCTCTGGGCTACTCTCCCTAGCCTTGGTGCACTGAACCACCGCCGTTCCTCGCCCAATCTCGAGTTCTCTGCAGCTTTCTCAGAAAAGGGGTTTTCAATGAATAGGGAGGAAGGATTTTGGCTCAAACTTGGTTTCTAGGAGGTTCACTAGGCTTTGGAAGGTGTTTGGGGTCACAAAGCATGGCCATGGAAGCTTGGAAAACTCTCCAATGGAGTTCTGGGAGCTGGAGGAAGAAGAAGAAGCAGTTTTTGCAAGCAAAAACGCAAAAATGGCCTTTTATAGGCCCCCAGCGAGAGTCCCACTACTCGAGTTTCTTACCTCAGAACTGCCGAGGAAGGCCTCTGGGCTACTCTCCCTAGCCTTGGTGCACTGAACCACCGCCGTTCCTCGCCCAATCTCGAGTTCTCTGCAGCTTTCTCAGAAAAGGGGTTTTCAATGAATAGGGAGGAAGGATTTTGGCTCAAACTTGGTTTCTAGGAGGTTCACTAGGCTTTGGAAGGTGTTTGGGGTCACAAAGCATGGCCATGGAAGCTTGGAAAACTCTCCAATGGAGTTCTGGGCGCTGGAGGAAGAAGAAGAAGCAGTTTTTGCAAGCAAAAACGCAAAAATGGCCTTTTATAGGCCCCCAGCGAGAGTCCCACGCTCCAGGCGTGGATCCCACGCTCCAGGCGTGGCATTCCAGAGGAAATCAACTTTCTGGAGCACTTCCCACGCTCCAGGCGTGGCTCCCACGCCCCAGGCGTGGCACTATTCACAGGCAGAAATCTGTCGCTAATTCCGTCGCAAAATCCGTCGCTAACGCTTTTTCTGACGGAATTTAGCAAATTTAAACTTTTCTTCCTTTTTCTCTTAATTATTAAACCTAGGTTATTATATCCAATATCTCAGAGATCTTAACAATACGCGTAACAACCGGTGAAGGAGGTCACAACAAAAAAATATCATGATCTCAACAATTAGAGATTTCAGTCGAATAAATCGGAAAAAGGTATCGGCTAATCAAGAGGTAAACTTCCTTATAAATAGGGGTTACACTCATAGAAAAAGGTACACACTCTCTGAACCCTACTTTTCAATTAATATTGTGCATACACCTCACCCCCAATCGTCATATTTGTGCATAGTGATCATATAATCTCAGAGGAATCTTTCCCATAAGACCTTGGAGAGAATTACTGATCCAATATTAATCCACTGACACTTTAGTCAGACATCGTTGTTTTCAATGATGGAACATTGGCGCCGTCTGTGGGGAACGTTAAATTTCTAATCCCACGTTCCCGATTACAAATTCCACGTTCACGATGGTAAACATGAGAAGCAGTCAGATTGCACATTCATATCCCGATGCAGATAGAAGAGAACTGTACTCCAATCTCGTATTGGAGGGGGTAAACCAATTACCAATTCTAAATCAGGATATAGAAAATGATGATGTAGTACGCTGAATGAAGATGTCTCAGACATAACTTCTTCTTTTGCTCCAGCGGCACGAGCACCTTCAGACGTTCACCATTTAAACTAGACCGATCATCCAGCCGTGATAGTGCCTCCTAATCCAGAGCCTAACGAACGTTTAATGAGTAACGTTCTTAATTCAATCCTCGCCCGAGTGGAAGACATGGAAAGAAGATATGCTCTTCAATGGCAGAAGGATATTAGGAATTTAATGATTCAGATCGAGGAGCGAAATGTGGCGTGGAGGCATGAAGAAGAACAACGTATTCGGCTTATGGAACAACACTTTAAGAGCATAGAGAACTCAGTTCATCATGAGGACCTTGGACAACAGAATCATGATATCAATCAATAGGTCAACCAAGGCCCCGTCTTTCCAACAAATTGACAAGGAAATCAAAGGGATACTGCTAATGTAATCCCGACTAATTCAGAAAGACCAGTTAGTCAATTAGACGCCGGGTGCTCATCCCGAGTTAATATGGGAGATCAATTTCGATATCAAGAGGCAAATCCAGGATATCCTGACAATGGAAACATGTCTCATGCACAAGTAACGGTTCCACAACAAAATAATAATGCAGAGGCTAATCAGGGAGTGCAAGTCCGAGTTATGGCCCTTGGCGATAAGGAGCCTGCAACCATAAATCACAACCCGATAACAAAAGTAACGCATCGCATCAGAATGGACGGAGGGGTATATCGGAGAAAATATAGTAAATGGCAACACAATAATAGTCCCTTTACCGATGAAATTGCAAATGCCCAGTATCTAGAAGATTTTGACGGAACTTTCTTGTCAAAATATGACGGAAGTCAGGATCCACAAGTACATATCGATGAATTTGACATGCAAATGTGTGTCAGGGGAATCAACGAGTCGATCATTTCCTGCATTTTTGCCACAACGTTGTCGGGAGCTGCACAGACGTGGTTTGATACATTACCACCGAGGTCAATCCAGAATTTTGAAGATTTTGGCCAAAAGTTTTTGTTGAACTTTGCTACCAGCAAGAAACAACCGAAGTCCGAGTTCGCACTTGGAAAGATAAGGCAGCAACCCAGTGAAACATTACAAAGTTACTTGGATTGATTTAAAGAAACAGCCTTGCAGGTGCATGGGTTGGAAGAAAAGGTGCACATGCATCTTATTGCCACCAGGTTGGATGGCTCATCCCGGCTGGTGAAATCAATATATAAAGACCCAGTAAAATCGTTATTGGAATTTAGGGCTCGATCAAAGAAATACTTAGAGCTGGAACAAATGGAGATTGCCAATGCATCAGGCAAAAAAAGGAGTCCCAGATGACGGAGTTCACTTCTAAGAGGCAGGGAACCTCATCCTGGACAACACCATCCTGGCTGCAATCAAGGAAGAAAACCAGATTTAAAGTTCAAACTGGGGAAATGCAAGACCAAATACAAAAAATACACTCCACTAAATGCATCCCGGTCACAAATATGGTGAGAAGTGGCCTTAACAGAATGAAAAAGTGGAGCGACCCGTCCAGTGTATAATAAGGCTGGAATAGACAAAACCCAATTCTATGAATTTCATAACGGACCCAAACATACGACAGATCAATGCTGGGATTTACGAGATGCAATTGAAAAATTTGTCAGAGATGGCAGATTGAGGCAGTACGTGATAAAGACTCAAGGTCGTAAAAATAAACGTAAACCTGAGAGAGAGAAGAGAGAAAATAATCAAACAAAGTAATGATGGAGATGAGTTTCCAGAACCTGAGTTTGATTGTAATGTCATTAGCGGAGCCCTGGAAGGAGGAGGAGATACTGCTAATCAAATAATGAAATATTTGAAGGAAGTTTTCTCAGTCAGAGATCAACCTCAATTTAAGAAAAGAGTCAATAAGGCAGAGCCTTCCTTGCTCTATTTCACGGAAGAAGATATGCGAGACGTGGTGCCGGGTCATGAAGATGGCTTGGTAATAATCGAGACGTTAGTCAATTGCAAGGTTCGAAGAATATTTATCGATAACGACAGTTGTGCAGATATAATTTTGTGGAGTGCATTCAAGAAAATGAGTCTTGATGAAGACGATTTAAAGCCGTGTAAGACAATGCTGATAGGGTTCAATGGTGAAAATACAAATCCTAAAGGCACCATTAATCTCAGGCTGACGCTAGGCACGAAGGAGGCTTTCAAGTCAGAACGAGTGAAATTTGTGGTAGCTGGTTTTCCCTCACCATATAATGTTATTCTAGGGAGGCCAACTATTCACAAGTGGGATATGCTGGTTTCTACCAAGCATCAGAAGATAAAGATGGTGGGGAACAAATCAAAGATGGTAACGATCCGCGGGGACCAAAAAGAATCCCGGCAGTGTTACTTTAATGTAGTCAAAGATAGTGAGGGTGGTCCATCATCACCACCTCAGATACGCTAGGGAGACCGGAATGGCAGGAATATTGAAGAATGTCAACCAGAGAAACCAGTTAAAATGGTAGAGTTAGACATGAGAAAAGATGTTGAGGATTTGAGGCTAGAACTAGCAGAAGAGTTGGAAGACTTGACAATAGGGGACCAGCATTGGCAAATCACTAAGGTTGGTAAAATAGTCAACTCGGTCCTAAAGGACGATTTGGTGGAATTCCTTAGAAGAAATTGAGATGTTTTTGCATGGAAGTCCTCAGAAATATCAGGGATAGAGCCAATGTTTTGTTGTCATAAATTATTAATGTACCCTGGGTCAAAGCCCATAGCGAAAAAGAAAAGAAAGCTTGGTCCGAAAAGGAAACAAGCATTACAAAAACACATTAAAGAATTACTAGATGTCGGGTTCATAAGAGAAATTCAATACACTACATGGCTATCTAATGTGGTGATGGTCAAGAAATCTAGTGGCAAGTGGAGGGTATGCACAGATTACACCGACTTGAAT
Organism: Glycine latifolia; assembly: GCA_013407115.1. NCBI lineage: Eukaryota > Viridiplantae > Streptophyta > Magnoliopsida > Fabales > Fabaceae > Glycine > Glycine latifolia. The sequence continues at coordinate 19,039,860 of CM023942.1, read as the reverse complement.
AAGGTGTGTCCTAAAGATTCTTACCCAATGCCCAACATCGATCAATTAGTGGATAATTCATCCGGGTTTCAGTTACTGTCTTTTATGGATGCCTATTCTGGGTATAATCAAATAGCTATGTATCCGGAAGATCAGGAAAAAATGGCTTTTATGGGTGAAAAGGCGAATTATTGTTATAATGTCATGCCTTTCGGATTGAAAAATGCGGGGTCACATATCAAAGGATGATGAATAGAGTTTTTGAGCACCGGCTCGGCCGAAACATTGAAGTGTATATTGATGATATGACTGTAAAGACAGACACCCCAACTGATCACATGAGGGATTTAGAAGAAACCTTCAGTAAGCTAAGGGAATATAACATTCGATTAAACCTGCTCAAGTGTGCATTCAGTGTTTCAGTTGGGAAATTCTTTGGGTTTATGTTAACCCACAGAGGAATAGAGGCCAATCCGGACAAATGTAAAGCAGTATTGGATATGAAGTTTCCAGCAAACAAACGAGAAATTCAGCAATTGACAGGAAGATTGGCTACTTTAACACGATTTCTACCGAAATCGGTTGAAAAGGCACTCCTTTTCTTCAGATTGCTAAAAAAGGAGGCTGCTGTAGAATGGAACCCGGATTCTGAGGAGGCGTTTAACGAGATTAAAAAATTTTTGGCCTCTCCACCAGTATTATCGAAGCCAGAACCTGGAGAAGTATTGATATTATACTTATCTGTGGGAGATGAAGCAGTTAATGCAACATTGGTAAGGGAAACAAACAACACCCAAGTACCAGTTTATTTTGTAAGTCGGGCTCTTTGAAATTCTGAGTTACGATATCAGAGACTGGAAAAGGTAGCCTTTGCGTTATTGATAGCAGTGAAAAGGATCCGCCCTTACTTCCAAGGCCACACGGTTATTGTTAGAACTAATCAACCAATACGAAAAATTATACATAAACCGGACCTGGTTAAACGAATGACTAATTGGGCAATACAATTGTCCGAGTTTGATTTGAAGTACGAAGCTCGACATGCTATCAAATCTCAACCGTTGGCTGATTTTGTTATGGAGTTAACTCCACCTGATAATGGAGTAGGGAACAATGATGATATCTGGAAAGTATATGTTGATGGATCATCAAATGATAAAGGTAGTGGAGCTAGGATCATAATTGAAAACCCGGAAGGGATAGCTATTGAGCAATCCTTGCAATTAAACTTTCCAACATCAAATAACCAAGCTGAATATGAAACGCTGATAGCCGAATTGTTACAGGCAAAAGAACAAGGGGCTAAGAAGTTATGGGTTCTCACTGATTCCCAGTTTGTTGCTGCTCAGATTGAGGGGCGGTACCAGGTGAAAGGGCCACTATTGGCAAAATATTTGAACAAAGTCAACGAAATCATGGCCGAATTCGATGAAGTCGTTATTAATCATATTCCCAGGGGAGAAAATTCTAGGGCGGATATCTTATCAAAATTGGCAAGTACCAAGAGTCCGGGAAATCATAGGACTATCATTTAACAAGAAGTCCCCAAACCAAGTTGTGTAATGGTAATCTTGGCTGCTAAAGATTGGAGAAGGCCTATGATTGATTACTTAGAAAGAGGAATTTTTCCGGACGATGTTATGGAAGCTAAGAAATTGTTATGTGATTCGGCCATGTATACCATAGTGGAGGATGAATTTTATCGAAAGGGATTACATACCCCGATGCTGATTTGTTTAAACCCGGATAGGGTCGAGTACATAATGACCGAGATACATAAAGGAATAAATGGCCAACACATGGGAGGTAAGGCATTAGCGAAGAAAGCCCTACGAGTCAGGTACTATTGGCTAACAATGGAAGCCGATTCTATGAGTCACGTAAAGAAATGTGAAAGTTGTAAAAAACATGCAAAGATAATATGGTCCCCGCCTGTCGAGTTACACCTTATCTCAGCTCCATGGCCCTTTTTTAAATGGGGAATAAATTTGTTGGGACCATTTAAAGTGGAAGAAGAACAGTTGAAATGGTTGATAGTTGCTGTTGATTATTTCACTAAGTGGATAAAAGCAGAACCTGTTTCTACCATAACATCCGCCCGGGTACAACATTTTTTTGAAAGAAACATCATTGCCAGATTTGGTATCCCGGGCGAAATTGTGACAAATAATGAGACTCAATTTATTGACAGGCGGTTTCAAGAAATGATGGCTGGTTTTCAGATCAAGCATCATTTTGCTTCGATAGAAGACCCACAGTCTAATGGGCAAGCCGAAGCAGCGGACAAGGTAATTGTGGACGGCTTGAGGAAACGTATGCAAAAGGCTGGTCCTAGTTGGGTCGAACAATTGTATTATGTTCTATGGGGGTACAGGACTACCGTTCCAACGTCCACCAAGGAAACCCCGTTTAGAATGACATACGGTTGTGAAGGGATGATACCGGTTGAAATTGGTCAGCCATCTTGGCGGAGGAGGAATGTTCTTCAGGCGGAAGAACAACATAACAATGAAGCTTTGGCCATAGAATTGGACTTGGTAGAGGAAGTCCGCATTAATGCACATTGCTGATATCTAGCGGCAAAACAATTAATGGCCGTCAAATACAACAAGAAAGTGAAGCCTCGATTTTTGATAAAGGGGATTTAGTGCTGCGACGAGCAGATATCGGCAATAAAAATGTTAGAGATGGTAAGTTAGCATCTAATTGGGAAGGACCCTACCGGGTTCTCGAAAAACTCGGACAGGGAGCCTACATGTAGGAAACTCTTGATGGAAAGAGAATAAAACGAACTTGGAATGTGGATAAACTAAAAGTTTATTACAGTTAAATCCAGGTCCAATGTTTCGTCAGATTGATATTTTTCCTTGGGTAGGATTAATAAGCCGTGATTTCGGTAGAATAGTTATCTACCTTCCTTTGTAAAGGATTTGTAAGCATAATTTGGCAATCATGTCGTTTCTTATTTATTGAAGGCATGAGTCATTTTATAGCAAGTGGAGAATAAATGAAAATTTTTGCCTTTATCATGATTTTTCATATAATAATAAAAATTGGTCTTGTCGACCGGAATGTGAAAGGATGCACGCATATCACCCTTGTGCATACAATGCGTCAAAGCTAGTATCTTGCCCAAGAGAAATGTGTTACTTAAACCCTGATCAGGTTAGAATGTGGGAATGTGGGGGTAACAGACCCAATTTCTACATGTATCACATTAATTTTGGGTTAAGATTAAGTTCACGGATGACAATCCAGAACTAGATGCAAAGATACACCAAAAAGAATCTTTGTGAAATATAATGCCTGGTTGATGACGCCAGATGAATATTTAAGCAGTCTGCAATGAATGGTTATTATTTTGGCCAAATCATTGAATAGAATCCAGCATGATATGGATTCATGCATGTAAACGGATTCATGCATGTAAATAAAATTTGAGGGAATTCTCAATGTAAATTAAATTTATATGCAATAAAAGAATAAGAAAGAACCGGGGCAAGACCCGACAATGTTTGATAATAACAGCGGACAATTCCGGCAATGTTTAATACGCATCAAAAGGGGGCTCGAAAGACCCCAAACAAAAAGACAATTACATTTTAAAACCAGCATCCCGACCCTTCAATATTTAAGTTGCCCAGGACTGAGCTTGGTCTTCAGTAGTATCGACAGTCATCAATTCCCCCTCCTTATGGATTGGATCTTCTTCCAAGGGCGCAATTGAGTCTTCATAAGGAGAAAAGGGAGGGATTAACTTACCATCACTGACGTAAGCTTTGAAATGCATACCGGTTAGGTTGAGCTCAACCCCGAGATTCAAGCATCGAATTTGCTCTAACGTGTTGTTGAACGATCCTTCCATGGCTACCGACACCTGCGCTCGTATGTTATCAGCTTCTGTTTTTGAATATGCCAGCTCGGCTTTAGTTTGCTGTAATGTCTTCTCCGTTTTATCCAACAATGCATTCAACTTATGAAAATTTTTAGCATTGTCGTTGTTCTTTTGTCAAAGAGACTCCACGCTAGACTTCAGCTTGCGGCATCTTTTTGGGCCAAGAGAAGCTCTTCCCGGGTTTTATTTGTTTCTTCTCAATACGCTTGAAGTTCATCCTGGGTCTTTTTAAGTTCTTCCCGGGATGCTCCGAATTCCTCATGACATGTATTAAGCTCATTGACGAGTCGTGCAAATCTCTTATTCATGGTGGCTAGACTCTGAATTAAAGATGCGCCTTTTATAATATTCAGCTCTATCGCACCAAGCTCGTCAATATCAGCCTCTGAGAAAGGGACCAGAGCCGTGAAGCACTTGGTTGCGTGGATAGCATGGACGAAATTGTCGAATATACCTTTCTCCCAAAGCAATCTAGGTGATAGCCCGATAGCAGTGGAAGGCAGGTTTGGAGCAGATTCATCTGCAGGCACCTGAGGGGAAGTTATTACCTGGTCCGAGGCCTTGGGGTGGCTACAACTTTACCTTTTTTGGCCGAAGCCTTATCTTTTGGGGTTGAAGTCTTACCTTGTCGGACCTTGAACAACTTTCACTTTCGCAATCCCAGACTAGTAGACGCCGGACCTTTCCCTTTCTCTAAAATGGCAATGAAAGAGGGAGGTGGTGGTCGTGGCGGTTGATGAGAAGCGATGGTCTGAGATTGTTTGGATGTATTCTTCGGAGTCGGCGACATAGCGGATGCTGATTGTTTTTCCATCTCAGAAACTGTAAAATACAAGTAAAGGTTAGAACACAATCATATATAATGAAAACAAATATACAAGGTCATACTCGATGAGGCGGAAAGCCCGACACGATATTCGCTAACAAAAGCAGCAACGCTAGGAAGGCCGTAAGCTTCTTTATAAGCAGATATCCACATAAATGACGAAGCATCAGCATCTGATAAATCCATTTCCTTAAAATGATACGAGGATGTAGGAAAATCATGGTGAGTACGGGACCAGTAGAGGGGAAATTTTGACTCTGCGTCCCAGGAATCAGCAGAAGAAAGAAAAAATGATTGTTGGCCGGGTTCGGCGACAACCTTGAAGTATTTACTTTTGAATTGTTTGAAAGAATCGGTATAAACAAGAAAGAGTTTTCGCTCATTGCGACCCCGGATGGAAGTCCATCCTTTCTTAGTAGGAGGTTCCTTACCCTTCCTAGCAGTGTGTACACTAAAATAATAAAAGAAAAGAGGAACTGTACTGGGGATGTCTAGATATTCACAAAAATGTTCGAAGGCTTGAATGAAGCCCCAACTATTCGAATGAAGCTGTGAAGGGGCTAAATGAAGATGGTTTAAAATGTTCATCTGAAACTCGGATAAGGGAAATCGTACTCATATCCGAGTTATTACATCTTTGTAGAAAAAGAAGAAAAAAAGGGATTTCCCTTCCCTCAAAGAACAAATAGGTTTATCCTTATCTGGGGGGCGCACAACAAAATTTTCTTGATTCCCAACTGGAAGGGCAACAACATTTTGAAGTAAGTTCGGATAATGTTCGCAGAACCTCATGAGTTATCCACAGGAATTTAGAGGTCGTGGAAGAGGAAATTGAACTGGGATGTGACTCGGTAGACCGGGACTCGACAACTTGTTCTGAAGATGGATCCATACACACCTACATCAAACAAATAAAAATCAGTGAGAATGGCATACCTGAAGAAAGATACTTGTGGCGAGTGGGGTGTGTAGAGTGAGGGGAATCATTCGAGGTTACGATGATACCCTGGGATTTATCAACATTTTGGATGGAAGCAAAAGCTTTACCAAGGATAGAGTCTTTGTTATTTGATTTGGTGATAATTGGGATAGGAACAAGAACCGGGTTATGACGACACGATCCAAGAATAAAATCAACCATCGAGTCACAGCCAAATTTTACAAGTTGGACACTTTCATGAACACAATCGAAACATGGTTCGAACCGAGTTTCTAACACAGGATTTGAGGGAAGGATGACATCATTGTGGGATAACAAAGAAAAGGGTTCTGTAGTTCAGAACACTCAGAAAAAGGAACAGGATCAATGACAGGTTCAACCCTAAGGATGTTTAAAGGGGTCGTATTTGACGAAGAACGAATTTGGTTTTGGGGGATTTTATTTTTCTTTTTGATGTGAGTCCTACTGGTATATGGACGCAACAAAGCTTTTTCCCTTTCTTCTTCAGAAAGAGGTAAACCGAATAACCAATACCCAACCCTCGGAGGGGATGGTTTGGCATAATCTCGTTTCTTCTTCAGGAGGAATGTTCATGACTAATGAGGAAGACAAGGAATTTTGTAAGAGTTGACAAATCAAAATATGTGCAGTGAGAAAAGGAAAATGGCTAAAAATTGGAGTGATTTGCCGTAAAGAAGCAGAATCTACAAAACGACTTAGAAGACGAACAAAGATGGCAGATCAACTAAAATGAATCAACAAATTACAATCGAAATAAAACAAAAGCAAGAAGTTCGGTGGTAATGAAGGATACCTGAGTTTGCGAAGGTTTCTTGAAATGGAGGAGACAGAACAAACAGACGTAGGGGTTCAAAGAAAGTAAAGGAGGTTTAGGAGGAAAAAGTAACGAAGAACCAGAAAAGATAGGGAAAGGTGGAAGGAAGTGTATATAAATGTGATGTATAAGTGTAATCGTCAGATAATGGGGAAGCGTCACGTCTGAGGATAAAATAGACTATTCAATTCAAAATTTCATAATTAGCGCGCAGTCTGAAACGACAACATTAAATGCACGTGAACAATTTAATGCGCGTGTTTTACAGCAAAAAGCAATTTCAAGCAATTTCAATACATATATTATCTATGTTCAACGAGGAATGTGGATCTACGACTATCCAAATGCGCATGGCAATATAGGATTCCGAGCATGTATAAAGCCAGGATACTGTCTCGGCATATACAAGGGTCGGGATAATGAAATTTATTTAATACTGGGATATGGACAGTCACAGGTCAATAAAGATACAATCCAGTCCTCCGGGATACAAATGGAATATCTATCGTTCGGGTTAGAAGAAGAACTTGTTGAAATAGACCAAGCCCGGATGAGTGCTAATTGCAGGAATAAAAATTGTGTAAATTAGAACCCGTCAGAACTGAAAGATGAGAGTATTTTAACTAATACATCCTGGCTGCCTAGAAGCCTAGACAGTCGGGTTGGGGGACAACTGTTACGGACCCAATATTTGGGCCTAATAAAGTGTCCTATTAAGGGTTCAATATCTCAGAAATCTTAACAATACACGTAACAACCGGTGAAGGAGGTCATGACAAACAAATATCATGATCTCAACAATTAAAGATTTCAGTCGAATAAATCGGAAGAAGGTATCTGCTAATCAAGAGGTAAACTTCCTTATAAATAGGGGTTACACTCATAGAAAAAAGTACACACTCTCTGGACTCTACTTTTCAATTAACATTGTGCACACACCTCACCCCCAATCGCCGTATCTATGCATAGTGATCATATAATCTTAGAGGAATAATTCTCATAAGACCTTGGAGAGAATTATTGATCCAATATTAATCCACTATCACTTTAGTCAGACATCGTTGTTTTCAATGATGGAACAGGTACTGTCTCATATTTTTGTTTTGAAATTTTCAATGTGATAGTACCTTAACCAAAATATGAGACTCAAACAAAAATGCACAACCATTAAGTTAATCCTTACAAAAAACAATGAGACTCAACTTGATTTTGTCATTATCTATTGTTGTTATAATAAAAATTTAATAGCAACAAATATATTATGTTTATTAATCAATATTATGTTTATTCTAACTTATATTTATTGTCCTAAATTTTTAAGTGTTTATTATAATTTTATGCTTGTAATGATGAAAAATGGGAGAAGATGAAGATTAAATTATTTTTTTGGTAAAACACTGACAAACTAATCCATAAATATATAGAGAGCTGAACAATTTGTTATTGAATGTGTCACGTAGACTCTTTCAATTAACGATATAGAAAGTTAACATATAAATAAATTTATCATATTTTTTTTCACTTTTAAGAATAAATTTAAATTTATCAACGCCTTCACACATTTAAAAACAAAAAAAATTATTTACCTTTTATTTTTAAGTGAGGCGGCCTTAAAACTTTCTACTCATTTTTTTACTTGTTTTTCGTCGTCGGAACATGCCCTAAGAAAACCATTCTATTCTAAAACGCCTATTTTGATTAATCAAGGAGAAAAATATCTACTCTGGCCACCCAAATGACGTGTTAACCGGGCCAGATTTGGGTCATCAAATTCAATCACATCTATGATTCGAAGTCAGCACAGCACAGGGCCCAGTCTGTCACACACGTGTCAACAATCGCTCGCCCTCACTCCATAACGGATACGCCACATTACGTAAACGCCGAATCCCACCCGCACCTCCACGCGTCGACCCGTGCCGCCAAAATCATCAACGCCCACAACGAAACCTTATCGTAGTCAAGCTCACACCAGAACAGATACCGAATATCCCCATATATATATAAATAAATCAACAAAACCCCGTCTCTAAGGATAAAGAGTGTGTGACTCTCTGACTCAGTGACTCACTCCTTGACTCACTCCTTAGAACAAAAAACAAACTAACACCGTCTTTCTCTTTTCTCGCGTGTCGTACGGTAAGTAACCACACTCACTCACTGTTTCACGCATTTCTTACACAATCTCCGATCCCTCGTTTCTAGGGTTTTCCATCTATTCATCACATCGGATAATCTTCTCTTTTCTTCTTATAGTGTGTGTTTTTTGCCGGGAAACAGGATCGTGCAATTTCCGCGAACGCGATAGGCGAATGAAAATGAAAAAGAAACGAAAGGAAAGCGAGGCCAGTGGACGGTCGAACTTGCCGGATGAGATTTCGAAGTCGCATTACTCCCTTGAGCGGCGTTCGCGGCTGAACAAACGGTGCAGGGAAGACCGCGGCGTGGCGACCGTGCCGCCGTCACGCGGCGCGTCGTTACTCCTAACGCCGTCGCGGGGCTTGAAGCGGAAGATAGGGTGCATCGACAAGGCCACGCAGATGGGGCGCAGCGTGAGGATCGAGGACGACTACGTGACTGGGGGCAGCGCGATCGGGCAGGGGAAGTTCGGGTCGGTGACGATGTGCCTCGCACGTGCGAACGGCGCGGAGCACGCGTGCAAGACGCTGAGGAAGGGGGAGGAGACGGTGCACCGCGAGGTGGAGATAATGCAGCACGTGTCGGGGCACCCTGGGGTGGTGACGCTGGAGGCGGTGTATGAGGATGAGGAGTGTTGGCATCTTGTGATGGAGTTGTGTTCTGGAGGGAGGTTGGTTGATAGGATGAAGGAGGGGCCGTGTTCGGAACATGTGGCGGCGGGGATACTGAAGGAGGTGATGTTGGTGGTTAAGTATTGCCATGATATGGGTGTCGTGCATAGGGATATTAAGCCTGAGAATGTCTTGCTCACCGCGGCCGGGAAGATCAAGCTCGCGGATTTCGGGCTCGCCATCAGGATTTCTGAGGGTAAGTTGATGTGAGAAAGATGTTTTTTGCATGATGTGATACTTTGGTAAGACTAGGTTTGATCGAGGTCTTAGAATTTGGACTCTGAGTCCTCAAGGTTTTAAATTGCGATAGTGGTTTGTTGTGATCCTTGACATTGCAGGGAATTGCGGATAAATGCGGCTGTAACTGTGGTTGCCGGTCTTTGGCATTGTGGGCAAACGCAACCGAAATTGTTGTTATGGTTTTATCGAGATCCTTGACATTGAGGGGAATAGAGGACAAATGTGGCTGCAATTGTGGTTTCAGTTGCAGATTGTAGTCCTCGTGATCCTTGACATTGCTGAAAACTGCCGACAAATGCAGCCACAATTGTGGTTCGCAAATGTGATCTTTGACATTATATTGGAAAATGTGGCTGCAATTGTGATTGTGGACTTGTGGTTGCAAAGACTTTATAAAACCTTGATCTTGTAGCCAATATTGTGGCCACGGACGTTTTTTTAAATCTTGAGCCAAACTTAATCCCAAAAGTTATCTTATGGGTGAGAGTTGCTTCTCACTTGTAAACATTATTTTGTTGTCAATTTGGGATCTTTGAATCAAGGTTTTAAAAAAAGGTTTGCCGTCGCAATTGCAGCAGCATAAGCTGGATTTATTAGTTAGTGTGTTTGGTTCCGCATCTATTTGCATTTATAAGTTATATATTACTGAACAGATTTGACATGATTTGTAACTTATACATGTGTCCAAACACACAATGTAGTTGATACGTTGATTCTCATTGTTTAAAATTTGCATTGCAGGTCAGAGTTTGACAGGTGTGGCTGGGAGCCCTGCATATGTTGCACCAGAAGTGTTGTCGGGTAGATATTCTGAGAAGGTAGATATATGGAGTTCTGGGGTGCTCCTGCATGCTTTGTTGGTTGGTGGTCTTCCATTTAAAGGAGATTCACCGGAAGCAGTTTTTGAGGAAATTAAGAATGTCAAACTAGATCTTCAAACAGGGGTGTGGGAATCAATATCTAAACCTGCACGGGATCTTGTTGGGAGAATGCTGACAAGGGATGTTTCAGCAAGGATAACAGCTGATGAAGTACTAAGTAAGTTTATGATAGATCTCGAGTGTTTGCCTGCTTGTCTTCTTTCCTCGATGATGAACACACCAAACATTTGTTGAATCTGATTTTTTGTTATTTTAATCTTGAAATGATTAACATAGATAATATTTCGAAGTTTTGTTGAAAATTATCTTTGTCTATCACGTGGATTCTCAGTAATGAGAATGGTTGCCTTGTTTTAACAAGCTTTACTGGTCCCGAGTAGTGTTAAACTGGTCATACCATTTTGTACTGTCTGTGTCTGTTTTTTTCCTTGGTTGGGATAGCAGTGAGAATCTGTTAACTCTTACTTTGTCGTTTTTATTACATGTTGCTTTTATATGTGGATAAGGTCTCTTTTCCCCCAATGTTTTCACTTTTAGTAACAAAAAATTAAAGCAGTACTTTTTAGGACCTTTGGATTGGTTCAGTCTTTCCCCCAAATGTTGTGTGCATGTTAAATTAACACTCGATGGTTCAATTTCAGGGCATCCATGGATATTGTTCTACACTGAACGCACATTAAAGATGCTTCCTGTTAAATCAAAATTGAAACCCCAAAATGCAGCTGCATGCCAAAATGAATCTGGGTTAGTAGGAGGAAACAAGATAGTTGATGATGGCTCCCTTGATGAGGATTATTCAAGCCCGTTTTCATCCTCTGAGAGTTGCAATTCAGAGTATCATGAGGACTGTGCGTGGATTGATGCACTTTCCAGTGCAGTTTCACGTGTGAGGATATCCGAAACAAAGAGGACCAAGTTGTGGGGTTCCACTAGTCCACTTGATCAACAAGGTTCATCTAACATGAAGACTAACCTCTGTAAAGCATTCTGACCTACTGATATGCTGACACCGACAGTATACACCACAATATCTACTGCTTTAGTGAGGTTCTATAATAAACTTAGCCCAACACATTCTACAGTTGGCAAAAGTGGATTTCATGCTAACATCCATTATTAGGTTGACCTGGGTGCCAGTTTCTTTTTAGTGTGAGATTTAATTAGAGTATGTTTCTTTGGTTCCTTTGTCCATATAGCCTAATAATGATTAGCTGAGAAAACTCAGTTGTACAGAACTTGTACATATTAATGTTAATGTGTGGCCGCAAGTTTTTACCCTTGCAGGAGAAGGGGTTTATATAAAAGAATATATGCTATGATTTCACTTGTTCAGTGAAAATTTTAACTTTTTTTCTTTTGGAAGACTCTAATCAGAAACTATTATTTAGCTGCTTGTATTTCATTAAATTTTAAACAGATCATTTTTTACTCGGCACTTTATTTTTTAAGGTGTAGCCTTCATTTTATAGAATTCAAATTCTCACAGGATAAAATTGGGAAGTTGATGAATTGAAGAACTTAGGGAATGCCCTCTCTGAGAAGAAATCTCTGGCATGACTTAACTGCACTCTACTAATGATGGACGGATATTAGTGAAACTTTGACAGGTGAGCCATTGAGGGACCATTAAAATGGTAACATGTACAAAACAATTGGGACATGGTGAGGTGGAGTAATTACTCCATATTGGCAGGTTTGCATTTTACTCTCCATTTGGTAAGACATGATGCCGTACAGGAAAATGACCATAATGAGAAATAGGGGACTAGGGGAAAATAGGAAAATGAGTGAAATGTCTGGCCCTTGTTTGTTAAAAAAAAAAGGGCAATCTTAGAATTACAATGAAATATTAAATGCTCTTAACATCTTTAAAGCAATTAAGTATCTTTAAACTTGTGAAATCCTCAGTGCAAACTTGTTTTAAGAGCTTTTAATGAGTTCGATTTCCTTTTTGGTTTAAGAGTTTTAAAAGTAAAGTAAAACTTGTTTTACAGTTTTCATTTTTTTAACTTAAAAAAAGATAACACCAAAGAGAGAAGAGAGTAGGGAGAAAGACGGAGGGGACAATTTTCTAATTCAAAAATTAGAAATAAAATGAAAATTATGAACAAAATTAAAACAGGACTTAAATATAAAACTTACCACCTCAATTTCTGTAGTTGGTCCTAAGTTATATGACATCACTTGATTCAATATCAGTTTTTTGATTAAAATATATTTTTCATACCTATAATATATCTTTTTTAATTTGCTACATATTTTTTATTTTATTTTATTATATGACATTTTCAAACTTTTATTTTTGATATCCAAAGTTAATCTCGATCTATTCTATTAAATAATCACGTGACAAACTAATAGAGTATCACGATAGATTTAGACTAATAACAAATTTCAAATGTAAAAGTTTAAAAATATTAAAAGATAAAAGCAAAAAAAAATTAATAAACTGAATATATATATATATATATATATATATATATATAAATATAAAAGACATATATTTATCACGACATATATATATATATATATATATATATATATATATATTATAAATATAAAAGACATATATTTATCACGACATTCATAGAGAAAATAACACCGCAAACTCTTGAGCACACAAATCATTCATCATTTTTCAAATAGAATTACTGCCTTTAACTGCGCCATATATCCAATAAATATATCTCAAAAGTCAGATACATTTTAATAGAAAACTCCAAAGGATTATGGAGCCTTTTCTTTAACAACAAAATCTGCTATCATGTGATTTGACGGATTAAGCACTTTGTAGAGTTCTCTCAACCAGGAAGCTGGGCTGTGAATCACTTTCTTAACATCTTGGACCAAAGGTACACTACAAAGAAACAAACTAACGCAAAAAGAATGACATGAATGATATGGTTTGAACCACTTTGGATGATGCTCTTGTTCAATCTTCTCAAGTTATTTTTCACTCCAGCTTGAGCCTTTATCATTGTCATTTGCTGCATTGAAAAAGATAAAGGTAAAATGTTAACAAGACAGTTGGACATTTTCCTGCTAAGGAAGAGATAGTCACTAATTACTACGAAAATGAATGCTAGAAACACTCTTTAACATGCTCATTCTATACATATTCTATCACTGGTTGAAATTTATAGGAAATTACAAAATCACAATAGTCATTAATAAGATGCGAGACCACAAATTTTTGTAATTTCTAATAAATTTCAACTAATACGAAGGGATATATTCAAAAGAGTGTGTAAGAAAGTGCATTTCTAGCAATCTGTTACTATGAATCAACATGCAACAAAAGCGAACCAAAAGATTTTTCCTGTATACTCTGTTAAAGACGGTAAAGGTTCTAAATATGGATAGCAGCATGTTTGACATGGTTTTCTGCCAGTGAGCATTCAGCTTCTAAAGACATCAAAATTTCAATCATGAATCCATTTTGCCTGGCAACACGGTCACGGTGAATTGTAGTCATTTTATCCTTGCAGAGAACTTAAATTCATGGGGACAATATATTACTACCTCAACATGTGCCACAATCTGAAGGGAGATCCCAGATAATTAAGCAAATAGTATCAACATAGAATTAGTGGTAGTATATAAGTGTCCATATTACTATCAGAAGAATTTTTATACGACAAAACTTAGATGCAGATATATCATATTTTTCATATTTAATTTTATATCATATTTTATTTTGTAATTTAGTAATCCGATTTTAAATTGCAAAGAATTACCTCATTTTCTCGGATATTCATTGCTTTAAATATTTTCTTTTTGCTTTTTTTTTGTATGGAACATAGTATTTGGGCATATTAACTTTTGAATAATAAATCTCAATATCACATTAGAAGCATTATTTTAATGAATTTAATGAAATTTGCTAATAAAATTGGGTATATCTAGTTGCATGAGTCAGTTCACAACCAAACACGTGCCCTGTGTGACACACGGGTCAAACACTAGTAAAAAACCAAAACTAAAAGAAGCAAAGATTATGCAAGAAATTATGTACCAGTTCTTCAAGAAAATTTTTCTGATACTTCACTTCTGTTCCTATCTCCTCAGCAACCTGCACCAGAAATATTGGAAGTAGCATGAGTAAAAAGGAAGACGGAAAGGAAAAGAAAAAATAGAGAGGAAGATGAGTTTTGAAACATGATGTAATTTCATCCAACTAGCTCTCATAAAAGGAATAATAAGCAGGATATAATTCAACAAGTCAAGTTGTACCGACAGAACACTGTATAACTTGTAGTTGGAAATTGAACTTAATTTTTATCACTGGCAACAGGATCAAGCATACATGCATCAATTATCAAATATTCTAGTAAATATTGTTCTATGGAAAGGGGAGAAAAAACTACAAAGCATACATACAACAAGCATATTCATAAGGTTCTCTTCATTGACAAATTCCTTTTGGGGGCCAAGAAGATGCACATTTCTTTCCAAGAATTAAGCGACCAAAAAATGTAGTTTTTTTAGTTTCCCTTCTGAGTTTCAAGTTTTAAGATGTAATCTACAGCCACTGGTTGTTTCAGTGATATCAATTGCGGATTGCGGAAAATGGTGGAAAACCAATAATCCGCTACTACATTATATAGTGGATAGCATTATGGGCAAAGCGGAAGTTGCATTGGCGGTTGAAATACATGATTATATATCAATTATATATGTATAAAAAAATTGTATGCAAATAAAAATAAAATGCATAAAATTGGCAAAATATTAACTCAAAAGTTCAATTGGCTGGAGACACCCTGGAGATGACAAGAGGATGCAGGACGCATGTTGCAACCACGACACCCATAATGGCTCCAATAGCGGATGGAGTTGCAATTGCGGATCCAATGAATTCCGCAACACAACAGCACTATTGCGGCTATTCAACACACTGGGTTGTTTTCACAACTAAGGTTTTAAAAAATGGTCTAGGACCACAATTACATCAAGATTTTTCATGTCTCCACCAAAACCTCAACTGCAGCCACATCGGCTGCATTTGTTTGTAATGTTTTGCAACATCAAAGATCACAACAAAACTGCGATCATGATCCCGATCCCAAATGCAAATTAAAACCTTGTTCACAACCCTTTATTATCATCATGGTATTCAGAAAAGAAAAATAGAGAGAATAATTTTAAAAAGTAATTTTCCCATTTTTCAAATGAATAAAAACAAAACATAGAACGTATGGAGCAGGTGCACAACCAAAAAAGCAAGAAAAATAGAGAATTAGTGATCCCACACGACACAAGAACAGCAGTATAATTTGCCAATAGGTTGTTACATACGAGTTCACAAAAAAAAAAAAAATCATAACAGCAATCACTATTAGCTGCAACTTATCGTTGGGCTAATTTATGTCAAAAAAGTTGCCCCCTGACCAAAACTTTGCTATGCTTATTTAACCTCAAATCTTGGCTTTTAAACATGACCTGTCCAGGTTCTCTCTATCAACATCAATATCAACAGCACCTTTAACCCAAGTTAATTGATGTCGGTGGTAGATGAACCCAATGATCAATCGGAAATGAGACAAAGAAAGAGAAAGGGAGAGGGGAAGAAAAAAGTGAAAATAAGACAAAAGAGAGAAAAAATAAGTTAAAATAAAAGAAGGGTGAAATGAAGAAGGGAGAAAAGAAGAGGAAAAGAACTAAAACAAGGGAAAGACTAGAACATAGAACTACTAATAGATTTAACCCTCCACCAAACTTATAGCTTTTCTACACTCCGTCCTAAGACATACTGTCCGTCAATCTATATCCCACTCCGTTAGGTCTTGTTTAACTACATTTTCGAAGGTAAGTTTCGGTCGACCTCTCCCTTTCTTTGTGTCGTACTCTTGGTAACAAACTCTTGTTCTTACGGAAGCATCCAGTGGTCGTCTCATAACGTGCTCAAACCACCTCAATCTATGTTCCCTCATCTTTTCAAATTCAGTACCACTAATACCTTTCGTCGAATATCCTCATTTCTCATCTTATTCATCTTCGTATATCCATACATCCACCTTAACATCCTCATTTCTACTACCCTTATTTTATGCTCATGTTGCCTATGTGCTGGCCAGCATTCCACTCCATATAGCATTGTTGATCTTATAGCTGTTCTATAGAATTTTCCTTTTAGCTTAAAGGGAATTTTGCGGTCATACAAAAACTCTGATGCACTCCGTCATTTCATCCACCCTGCTCTAATTCTATGATTTACCCTGCTCTAATCCAGGTTCTCTCTATCAAGGTTTTAAATTGCGGTTGCGGACACAGATTCAATTTTATTGTGATCTGTGATTTTGCAGGAAATTACAAACAAATTTGACCGATGCGGCTGCAATTGTGGTCACACTGGACACCTCAAAAAAACCTTGAGGTTGAAATCAAAATTGCGGCTGAAGACCATTATTTAAAACCTCGCTCTCTATTCAGTTTTCACACATCATACAATGTAACACTTTCAACTCTTCAACAAACATCTAATTGTTTTAATAGGAAAGAGTTCAAAATTCCCTTAAACAATGAATTGGGGAGGACTCTAATTATCTAAACCGCATTTCTTCAAATGCACCCACTCAACTCGCGTGATAAACGTATTTCAGACACTAAAATCTCAATTAAAAAAATAATAACAGATTTTTTAAATTTCATACATGCCCACCAACAAAAACAAAGAAATAACAAGTACAAAGTGAAAAGATAGAAAAAAGAAGTTAAAAAAAAGGGTCTTCAGATACATACATGTTTCAATCTTCTAACTTGGCGATGAAGACCGGTGATCTCATCGTCCAAGTCCAAGGGATCAATTCGCAATTGGATCTCCTCCGAGGCACCAATGGGTCGGGTGCTAAGCCCATCTCTGCAATATCCAACACATGCAATTAATTCCATAGATATCATGAATTGAATTCGAAGACAAACAAACACACAAAGAGAGAAAGACCTTGATCGGTAAGGGGCAGCGCCACCGTAGGAAGAACCCACTCTGTGGGAATTGGCGGCCATTGAGGAGAAAACCTAATTGTGTTGATGATCGCAGGTTGTGTGGGTTTTTGTTTATTTCAAGTTTCGAAGGGGAATGAGTTGTATTCTACAGACACACAAATAATGCTGACGACGGCCTTGAGATGTTGAATAATCAATGACGAGGAAGTCTTAGCAGAAAAGAAAATGGGAGGAAGAAGGAAAGAAAGGGTATCATGGATTCCTCGCAACTGGGTTTATCGGTTTCTTATCCCAGTGATTTTTATTTGCCTTAAATATATTTTTCTTTTTTATAATTTAGTATTTTTTTTTATTTTCATCCTTATAAATTTATTTTTATTCTTAAAAATTATGTTTGTACTATTTTATTAAATGATTTTTAATTAAATATTATCTCCGATTTTATAAATAAACATAGTTTTAAAAATCGGATCGGTGATTCATTTAGTGAATATTGGATCATTGAGTCAGAATCAGTGAGTCATTAATTTACCCACATGATCCGATTTATAATAAAAAATATAAATTTTTTATACCTATCATAAAAGTTTTCTCCTTATGTATTGAAATTTATAAGTCTTAAAAAAATAAACAAAATATAAAGAACATGAGTTAAAAAAATTACTGTTATTTTAACCTTTAACTTCAAAGGCATTAATGACTATATATCAATATTCACACTAAAATGAAACATAGTCACTATCATATCAATGTATATTATAAAATATAAAAAAAATCAATTCATAGTTCCAAATCACATTTTTAAAAAATGATTTGAAATCATAATTTCACCTGCAACTTATCCAAAATTGTGGTCAATTCTGAATCAATGTAACTAAAAAAATGCAAATGTGGCTACAAAAAACACTCAGCAATGAATAAAAAACCAATTTAACTCAAAATCAAAAAGAAAAAAAAATTAATTTAATTGGACACACTTGCAGCTTTGGATAACATTGCAGATGAACTGATTGAGTCTAACAAGGTGACGGCAGCACGATGCCATGGTGAAAGGAAGGAAGGAGAGGTTGGCGAGCGGAATGGTGTAGAGTGATTGAGCAAGATTGCGAGAGGAAAAATGATAGGTCGATAGAGTTTTCTAATATTAAAATGGATTCAAATTGAAATTACGTCGTTTCAACTATAATCATAAAAAAAATAATAAGTGACTCCGCTTGGGTCGACGAGTCACTGGTTTGACTGCAAACCTGAGTAGCTTTGGATCAAAAGCATACTCGATCAAACTTGTGACTCAATCTAGACTAGCCACCGGATAGCAGTTCGACCGGTTGGATCGACTGAGGCGATCCAAGTCTTAAAACTTTATTCAGAGTTAAATGTTTTTATATCCTTAATTTATTACTAACTTTATTTATTAAACACTCTCTCATTAGACTATGAATATTAACATTAAATGAAACTCTCACGTACAACATTTAAACCTAAGGACATTTATGGAATAAAATCTAAATTTATGGTAATATTAAATGTGACCACCACTTTCCTCTATCTCGATAATTTGTATTATATTACTTATATATAGAATAGAGGTAGTATATTTTTATCAAATAAATATAAATTATATGATAGTTTTATAAATATATAAGTATTCGTTTGATTTGCTAAAATTTATACTATTAATGAACATAAACATGATAAATATTTTTATTTTCCAATTGATTTTAAAAAAAATTATGGGACAACAAAAATTAGATGACACACAAGATAAAAAATTTAACTTTTTGTTACTCGGAAAATTATGAAACAATTTTTTTTAAGTATGTAATATTTAAAAAGTACGCATATCCTTATCTTTCTCTAGTTTCTCAAGCATTATCGTCTGGCTACAATCATATCATATTACATATATTTCAAATTCACATTATCTACTATTACTAGTAATATTTTTGAATTTACATTATCTACTAACTACATCAATTTTATCATGCCATATATATTTTGACTTCACATTATTTACTAGCTTCGACAACCTTATCATGTTATATATTTTGAATTTACATTATTAATTTGTTAATTTTTTTTTTGTTAAATTTGACTAACTAGCTTACTTGTATATATTTTGATTTCTCGTAACAACATAAATTATATTAGGATAATTAATATTAAAAATAATATTTTAATAAATTTAATATTATTTTATTTAGATTATTCTCTTTATCCTGATTACATAAATAAAATATATACATAGATATAAATTTGATTTTAACTTTTTTAAAATTCAATTTTTTAATTTTTTTTATCTTTTTGATATTTTGATAATTTTTTTATTTTTATTAAATTGAATCGGTTCATAAACATGTTGCATGTGTCACACATGACAACACCAGAAGATTCTGGTACAGTTGTGATCCCATCACATCAAAACGAGCAACATCACCCATGACTTGATTTCCTCCGCCTATTACTTCATTTCTCACCTGGACTCAAGTTCTGGTCAATTTTTGTTAAGAGAAAAAAAGTTATATACTTAAAAGAGTCATTTAATTACATAATTTTTATTATGATAAATTTATTAATTTATAAAATAATTATTTTAAAATAATTCAAACAATAATTTATAATTAAATAAAATATCATAACATTAATTTTTTTAAAGCTATTTCTTTCACCTTTCAATAAAATTAATTTTGCATAAATAATATTTTTTTACTGGAATGAAAATTAATCTTAATAAGCTTAAATGTAACCATTTATAATAATTAATTGGTTTAAAGTTATATTGTAAATTGTATAAATTTTAAATTTTTACACTTAAAAACAATTTCTTTATAAAAAACTAAAATCTCTGTATTTTTAATTTTATTTTATTTGCGACAAAATTAATTTTAAAAACAAAAAATACTCAATTGCTGTACACCCTGATTTTACCGACCAGAAACAAGATTCCAAAGCAACCAAACAGTGGAGGAGGATGTCCACACGTTATTGAATTCAATTGAAGACACACGAAAAAGGGGGGAAAAAAAAGAGCCTCTGAATCTCTGACTCGGTGACTCCTATATATTGGTTTCACTACCACCACAATGTACAATTGTTATACCTTGTAAACATTCTCTTGCATCCAACCCTTGGAATTAAGCACGTTATTTCGTTAGGGTTAGTTTTGTTGAACAGAATAAAAATTATAATTAAACAAGATGGGAAGCGATGGTGTGAGGAAACCGAGATTCTTATGCCTTCATGGGTTTCGAACAAGCGGAGAAATATTGAATACACAGTTACATAAGTGGCCACAAACGGTGTTAGACAACCTCGATCTCGTGTTTGTGGATGCTCCTTTTCCTTGCCAGGGAAAATCCGATGTAGAAGGCATTTTTGATCCCCCTTACTACGAGTGGTTCCAGTTCAACAAGGTTTTCTTCTCATTCAAATTCAACTTTTCTATTTTCTTTTCTTTTCTTTTTTTTTTCTTATTTAGGGTAATTTGGATTATATAGGGTGATTTGGATTGAAAAAAAATCACGAGGAAACTCACTGACCAAATTTAACCACCTAAAAAGATTTAATTCTAATTTTATTCAGACTGA
>CM023942.1:18892188-19008922 GCA_013407115.1 Glycine latifolia | reverse complement strand
AAAAAAAAAAAAAACTATTTTTTAATGTCCGCACGTGCGGACATGTGCCCACACGTGGGTCTGCCTCTGCCCACGTTCAAGCAGTGCGAAGAGGAGGAGAAAGCGCAGTGCGAAGAGAAGGAGACAACAGCTCACAAGAACAACAATGGGAACCAGAAAGAAAACGCAGAACAACAAAGAAAACGCAGACCAGCAGAAGAGGAGAAAAGAAGCTAGGTTTCTCTTATTTGGGCCTAATTTGCTTTCTGTACCCATTTTTTTCTTTCTGCAGTTTCATATTACATTTTCGAAATGAGCTTTTGAGTTTCATATTTACAGTCTTTTTTATTATTAATACACTTTACTTGTGTTATCAAATTCAATTGTTATTTTTATTTTTCAGTATAGAATTATCGATAAATTTTCTAAATCAAATAATTTTAGATATAAACATATATATAATATAATTTTAAGCAGATTCATAACCTTGTACATAAAACGTTGATTTAAATTTTCTTTACAAAATTTTTTTAACTAAATATGCAGACATAAAAATATTTTCTGGAAGGTTTGAGTGCACACCCCTTAATTTATTTTCTGGATCCGCCCCAGTTTACTTGCAAAGCAAAAAATATACACAGAAAGTATGGTGGAAAATAGAAGAATCTTAGATTCGATTACAGTGGAAAATAGATGATTTCAAATAATTTATTTTAGGTCTCATGGGTATCCTCCTTCAAAGGCAATCCTTTTCGAGACACAGTTTTACACTAAACATGGAAAAGTCAAACCTTAATTCATCACATTGTTGTGAGGAACTAGTCCTTTCTGCTAAACACAATTCCGTTGGTAATTCAAATTATTTATGAACCATGCAATGAGGGACAATTATCCAACACACTTATTAGTTTAATTTAACCACCAGACATCTAATTTAACAAAATTCTTCATTTAAAAAAAACAAGTTTCATTTTTTAGGCTCCAAAAGAATCACCCTAACTCAAATCCAATCCACTTGGGGGCAAATTCACTTAAAGGTATCAAACCATACAACTCAAATAAAAGAAAAGAAAAAGGAAAGGAATAACAAAAGAGAAAAGTTTAGGGAAATTCCCCTGCCTACAATAAAATTGGGTCTATGAAAGTATCCAATGTTTATTAAAGCAGTTAGAGGATGGATTACAAGTTGAATGTAAGAGATTCGTTCACAGACCAAACTCGGAGAACAGGGTTGAGAGCTCCAAATGCAAAAAAAAAAACATCTTGAAACCTAATGCTGTGGACAAGAATCATTTTAAGGTTGAAGATAATAACAGGGAACATGTGATGCATGCCGCGCCAAGGTTTCATTTTTCATCAGTTAATAAAAATAACCAGAAATTTATCACAACAGCAACACCAAGAAGAAGAACCTCACACAGTAGGTTGTGGACGGCGTCGCCGAGGGATGAGGAGCTTGGAGAATCTCGTTGCGATGCGTTGCGTTGCCTCGCTTGACTCTAAATCCAAGAATTCGTTATAGTTTTGTTTTACGTGTCAGAAACGGCCACCTTTATTTTTTATGTATATATTTTAAAAATAATTAAAATAATAAAACTACGCGACGTGACGTTGAATATCTTGTAACACAAATTTAAATTTAGAATTCTCATAAAGGACCGTCACATGGACCAAAGCGCGATATTTGGGTCGAATCGGACAGGGTTGCATCTCCTAGGCTGTGGCAGAATCGAAAATGAGTTGAATAGAGGTTAGTTGGATTCAACTCAATTCGATAAAAAATGATTCTCGAAGTTTAATTTAAGTTTGATATACTTTTTTTTTTTAACTCAAATAACTTGTTTCAGTTTGTTAGTTTGACTCAATTCAAAATTATAATTATTTTACATATTTATTTATACAAAAATAAAATTAAAATGGAATAAATAAAAAAATAAATATATTAATTTATTATAATATAAAATATATTAATATATATGTTATAAATTTATAATTATTTTATATGTTTTTATTTATCCATTTCATAAAAAATATTAAATAAAATTAATTTTTTATAGGAATTTAATAATATAAAATATTATATATATATATATATATATATATATATCGAAAAATTTATAAGTTTGGTTTAATTTTTAATTTTACAAACACATTTTTTTACATTTTAATTAATTAAATATTTTTAATTATTTTTTAAATGAATATATTAGGTCCAGTTATGTCAGATTCAAGGGAGGCAAGCACAAGTGGATACTACATAACTTATTGGCCTTGTCGCGTGCTTGTTTAGTTTCAAGTTAGTAAGTTGATTTTGAATCTAGAAATTAATTTTAGAATAATTTTTATAATTGATTTTAGCTTAAAACAACTTTATATAACTTTGACGTTAGACAAAAAAAATTATAATAAATTTTGCTATTAACTTTTTTTATAGTCAAAGTATTTGAATAAAAATCAGATTACTCTAAAATTTATTTTCCAAAATTTAGTCAAACATGAATGATATATGCAAGCCTAACCTTGAAATATGTTCTAACTCAGGTGAATCTCAAAATCTAACCCATTTAAACTTTTTATTATATATAAAAAAGAAAAAAAACAAATGTTAATTGATATTCTTAATATTAAAATATTAATATGATAGAGTAATTAGTTGTAAGTTGTTACTATTAAAGTCCTTTTTTCTTCTATATTTTAGGTGACTAAACCATTTTTTGTTTATGACTTTTTAGGTAATTAAACCCTTTTGTTTTTCCTTTTAGGTTTGTTTTTGTGGTTAAATCTTTTTTTTCTTTTTTTTTGGGTGGTTAAATCTTTTTTTCTTGCTTTCGTCTTTTAGGTGATTAAGTCATTTTCTTACTTATGCCTTTTTAGATGATTAAATCTTTTTACTTCAATCTTTTAGGCTATTAAGTCCTTTTTTTGTTTTTGTCTTTTAAAGTGGTTAAACATTTTTGTTTTTGTCTTATGATGGTTAAGTATGTTTATTTCTATCTTATGGTGATTAAGCGTGTATGCTTCTACTTTATCGTGGTTAAGTGTGTTAGCTTATGTTTTATGGTGATTAAGTGCGTCTTCTTCTACTTATCTTTGTATTTATTGGATTTAATTGATGTGAGATTTTTTGACAAAAATCATTCATTTTTATATCACAAATTTCTAATGAATAAGATTGACTTTATCTTCACCATCATCATCTTACGAAGACATGTTATATTATTAATATGATGAAATAATTAATTACAAATTATAAATATATTTAAATTCAGGTTATAGATAATCTAAAGTTTGTTTATCATCTATACTCTGTATATCTCTTGTACACTTACAACTAAATATAAATAAAATAATAGTTATTTCATCTTCAATATTTAGGACATTGATTAAAAAAGTAAAATTAAAATATTTTTATCCAGATACACAAAATTTCATTGTCTATATTTTTCTAAAATTTTCTATTATATTTATAATAAATATTTTATAATTTTAATTTTTTAATCAATATTTCAAATACACTGTTTAAAATGCAAAAAAAAAACAAAAAGCAAATGCGAAGCTTGTAGAATCGCGTCGCGTTGCCTCGATTGACGATGAATTCCAAAAAACCGTACGTAGTCTGTTTTACGCGTTATAAACTGCCCCCAACTTGTTTTGAGACAAACAACTGCCACCAACTTTACTTTTTATGTTTTTTAAATATAAAATAAAAAGTAGGTGGTTGAAAAATAACATAAAATAATTTCATTTTTAAATAGCAACAATAACGTGTGTAGTTGAAAAGTAATACAATTTAATTTCGTTCCAAGAATTCAGTAATATTATTTAGTTATTATTCAAAAAAATTAAAAATAAATACTAAAAAATTTATAACAATTACACTCACATTTTATTCAATCAACTCAATTAGATTATTTGATTATTTTATCCGAATGACTTTAAATCTGGAAGAATGATTATTATTATTATTATTATTTTTTACAATGATAACATTTTTTGACTTTTTGAACTTAAATTTTCATGTACATATTCTGTCATTTCTAGTGTGTAAGAATGGTCAGTATTGATTTTTAATCAATTAAAAAATAAATATGTAAATGAAAAGAAAATAAAAAATAATATCTGTATTATCAGTATAATTTTTTATGTAATCAATTAATAAAAAAATAAGTTAGATCTGTATTTTAAAATTACGATTGTAAAGATAATAAACTTATTATGCATATGAATTTTTTTATTGGTTAACGGTCCAATATTTTGCATTGTGAGTGAGCATACTATTTTCTTAAGAAAAGATTCATTCTATGTAATATCATTATATAAATTTTTATATTATCAACCAAAATCCAAAATCACTATATATGAAAATAGAAAAATAATTCAATAGCAAATAATTCGTCAAGTGTTTCCTAATGAATTTGATCAATCTAGAAAAACAAATTAATCGCATTTATGGTTATTTTGTTTAAGATTAAATGAAGTGATATTTGTATAAGATAATTTAGTGAATTTTTTTATAAAAAAAAACATAAGTTGATTCATATTTGTTTAGGTAAGAACTCACTTTTTCCTTCTCTTTTTAAAGAAAAAAGAAAAGTAATTGATTTTATGAAAAAGTTGTTTAAAATAGCTTCTTGTTAGAATTAAATTTCTTATTCCTTTAAGCTTCTAGTTATTCTGAAAAGTTGTAACAAACACATAACAAACCAAAAAAGTGACTATTTGGTAGAAAAAGCTTAGATAAACATTCTTTAATCACTTCTGTAACATTCCATATTTAGATGAGCTATTATTGTTGTTATGATTATTAATATTTAATAGTGTCATGGCATTATTATTGTTATTATTTTCATTATCATAGTTTTCACTTTTCAGTAAAGTACTATTTAAAAATGAAGTGACTAACGCTTTTTTCATTAAAATAATACAAGAAAGTACTATTATCAACTTTTTTTCCTGCAAGAATTACTAACTTTATTATATGATAAAGTTAACTTTATTCTAGGATTGTTTAAATCTTAGCACGATTCGATATTATTATGTAGGAAAAAAACAATATTTTTTGTGTCCGAGATTGATGTATATTAATCTAAGCATATATATATATATATGAATAAAATAATACATTTTTCAAGTCATCGTCGAACCTCATACTATTAAAGGATATCACTTGAGTCAATAATTAAATACCAACAAAAAAAAATTAATAGAAGTGTATTGCCAGAACTCATCATACAAAAAATTGTTATGCCTTGTTTCATGCTTATTGTTAATTTACTCATTTTATACTGATTTGTTTATGTTCTTGATATTTTGTAAAATTGTACTAATATTTTTTTACTTTTTTATCATTTACAATAATCTCCCTTTAAGGGAATTCAACTTAATGTTTTTTAAACAATTAAGAGTTACCAGTAAATGTACATAAGGATGTCAATGTATATTGTTCCAAAATTAAATGAGATTAGTGTAAGAGTTAAAAAATAAATTATTTGAGTAATTTTACAAGACCTCATGATCAGGACGGATTTAACCAAAGATAAAAAATAAAAAGTTGAGTTTATATTTACTTAATTTTCTTCCGGTAATAATTTTCGACTCTAATTTTATACATAAATTTAACAATAAATATTTTGTGAAATTTTATATTAATTAAATTATTATTTCTTAAAAGTTAAATAATTATGTAAAAAATAAAATTGCCCCCTTTGATGCATCCCTTGATCCATCCCTGCTCATGATAGTTACTGTAGTTTTATTTATTTATTTATTTATAAAATAAACCATAATTGAAGTGGGGCGCTTAAGTGCATTAAGCTTCTTTCATCTATGGAACTTCAGTTGAATGGTTTTATTGGAGGGAAGATGTTCCTAACTTTCTTTGGACTGATTTCATTCATAATTGTTGTCAGCATCCTAGTTTTTGTTTATGTTAATGAGTTATTTTGTACAGCATGATCAGTTTGGTTTAGTGTTTTGTATGTTTGTTTCATTTTCTTATTTAATAATACAAGGTTGTTGGGGCATATGATTAGTGGAAGCTGGAGCCTAGAGTTTCAACCTATTTGAGATTTCAGCTATTTGCTTTGTGCAATCCTGGCATTTATTTTTATTTTTAAAAAAAGTGGGGCGTTTGATTGAAGTTAAAGAAGGCAAAAAATTAAAAATAATATAAATTAATTATTTATTTAGCAAAAAGGGGCAAGTGAAGCAATATTTAGCAAAATGGGGTAGCCAAACACGCCAAAATGGGGCGTGTCATTGTCCGTCTCTAATTTCGTCTCTAACAGTTTTTTACACAATATTGAGGTTTTAAAAATCTGTCTCTAATTCGGTCTCTAATTCTGTCGCTAGCACTTTTTTACAGAATATTATTTTTTTTTAAATGTGTTGCAACCACAATATTGTGATTTTTAAATTTTTTAGAACTGAAAACGTTT
This sequence comes from Glycine latifolia, assembly GCA_013407115.1. NCBI lineage: Eukaryota > Viridiplantae > Streptophyta > Magnoliopsida > Fabales > Fabaceae > Glycine > Glycine latifolia. Next base: position 19,002,506 of record CM023942.1, on the reverse strand, counting down.
AAAAATTTACAGTATAATTTTGGTAAATAAATATTCCCAAAAAAATTACTTAATTTGGGCTAATTTTTTATTACTTAATTACTCCATTTTAAATGGCTAAAATTTATAATGAAGTGTAATTAGCCATTTAAAAATCTTAAAATTTAAAAATCTTAGCCATTTAAAATGGAGTGTAATTAGCCATTTAAAAATCTTATGTAAGTGGGAAACGAATCGCCAAAAGGCTGTGAACGAGGTTCGAAATGCATTGGTTATTGACTACTGGTCATACGCTCTGGTGCATGCCTAGACTAGACAGTACGGACGAATGAAGCAGAATCAATAACGGTGTCGTTTTCTACTTTAAATATTAAGATTAAGCTTATGAAAAATGGGGGTGCATTTAGCAATTGTTAGGTTTTAAATTTGATTGTGCATATGTCATTTAAACAGTCATAACTTTTGATAGAAATGTCTGATGGAGGCGTACGATATGTCAAAACGCTCGAAATTAAGAGAAGTAACTAAAAAAATAAAAAATAGCATGCAATTCACTAATTAAATAAATAAAAAATTAGAAAAGAAGAAATTTTTTGGAGGTTTGAATCTTAAATCGCAATTTTGAGGCACTTAGAGGCTCTTTTGGGAAAAAAATTTGGGCAAGCCCTGTTTGGGTACTTGTCAAGGGCTTCTCCTCTCAATTACGAACGCGTGACCACCGATTTCGCCTCAATCAGACATCCCAGTCAAAAGTTATGATCTTCCGAAGTTTACATTCACACCACACTCCACCTGTGCATGTGCCACGTGTCAGCACCAGCTTAAACACGCCCCATTCAGGCGTATTTGATTGCCCCATTTTGCTAAATATTGCTTCACTTGCCCCTTTTTGCTAAATAAATAATTAATTTATATTATTTTTAATTTTTTCCCGTTAAAGAATCCTATTCCAAGTTCGCTTTTGTACACTCAGTCACCGACACCTCTATTCACAAAACACACTTCGCGTTGACTTTTCCACACAAACTCTTCTTCTCTCACATTTTCTTGCCTAAATTTTTTATCCTCCACCAAAGCCCCAAGCAAATTTCACGAGAAAGAGCACTTCACTACAACCCTAATTAATCTCACTACCACGATGAGTTTCTTGCATAACCATTGTAGAAACAAATAGAAGAGAAGTTGAATTGTGTTTTTAAAAATTTAAACTTTTTTTCAAACTGAAAAACATGTATATCAAATGAACTTAAGACACTAAGAGACCACACCATATCATACCATGCGTAAAACAATTTTCTTTGTAATGCAAAATATAAAATTTAGAAACAAATTTAAATCGTTTGTCAATTAAAGTAAAAGAGAAAAACACACAAAGAATTTAGGGTTGGCAAAGTGGGCCGGCCCACAAAAAATGGGGCGTGCTGGCTCAGCCCACCAAGAATGCAGGGCGAGGCTGGCTGGCCCGCTTTTGTAAAGTGGGTTGAAAATGCTAGTCCACCCCGCTTTAAGGTGGGCTAGCCACCTAAAAAAATAAAAAAATACAAATGTAATAATTAAAAAAAATACAAAGTTAAATAGAAGTAAACAATTTAAAACTAATGCTAAATGAATGATGTCATGTGATAATTCACAAAATTGCACCACTTGCAAATGAAATTTATGGATGTAAACTGTCCAAAGTGTAATATGCTAGCAATGAAAGACTATTTAAAAGTATCATTATCATAAGCATTTTGATATTAAAACTTAGAAGTTAATTAGAATACGCTGAGAGTGCAAAAGAGCATGAATTAAAAAATATACATATTTCAAAATATATTAAATATATCTATTTAATTTTAATATTTAATATTTTAAATAATATTAGCCAGCGTGGGCTGGCCCGCCCCGTCCCGCTTTTGACCCGCAGTTTTGCAGGCCGGATTGCCCCGCCCCGTTTTTTATCAGCGAGTTAACATTGTCAACCCAGCCCACATTTTTTTGCGGGCTAAACGGGCTGGCCCGCTGGGCCAAACCCATTTTGCCAACCCTAAAAGAAGTTATAGGGGTTCGTCTCAAATTTAAGACTACGTCCAGTCCTTGACAATCCACCAAACTTTCACTAACTTAATAAAATTACAAGTATTTTTTTACTTTCACTTTTGGCTCTTACTTATGCAAGTTCTATCCCAAATTTGACTTAAAACCAATATTTTTTGTTTTACCAAGTCATGGCTCTAAACAAATCAACAAGATTTGTTGAAAGTTTGCACATTGACTAAAATATATGATCGTCTTACATACGAATATATCACTTAACATTTTTAGTATTTTCTCTCAAGTTATACAATGTGTTCTGAGAGCTTTGTATATATACAAGAATTTACAGAAAGCTTTACGAGAAAGAATGAAAGAATGATTCACGTAGATTGTTCGTGTGTGATTTATTCACGCTTCTTCTATATATAGTATTTATCTCCAAGTATTTGTTGTCTTTCAACGATTGGATTCTTTACTATGTTTTTCGTTTGAAGTCCTAAGTCCATTGAAGCATTAAATGCATGTCTCTTCCTCGTGCAAAGTTCATGTTGATAGGATAGGGTGCTTGTACTTCAAAAGAAAAATCACTTCTTTCATCATAGATGGGCTGACAACAATAGAGTGTGCCTTATAATGATGATTAATGTCTTTTAGACTATGAACTTCATTTATTTTTCATAGAAAACTTTGACAGATCCTAGAATAATTTTTTTGCATGAAAGAATTCTCAAATCTAGAGTATTGAATGAAAGTTTAAATACCCTACTTAAATATTTTTTTGTTCTATACGAGTGCCTTTGCTGAACACAAGAGGTATGCACATTTATTGAATTGTAAAATTTTATCCATACCTTTTGTTTACTTAGGGATTCCCATTGGTGCTAACCTTAGACTAGTTGATACTTGAAAACCCATTGTTCAAAATTTGCTAAGAAATTGTCAGGTTGGAAGCATAAGTTTTTATCTATGGCAGTAGAGTGTCTTATAAATTCCGTTTTGTCATCCTTGCCTTTATTTTTTTGTCTTTCTTTAAAGTGCCTAAAAGGGTGGGCAAGAGAATAATACAAATGCAAAGAGATTTCTTGTGGGGCTGTGAGGAGGGAAAAAATAAAGTTTGTTATTTGTCTTCCTAAAGAGAAGGGGGTTAGGGATAAAAAGCATTTTCTTGTTTAATAATGCTCTTTTGGCTAAGTGGAGGTGGGAGCTTATGAGGGAGACAGGAGGTGTATGGTGTGAGGTTTTGGAATCAATCTATGGAGGGTGGAGAGGCCTTGAAAAACCGGAGGTGTCAAAATCATCTTCGCTTTGGTGGAAGGATTTGGGTAGAACTTGTAGGGGGTTAAATGAGTCCAAGTGGTTTGAATCTATGGTGGCGAGGAAAGTGGGAAAGGGTGATAAATTCTATTTTGGAGTGACTATTGGATGGGACAACAACCTTTGGCAAATGCGTTTCCTAGATTATTTCTAAGCTCATTACAAAAGGAGGGTGTATTATGAACATGACGCAGTGGTTTGTATGGGAGAGGGAGGTTGAGTTTAGTGCTTAGGGAGACTTCGTTGCTTTTTGACGGGGTAGATTCTTGGACATGGAAGCAAGAACGATCGGAATTTATTCTGTGAGATCTTCATACTTGACTCATTGTGATAGAAACTTTACTACAGATTTTGAAGTTGCTTTGATTGACATGTTGGCTGATATTTGGCAGTTGAAAGTCCCACCAAAAGTTAATCTATTTCTATGGAGGCTCATGCGAAATAGGTTACCAAGTGGGGATAATTTGGCTAGGAGGAATGTGTCTTGATGTGTGCGTTCTGTCAGAATCATGCGGAGTCCCTCGAACATTCTTTGTTCTGGTGTCAGCGAGCAGAGGAAATATGGAAAATACGTCCAGTGGAGCGTTAAGCCAGGAATATGTTTGATGGGTTTGTGAGGAGCAGCAGTGGCTGGAGTGGTGGCGCGGGTAGATACTAATTTCAGCTCTATCATTCAGTGTTGAGCAGCATGATTCAGCATCAGCAATCTGAGCTATAGATTAGTGGTGGAAAACTTGGCAATTCAGTAAGTTATCACCCTGGTATCTCTGGTACCGTTTTATGCATATATATAATATTTTTAGCCGACTGAAAAAAAAAAAAAACTTCTTGTTGGCAACCGAATAAATTCTTCGTCACAAAGAAAATAAAAATTCATAAGAGATAAAACTAATACAAGACTTGAGTTGTTATTTCTTAATGTGAAAGTAAAGTTAAGATTTTTAATGAATTTAGAAGTCAAATTAAAATTAATACAAAGACTTTAGATCTATTGTTTCTAAAAAGAAGAAGAAACAAATACCACTAAGCGTAAGGGTGTGAATTAATGTTAGTAGTTAGCAAGTTAACATTATGAAAGAAGAGGATTAAAAACTAAACTGAGATAGTGATATATATATATATATATATATATATATATATATAAAAGCTTGAAAATAAGTAAGAAAGCAAATAGCAATAATAATAATAAAATACTAAACACCAGGGCTAATAAAAATAAAAGAATTTATATCTATTTAAAAATTCTTTAGACTCTTGAAAATATATATTTACCCTTATTTCATATTTTGACACTTGTCTTTACTTATTTGACAAGATGGAAATTTTGAAAAAATTGCAGCTCCACAATAGAACTCAGCTTCCCGCAAAGGAAATTTTCCTTCATTCTCTCTCTCTTTTTCTTTTACGCTTCCTTCTCTGTTCTGTCTCTCCGTTGATCCTACTCCGCCGTTTTGCCACCACCTTCACGCCGCCTCCACGTCGCCTTCTCCACCAAACTCCTCTCCTCTGTCTTTCTCTCTTCTCCATCTTCTCCTCTTTTTTTTTTTTGTTTTCTCTTATCTTTCTCTTTCTTTCTCCACGCACCACCATTGGCGTTTTATTTTGTAGTAGATCGACAACCAAGCATCTCCTCCAATTTATGTTTGCTGGAATAAACTAATTTAGTTTACTGAAACATTAAATTTTTTGGTTCTGAGACCCTATTAAGGGCTCTCTGTTATGAGTGTGTTTGGGACTTCTGCACAAGCATTTTCTTACATGTAAATATATATCTCATTCATTGTGTTATGCTGAAGTTGCGGAAATCATTTATTTAGTTTGGAAACAAAGGACTTGAACAAATGCCGAATGGGGATTCCAGTGCCTCTGTATTTTTCTGTTTTCAACCTCATATTAGCCTTGATTGAATGATTGGGATATGTTCTCAAAATCTTTATGCCTACTATTTTGAACTGCCTTATTGTTTGATTTTAGTGACACACTAACACTAGCATGTTGGATATTCTGAACATTTACTTTTTTGCCTAGTTAATTTGCCATCGTGCATGGTATTTTTTCTTATATTGATAAAATCTTTGAATCTGTCTTTCCTTTGAGTTGTATAATGACCAAGCTTAAAAAAATTAAACTTATAATATTCTGTCACAAAAGCGTTAGCGACGGAATTAATGACAGAATTAGCGATGGTTAGTTACTGGCATCGTTAGCATGAGATTGGCGCCGTTAGCGTGAGAATGCACCAGAAGGCCATCTTTCTCTGGAATCTGGCGCGATCAGCATGAGAATGGTGCCATTGGCGCCAGAAGTGCTCCAAGAAGCCATTTTCCACTGGAATCTGGCGCGGATAGCGTGGAATTGGCGCGATCAGCACGGGGACGCGGGCAGGACCACTATAAAAGGCCAATTCTCACGAGATTAGGGCCCAAAATTTTACCTTCTTCCTCCTTCTATGTTTCTGCCATTGATAAGCTTTGAAAGCTTCATACCCACTCATTCTCTGACCAAAACCTTTAGCACCCAACATGAAAGTTGAAGGAAATCATCCAATGAGTTAGATTCCAACCTCCATTTTCCTTGAAAACCATCAAACGGAGAGATCGTTTTCTCTAGGGAACTTCACAAAGTTTGGTTTTGGAGGAGAAAGAAGGCGTTTCAATGACATCCAAGCTTGGAGAAGTTTTCCTCTAGCCTTGCTTGACCTTTTAGAGGTAAGAAACGCAAGTTTTACCGATTAATTGAGGATTTGTTCTTGAGATGAATAGTGACCTATTTGTGTTAGAGCTGAAATTAGGCTTGGGTCTTTTGGAAAAGTATACTTAGGAGGTTGTTGTGATGAAGGTTTAGTCTTGAAATATGATTTTTATGGACTTTGGAATTTGGCTCTAAAAAATGTATGTATAGGACGAATGTTGGTTAAATTGATGATATTATGATGTGCATGAGCCTTGGTGCTTTTACAAAATGCATTTAGGAGGCTATATAAACAATGAAAATGTGTTGAAGTAATCGTTTTAGCCATATTGATAATCTTTGAGATTTGACATGGTGAGAGTTTTGAATTCTTTGAATTGACTTATGCAGAGTCTTAGGGAGACTCTAGTGCCTTGGTTAGGCCGAGATAGATCCTTCTGGGGGTTTGTAAGTCACCAGTTAGGTGACTAGTCCTTATAACTTGAAAATAGTGTAATAATGGGTTATAATGAAAGAGAATAACGTTTCTTTTCATTCTAACGGTTGAGAACCGTTGTTGATTACTTGTGTGCCTTTGTATAGGGCGTGACACCGAGGGTGTCAGTGGCGAAGACCACAGTTCAGGGATTGAACAACAGAGCACTGGTTTGCCAGATAAGTTCTTTGTTCTTGGGAGTGTTTCCCATTGCCTGAGTTCCACCATACTCCGAGGGAGTGATGGTTGCATACATGATTCATACACATTGAATTGGATGTTACAACTTTCCTCATGATAATATGTATGCTTGTTTCTGTGCTTGTGTATGGTTGCCTTTCAGATAAATCTTCTGGTCAGTTAGATAGATATGGACCTCCCTAGGAGTAGAGCGCAACTCCTAGTCGATTTGCTCACGTAAAGGGTGTATGATCCCTTAAGACCAGAGATAGGTGGTCCCGTCGCAGTTGAAGCTTATTCTCAGAGGTGTCATATACGTGCATCCATGTGTAAAAGGGTAGCTCCTGATGGGATGGCACGGGTGTGAGTTCTGGTCTCACACTGAGGACTGAGAGTCCCGATGCTGATGATGATGTATCTTTGGCGGGCGTAGTACCGCAGATACACATTAGAGCTAAAGAATGTCTATGTGTTGTTGTGAGGGCCAGGAGGCCTGGTGTTGTGATGCCTTTGATGTTGTGTATCATGGAAGTGAGCCAGGGGGAGGAGAAGCCTCCAAGAACCCTGAACTTACTGAGATTGTATCTCACCCCGTGTGTGGGGATTATATGTTGCAGGTGATGCATCTGGTAGAGATGATGGGTCCTAGGACGGGAGGCCCCAGTAGGGACAGACACTGTACAGCTGCTTGGGCAGTATTTTGAGAACATTGTGGCTCACTGTTTATGTTTATGATATATTTTGTAACCCTGCGAGGGAAGATGTGCGTGTACATGTATTTTGAATCCTGTATGGATTGTGATGTACAGACGTTGTATACCTTGTACCCTCTTGTGAGGATGTGATCTGTTAGATCATGGCATAGGGTGCCTATTCTTTTGTATAGCCACAGTGAATGTTTTGATGTATATATAGATACATGTGGCTTCTGATTCTCCTGAGATATCAGTATGGATCTTATTATTTTACCTGTCGTTCTTTATGTTATCTGGATCGTAAAGGCTTGTTGTGGTGCCTTGGCATTCATAATTGAATTGTGGATACTTACCATACATGATGAATAAATAAATATGGTTTCGAAAACGCTTTCATTGGTTTTAATTAATTGATTTTAGATTAATTACTGCGCTAGTCTGATTAAGTAATCGTTAATACACCGGATGCATACGGGGTGTTACAAGTTGTAGCTCCTGAAGTGGGCTTTAGACTAAATCTATACCTAAGTAATTGTTTATTTATCTTGTGTGGGTAAAATAATTGTTTTGAGTTTTGATTTTGACTGGAGTTTGATCTCTTTGGTTAGACCTTTTTCATTGATTGTTTTGACATAAGCTTCTCAATTATTAATCTATTATTAATTTGTTACTAATCCATTTGTTATTAAAATAATTAGCTATCTTGCAAAGATGAGCAAATGTGGTACTATATAATGCGAGCTTCTAAATTTTTTTATTACAAGGTAAACATGATGAAATAGAGGCATACTTCTTGAAGGAGAAAGAAGCTCCTGAAGCCAAGTACCAAAAATTGCATCAGCCATTGTACAAAAAGGTATCCTGATGATTCTGTAATTTAGAGACTTGCATATGATGTTTAAGTTTTCTTTTTATGTGTAGTTAAGCAAGGATAGTTACTCTTCCAATTAAAGAATGAAGTTTAATCTATACATCAAATACTTACTGTATTCTTACTTCTTTTTTTTAGGTTTTTCAGTGCACTTGGAATGGTTTCAGTAATTGCATTAGTTGGTTTTGGGTTATTTGACCGAGGATTCCCTGTGATATATAACAATAACCCACGTGTCAACAATACAAATTAATCTCTTTTTGGCTCATATTGACTAGGATTATTTTTTTTTCCAGGTTGGGCATTGTATTGAAATTGGAATTCCCATGTTAATTCTATTTGTTGTATTCTCTCAGGTACTAATCAAATTCACACTTATGCGAAGTAAGTTAATCAAATTAACCTGTGACAAGCAAAACAGAATGGATATTTCAACTATCTAAAGTGAATTTTTTATGCTTCATTTTAATCCAATGCATTGCTTTGATAGAAACACTCTTGAGTGATATGACTTTGAATTTGAAAAATGTGAACTTATGTGATAATTATTTGGTGAGGCCAAAGAAGGGCATTTATTGTGAATGTCCAATATTTGTTGTTTATTCTATATTTGGTATGTATCCGAATCCAAAAGCTTGAAGAGATATGAATGATTTTGCATCTAACCGTACATAAGACTTGATTTTTTGTATATGTGTTTCAATTTTTTTAACTAATGTTGGCTTTTAGTGGATAAATACCATGCTATATATACAAATTTATTGACACTTACGAGGGAATGATGTGATTCTTCAAAGTATGTAATATCTAATGAAAACTAGGTATGACACTATTACCACCTCTTTTATTCCCCAATACGGTTGGTTAATAATAATTGAGTAGTTTATATGGTCTGGTATGTTGTTGCTAAGTTTTTTCAATAAAGAACTAGAGAACGATCAATTGTAAACAAACTTCTTTCTTTTGGAATAATTTGTTGCTTTGTCAAAGTTAAATGACAAAGGCTTCTTAATTCAAATAGAGCTTAATTTTTCTGGTAGGACATTGGTGAAATGCTCTCAGAAATTGGAGTCAGGCTGGATTACCCGTGTTTTTACCAAAGAGCTTGCACAGGAAATACAGAGATTGTGGGAGGATGCTGCAATTCAGGTGGCCAGATTGCACCCTTTGATTGTTTTTCCTTAATCCATATGCGTATTTATCTTTTTTCTCATCAGTTACTTTGTATGTCTCACACATTCTACTTGCTGTAGGAAACATATGCTCGTGGAAATGAACTCAAAGTTCCAGAATGTGCCCATTATTTCATGGAAAATTTGGAGAGGCTGTCTGATGCAAACTATGTTCCAACAAAGGTGTTCAAATTCTACCATTATTTTGTTTTTTACAAAGATACAAAAGTCAACTCCAAATTCTTTCTTTTTGGAGGGTGTTCTATTTTGGATTTTCTAATTGTTTCAATTATGAGAGTACAAACTATTTTCTACATGCATAGGTTACTACCTGTGTCATTTCTATTTAGTTACTAATCATCAAAATAAATTTTGACAAATTGATTGCTATTTACTAAGGTTGTGATGGGGTGCCAACATAGTTGGGATGTCTCCCTTTTCTGCACCAAAGAATTGACAAACTAAATTTTGACAAATTAATTAGCATATAATTCTTTGTTTGGTTTGTTGTTCTTTACTTATATTTATCCATATATCAGTTTATTGTCTAGAATTGACAACCATTATGTTGTGAATCATATTATATGCTAATTTAACACACCAAATGCAACATATGTTGCAAGCAGTTCATTGTGTTTTTGCTTTTGTATTCATTTATGGACCCTCAAATTTGAAGGTGAAGTTATGGATCTCTTAATATTTCTCACTCTATTTGACAACTACATGAGGATGTTTTGTATGCAAGAGTTCGCACAGCTGGTGTTGTTGAGATCCAGTTCAGGTGAACATGCTGAGCTAACAACTTTTGTACTAAAAATGATGCAAAGACATTCTATTACTCTTCCTAATTTGTTCTTTAGCTCCTGAGTTGTACAACAGATTTTGTTGTGGCAATTTGTACTACTCATTTGTTCTTATGACCTTGTCTTTCTGTTTTTTTTTGTAGGGTGGGGGGAGATCATGTATTTTTCACATTCACACTATGATATATAGAGTGAACCAATTTTATTATTAATGTTTTTGCTATTTTGATAGCCCTGTTTGAGAAAATAAGAGAAGTGGTGAAGTTTATAGACTCTTTGATGTTGGTGGTCAGAGAAATTAGAGGAGAAAATGGATCCATGTTTTTGAAGGAGTTACAACTGTAATATTTCGTGCTGCAATTAGTGAGTATGGTCTGCCATTTGGTTGCATGTCATTATATAGTTTATAATGATGGTGATAAAGTCTCTTTGGACTAAAAAGTCAGCACAAACTATTTTATTTTCTTGCTATGTTTAATATATATTAAATATTAGACATTGTGTTTTTTTGCACATTGAACTTAGTATCTAGGTTTTCTGCTTAGGAATCGGTAAACTAACTTCATTCTTGGTATCTAGGTTTTACACCATGGATTGTCCATGTTTTCAATTATCCAATCTTTGTTATATAATACCTTTGTCTAATGTATATTAGTTTAAATTTTTATGGGTTTGTGAATGTAAAATAATTTAATAATATATCAAATTGGTTAGATATAAGCATACAAATTAAATTGGATAATTGAAAAAGGCATGGAGTGAGTCAAAAATTGGGTATCTTAACAACTTATCCAATCTCTTAAGAGACTTCATGCCTACATGCATTCCATAAATTCTTCATATCATATGCTTACAATGGCGCTGACTAAATACTATTAGATATCAGCATTTATCCAATCTTTAATTTTTTTTTCGATTTTTAGTTGAATTAAATTAAATTAAATAATATATCAAATTGGATAAATATCAAAATGAACATATTATTGTATATATTTTCCTTCATGACTAATGAATTATCTATTATTATTAAAAATAAATAGGGTCCTAAAATTGAAGCTTTAATTCGGAAAGATGTAATGAAAAAGTGGTACTCCTATTATTTTTGTTACAAGAAAGTTTTAAATTACTTATATACTATATCATAATGTAAATTAGTTTTAATTTTATTTTTTTTATGATAGAAGCTATAATTATCATTAATGGTAAATAATTATTCTTTGGATCATCATGAGTGAACCGTTACGGGAAAAAAGTTTTTTTTAAAATGTATTTAACACAATTACATATCAAACAATCAACAATATTTATTTTTATTAAATATGTTTTTGTTTTTAAATTTTCAAACTATAAAATAATGGGTAAATAATAGTAAAATAAAATTGTGACATTTTAACACAATAAAATATTTATAGTTTTATTTTTTAAATTTAATCAAGATTTTAGAATTTTTAAACTCTTTTTATTTAATTCAATTATTACAATAATTAGCATAATACATTTAGTTAATAGATTTATTAGAAAATAATAGTTAATTCTTTGTTATAGCACAACCAAAGTTAATTAATTTAAATTACTTTATCAATAATATCATAAATAAAAATATTTTTAGTTATGACAGACATAAAAATTAAAATTAATTTATAAAAATGATTTTGTTGTAATAAAGTTTTAAATTACTTACTCACTATATCATAATGTAAATTAGTTTTAATTTCATCTTTTTATGATAAAAACTACAATTATTATTTACAAAAAATAATTATTCTTTGGGTCATCATTTGAACCATTACAGAAAATATTTTTTTAAAAAGTATTTAACATATTTACATATCAAACAATCAACAATATTTATTTCTATTAATATATTATTTATTTTTAAATTTTTATCATATAAAATAATAAATAAATAACAATCAAATGAAATTGTGACATTTAAAAAAAATAAAAATATTTATAGTTTTATTATTTAAATTTAGTCAAGATTTGAAATTTTTAAACTATTTTTATTTAATTCAATTGTTACAATAACCAGTATAATAATATTTAGTTAATATATTTATTAGAAAATAATAATTTAATTCTTTGTCACAACACAATCAAAATTAATTAATTAAAATTATTTCATCAATAATATCATAAATAAAAATATTTTTATTAATAATAGAGTTAAAAATTAAAATTAATTTATAAAAATACAGTCAAACATAGCAGAGCGACTCGTGTATATGCAGGATTACTTACTAGTTATTATAATAAAACGAATTACTTCATTTTCTCTGTATAGTGAACTTCACAAATATTCCACTGTTCGACTTGAATCTGTCACCAACTACGGATACCCCCTTCAATTTTTATTTGACAGAAAACTTATACATGCTCTTTGATCGTTTTACATAAAAAATATTAAATTTACCAATTTACTAATTAATACAATAACATATATTAAGATTTATTTATCTTTAATCCCTTGGCTGTGTTTTATGAGTCCATTTTGATGTCAAGTACCCATCAATAATCGATTCCGACTTTGCGTTCTCTGCAAAGCTTAACCTTTGTGAACGCTACACGTGTCAACTTCTCAACAGTAAAATAGCAGGTTTAGATACACGTTTTTCAGCCTTGTAAAATCACATTGGAGGCTGTACACGTCGATCATTTGGAATTTGAGTCAACAAATTTTGCTATGAATAATTCTAGAATCGTGTTAAAATTTTATTTTAAAAACATTAAAGAATGAATTCATTTAAAATATTAAATATATTTTATTAAATATTTTAGTTATTTAAAAAGGTTATTTTTTTCTTCTTGACATATTTTTGGTATATTGTATCGGTACTTGTACATTCAAATAAATTTGTAAATAAAAATTAAATCATATATATTTTAATTATAAATAGTAAATTTTTATTAAATTAAATAGGAATTAATTAAATATATTCAAAATTTAAAATTGAGGAAAAATTAATTAAAAATTGCAACAAGATTCCTCTATATTGAAATAGTGTCAAAATCATATAATTATAAAAAAAATGAAATGTTTAATATAAAACATTATGTGACATCATGAGAAAGAGAATATCCCTTAAATCTAAAAAAAAAAAAAAACTCACTTTCAAAGAGTGGCAACTCATTTATAATATAGAGATGAATTGATGACTTTAAAACTATCATTAAACTTTTTTTTAAGCAAGACTATCATCATACTACCAACAAGGGAGTACTGCAACAACTTTCACATAAATGTCCTCCTAATATTAAATGAATAGAAGTAATATTAAATGTTCATTTACATTTTCAACCTAACTTCTAAAATATGTTTATTTTCCGCAGTTATTACTTATTCAATTGGGGCTGAACCTGTTTATTGGTGCTCAAGTTGTAACAATTTCTTGTTTCTACTTCCTGTTATTTCAAACCGACATGTTTTTCTGCAAGCACAGCCACCGTCCAAGACAAATTTAATTACTTATGACCCCCATTAACTCCAGTTACATCTTTCTTGATTCAACCTAAGGTTGACCCATGCATTTAGTCAACACACTGAGCAAGTTATTTACATCACGTGTCTTACTGCATAATCGTCAGTTAAAACGGTAAATAGTCCATGTTTTAAAAAATAATTATCGTAGTTATTTTATAAAAAAATAAAATAATAATTTTACAAAATTAATCTTATATTATCATTAATTGATTTATAGATTTTATTGTTCACTATTAATACTATAAGGGATATAAGTGAAAAAAGTAATTAATGTTATATTAAAAAGATTAAATGATAATTATTTTGAGACAATTTTTCTCTCATACATGACAATTATAATGGGACTTAATAATATATTAAGTAAGTTTTACTTTATGATCCAGTTAGGGCAATTGTTATTTCAGTTATTGTTAGAGCAATTATGATTCAGTTAGAATAGATGTTAGTACAACTCATATTTCTGTTGTAATTAATTATGATTAGTTAATTGCCTTAGTTAGCTTAAGTGCAACCATGTATGTTTTCTCTATTAATAGAGAAACATAATTAGTTGTAACTAACTTTTTATTCTAAATCAATAATAAAATTTTCAATCTCTTTTCTTCTTTTTCTCTCAAACTATATGATGGTGGTGACTAATCAAAAGTCTACTACGTCTTCCTTTCCTCTGATTTCTCAGAAGTTAGATGATTCTAACTTCTTGTTATGGAGGAAACACGTAGAACATGTCATCACGACTCATAAACTTTAGTGTTTTTGTGGAAAATCCTCATATCCTGATGCTCTTTCTCACAGAGGCAGATTGGGAAGCTGGAAATGAAAATCCAACATACTCTGATTAGGAACAACAAGATCAAATTCTCTTGTTGTGGCTCCAATCAACTCTTTCAGTTTCAATCCTGTCTCAAATAATTGAATGTGTTCATTCATATCAACTTTGGGAGCAGATTCATGAGTATTTTCAAAAGCAAACACGTGCGAAAGCTAGGATACTTCAAACAAAAATCAAAACTACAATGCTTGAGCAGAAAAAAATGCGAGTTTCTTCTGCGGACCAAATTCATAGTTGATGTACTTGGATCGTGTGGAGATCTTATTCTTCCGCATGAACACTTTGACATAGTTCTTGAAGGCCTACCAGAGGAGTACGATCCAATGATCTCAATGATTGAAAGTAAGTTTGAACCACTTCTGATTGGAGAAGTAGATGCACTACTGCTCACACATGAGGCACGCATGAAAAAGTTTCAGAACAACAAATTGTGGCTCATGGTGGTCCAAGAAACAACAAAATTGTGGCTAGATCTTCCACTAAAGTTGAATACCGGAGCTTGGCTCAAGCCATAACTGAAGTTACATGGATTCAAAATCTTTTAAGGAAGTTATCCTTTCCTTTTCAGACCCCAGAGATTTACTGTGACAACCAAAGTGCAGTGGCTATCACTCATAATCCAGTTCTTCATTCTTGGACTAAGCACATGGAAATTGATATCTTTTTTGTCAAAGATAAAGAGCTCAAAGTGTATCATATTCCTACTATAGATCAATGGGTTGATGCCCTCATTAAGCCTCTATCATCAACTCGATTTCTCTTTCTTAGGTCCAAACTCAATGTAGTTAAGTCTATTTATGATTCTTAACCCCATTGAGTTTGAGGGGGGTATTAGTGTATTAAATAAATTTTACTTTACGATTCTGTTAAAGCAATTGTTAGTACAACTATTATTTTTGTTATTCTGTTATAGCAATAACTATGATTAGTTAATTGCCTTAGTCAAGTGTAACCACATTTGTTTTCTCTATAAATAAAGAAACATAATCAATTGTAACTAGCTTTTCATTCTAAACAATAATAAAATCTTCAATCTCCTTTTCTTTTTATCTCTACCTAAAACTCTATGGGACGAAGAGAATAACATTTTTTATTTTTAGTTGAAATTATCCTACAATAGTAAATACTCCTAGGTCACTAGCTATTTCCTCTTACAGTTCAATAATAGTACATCGGGGGAAAAGAAGGAAAATTACAAATTTAATGCGAGTCTCTTTATAGTCATGTATGAGTCACTCACACAAAGCTAGTAAAGCTACTTAGGTATTGTGAAGGGGACACTGATAACACCTATCAAATAGCCAAGAACCATATTGGAATCATTACAAGAAGTCTTGTCAGGCCCTTTTGATCAAACTCTGGGTTTTCATGTACTCCAATGAATTTCTCCCAATCAAAACAAAAGAGTGCAAGCAAATCCAAAATTTATGGATTAATTATTAAAGGCGTAGAAAAAAAAAAGCTCGCCGTTAGATAGTGTCGCCAATTAGCACAAGTTTGGCTTAATTAGTTTTTTGAGGAAGAATTAATCAAATACTAGTTTATAATTTATTGATTGGATTTCATTTAATATAATTAACCTGATGAATGTGTATGAGAGTAATAAAAGCAATATCTCTGAATCGTGTCCTTGAAAGCAGAGAAATAGCATTTGAATGGATGAGGACCAACTCCCCAAACACCCAATAGAGTCAGCACATACAGTGTTGCCATTAGATAAATGCATAGTTTCCATATATTGTTATTAATCTATCCATATAAACACTATATACTGTAGTACTCATCTAGATTATATAAATTCTTTCTTCTTTGTACTCAGTTAAGTTAAAAATTTTCATCTTGGAATGAAGGATTTGAATTTAAGAGTTTTGTGTATGAGTAGAGGTATCCGTTGTAAGGAAGATAAAGTATATTTGGGTCTATTCGACTTTTTATTCATTATTTGTTTCTACATAGTTCGACGTAGTCTTGATTTCCGGCTAGCTTGACATCATTGGGCTTCATCTTTTGGACTTGTTCCTTTTGAAAATGAGCAAATTAAAATCCACGGCAAAGGAGGATGTTGTTCACACTACCCCTTGTTGCTAATACACTCCCACCCCCCGCCCACCCCAAAAAAAAGTTACGCCCATGTAAACACATTCTCCTCGGATACACTCTCTCTACCTCTCTTCCAAAAACACATATACACTCCCTGCCATCTACACTTGATCACGCCGAAAGCCAATTTACAAGGGTAATTTGGAGAATAAAAAATTGAAAACAGGGTGTATTGTAAGGGAGTGTAATTAGAAACTGTCCACGACAAAATCAAGATTGCAATTGCAACGCAGTTGCTCAGCATTACCGTAATTGTGCAAGTCTCAAAAATAAAAATAAAAATCATTTGATATCAAGAATTATGATAGCTTCAATTCAATTAGTCAAACTGAAAATATATGGTGGTAAATCCAAAACAAGTCTTAAGAATTTTAAACCAAAATAGACAGGCATTTTAATTGGTGATTACAACTCAATCCAAACAATCACTCGGTTGTGATTTGAGAGCACATCTTATGAACTAAAAATTTGCTTGCTCCAGATCAGATCCCAAACCCATATCACAGAATTACAGAAATCCCAAGTGGTCCATTTTCTACAAGAACAAGACCATATCTGACAACAGATACAAACAAGATAATGGGTACTCACTCAACAAACTTTAGTATCCTAATACTCTTACCCTTACACAAAGTGTATTCTACAAATATCCATCTACGAACCTCTAAGGAAAAGAGTAGCGATGTGTACATAAAAGTGTATTCAACAAATATCCATCCACACAAACTTTGGCCTTCCATTACAATTTTAAGTTGGACTATGTACAAATTTAGTGAGTTTGTATTTCGGTTAGAAACCACCTTGAACGCCAATTCATCAATTTTAACAGTGTGTTTCTCTAATATCACACTTTCTAATGCAGTTTTCAACGATTAAGCCAAAACAATGAACTGACATTTATTTGATTTTAATTAGAGAAACAAACACACCAACAATCATCTACACAATTTTGAACTTCGGATAATAACTTTTCTTCAACTTTATTAGCAAAAATATGTATTATTTAATTATTATATACTATATCATATTAGGAACTATAACCAACAGGGTGTGTGAGTTGTTGGAAACTCCTTGATACTTATCTTTGATTCCTACAGATAAAAAAAATATATTAGCAAGTATGTTATATTATTTATAAGTTTTCTTAAAAAGAATGATTTGCTGATGAAATGCTTTCCTAATATCCGTGTTTTGAGGTAATAAGCTTTTAGTGAAATAATTAAGCGAGAATTGACATGTAATGAGCTGAATCAACTGATGAGTATGATGTCAACTCAATTGTTAACGATTCAGTCAGTAAAATGATTTGCTAGTTAATTTATTTGTTAAAAGTTGAGCTTTTGCTAATTTCATAAGGTCAACTTAATAACTCAATCGATTTTATGGATATACATATAGTTATCTTTAAAGAATAGTAGTAGCAACTTAATATAACATGTGAGTGCTTGTTATTTTTATGGATATACATATAGTTATCTTTAAATGTGAGTGCTTGTTATGCTTGGTCGGTCTAATATAACATGAGCATCCTCTTATATAGACAAGCGCCAATGACATCCTCTTCATACTCCTAATGGACTCTCATCACCCCTTCATCTAATTATTTTTCAGTGAACTGACATCGTCCCATCCTAGACACAAACATGGTGTACAGACTACAGAAACAGTTATTTGTTGAAGAGATTATATTCACTTCTCATCAAAAGAATAAAAAATTGTTATAATGCTTAGTTAGTTAGCATTTTGCGTTTATGGATAAAACTTTGTGCTTGCACACAGTGGTGTAGTGTTGTTATACATACATTGTTTAATATTTATAAAGCTCTCTTTGTAGCATGACCCATTTGCAATGCACATGAAAAATCATTCAACTTTCCTCTAGTCTAAAGTTGCAATTCTGACATGGTCCATAACTTAAAAATAAATAATGATAAACGGGTTACTTGAGAATAAGTGAAGATCAATCCTGGAAATAGTGCTTGGAATGAAAAAAAGTGCGAGACTAATTATTTAATTTGAGATAAGATAATTGCACACACAATGAAGTAGCTTAATCCACTGGTATAACACAGAAAAGCATTTCTTTAGTGGTTGACCTCATGCTTAGATCAACTATGAAATGTACTTAACAGACAAGTTGTGAAAACCAAAAACCCTTTATAGTAGTAGGCTTCACCCACCTTCCTAATTTTTCCTTCCCCCACGAAGGCACCAACACCACCCACTGTCATTGCCAACTAGTTGTTGGCTTCCTTGTTTGTTATTTTGTACGTTAGATTCTGCATTCTGGCTCTCCACCATTAGTTTATCAACCCTGATATCATTATTGGTAAAAGCATGATTATCTAATATCTTAATGTGCACAAAGGCATTAGTGTATCCCAACCCCAAAACCGTACACGTAGCCTTCACAACCAAAAGATTAGGTGGGTGGACACACCCCTAAATGGATCTTTAATTGGGTTATTCAATTCGAACTGAACTATGACGAACTTTCTAAATTGTATTTCAAAGTGAGTGAGTTGATAACTCATGTGAGGAATGAAAGTGACTTTATAACATCCCAAAGAAATTAGCGTAGTTGCCTCAGAAGGATGCACCATGGAACAAAAAATGGGGGGGGGGGGGGGGGGCCACGAAGAGTGCCAATATGGTTAGCATCAGAAGAACCTTTTTGTCCATAAAATTGTGATGATTTATTAGAAAAAAAAAATTTAATTATAATTTATTAGAAGCAGGATCGTGAAAGTTGAAACGAAGCACGAAAGCAATGTCGACGTGTGAGTAAAACCCTTCCCCACTGCGTTGGTATTGTCATGATTTTTTATAATGGTTCATCTAAAGGGTTCAGTTTAGTTGAGAGTTCTTTTGGAAGCGTTAAAAACTGAACTGAATAACAGTTTAGTTAATAGAAGAGTTCGGTTTTTTGGGAGTAGTTCAACGGCAGTTTAGTGCATTTAATTTTTTTTGCACCCCTAGTCTTCACCAACCAGCCCAAAGAATCAAACTTTTTTAAGAAGTGCAACTCAATATAAGTATTGTAAGTTATTATCAAAGTGTAGGTGTGCTTAGTAAACAATATAATGCATGTGACAACCTGATCGAATTCGGGATGTGTGTTGATGATGGGAATAATTGTGTATACCTAAGATTCAATACATTATGTAATCATTTCTAATTTCAATAATAAAGTATTGTTATTTTTTTATAATTTTTATATTGTTTGATAAAAATAATTGATTTGATAAGGTTTTTGATTAAAAGTAAAGATTTGTTATCATAATAGATATTATGAAAATGAGAAACAAGTCTCCTATAATTTTAATTTAAATTGTTCTTGATCATAGGATATTATGAATAAGACATAAATAATTCAGATAGATTAATATATATGTGATAGTATTCATTGGATGAATATTAATAAATCTCATTTATTAATTTACATATATAAAAGATGTATATAGGGGTATGATTATTGATCTGACTCAATTAAGATTTTCTAATGGATAATATTACCATAAACTATCAATAGGAAATTCTCAAAAAGAAGTGTAAAATTTTCTTTGACTTGAAATTGTCATAGTAATTAACATGTCATTTATTATATTTTGATTCCTAACACTTAATGTTTTAGAGCACTAATTAAATGGACATTGAATATAACTAAATACTTGTAGAGTTAATAACTAATCAAGATGAAATTCATCAACTCTCGATAATGAGCTTTGAACTCTACAATAAATTAAGACATTGATCAAGACAATTGAGTGAATAAAGAAATGAGTTTTCTTAAGTCATTCACTGAATAAATTTATTAACTTAATTTTCTAAGTGAATTATTATTATTTTTTTGCTATCATCGACAATATAAATAATATAAACATAATTGGATGTTTTGGTGGAAAACAATCATGCGTCATAAGTTGTTGAGAAATGTGGAGGACGTCACATTTATGTTTAGATTCGGGAAGCACATGTCAAATCAAGTGTTGGACTTAGTCAAATTTTGTTTCAAAATTTAAATATGCTAATAGTTAATATATAGAAAGAAAAAGACTTTTATTATAAATTTAATTATGCTAATAACTAGCATTTAGAAAAAAAATGATTTTGTTTTAAATTTAAATATGCTAATAGCTAGCATATATAAACAAACTAGCATATATAAACAAAAAGGAAATTTGTTTTTAAATTTAAAGTTAATAACTAGCCGATAAAAACAAAAAGACATTGATTTAAAATTTAAATAGTCATTAGTTAGGATTATTTGACTTTACAATTAAAATATAAAGACAATTTTTTTTAATCACATATTCAATTGACGCCTGAGTAAAAATAATGTGTAAAAAAAGAGAAATATAAGATGAAATTTGAGTAAAAGTACCAATATAATTTACTCTATTTGTTTTTGTGTTCCCTGCACAAGGCTCCTATCCTCAATTCTCACCAAAGCAATCTAAGTCAGGGAAATGAAAAGGGAAGGGGAAATGAACAATAGTGAGGGGGCCAGTGGCAAGAAGAGAGAAACCCATTTAGGGTTTCACTTCACTCCACTAGCTAAAACAGCCAATGGATAGACGAAAAAAGAGCCAAAGCTTTACTTTCCAACACTTAGTTGCATGGTCAGATCCCACTTTGATGTTAAGTTTACTTTTTACCATTCTGCCTCATGCCAGATTAAATACCAACAAGGGAGGGAGATGGATTTCTCACCTAATAATGAGAGAGAGAGAGAGAGTCCGTTAGTGGACTTTGGCTGCTTTATAACGCACATGCAGGAGGGGAGACCAGTCATCAAATTATTGGTCCCCTCACACCCTGTTCACGCCATATAATTTTATTTTATACAAACATATACATCACCCTCATATAATAATATCTAAGGATATTATTCATTTCAGACTCTAGCTAATTAATTATCAGTTCAGTCCCTCCACATAAACTAATAGGCATGTGAATTAAGAAGACATGTGTGAGGTAACTAAGCAATGGAAAGAGCCCTTTACTAAGATCTGATGGAAGAAGATGAGGACCATCAAACAATCCCTCACCCCATTTCTTTTTTTCTTTCATGTTAAAAGGGATGGATCCTCACGGCGTGTAAATGGAACCCCACGAGAAGAAAGGGGATCCTGCAACGTGTACTTGAATAACACTTTCCACACATAATAAGTCTCACTGTCGATCATTCCACCTTCAAAAAACGAAAGATATAGACACAATATGGTACATGCATATTCTGGCATTTATTAACCATCTCAATAAATTCAACAGTCAGGTGCTACAACAACACATCCGTGAACATTAAAAAAAGCAAGGAAAAAAAAATTGAGATTAAGGAGACAAGATAGGTTTATATCATAGTCTGGGGTTTGGATTCTGGCCAAGCCAAAGCTTCAACTATGGTTTGAATCCAAAATAAACAGATTAAGTTCCTTTCAAAGTGAATACACATTTTTTGCTTCTCTACTAGTAAGGTATGATGGATAAGTTAGAGAACATCACCTCTCCAAAACCTTCTGATTTGATCCTCCTGAATCTACTCTCTATGTACCATCTATTTCACCAAGGAAATGAAATAATGCTTATTAACCAATCCTCAGCAGCTTCAGCAATCTCTACTTCCCTCTCCTTGGGCAGTTTTCCGATACGATATAAATGAATATAAAAGAAAAATAAAATACATAAACTTAAACTTTGACGATACAACAACATTGAATTCTGCAGGACTTCATTTTCTGAATTATTCTCCCCACTCCTATTATTCTATTCCCTCTTTCAATCCTTAATCCTCTAACATAAAAAGGGCGTATGGAGAAATTTTCCCAACCTCCCTCCCCAATAGCAGCTTTGTGGCCTGCCATCACTGCAACCCACGCCAAGAACAGGAGTTGCAAGCTTAACTTTGTTTGCTGTGGATAGAAGAGAAATCTTCTGGCAGATTTATGTAAAATCCCCTGCTCCATCATGTTTCATCGACCAACCACCGTTGAAAAGAGCTAAAATCTTCTTGAATTAAAAAGAAAAATCTATTGCAGGATGGTAACAAAATTTGGAGCATCATCCCGTGGCCCATCAAGAGACCGATACATGTATAATGTCTCAACTTCATCACCTTCATTCTCCTCACTGTTGTTGTTGATTACTTCAAAAACCAAGTTGGGCAATGCTCGTGCAACCTCTTGGCAAGCTTGAAGCGTTAATGTACAGGACGACATCCAGAGGAATCTCATGTTGTAATAATGATGCAAACCGGATCTCAGAGCTCCATCCCCAAAAGGACTATCCCTGATTTCAAGCTTTTGCAAATTAGGGCATCCTTTAAGCACATACTTAAGGCCAACATCTGTGTCCCCAGCAAAGGCAACTGACAACGTCCTAAGCAATTTCCCATACATCCCAATGTACTCAAAAGCACGATCAGTCAGCAAGCCAGACACAGCAAGCCGAGTGAGCTTCTTGCAATTCATAACAATAGCACCAAAACCCTCATCCATCGGTTCTTGAGTCACAGGATCCGGCCTATACCGCCCAATTATACATAGACGAAAAACCACAAGATTCGGGCAGTTCTTTGACATAGCCACCACAGCCGCATTAGTCATCCTCTGGCAGAGAAACAAAATTGATTCCAACTTCCTACAGCCCTGAGAAATTGCTTCAAACCCCACCTCAGAAACAGGCCCATCAGTCGCCTCCCTCGCGTCCAGAGGAAAAACCCGAAGCTCACGCAAGTCCTTGCAAGTTGCAGCCACCGCCTGTAGCCCCTCATCACGTATTGAATCAAGTACCTGCACACCAAAATCCAATAAGCTCCAAATCTAAAATCAAATTCAAATCCAAATCCAAATTTCTCAATAATGCAGCCACACAAGTCACAATGCTACAACATATACCCAAAATATCTGCAGCTTATGGCAGTGGCGAATAACCGACTTCAGCTGATCCGTGTTAATATCAGCATAGCTCAAATTCAACGTCGTCAGATTCGTGCAAACTGGATAAATCGCAGGAAGGTAATCTGCCCAAATCTCTCTGAATCCAGACAGGCAAACCAGGGATCTGCAAGCCTCAAATGCGGCCGCGTAATCCGGCTCCTGATCCCTGACCGCCCCAGCCTCAGTAGCACCGAACGAACCCGTTCCAAGGTGAGTAAGCTGCGGAGATCGAAGCAACAGACGATATAGCTGAGCCATGGAAACGAATTGGTTCAATCGAAGCTTCTTCAAGCGAGGCGACCTAGCCACCAAACCCTCCAAAGCCTCAAAATTAATAGGAACCTCAACACAATCAAACACAAGCGACTCCATATTAGTTTGAGTATCGGGAAAACACGAAATCCAATCCACCTCCTCACCGTCCTCAACCTCCACCACAGATTCCACAAGCTCAAGCACGCGCAGCAATCTAATTCACCACACAACACAACAATGCTCAAAATTAGAAATCAATCAATTAAGCCTCTATTCGATTAAACTTCTAAAAAAGTAATACATATTGAGTTAAAACCAATGATTAAGTTTTTTTACGATGGGATCTAAACCTGGACTTGGAGGCGACGGCGGCGAGGCCGGGAGTTCCGAAGCCCTCGCAGCAGACGAGGACGAGTTCGCGGAAACCGACAAAGGAGTCCGCGATTAGGGCGAGGTCGGCGTCGGTGACTAACATGCGCTTGAGGTGGAGCTTCTCGAGCCAGGGGTAGGCCTGGGCAAAAGCAGAGGCCCAGGGGCCGAAGTGGGCCCCCCAATCGGGAGGCATCAGATCGAAGTCGGCGAAGCGGGGTTTCCCTTTGACGGTGACGGACTTGACGCGCGTGAAGCGGGCCGTGGCGCGAGTGGGGGAGAGCGCGTAGCAGTTGCCAATGAAGAGCTCGGATCGGGTGAGGGCTTCCGCACGGTACCAGGAGCGGCAAACCAATGAGGCGGCATTGCGGTCGCGGCGAGAGGGGAGGAAGTGGAGCACGTTCTCAAGGACGTTCTCGAGGACCTGGTCCGGGAACGTAGCCTGAGGCTCGGAGGGGCCCGAACCAGGAAATGAGCCGCAGGTTCGGGTCCTTCTGTTGGAGGATTCCGTGATTTCGGCACACGCCAGATCCAGCAAGGGGGAGGATCGGTGGTCGTCCTTGGAGTTTGTCGAAGGATGGCTCTCTGACTTGTCTCTCATTTGTTCGATTCGGTCGATGATTTTTTGTTTTTGATCTGGAGAAGAAAAGAGAAAGGAATAATGGAAATGGAAATGGGAGAAGAAGACGAGAATGGAGAAGAGAGTGAGGATTTTAATTTTGTAAGTGTTAATTGGTCACAAAAACAAAACAGCGGACCAGGGAGTGACAACAGTAATCACAGCTGTCTGTGTCTGAGCTTTTAGCATTGGGATTCTTTATGCCCTCTCTCTTTCGTCACAAATATCCAAATCAAATGCCTCTCTCTCTCTTTTCTCTGCTTCATTATTGGAGAGATTTTATTTTCAGTTTTTCACTACCCTTTCCTTTTACTAGCTTTTCTACTTTTTTTCTTTTTCATCTTTTCAATTTTCATGGCTCTCTTTGGTAATCTCTCTTCTACGAATATGTACTAGTTTTTCTTTTGATATAAAATCGATATCCTGCTCTTAATTCTCAGCGTTAAAAAAAGAAAATCATAATTGCATATGCTCAAAATGCTTTACACCAACTCAGATTTTGAACAAACTCAAACTCAGTCTTAGCAACTCACATTAGGTAATTATAGACCGCGGAAACTACTTTTAGAATTGACTGGACCACGACTTTCAAGGATTATCATCAATTTGCGTTACGTTAGTCAAGTTTAACATATGTGCTAGACTAGTCATCACTTGGCTTTTTATTTTTTAATACTTATATATATTTGGATTTCAAGAAGTTATTTTACTATGCAATGGCATAAAGCTATATCTGACCATTACTTCATTTCGTGTAGTGAAAAAAATGAAGAATTAATAGATTAAAATAAAGAAGAAAATAAAATCAATTTTAAGATTATTTAAATATATAAAT
This sequence comes from Glycine latifolia, assembly GCA_013407115.1. NCBI lineage: Eukaryota > Viridiplantae > Streptophyta > Magnoliopsida > Fabales > Fabaceae > Glycine > Glycine latifolia. Next base: position 18,976,878 of record CM023942.1, on the reverse strand, counting down.
AGAAATTTACCAAAAGCATCACATATTAAATAAATGATAAACTCAACAATTAGATAGAAGTAGATCCTAAAAGATCATTAAAAAAAAACTCTTGTAAAAGAAGTAGATCATAAAATATCATAAGTGAAAAAGTTATCAAAAAGACTTAACTTTAAATATTTTTCGAAAAATGTTTTTTAAACGGAAGACAATATTATCGTTTTTTGTAATTAGAGCAAAGGGAAGAAAGCAAACAAAAAAAAAAAAGCAAGCCAGTCATATCGTATGAACAAACGTAAGTGAGAATTAATTAAACAATATTTAAATCTATAAAGTTGTGCGTATTTTAGGGAAAAAGATGCTAAGGAAAAAGAAAGAAAATATGTACATTTAATTAGGCGACATGCATAAAAGCATTAACTTTGTTTTATATAACTTCTATGGACATCCGTATATCTTCCAAGACATATTACACATCTATTAATGCCCTATTTAGAAAAATAATGTAATTAAATAATTATTCAATAAAATTATTGCATGAGAATTTCTTTATATAAATTTGATTAAAATAGTCATAAATATGTTGTTTTATTACAAAGTTTTCAAAATATTTGCTTAAAAGTCATTTAAGATATACCTAATTAACGACATACGTAGGTGATTTCCTTGTAGCCGTGGATGAATATATATAGTAAAAAGGATGAGGAAACTATCATGTAGACTAACTTGTGGTATTTCAATCTGTTAGCTATCAGAACAGACCAAGGTTATGATATTTAAGGTGGTTAAACATGGTGTAACATCATGACGAATCACACTAAAAGGGAGAAAGATTTAGAAGTCGTGTAGATATGAGAGTGTATAGTTAATGATGATTTAAATGAATTAATTAGTATTATTTATATCAACAAGATGTATCTACTTTTTAACAATCTATCACTTAATAACTTCACAGTTAAGGGTGCTTGACTTGAATATGAAATGAGTGATTTTGTGGAAAGTTTATCAGAAAGTATGTGAGTGAGGACAAAACATGCTGAAAAATCTTAAGTTGATTTGTGGGGTCAATCATTGATCCTAGAAGTAGGTAGAACTGAATTTTGAGGTCTCGAAAAGGGTTACCTATGGAAGGTTCTGACAAATAAAGATGTTGAGTAAAGTGTTACTGTGTGAAATGTCGTAGTGTGAGAGCTGTTGAGAAATTGAAAATCAGAGATGTTACAAATGGTGTAACACCCCAAATAATTATCTGTATATTAACTCCGTAGTTAGTATAGTATTTCGAACTCGTCAGTAATAATGCATGTGTAAAGAAAACTGTAAGAGGGAATTAGAAATATGGACAGAATAAATAGTGATAACACATTTCTATAAAATGGGAATTACAAAAATACCCTTGGGGTCATAATTACAGAAATGCCCCTGCATAATTTTGGAAATGACCAAAATGCCCCTAGAGCAAAAATGACCATTTTACCCTTAGACATTTATAGAAATGACCAATAGGTCTTAGATATTTTAGTAAGATATTTTGGGATAAAATGACCTAAATACCCTTGGACAATTAGGAATATTACCATTATGCCCCTAGAAAGGTGAAATTACCAAAATACCCTTGTAAGCAAAAAATTGGCCAGATGACCCAGAAAATTTGGTAGAACCTATAAAATGGATGGAATATCTTTAGATGAGACAATATTAAGTTAGTATATGATGAGAAATCATAAAATGAAATTTCTAGAAATTTTTAGAAAAGTTTGAGGAAAATCCATTTTAAGGCCATTATGGACATTAGAAAATTGTAGGAAAATGACTATCATGATCTTTGGAGTTTTCTCTTAATTATGGAATAAATGGATTTCTTAAATAAGTTAGGTTTATAATTTAAACAATAGAAGGCCACAAGGACCAATAGGAAATGAGATAAAAAGCCATTTAGGGTAAATGAAGTTTAAGGTGTCTTAAACTACAAGTTTTTACATAATATGAAATAAGACAACATTTTCTACAAAATTACCAAACTCTTAACTTGGATTAAGAGGAAAAATATAGAAGTTTAGACATTTGGGAAAATGAAAAATTAATAACCAATAGGATTAAGAATTGGGTAATTACATGATAATGACTTAAAGTAAGGCAAATGAACATGTTTCCTAGCTTTCCTTAGCCTTCCACGGTTTTGCAAGCAAAAACCAAGCCCCCACAAGCTTTGATTTCAACGTGCTCCAAGGAAAGAAGAAGAGAAGTGTGGAATTTTCATGAACAAGGACACTTGGAGGGTGGAAATCAACTAGCCAATAAAAACCCACCAAGAATAAAGCTAGCCATTAATGACTTCCAAGATATTTCATCACTAAATCTAATCTTCCTTTCCACATGTAAAATGGCCAAGGGAGAAGTAAAAAGACTAGGTGGAGAATGAAGCCACTTGGAAGGATAGAAAACCAAGGCCAATAAGAATGAAACACCATGAAAGTTAGCCATAATTAGCCTTGGATTTCATGTAGTAAAAAAAAAAAAAAACCAATATTTACTACCTATAAAAAGGCTTGGAATTTAGAAATTTTGGTCACCCTTTAAGAGCTAAAAAACCGTGCAAGCCATTCACTTAAGCCATCTCCCATCATTTTTCCACTTTCACTTACACAAAAAGCAAAAGATTAGGACCACACCCTAGAAGATTTCACGTGGAAAGCAAGGAAGGAAGGGAAAAGCTTTCAAGAATCCAAGAAAAGGCCTAGGTATGGGAAGTTTATGATTTAACCTAAGTACATGTTCAATTACTTAAGTTTCTTGATTTATTACTTGACCAAAATTAAGCTTGTATGATAGAATTTAGTGGAAGAAGCAAAAGAACTCAAGATGGTGACATGAAAAGTTTAGTACTTTGGTGACATGATTCTAGCTTAACAATTAATTAGTAAATGACTAAACCAATTTAATTTAACTCAAGAAGGACCAAATGACTTATAAATTGATGTAACATAACCATTTAATAAAAAAAATGACTAACTAGTATTTGGACTAATAAAGGAAACCTTATACTAATTTTAAGAACAAATATACTTGGTTAAAAATTGATATGTTTACTTACTAGTAATCTATAAATTTTATACAACTTTAATTTGTGATCTAATGATGAAAAACCCTTTTATGAGGACTTGTATAAAAGAACTAAGTTTAATGGTTATATAATTAATGTTAGGTTTTAAGGAAATAATAAAGGCTAAAGGTCCCATTTTCATGTGTTCTTATATGTTCTTATAAAGTTGTGGTGATACTTTGGAATAAAGATTGATGTGTGATTCATAACCAATTATATTTGATATGTTGTGGAGTATATTATTTGTAGCCTCATATTTTATATATGATAAGTGCATTATAGGTAGAAAAGTGGTATATGTTGATAACTAAGTAGAAAAAGTTGTATGTGTTGATAAACCAAATATAAATCATATGTTACTATGGTGGCGGTGATGGTGTTGTTATTGATTTGCGGTGATGGTGTTGTTGTTGATTTGCGGTGATGGTGTTGATTGATTTGCGGTGATGGTGTTAACCTCAATGGAGGTATGTCATATAGCTGAATTATGACGAGCGTTCAGACATATGGTGGCTGAACTGGGGGATAAGGTCGGTGGGGAAAGCACCTACCCATGATGATCACATGTTGTGTAGGTGTGAGTCCTATTGCAACACAGACCTATCCTGACTCGATCACTCTGATTCCATGTTGAGCTATTTTGACCATGGCCATAAGTTGAAAAAGTTGTGGAGTTGGATATTCTGTGTTGAGAATTTCGTGTGGCTTATATATATATATATATATATATATATATATATATATAGGTAGTTTTAATTTTAGTTCTTTACTTAATCATGGTTAACATAAACTTACCCATTTTTGTGTCTGTGGTTTGACACCTGCAATGACCTCAAAATTTATTTTGAGCGAGCAGATGAACAGTAGGGCTTGGATGCTGAGAAGATGTTTTTGAAGACTTGTACTGTTTTGGTTGCCTTTAATATGTATTTGGAGAACTTTAAACTGTTTGTAATATATATGTCTGGACATGTATTTGGACTGTATTATGATAACTAGACACGTATGTATGTTTAATATTTACAAATGGCAGAAAAAGCTCACTACGTTTTATCACTTGTTTTCCAAAAATCAAATGAACTTAAATTAAATATTGGGCCATCACTATATTTTCGAAAATTAAAGGAAAGAAAAAAAAGAAAAAAAAAAAAATTTTTCTACGCGTCGAAATAAATAAGTAAACGAATAAAAATAAAGTAGGCGTAACAAATGGTATCAGAGTAAACCTCTCTCCCAGTACAATGTGGTTCGAGGATGAAATCTGCAAAAGTTGGTGGGCATGTAACACCCCAACAAATCACACTAGAAAGATAGGGGTCTAGAGGTTGTGCAAATATGATATTGTATAATTGAGGAAAACTTAGAGGAATTAATTGGTACTATATATACCAACAAGATCCATCTATTTTTTAGTAATCCATCACTTAAGAACTTCACATTTAAGCGTGTTTAACTTGAAGTAATTATGGAATGGGTGATCTTCTAAGAAGTTTCTCAGAAAGCATGTAAGTAAGGACAAAATACGTTGAAAAGTCTTGTATTGGTTTGTGGAGTCAATCATTGATCCTAGAAACAGACAAAACTGTTTTCAAGATCTCTAAAAAGGCTACCTGTGGAGGATTCTGATCAGCAAGAATGTTGAGTGAAATGCCACCACATGAAGTGTCGTAGTGTGAGAGTGACCAAGAAGTCAAAAGATTTTTTAACTAAATATATTTTTAGTCCCTCTAAACTTTATCTTTTTTTTGTATGATTTCTATAAGTATTTTGGTCTATCTTTAATTTTTATTTATTTTTCATCATCAATATTAGTCTCTTTTTTATTTATTTTTAGTCCCTCCTAAAAATTAATATTGATGACAAGAAAAGAATAAAGAACTAAGAATAGACATAAAAATTTGCAAAGACTAAAACTAAAATTTTTAAATTTTTTAGATAAAAAGAAAAACATATTGAACCCAATTTTTTTTAATAACTCGTTACCTTTTTTATTTATAACGCTGTCACAAGGTCATATTTGCTTATCTATGTGGCTAACATGTGTTGACCTGGTAATAGATACATGTTAATAGTTAAAACATGCATTGATCCTTATTTGCATTATACAATCTTAATTTTGCTTCTTATACATATAATTTCTTTTATTTAATATAATGCAAAAGTTTTCAAAATCTTTCAAGTTAAATTTATTTTTAATTTATAATGAAAAAGTATACAAAAGCATAGTATACACACAACATACAAAAATTCACTAATCATTTGATGTTAGGTTGTTCTAATTTAATTAAATGTCTTCAATTTGAGTCTTGGATATGTATTTGCATTAAACATTCAAATAAATTTTATCATTCATTATAATTTTACTTGACTCAAACATGCTTGACTTCAATGAAAAATACATTAGCAAAAAAAATATGCACACATAAAAAATTCTATGTAATACTTGTAAGACCTCATATAATTCTTATGTTTAATTGTTGTTTTGGTTGAAAATGCCTGAAAATTTAGGATCCTTGGTTAAAAAAAGATTATATGTCAAGAAATTAAATTTAGTCTATGTAATGAACTTTCATCTTTCAGTTGCGTGGTATCTACTTGGGTTGAGAACTAATTGAATTACTTTGGGAGGAGAGTAGAGAAAAATATAACCCCTAGCAACTATTAATCATTATTGCTACTTCAGTTGTGATCTTTATGATTTGTTGTGTTCTGTTTTTCCGTTCTTTTTATTTTTTTTTTGACGAAAACTGCTTTTCCCTTCTTGTTCAGTTTCTCTTTGGAATCATTCAATGCAATGCAATACAATTCAATTCCTCCGAATTATAAATTCAAATGGCGATAAACTTGTGATTTACTACTTGGATCCAATCAGCGTGAGAGAACAACACATTTTCCTTCCTGTATATTAGTACTTAATAATGATTGATGGACTTGCCAATTCCTCTATTATATCCACCAACGATAGAAGTCGGTCCATATGTTTCCAAAATGTGAGTTTGTAAACAATAGAAATAGAAATAGGAGTTAAAAGCATTTCTACTAAGCATTTTTTTCCTTTCTCTTGTTTCTATCAATGTGTTGTCTGATTATGAACTACTCATTTTGTGATGCAGCCAATAATTGGAGCACAACCAAGTTGACTCGTGTAAAAAAAGAGTTGACTCTTACAACTTCTAGTATATTATGCTCTATTGATGACACCTCTCAGACCTGTTAGAGTTGGATTGTCTCAAATTAATTGGAGTTGTTTCTTCTTTTCTTCTATTTAGTTTTTTAGTTTGCCAACTCAAACTTGCATACAAAATTAATCTAACATACATATATTATTCAAGTCATTGTTAACCAAAAAATTATTGAGAAAAAAGTTATAGAATACAATTAGGGTTTAATTGTAATACACTAATATTTTCATCCAATTAGAAATTATTATTGATATAATCTTTGAAATAATTATTGTAAAATTTAATAAACTTCTTATATACTTTAGTTTTAATTTATGATTGAATAATAATATAAAATTATTTTATACTGTTAATACATATAGTATTTTTTCTCATAAAATTATTATTATTTAGTTATAAATGTAACCTAAACTCACAACATACATAGAAATCTTCATATTTTATCTTCGAATTTATTATTTTTCCTAGAATGAAAATTTTATTTTTGATAATTCAGAAAAATTAGAAACACTGAATAAATATATTGGGTTTGTTTATTGTTTTCAAAAATACTTTTTTTTTCTTTCTAAAATTTATTTGTTACTTGAGTACATTTGAAATATATATATATATATATATATATATATATATATATGTGTGTGTGTGTGTGTGTGTGTTTCTAAAATTTATTTGAAATGTGTGTGTGTGTTCCAAAAGTTACTGGGACCACCTTATTAACAGCATATATAGCATATAACATATACTGAGATATTCAAATAGGTGTAACCACATTATCTTATCATATTCTAACAAGTTATTTAACTAGCCCACATTCCATACTATAAATACAACTTTACCAACTTTACACAGATACAAACCTGTTATAGGAGCGCGGACGTCTACAATATTTATCTCCTTCTTAACAGCATATAAAATATACTGGGATATTCAAATAGGTGCAACCACCTTATCTTATCATATCCTAACAAGTTATCTAAAAGCTGTTATTTATCTAGCCCACATTCCACACTATAAATACAACTTTACATGTTCTCTCTAACTCACTTAACATCTCATTGAGACTTGAATGCATTACTCAAGTTACTTATTCTCTACATCTTATACTGAGTTCCCACACTCAATTATTTTCTTATAAATTAATGTACTTACTTGAACGTCAATTATTCTCTTATAAATTGATGTACTTACTTGAACGTCGGAGTGTTTTTCCTTTGTTTTGCAGGTTTCTCCTCTAAGCAAAGTCTACACCTTATCCGACGTGCAGAATTTGGAGTCCACATAGACTACATCTAGCCTACATGTGAAATTTCCAGATTTTGGTAAGAAATATATATATATATATATATATATATATATATATATATAACGTAAGAAGAAAATAATAACAGTTCTTGAAATCTTTAATGCTTACGTGACGTGCATCATACTAGTTAAAATCTTCTGATTAAGCTAGCAGTATCTGTCAAGCGTGATTATATGATTCATTGTTCAAATTATTATTATCATTAATTACAATTGATAGATGATGACAACACCCTTTGCCATGTTTTATAAATGGAAACACAATTTTAACTGTCAAAGGTTAGGATATAATTTTTCATTAGAGTATTTATAATGTATAATTATTTAGATGAGTTATTTATTATAATTTTATTAATTTTATATAAATTTAAATACTTTTAGGCATGACAACGGGACTCGAATCCGTGGGTACCGAATCCATCCCGATTTTAATGGGAAAAAACTAAGTTTATCGGATTCGGGTTTTCCCCAAAAACCAAAAGCGGGGACGGGGCAGGTATGTGAATACTGATACCCGCCCCGCACCCACACCCGCTCCGTAATAAATAATATTAAAAAATATTATTTTGTAAATTTTTTTAATTGAATTGATTAATTTTGTTTTGTAATTTTAAATTATGATATCATATTTTAAATGTCGGTTTGTTATTGTTTTTTTATTACATAATTAGCATTTTTGTTCGATTTTTTCAATAAAAAAAGTTATATTATTTTTTAATTTTTTTAATTTTAATCAAATAGCGGGGGTAGGACGGGGCGGGAAAAACCTGACCCCAGCGGGGGTGGGGATGAGAATGAATTTTAAAATCCGATAGGGATTGGGGGTGGGGTCGGGGAGCGGGTTTTGAGCTGGGGGCGAGGATGAGGAATGCAATACCCCCCCCCCCCCCCGCGTTATCATGCCTAAATATTTTATATAAAAATTGACTCTAATGCTAAAGTTATTAAAGTAGGTAATTAATTTAATTTTGTGAGTCTTAAAAAATATTTTATTTATAATATAAATTTATTAAATGACAATTACTTATATAAACAACGTCATATTATATATTTTAATAAAAAAATATTAAATAATATTACTTAAAATTAAGCAACTCATAAACACAATCAAGAGTTTTGCGTGACGCATCTTAATAGTGCTACTTTATTTCTTCTTATTTTTTCAAAGAACCTATAGACATATATAGTATTATTGGGAAAACTCAAGTCTCACATATGTTAGAGATAGTGTCAAGATATAGTATATAAGTGGAGGACAACCCTTACCTTATGATCTAATTTTTGGGATTGAGTTTGGTCCAAACTCACATTCTAAGATGGTCTCAGAGTCTATCCTAGATCCATTAACGGATCATCCACCATATTATTCACGTACCAAGCCCAAAAGTGCTAGATATACTCTTTTTCTTTGATCTATATTCCTTAGAATATGAGTTTAGACCTAACGCAACTCAAAAAAAAAAAACAAAGGATACAATTTGAAACTGTTCCTTTTTTCTTTTCGCTCTAATTTTATAATCTCTTTACAAATTATCAACAATGATTCTAAATCCTGTCTGAGTTTGGTTCTCTTAATTAAGATATTAAGTTTGAATTTTATGAATAGTAAAATATAATTAAAAGAAAAAATTCTACTATAACTTAATGAAAATTAATCATTAAAAAACCAATATTCTAAATTAATAACAGATAATAATTTTTTTCTATAATAAATATTAGTTATTAATTATTAATTATTTGTTAATTGAAAAATTCGAATCGACCTCTCTTTTTTCCTTTCACTATCAAGTTGATGTTATAATCGTAAACACAATTCACGTATAACGAAAAGCCAAAGATAGATATATATGATTGACATATGTGTTCTTTCTTTCTAATTTTGTTACAGTGTTTGCTCTGTTCAGCAAAGCCCCGGTTCGGTCTTAGTCAGGGCAATTCACGCTTGGCGATAAAGGAAAGCAGAATCAGCAAGTTGGTAAAGGGTCTTGTCATTGTCACGTGGGGACTCCAATCTTAGTCTATGGTGAAAACTGAAAACAATGTGAAAAATGGACCATTGCAACATTAAGTTGCTCCCCCCCACCCCCCCTTTAATTATAGGTATCCTCACTGAAAACAATCCCTCTCAATTTAATGATATATAACTTTGATTCTATTTGTTTATTTTCTTTATCTATTTTCAAAATGATCCATGGTTAAGAAGGATGAATGAAAAAATCACTAATTTAAATTTTTTAATTAATATTTCTAATAAAACTAACAAAATTAACATGATAAAATAAATTCTTAAAATCCACTTTTAATCACATGTATCCTCTGATAACTTTTGTTCTACTTGAAGGTCACATTTAAAATAAAGTTTTTCTTTAAGTCTGTTATTTGTTAAAACTATTCATAAGTCAATTTTTATTAGTCTACTAAGAGTGACAAAAAATTGTCCCTCTAAATATTTAATATAATTATATACTTAGAATTTAAATTTAAAATCATTGATTAAATTAGAATAATTTTATATTAATTGATTCACATATCAATGGTATTAAACATTATTAGTAATGTGAATCACCATTTGCAATAAAGAGACAACAAATATCAAATTTGTATATTCATTGAATTGATTGAATTTTGTACAGTGTGTATGGGAATATAAAGGAGAGGAATAACAAATTCTGTTACAACCAATTTGGTGAGGATATCCTTATTAAGAGAATTGCATTTCAATTCAATCCCCTCTCAGTTTCATCTTGTGTTAATATATTTGAAATTGATGAAATACCCTCTTCCTCCTGTGTCATTCCTCCAAAATTTCCCCTGCAATGTAACTTTTTCGTTGACTCCTTCACCAACAGTACCAAATCATCGTTTGGGTTCTAAAATCGGTCGAGACAATTGTCCATAAAATGAAAGGAGAAAAAAAATGAAAAGACAAAGATCCTCATCAAATTGTTTCAGTATATTGAACCAGAGCAATGCTTACATTATGTTATTCACTTAATCTAAAATTATATTGAAATATCAACTAACATAATTTATACTACAAGAAGAACACCAATTTTGGACGGAATACTTCCTACAGAAGAGATTATGTTAAAAGAACTTTACATATATTTTGTCAATTCTTCTCGTGACTATGTGATTTGCAAATATTCTCTCATATTATCAAAACATGGATTCAAACATTACATCAAATAAAAAAATATAATTTTTTATGTTGAGTAACAAAATTATATTAAAATTTAATTTTCTTTTAATATAAAAATCACTTTATTTCAAAATCAATTTTGCAAAAAAAATCACTAAACACAATTATTTTCAAAAGAATTCTTCAAAAGATCACCCATATATACACTTGTTTTATAGGCCATCCAGATACACACTTTAACTCAATTATTTTCTAATATCCTGTTCAAGACTGTCTTCTTGTTAGATGTAGTCCAAAACCAAAGATGTCCCAACTTTTTATTCTTAACTTCTATGTTATTTTTCTTTTGTCTTGTTTAATTGATTTTCTCCTCATCCGACCATATCCTAATCGCATGATTGTTTATTGAGATCATAGATGATATGACGATCTTGAACTACCTAATAATTTTTCTTTACACACCTCAATTGATTTCACAAAAATTGGAGAATTTTAATCCGTCAATTTCTCAATTGATCAAACCCTTCAAAATCACTTTAAATAACAAACCAAATCCGATTCCCAATCTCACGAAATGTTAAATAGTATAAAACAAGTTCTACACCAATAATAGAGTAAATTCTGTTTGGGTTTGAGTTGAGAGCTACTATGCCAACTTTAATCCCAATTGTCTCAGACCCGCACATGGAGATTTGTCTGTGTACGACACCCCAGCTCATAAAGCAGGGTTATGATTCGAAGTAAGACAAAATAGTCATGACTAGTATTTGACTTACATAGATGATGCTCTTGTGTTGCAATTCTCACCTTGCTTCTTAAACAGATCAAGCATCGGTTTTTTTCCTTCTTAAATAATATTTTATTTCTTCCTCACAAGTATGTAAAAATTGAGAAGGAAGGAGAAAGACATTGAATTTGAATCTATCTCACTAACAAATTAACAATAATATTTATCGATAAAATGTATCTTCATTTATTTTTAATTCTATAAATATCTGTCATTATTATTCATAGAGAAAAAAATTCTAATGTTAAGTACAAAATAATAATGAGAAACTAAGAGTATCTCCAATGGGAGATGTTTACTGGATTTCTTAGCCTTAGCACCCGTTTTTTAGGAGTTTTTCTGCATCGGAGCATAGTGACGTGGCGGAACTGGTTTTTTCCACGGACGGTGCATTCCTTATATAAAAAACCGTTTACTAGGATAATTTATTATTTTTCAATACTTAAACCAACTGAAATCGGAACAGAAACATCAACTAACTGAAATGGGGAAAGGGAAGGAGAAATTACTATAGAGGTGAGGCGGTGAAATCGCAGAAAGCACGTTGCTATGTGGTTGCAGAAATCATCGCACACCATGGCGTGGTTAGAGAAGCTTCGCGAGGTGGTGAATGGAGATTCGATGAGCTTCACCGCGCACCGACCTTGGTGGATGGGGGAGAATGGGATGCAAAAATCGCCGCACACCATGACACGGTTTGAGGAGCTTCGCACCATGGTGCGATTTGAGGGGGAAGGGGGAGAAGAGACTTGAGCAAAGCGGAGAAGAGAGAGAGAAGGTAAGGAAAGCGTGTGTGGGTGAAAAAGAGAGAGGAACTGTGGGCTACGTGGAAAAGGGGTGGAGAAGGCAAGGAATGCTTGTGGTGTAGGTGAGAACCTTCTGGATAAAGGATAAGGCAAGGGACACGTGTGTGTTTTGTGGCTTGATGAGTGACTTTTTTTTAAAACGTGTGTGTGTGTTTGTGGCCTAATGAGTGAATTTTTTTTAAAAAAAATTATAAGAAAGGAAAGAAAATAGCCATTGGGTGAGGAGTGGTTAATTAAAAGAAATTTAAGTTTTATTAAAAAAATATAAATACGTAAATTTTTTTGAATTTTTTGTGGTTTCTTGCACAAGAGTAAAATATTTAGTAAGTTCCTTAAGAGTGACATGACACTGTGAAAACCAAAAAAATTGTTTAAAGAACCCAATTGGGTATCTTGCATTGATGCTCTAATAAAAACAAAACCTTATGTAATTGCCTTTATGTTCAGTCGGATAACTTTTATGCATCCATATAGGCATGGCTATAGGCGTTTAAGAATGAATCCAAACCATTGAATCGGTTTAAAAGATATTGACAACAAAGAAATCATTAACAAAAAAACATTACTGAACTTATACAGGTTTTCATTCTCAAATAAATCTTATTCTAAAGTCACTGTATTCTGTTTTTATTTTATTTTAATATGAGTGTGTATTTTTTCTATAAAAATAATGAGATTATTTTAACATATAATTTGTAAATTGGACTAAGTTATGATTTATGATAAGATTTCCTTGTGTTTTTTTTAGATTTAATACTTTGAATAACATTTTTTTATATTTATTGTGTATTTGACCTTTCATTTAATAAGTTAGCACTTAAATAAATAATTTTTATGTATTAGTTTGAGACTGCTTTTATTTCAGTTAATGAAGTTTCATTTATTTGTCAATCAAACAAGAAGATAGTTCTTTAAAAATAAAAATAAAAACTGAAATAACTGCAGTTCAAACAACAAAATATAAAATTGGATTGATTTAAATTTGATGTCATTTTCAAAATAGTTCAATTCGAATTGCTAGTATAGGCAATAATCCTTGAGCATCAGGGCTCAAATAACATATATGTTAAAATAATAAATCAACCTGACCTGGTATAATTTACAAATAATATTACTTTTAATTATCTCTTGATCAAATTTCAAATTAATTATAATTTTTTCCTCTGAATGTGTATACAAAAATATAATTTTAAAAACAAAATAACTCCAATAATCTAAGGAATTAGTTATTGACTTTTTGAACACCTAGTTTAAAAGAAAAAATATTAACTCCTTTTCATTTCTTTTGATATGTAGGGTTAATGTACATAAATTAAAAAATATTTAATGAAATTAAAAATTACTATATTTGGACTTAAATATTTTTATTTCATATCTTGATCTTTGATACCTACATTATCAATAATGCATATTAAATAATGTATATTTGAGAAAAAAAATAGTTATACTTTAAAATTCTAAAACATCAATTATTTAAAAAAAAACTATGACATAAAAAATGGGACGAAGGTAGTATATATATATATATAATAAAAATAAAGAATATTTTCAGTTTAAATAACCTTTTTGTAAACTAAGTTTTTAAATCTATGATAAAGTAGTTAGATATTATCAGAAATATTGAGCACATAAAATTTAAAAATATAATTTATTAAAAAAGTACACTTAACCGTCTTATTATGCTCCTTAATTACATAACAAATTAATGAGTTGTTAATGTGTTTGTTATGCCACGAGTTAATGTTTGTTACCTTTTTTTTTTACAAGAATCAAAATCAAAACAAAAATATTTAAAAAACTAAAATAAAAAATCTCTATTTTCTAAAGAAAAAAAAAAGTTATTTGAGCCAATATTTTATTAGTAGCATTCTCCAAACTTTTTCAAAAAGACGTATATTTGATGCAGACAGACACACAGGGAGATCCGTGATGAGAAGGCAACAACAGGCAGCAGCCATGTGCGAATGAACATAGGACGTAATTTAATTAATAAGATTCATTACATACCACAAAGAAAGTGGCTGCCATGAAGCAACTATATCCATCTGTAATTAATATATTAGATAATTAAGAAATCTTATACATGCTTTAAACATTAATAATTGAATCCGTGTTTTACATTGTGAGAAAGATTCGGGAAAGTTAAGTAATGAAGGCGAAAGCACACACAAAAAAAAAAAAATAGTTATAGAGACCAGACATGTCTATAAATATAAAAGAAAAATACACTGTTATTTTTTTAATATTGAGCTTTTTATTTCTGTAGCAACAAATTGAACTATTTTATTTTAAGTGCAACTGGTACTGTCGTCATTTAAGAAGAGTATAGTATTATTATTTCATTCGAGAATGATAGGTTTTTTCCGATCAAACACATGCCTTATTTCTCATGCATTTACATCTAATGTTGACAGTTAATTTTTTATATTAATAATTGATATTACATATTTTACTTTCTAAAATGAATATGTTGAGTCCTTCCTATGATAGATATAACTCCTCTAAAGTTAGCCACGATTAAATTAAAATAAAAATAAATCAATGTTGATATCTCAGGACATGAATGATTTATCATGCATGTGGTTATAATATTAATAGTTATTTTTTGTCTGTAATTTGATACTTTACCCTCTAAAATGAATTGTTTGGGAGCTGACAAGTCCCAAATTCATTTTAGTAAAATAAATGTCTTGTTTTCACCTAAAAAAATATTAGAAAAGAGTCATCTAAACGGGCAAACTGTTAGGCTAATAATAGCAAGAACAATAACACTCTTTTTTTTGTTTAAATATGTTTTTTGTCATTGTAATATACTGATTTTTTTTATTTGATTTTAGTCCTTGCAATGTTTTTTTTTAAATTGCTTCTTATAAAATTCTTTTTTTTTAAAAAAATAGTTCTTGTTATTTTGTTTTATTCATTTTTTACTTTGTTTCTGTAATATGTAGGTCATTTGCTTTTAGTTCTTATCAAATATTTTTCAAAGAGACTAATTCAAAATGAAAAAAAAAATTATAAGAACTAAAACAAAAAATATATATGTTACAAGGAATATCACAAAATAGCAAGGATCAAAACCGAAAAAGAAACTTTACAAGGACTAATATATATATATATTATAGATAAAATCATATGTATTTTTTTAATATAACCTAGTAAGATTACTACTGAAACGACCGCTTTCCCTTGTGTTTTTAGTTCGTATTTATTTATTTATTTTATTTTTTTTTCCATAAGTAAAATTAATTCGAGAATGGTTTTTTGAAATGAAGGTTCAAATGAAAATTTCAGACGAATTTAGGGATTATAAAAAGTTTTCGCGCGTTGTTTTTCACAGATAATCTAGAACATCAAGCATACCACACAGTCATTCATTACATATCCAGAGTCCATATATAAACAGTCCGTAGTACATGGCAAGTACAGATCACCAAAAGCATACAACCAGCATATAAGCCTCATTTTATCTTCTCGTACAATATCCTTATCACTGCTGTTCTGCTCGCCCAAATAGATTGGGGTCATCACAGGTGTCAACCACACAACACAAAATAGGGTTAGTTTTGGTAAACAAAATTTAAATATTAATAAACCACTTAATAAATCAAATTTAAATATACGTAAACAATAGTAAATATTCCCACACACAGAATTTCATGAAATGCATGCTCGTCTTATTATATGATGCATGACTGAGATCTCAGCTTTTCAACGTCTCAACGTCTTAATCATTGTGGCCACAGTCAGATAACCCCACCCTCACCTTAGTGGAACGAACTTATCCATCCCGTCAGGGTAGCCCAGTGTCGCGTAGGAGCCTCACTCCCATCCATGTGATCATCATGGTGGTGTGGTTCCCCACTGTCTCAACTACCCCCCAAGTTAAACACGTATGGAACTCAGTTTAGTTATCTGACAAAACACCTCTTTACGAGGATCGTCTCATCGTCTCAAATTCTACCCTATCGGGTAGATGCACATGAAAATGCACACATGATTTATTTTCCTCTTGTAAATTATTCTTTTATTTTCATCACATCTCAATATCATCAAAAGATCATCACGAGATCATCACGAATTCAATACCATCACAGGGTCATCACTAACCCAAGATCATCACATCATTTAATACTGCTTTATTTTAATACAGCAACAGCATACGGATTTATTTACGTATAGCAGTATACAGATTTAATTATTTACAGCAACATACAGATTTAATTATTTAAATACAGCGTACAGATACAGCAAAATCATACGATTTTAATATTGTGACAGCGTATAAATTTATTTACCTACAGCATACAGTTTATGTTTCGTTTTTTTTTTCAGCAACTACTATTGTTCCTACAATATTATTTATTTACAGACGTACGCAAGTATTTACATACGCTACCGCACTAAAATATACTAACTACCATACGTTACAGCACTTAAAATTAATTACAGCAATCATCTAATATCTGTTACAGCAATTAAATTTATTTCATACAACTCATACAGCAACTAATATATATATACTACAGCAATTTAACTTATTACATACAGCAACTAATTTTAAATGGCTTAATACCCATGACTTAACGCACATACAGCAAACTAATATATACTACAACGATTAAATTCATTACCTTTAGCAACTAAATAATATATACTACAACAATTAAATATAACAACTAATTTAAATGACTTAATGCACATACAGCAAGTACAGCAATTAAGTTTGATTACATACAGCAAATACAGCAATTAAATTTGATTACATACAGCAACACCCTTAAAACACAACAGCCATATAAAACCTATAACCAAGTTTAGTTCATTAAAATTTCTATCATGGCATGCTATCCCAGAGTTCTTTGAACTTAGCTTTAATTCTAACATAATTTAAGTAATGAAAGGCTTTAAAATTATTTAGAGATAAGCTTAATATTTAAATTTCATTTAACCAAACTACCCCTTACCTTAATTGTTTTTTCACTCCTTGATTAAGCTTGCCTCTCTTTCTCCCTTCTTCACGTGGCTTTCTTGGCTTTTGGAAGATTTTGAAAATGATAGCAAAAGATATACAAGGTAGTTACGGTTGGTAGCTTGTGTTGTGATTAAATAAAAAGCTTGAAAACAAAAGCAACCAAGTGGGGCTTGGTGCTGTACGTATGGCTGCTTGGAATGTTTTAATGATAGTGATAACTTATTTTCAAAGATTTAAAACACACAAAGGCAAATGCTAGCTGCACGGTTTTGCTGCACTGGCTCCCCTCCAATTTGCTTCATTCCCTTTTATAGTATCATCCAATGATTGCATAAATTTCATTGGTTGTTAACTTGACTTTTTGGCCCCAAAAATTCTGCACGTTGGAATCTCCCTTGGATGAGCTTGGCTGGATTTTTTTTCCACTTTCATTTATTATATATTCCCTTTGTACTTGGCTTAATCCCATCATTTATTGTTTTGTCTCCAATCATATTACACTTGCTTTCTCCTAATAGGCTATTCCATTTGCTTTTGACTTGATCTTGACTTGGCCCTTCCATCCTTGTTCCTCCACTCTCCACGTGAATCTTCATGATTCAATGCTGTCCCAAAATTTTTCATCCGTAGACTCCCTTGGTTCTACATATATACATTATTTTATTTTGTCTCATTTTGGTTTCAATTGTTTACTTCCCGTTTTGCCTTTGCTTCACCGTGCCTAGCTTATTAACTCCATTTCTCATGGCTTATTAATATTTATAAAATCACTAACCTATCTTAATAACTTAATTTATTTAGTCCATAATCTCAAGAAAATTCCTAAGATGATGTTCATCATTTTTATACAATTTTCTAATAATTAGAATAGCTTAAATTGAATTGAATTTTATTTCAAAAGGTGTATTAAATTCTAAAAATCTTGTTAGTTAGAAAATTTTAATTTTCCAATCATCCTAAAATATTGCTTCAAGTTCATATAAGTAAAATAGTGGGGTGTTACAACTACTACCTTCATTCAAGAAAAAATTGTTTATTGAAACACATATTTCATTTCTACACCAACAATCAGACAACATATTCATACAATTATATTTCATTGAGCATTTTAGAGAGAGAGAGAGAGAGAAAGCATTCCATTTTACAGTTCAATGTTCATCACATTCCTCACTCATTTTTGTAACTAGAGTTGGAAAATCAAGGCCCAAGGGGGGATAGACAGTCTAATTCCTTAGAAATTTGTACTACAGCTGTTGCTTCCTGCACCTTCTAGTTTCTTTCTACACCCTTTCCAGAATATTTTTTTATCTTCTGGATTGGTCATTCAAGAAGCTAAAAAAGGGTGCATTCTGGAATTAATTTTACATCCTGAAAGCCAAAAGAGATGCGCTTCCTGCACCAGGTGATTTTCTACTACACCATTAATGAACAGTGCATTTTCAAAATTACCCTTCACATTTTTGAGGCTTTTATACACGAATCCATATGATTCACACTTACGGATTCGCCAATCCATAATCCATAAGAGTTTTTTTTATATATATACGGATTGGGCAATCCGTAAACCCACGTTTTTTTTTGGTAAGTTAAAATATATTTTAAAAAATAATGGTGCATACAGGTATCAAACTTGTGACCTTCAGGTTACTAACACAATGCTCCAACCAACTGAGCTAATAGACCAATTATGTTAAAAATTAATTAATATTGATATATATATATATATATATATATATATATATCACTAAATTTATTTAATTTAAAATAATTTATTATATTAAAATTATATGTGTATTAAATATACATTAAAAAATTTAGTGTTATATATATCAACATTAATTATTTTTTTAACATAAATTTTTTTAACATCGTGTTAGTAACCTGAAGGTCACAAGTTTGATACCTGCATGTACCATTATTTTCTAAAATATATTTTAACTTACAAAAAAAAACGTACGGATTGGGCTTACGGATTGTCCAATCCGTATATATATATATAAAAAAACTCTTACGGATTATGGATTGGCGAATCCGTAAGAAAGTCAATCCGTAAGAATCTTACGGATTGACAAATTCATAAGTGTGAATCATATGGATCCGTGTATAAAAGTCGCAAAAATGTGAAGGGTAGTTTTGGAAATGCACTGTTCATTAATGGTGTAGTAGAAAATCACCTGGCAGGAAGCGCATCTCAAGCCAAAAAGGAGTGCACCAAGCAATAACCTTGGACTACAAAGGGAACCCAAGAAAGAAAGCTAAACCCAAACCCACAATCCGATCCGCATGCACAAGTCTATCGTACAAATACAATTAGACTTTGGATTAGGAAAAATAAATAAAATCAGAAGACAATTAATAGATGCTCTTTTACTTTAACATGGCCTTATAATGTAAAATTGTTTCATTTTTTCTTTCATAAATTTCTAAGAAGTATGGAAACTTCTAAATATGTGTGATGTCGAATCAGATCCATGATAATTATATTAAATATTATATGGATACTTACAATATTTTTAATTATATATTATTTTTATAATTTTATACTTATTTTTAAACTTTCAAAATAATAACAATTACAATGCATAAATAAATGATAAGAGGTTATTTTCTTATTTTTATAATAACTTATTTGATTTTTAAAGCACAAATTCTTTCTTGTAATTAAAAAAAAAAATTTCAAATTATTGCAATTAAACTGTAAGTACGAAATTGAGAATACAAATTATGTTGACATGGTGATTACAATTATGTAATTCAGTTATCTTTTCTGGGCTTTCATCCATGATTAAGAAAGAGTTTAATTGCCGGGATGCTTTGTTTGTCAAGCTGCAATTTTAATTAACTTGATGCTGTGTGTTAGCTATACATTTGTTGTTTGTTAGGTAGCCATATAATGATATAATATATTCCTTTCTTTAGAGGCAAACCGTGCTACTCATGATTCTTATTATCATCCTCTTTAAAATACATGACGAATTAATGGTATTAAGGAAATGAGCCAACATTAGTGTAACGCATTTTTCAGTTTTGTGACATTGATATTTGGTATTGTAAGCGTGTGTGTTCAATAAAACTGACAAATCGCTTCTAAATTAATGTCAATTATGAGAATTTATTGTTTGAAAATATTTTCATTTCAATTGCTGAAGGTATGTTAAAGGAATTATTTGCATTCAATTTAATAATTCATTTTAGTTCCCTTCAATGTTGCCTTATGTATCTTTGCGAACTGAAAATGAAACCCTTTAATGCAGCATATCTCTCTAGATTCAATTAAACTACTAAACCATTTTAGTTCCCTTTAATGTAGCCTTAATGTACCTTTGCGAACTGAAAATCAAACCCACTTCATTTTTCTGGTCTTCTTAACGACCATCAATTATCAAACACGGTCCATTTAACCCAAAACCACAATCAAGGCCCCTTACAAATCCAAACCACTTTCAGAACATCATCAGATTCATCACGCCAAGCTCACCACATCGTTGCTATCAGACCAACCGAAAAGAATACAAACACTCCCAGCAAAAAGGGGAAAATTAGAGACGATAAATCTCATTTTCTTAATCAGAAACTTTGTTACTTTGTTACTTATTATTAGTGAGAGGGTTTACGGCTTTTTCCTTTATCTTTCTTTTTACAATCACCAAGTCTATCTTTAATGAGAAATTTTTAAATGAGTTTCTTTAATTACTTTCTATAGTCTCACATTACTTTTTTTGTCTCCACATTATTTTTTCGGTTTCTAAAATATTATGTTATTATAAGAAATTCATATATAATCTTGTTTTAATAGCAAGAAATTTCAAAAAATTCACATTTTTATATTTTTTAATTCTCACTTAATTATGATATTATTATGTGATAGATAAATATTATTTTTTTATTACTAAGAAATAGTTTCTCTTAAAAGATACATATGTTATTTTTAAGAAATTCTTCTTGTCATATAGATTTGCTCCAATGAAGAAGAAACTATAAGTGATAGTTTCTTCACTTAAAAAACTTTTAAGAAACCTCAATTGGAAATGCTTTTATAACTCCATTAAAGATAATAAATCTCTGTATAAATTAAGTCTTATTAAACCAACAATTATATTAAAATTTATTATAAAATAAATCAAGTTTACAAATTCTATAAAATTTTAAAATTATTTAATATATTATTAAATAAATCCAATTCAACGTTTAATATGAAATTTGAATTTATTTAATTGTATAGTGAATATTTACTTTTTTTTTAAAAAAATACTATATGTTAATTTAAGTAAATATGAAGTATCAAATAGTTTTAAAATTTTGTATAAACTTAAACACAAAAAAAGTTAACGAGTTGCACATAATAGTAGAGACAAAAAACAAAATTTAAAACTTTTACGGGATCGAAAAAATATATCAACTAACATCAAATTTTACTTATATCACATAAACTAAAAACATATTTAAGTAATTTTTATTTTTTTAAAATGAATAATCGACTAATTCAATAATTTTCTGGTTAAACCCAGGTCGGTTCAATATAATTTTGTTTTCCACCATGTCTAACACATTCGTACACACAAACACAAACTAATATAGACCTGGATTATGAAATGCAATAAATAAATAAATGGGCATTATTAAATAATTTGGGCAAAGGATCTGACTCTCAATGGTGGATGAAAGCCAAAGAACCCAACTTTGTTTTTACACTTTCCTTTTCTTTCCCTAATTTCTCATATTCATTTATCTCATTTCATCTTTAATTAAATTGAAGACATACAGATTAATTTATCAAAGAAGGATGAGACAATGACCAAACTTGTACCATGAGTCCATCAAATGCCCCATGACAAAATTTGCAATCTACATTACGCTAGCTATTAACTAATAATTAGCCATTTCTTTCATTTCAGCATAAGTAGGAAGGTAGGGTGTATCCTTCAGGGAGACCGTGAGGAAAGTTTTTTGTTCTCTACATCGAATAAGTGTTTTGTGAGGGGCTTGCTTTTATGGTCCCTACTTAATATTTCACAAAAGCCTGGCCCATGAGGGAGATGTATTTAATGCCCTTGACATTGTGGGCCTAATGGTTGATCAGAACATGATAGGATCAAACCTTCAAGAGGCCCATCTTCTGTACTGCATTGATGATTAACGTTTTGTAGCAAGTAGGGCCCATGAGGTTGGCCCATCTCTGAACTCGTTACTCATCAACCCAGCAACCCTGTCTCCGTAACAACAACCAAACTTAAAGGAAACTTGCACCAAATCTGGCGTCTAGTCCACTGAACCAAGAAAAAGAGTTTTGCAGTTGATTTTGTAGATTATGTTCAATGTATATAGAAATTCACTGTAGTTTGCGATGTATTGCAATGTTTTCCTTAGGGAAAGTAAAATTAAAAATTAAGAGGGTGTTAAAAGAGATTTTATGAAACTTATTATATTTGATTATACAAATAATGAGTATATATTTTGTTAAGCTTGTTGAAATGATTTATGAATTTTCTAAATATCGTAATAAATTTCATGTAAAGTTGAGATATCATATCAGATCAAAAGGAGACACAAATAAAGTTAAAATTACATGAAAAATGTGTTCTACAAGTAAGGCTTGAGGGTTGTGTATTTTCTGGGTTAGAACCCATCTGATCTAATACATACTTAGTCTTTTAACACTTTGTGTTGAGGCTTGAGGTTTTGTACCCAGTTAGATATACATCTGATCCAATACATACTTAGTATCTTTACACTTTATGTTTGAGACTCGAAGGTTGTGTATCCTCCAGGGTCCTAGTCCGATTCAATCACCCCTATGGTCCGAACCAATGGGATAAGTCCTAATAGTGATTCACTTGTAACCATCTTTTGAGATATTCAGGAGTGTGGTGAAATATCTTGATACGCTCAACTGACCACAACCTCTAAATATTAGGATGAGGAGTGTGAGCAATGAAATAGAATAAAAGACCTTCACCTTAGTCTAGGACGGTAGGTTAGACATTACACCTCATTTAAATTTTATGGAATAGGCCGTCTCTATGATGGAGGAAATCTATATCGAAACATTTTGCATAAGAAAAAATATTTTTTTTATTGACTTTCCTTTTATATTGTTGATTGATATGAAGTTAATAAAGATAAGAGGTGAGGAATAAAAAACAAAAAGGTGATTAAAAAAAACAATAAGGTAATAAGCAAGGGCGGAGCTAGGAATTTATTTTAAGGGGGACCAATTTTTAAAAAACCATGGCTTAGAAAAGAACAACTAAATTTTCACACACATGATATATGTAAGAAATTTAATATATTTTTATTACCAGAAGAAATCTATAATTGAATTGAGTATAAGAAATACTAACCAACAAGTGTGATAAGTACACGAACACCAATTGATCAATAGAAAAAGTAGGAGAAAGAGTGAGAAATAATAGCATCATCCTTATCAAGCAAAAGCAACAAAAAATAGCATCTCTTATCTTCAAAAAAGAGATTAAACCTATCAAATACAAGACCAACAATAAGTTAGTTATCTCCTTATCATCAAAATATACACTTTTATTCATGTCAATAAAAAATTTAACCAACATGCAAAGCATTTGAAAAAGGTCAAAACAATAAATAACAATAGTTAATATTATAAAAGATATAAAAAGATTGAACATAAACCTTCACTTCTAAAGTTGTGCTCATCTTTTCTTTTTTTCATAGACTTAAAACAATCAATTATCATGGTAAACTTTTCAAATATCTATTTTTCAATGTAAACAATAATGTAATCAGTAAGAAAATCATCTTCCATCTTGTTGTGTAACCTTATTTTTGTAATTTTGATAGCTGGAAAAGCACATTCTGTGGTTCTTGTTGACATTGGAAGAGTCAAAACAAGTTGTAGTAATCTGTCAACCAAAGGATAACGAATTCATTTCCCAATCTTAACTAATTTTGACATAATTCACCAACGGTGGACAAACTCTGGAAGTTGACATCTTTTGGCACATCAAATTCATAATGTTGCAATTCATATTCCAATTGAATCTTTTTCAAGTTAGAAAAAGTTAAAAAGTAGAATTTCTCAATAAGAGTGTAAATGTCTCCAACATTAAATGACTTGAATGCATCTTTAGGATCTAAAGTTGTGCTCAATTTTAGAAGTTTTTGCTCATTGAATCTACTATTCAACTCTTTCAACTAGTAATCTATGATAGTATTAAATATATCTACACAATAATGATGCTCAACTGTCATAGAATCCTTTTGGCGGCGAGATCAAATTATGTAAGAAAAAGAAGCCCTCATATCAGGAATTTGAATAGCTTCTTTGTTGCAAAAAAATGTGATTTTTTCTAAAAGGGCACCCCAACTAGAATCTCTTAGCTCTTAAATTAAAGATTTTGTGCTAGAAACCAAATAGATAGCATTCAAAATGTCTCGCAATTTTTGCTGCAAAGCTTGACAAAGTTTATCAATAAATCTCATGATTTTTTTCATCACATGTAGATTAAAGAACAAAATCAAATGAAATCAATGCTTTCAGGGCATAAGTAGCATCACCTTGTTGAGTAGAAGTAGATCCTTTAACAACTAAATCTTCAAGAACTGAAATAGTTGCATTATACATGCAGAGAAGACTACAAATTGAATTGAAATGAGAACTCCATCTAGTATTTCTAGGTCTCTGTAATGTGCCTATTTGATTAGCTCCCCTTCCAGTCTCAATCTCATCATTTGCAACCAAATGACAAATTTTAGTTATATAACCAGCTTGTAACTCATCATTGTGTTTATATGAACACACAAAATTTTCAATCATATTCAAGTTCTGACATAAAGCATGTACATCAGTTACCTATTTAGTTGAAGCAACAAGAGCAAGTTGTTATTGATGAGTAAAACAATGTATATAGTATGCATAAGGACATTCTTAAAGAATCAAAGATTGTAAATCATTCCATTCTCCACGCATATTACTAGCTCCATCGTATCCTTGACCCAAATATTTTTAATGTTGAGATTATGAAGAGACAATATTGAATATATCTCAAGCTTTAATTAAGAGTGGATGATGTAGTATCTTACACACGTATCATATAAAAAAAAAACGCTCCTTAACATATTCATTCTTATCAACAAATCTAAGAACTAGAACCATTTGTTATTTTTTAGATTCATCACGGGCTTCATCAACAATTAAACAAAATTTTGCAAACCAATCTCTTCTCGAATTTCATCTTGCACCTTCCTAGCAAATACATTTAGAACATATTTCTGGATAGTGGGAGAAGTGTATCTTGCATTTTGAGGGAAATTTTCCAAGACAACTTCATCTATTTCCTTATTATAAGAAGCCATGAGCCTTATCATTTCAAGAAAGTTACCATGGTTTCTAGATCCCACACTTTCATCATGTCTCCTAAAAGCACAAGCTTGAAATGTCAACAATCTAACAACATCTATAGAGGCCTTAAGATGCAACCGATTACTCAAAGTTTGGTGTAAACTTTGTTTAGATAACACATTATCATATGGCAAGATTGCTTTTTAAAATCCTCACATCATCTAAGAGCAACATTATGAGGTGAATTAGGATTCTTTCCCATATGAGATAAAAATGCACAATCTTTTCCACTATTCACCTTTTTCCAATTTCTAAATCCTTTCAAAGTAAATGGACTTGATTTTTTAGAAAATAGATAACATGGAAAGCAAAAGGCAACATCTTCTTCTAGTGAATACCCTAACCAAGGAAAAATTCTAAACCGACAAGCTTGAAATCGACGAGGATGATCTTCTTAACCAGAAAGTGAATACACATCCATCAAAAATTGATATGGTCCAAACTTTATATACACTCTACAAATTTCATCTCGTTGATTAGCATGATAATTTCAAATTGGTGGCATTTTCTAGGATTACGTCTCAAGTTAATTCTCTCTTGTTCAATCCTCAATTTAGAAGTAGGTGGTTGGACAAGTTGTTCTATGGTTGACACTCTATGTTGTTCTTTTTGAATAGTACTTTGAACATTAGTACCTAAATTGGAAGCAAATGCATTAGATAATGGTTGTGGCTCTTAGTTATCTCTTTCTTTTCTCTTATAAAATGAGTACAAAGTTTTTTCCTTAAACATTTTTCAACCTAAAAATACATAGAAATCAACCACAACATATTTCAATTAAATTTAGTACAATTGGACAAGTAATTTCATTATATGAAAGCATTACAAAAAAATCTGACAAAAATAAATTTTATAAAGTTATTGTTGAAAAAGAAAAAAAAATGTGCATTGAAGGCAAAGAAACGTTATCCTAATATGCACAAAGGGATTGAAAGCATTAAAACAAATTGTGACAAAAATTTATTTGATGTTTTAAACAGTAATTGTCAAAATGCCAATAATAAGTTAAGGCACAAGAAACAATATAATAAATGCATAGTAGTCGAGGGAGAGCAAAATCATCTCAACTAAAAAAGGAAATTAGAATAATGTCTACCTAATAGTTAAATATAAAGAAAAATTGCAACTTGATATTTGACAAATAAAAGCACATACAATACAAATAATAATAATAATAATAATAATAATAATAATAATAATAATAATAATATGATAAATGGGAGAAAACAGAAGTAGGAGACAAACAAAGTGTAGTAAAGACAACAAGTGGTCCCGTTTCTTGAGTTGAATGGCTGGAAGTGATAAGAAGAACTAACAATTGATGGCACCTTGTTCGCGTTACCGACAATAAAAATGAGAGAAGAGAAAAATAATGGATGTCAACGAAAACAAAAAACTTAGGAGAAAAAAAACACAAGTTAAAAAATTGTGAGAGGAGTGAGGACATGTTATATTATGGATACTACTGCAAAAGAAATCCAAAACGTTGGCGGTAGCCCAATCTGTCCCTATATATATATGCATGTTAACATGTGGACGATGATCGCAAGTCACAACCTAACCTAAAGTCTTGATTTGACCGTCTCGTGTAGTTGTAGGGTACTTGGCTTACCATTTAACAGACGAGTATTAAATCCACGAACCCAAAAATGCTCAAACGAATACAGAGAAAGAGAAAGGGAATGTATGACCAACTCAATCTGTTCATAATATGTGTAAGCAATTCCGCGACATGCATGCTTTGAACTTTCAAGACACAGATTCTAAATTCCAAAAAGAAAAAGATAATAGTAAAAAAAAATTGTAAAATTAACAACGAAACTTTGTGCTTTTCCAAAACAATACAACAGTTTGGAATAAAACAAAAATGCTTATTAGACTGATTGATTATGTGAATGGAATGCACCACATGCATACAAATTACTACTTCTAGAGTACAAACATCTTGAGGCATTTCTGGTTGTGTTTGATTAATTAGTTTAACCAAAATATTGATTTGACATGCTTAAGGTACATAGGACGAAAACAGTGTATAATTAATATAATATTATACGTTCGTCCAACAGACAATAGGAGCAAAAAGTCAGAAAGTTAAAGAAATTAAGTTGGTTTAATTAACGAAATTGATTCTTATGGAGGCAAAATTTTCACAGCCAAGTGATATAGACTTCAAAATTAAAATAGAATGCAGGTCTCCCCGACTCTACCAACTAGATAGAAAATAGCAAACAAATATAAAAATATAATTGCAAATATATACATTTCTCTATCCATGCACACACAAAAAATATATATTAGAAAGCAAGATATCCTCGAATCCTTCCATTTAACAGTCCTAAATCTAAAAGCTAGCTCGCTAGTGATAGCATTCGTTGCAGTTGATATCATATATAGTTTTATGAACAATTGTTGTTATGAACTCTATCTTGTGGATACGGTGACAGCCTTGACTTGTTTGAACACAAAATAATATTGATAGTGTCGATCTTTAATTAATTAATTTATTTATGAGTAACATTATTTAATTTCCACAACAACATTCATAACAATTTTTTACACAGACACTTGTTGTTCCTATTATATATTCTCCA
Source organism: Glycine latifolia (assembly GCA_013407115.1). Classification (NCBI taxonomy): domain Eukaryota; kingdom Viridiplantae; phylum Streptophyta; class Magnoliopsida; order Fabales; family Fabaceae; genus Glycine; species Glycine latifolia. The sequence goes on along the minus strand of CM023942.1, from coordinate 18,948,637 downwards.
TTACATCATTTATTTCTTCCCCTTCTCTATAGGGATGGAAAATAGGTTTGTCACACTCGTCAAGAGTCTACAACTTAATCCAGATCAGACTATGTTAAGTCTATTTGTTAATTAAATTAATAAGCCAGGTCAAACCTTTTTTAAAAAGTCAAATTAGTTATAAAAAAAAAAGTTACTGATCTTTATTTATTTATTAAAGAAAAGGCAGTCCTTTTACAGCCTGGCACCGAAATTGAATGAATAGCTTAGGTGAAATTCGAATATACAGTTATAGCATATTCTCTGCGTAACTAACTCTTGGATGATTCATTTATTATTTACTGTGTAATCTGTGCATTCATTTTCCCTAAGTTAATCAAACAAACAAAAGATATAGGAGTATATTTTTTGAATAATTAAAGATATATTTATCCACAATGTTTCAGCTTACTCTTGAATTTCATTTGGCCAAACTTTATGTTAGCATACCTTCTTTTTCTTTTTTATCTAAAACGTTTTAAGTAGGAGTATTTGTTTGCACTGACCTTCGTTGGAGTAGTTATAAGGAGATCATCAGTAATTAATGTTCAGTAAAGACCATAACTAAGACCATATTTAATATATGGTGGTTCTTGGTACAAGTTCTCATGTGCTAGAACAGTTCTTTCAAAAGACCAGAATCGTTCTTCCACACGAACCCGGAAGAATTCAAGCTTCTGTAATAAAAAAAAGTAATTTTTATTGTCTCGGTTTAACCAATTTAAGAGGAAAAAAAATTAACCAACCATTATACAACACAAATTGAAGGAGATGAAAATAGGGATCAATACATTTTCAATCCAGAATCAAAAACAAAAATTTCACAACAGTACAGTCCATCCCAATACAAATTACCAAAAAAAAATCAAGTAATAATATTCTTTTTTTAAAAAAAATATCAAACGTGACAGATCTGAAAGAATCATTCCCGGTAATCTAAACACTGTTCACAGCTGTGCCCGTGCACGGATCTCCTTTCATGTTCATGATGAGGATCTGAACAGGAAGGTGGATGTTGCTCTTTCAAAACTATGAATTGTTGTTTTGGAGATCAGGAAAGTGTTGCAAAACCTTAGTAAATTAAAAATATGGATCAAGATTTGTAATTTATAATTTATTAAAATTGAAGATTAAGATAGTTTTTATATATTATATATTTTGTAATTTATATAATTTACGTGTAATTAACTATTTAGTTCCTTTAATGATTTTATCTTATACTGCACCACGCTTAAGCGCTCAACTGCAAATAAAATAGAGTTCCGAGTTTTGTTTACTTTACACTTTTTGAAGTCTTATTTAAAGTTGAACACTAATAACTGGATTTGAGCAACTAATCACATAAATCAAAATCTGGAACTCATACAACCAAACCTGGCAACTTCCTTCAGTTGTTGAAATGTACAATATTACCCTCGTACTTTAGTAAAAAATACTAATAAACACCTAAAGTTTGTTCGGTTAAATTTTAATTTATTTTGTTAAACTTTCTTATTTCAGATTTTAAGGTCTTTTGTTGAATAAACTAAAATATAACATTTTCATTATAAAAACAACATATTTGTCTAAGTTTTAATAGCCTTTTATTTTCTTACATATCTATCACGTATAAAACAAAATAGATTTGATTTCGTTTCATATATAGAAAAGAAAAAATTAATCAAAACCATTTGATTTTCATTAAAATACATATGAAATTAAGCCTAAATAAATATGAAGCCCATTTGCAAATTATTAATTAAAAGTAAATTTAAAATAATTAAACATTTTCCGAAAATAATAATAATTTTCTCATAAATTTAAAAATAACTTCAAATAAAAAATTAAATAATATTCTTTAAAAAAAAAAAAAACACTATCCAAAATAACAACTTGGTTAGTTTATAATGAAATCTTTTAAAAGGCATTTCGCTTAACTAAACAACTTCGTGTGAAACTAAACCTAAAGAAGTTGACCTGTAATTATGGTTGACGAGTTTTTCTTTCGAGATATATATAGCTAGCAAATAACGAAATAACACATAGATATGGAAAAGCAAAACAGGTCAGAATTTAAGGATTGAGAAATTGTCAGTATATTTTATAACGAAAAGAAAAACATTAACTGCAGAAAGAGATATACCGGATAAGGTATATATAATTCATTTAATATTAAAGAAAAGTAAAAATGCTGTTATATTAACAATTTTTAGTGTAACACCTTATATTTATTTTTTTTGGGTAAATAGTTTAGTTCAGGTGAGTTAGATTTAAAAAATTTAGTAGGATTAAAACATATTTCAAAATTAAAAAACATTTATAGATTAATTATATATCAACGAAATTCTCTCACATTAGTAGTAAGAATTGATATATTTTTTAGAATATAAATTCGCACCTTAGCAATCTAATAAATCTTTGTTGGTAACATCTTATCATTATAGTAGTACAAGAATAAAAGTTCTCATAGAGAAAAAAAATTCTCATAAGGTAAATGACTAAACCTTGAATTAGGAGTGTCTGATTGAAAAGAAAAGATAACTGAAAAACAAAATGATAAATATAATAAATAATGGGATAAATAGTGAAAAGGGACATAAAAAAAATGTTTTATCCCAATTATATTTTGCTATGGGGATTAAAGATGGCATTAGTGGTAATGAACAAATGATAATCTTAAAAGGGGTGAGGGTGGGGTTCTGCACTTCTGTTCTGCAAGACTGTAATCTGAGCATCACCCGACAGGCAAACACTGTACGATTTTGCCGTGTGAATACCCACCCACTCCCATTCTTTCTTTATTTTGTTCTTCTCGCTTTTCACACCGCACTAACCAACACTTATACGAGAATGGGATTTGGATTGAATCATTCAATTGAAACCTCACTCACTATTTCTTTCTTTCTTTATTTTAACACACCTTTTCTTTTTCTTTTTTGTTTTATTATTTCTTCTACAGACAAAAATGCCAAACAACAGCAACCCAACATGGAAGAAGAGAAGAAATTAACTTAAACTCTCCGAACAATTAATAATCGCAGACTAGGTACATCCTTCGATCTGATCTTGCTTCAACGACTACCCAGAAACTTCACTAACAAATCACTGTCATACAGTCACTCACTCACTTAAGATCTTCAATCTCTCTTTGAATATTTATGAATTTCTCAGCCTGCGGAATAAATGTGTCCGAAACGGGAACAAAAATGGTTGGTGGGGACTTTGAGATGTTAATACGACCAGAGAAATTAAAAGCCAAAGCAGTGATCAAAAGGAGTAAATGCAGAAAATCATTGACATAGACCAATAATTAACGAATACAAAGCAAGCTTAATCACCTTTCCATTTGCATGTCTTACACGTTGAATAATTTAACTTATTAAACCTAAAAATGGCTTAATCTCTTGTGTACGAATCTTAAGCATCCATCACATATGATTATACAATGCAAAAACACTATCATTTACTTAACTTCGTTACCTTGTCTTTATTCGGTCTCGATCTCTTTACAGACAAACTAATCACCGATCATTAATTCGCAATTAATGTACAATCATAGTACATGTTAACCTAATCATGCACTTTAGTCATCCTTACTTTGCAACACTAGAATAAGATGAAATTAAAAATTAAGGAAAGGAAGAACCCTAGCATGATCTCCATTAATTAAATTTCAAATTACATTTTTCTTTCACCCAACGGAAGGATCGAGAGAAAGAATTATACTATTATCACAACATTCTGCCAAATTAGGGTTTCTTACCGAGAGTGCTCTTGTTATTGTGCATCCAAACTTTGAGAACGTTTCGCTTCACATTGATCTCAGCACAGAACTGTTCAACAGCGGATTCATCGTGTTTCTGGATTCTCCACCCTAGTTGTTCTGCGAATGCGAGCATCTTATCTTTTTGTTCTTGCGTGAACTTCGTTCGGAACCGTTTTTTGGATCCACCGCCGCCGCTGCTGCTAGGGTTTGACATGTCTTCTTCTTCGCGGCTGAGGCCACCGCCAGAGGCGGCGGCCGGGAGGGCGAGCGGGCGGTGCTGCGACATCGGAGGTGTGAGGTGGTGCTGGAGGTAGCCTGCGGCGGCGGGGTGCTGCGGGAATCGGTGGTGGTAGTACGGGGAGAATTGGTGGTGGTGGTGCAACGGCGGTGGTGGAGGTTGCGCGCGGTGGTGGAAGGAGGACATCTCGCCGTCGATCTCCTTGCGGTGGAAATTCCGGTGGCAGTTGCATGCGGCGCAGATGACGGCCTCCAGCGTGCCGTCGTCTCCGGCGGCCATGAACTCACAGCAGCCGTCAACGGCGTGGCCGCCGAAGCTGACGGCGTGGTTCTTCTGGCATTCTCGGTACCGCACCGCCGCCAAGCCGAACGCGCTCTTCCGACCCTCGCCGCCGCCTATTTTCGACAGCGAGTCGTAACTCGGCGGCACCGCCACCGCCGGCTCCGGCATCCCCATTTCCTCCTCCTCATGCTCCTCTTGCTCCTCTTGCTCGTCGAATTCCATATCGCTCTCCAGTTTCCCTCCCTAAAAAAATAGAAAAAATGAAATAAAACCAAAAAATATTCTTCTCCTTTAATTATTATTACTCGAAATTTGGTAGTTTGCTAGCTAGGGTTTGAAAATTTGAGTGGAGGTTGAAGTAATGAAGTAATGAAGCAATGGAGTTGAAGATCTATTCAATTATTCTACAAGTGAGGTGAGGTGAGATAAGGCAGTTTGAGTTTCACCAGGATAGAAAGATAGATAATAATAACTAAGCTAAATAAGATTATGTTTGTTTGTGTTGTGTATGTATTTATATTGGATTTAATATATAATTGCAGTATTAATAATTATTATTATTTAATAAAATATTGTTATTATAGTAGTTTGAAGATAAGAGATGGGAAGAGGATGTGGTCATCAATAACCGGTGTGAAGAAAAGAGCTGTTTCACTCATCAGAAAAAAAAAGCCTTTCAAATACTTGCCATTCCATAATTAACACCTGTACCATTCTTGCTCAGACATTTACTTTTTTACTTTAACTGACCATAACCCATTTCTGTACCTTTTTTCCCACCCTGTGTCTTTTCTTATTGCAAAAATGTAAGAACCTTACATTGTTGTGAATAAAAAAATTGTGGAGATTTATTAATTATGGGTGCTATATTTAGCAAGGGTGATTGGAGAAAAGGGAAATTAGATAGAAAGATGATGATTAGTTGAGAGGGAGAGAATATGGTTGGTGGGAATGGGGAAATGGGAGAGGGGTGTCTGTGGAAGAAGGAGGAGAAGTGAATGTGGTTGAAGAATTTGGAAGCATAAAATATAGAACCATAAAAAGAAAATAAAAATAAAAAACTTAGGACACGGACTTATCGGACGAATTAATCTGTCTGCATTTATGGGAGCTGCCTACGTGCCCTCCTTCTCCGACAGGACGTGACGTCACTCTTCCCTCACTCACACACACACACTCTCCAAAATTTTATTATTATTAAGATAAGATTCTTATTGTGGATTAAGTTAACCTCACTTGTGTTCTGTTTCCTTGCTTTGCAACGGTGAGCTTATAACTTATAACTACGCGGTTCATTTATAATATATGTTTACAATCAATCATAATTCATATCTTTTCCCAAAGTCAGACCGCTCCAGCCATTATCTTATCCATCTCCATAAAATGATAAGAATATTTAATTGATTTTCCCAGATAAACATGTATGGTGTCTTAACTATATGATTCAGAAAATGTGTATATTTTAAGAAATCCTAAAACTGAAGCACTGTATTTTATTAGTGTGTTTTTAAATAAATTCGTGAGTACGTATCAAGTGTTGTATTATTTAAATATATATCTAGTTTCTATTTTTCGGTAAAATTAAAACTTTGATTCTTTTGAGTTGACTTTAAGCATTAGTATTGAACATAGTTTATATATATATATATATTCACTTTCCTTCTTTAATTATATATGTTCTCGCTTCGACGTGTTTCTCAGATCACCTTTATCTATCAACTTAATGAGAGATTGTTAATTGAGTTCTAACTGATAATTCTGAACTCTATCATTTTGATTAGGTATGTCACTCTTCCCTCTCTTTTTTTCCACTTCTCACAATTGGCGCTTTCATGTCCACTCAACCTCGGTAGACTCACCATTAATGTTATCCTCAAACCACAATCATGAGGTTCGAGAGGATGGTGGTTCTAGATTAGGTGACAAAAATTCTATTTCGGCACAAATGAAGGAAGCATGTTTTTTAGAAGGGGGAGAGAGGGGTATGGACTTCATGGTTGTTTTTGATGATTGTAGTCTATGGTATTTCTGGAATACACGTTTTCAATTGTTCAAGGCTAGAATAAGGAAAGACGATCACAGTGAATATAAGAGATTAATTAAAAGCTTATCGATCCCCTATTCTTTCTCTTGTTTTTCATAACTTCCTCAAACAACATTAATTTGTTCCATAGGTTTCCGTGGTAATGAGAGAAAAACGAAGGAAAGTCTTGCAAAAGGTAATAAGGAAGAAAAATGTGGAAAAAGAACCCTAATATTCAAATTGGAAACCCAAATTTAGTAATTTCGTTCTTTAAACTTTAGTTCAACTCTCTATAACTCATATGAATTAATAGTGTCACATAGATGTCAGTTAGAAACAAATCAATGCCATCAAGTTAAGTCATGTAAGACTCCTCTTTTTACAAAACATTAATTACATACTATATATACAATTTATTATAATTATTCTTAAACTTAAATATATTTTGAATCTTTATATTTTAAATAATGTATAATTTTGATCACTTGAGTTACAATTTCTCATATTTAATTGTGATAGATTGGATATATATATATATATATCTTTGAATAAAAAATGTAATAAATTCCATTTTGTTTTAATTTTTACTTTTATGTTAATATTTTTATATATTATAGCGAAGTTATAAATGGAAGGCATGATTATGTTGCAGGAAAGTTTCTCTATTTAATACTATAACAGAATAAAATTGTGTCTCTTATCCATGAATTTGTTATTATATTATAAAAAGAAAAATTATATATTATATTGCATTATATTATGTTATGTTATATGTCAAATCAATTACTTCATAAATTAATATTGAACACACACACACTATATATATATATATATATATATATATATATATATATATATTCAAACACTTACAATTTTTAACATTTATATCTTTTTAATAATAATTTTCAAATTATACAATTTTTTTTAAATCGAAACATAATTGCAACATATCTATAAGTAAAAATAATAATTTAGATACAAGTTACTGATTATAGTATTTATATTTAACTTATTAGGTTTAAAATCATTATTTATAAATTAGTAAAATTTTAATCCGAAAATGTTCTAACAGTCCGCAAAACTTTTTCCATTTATAATAGAATATATCAGTACTGGTAATCGAACTATTTTTCTTTCTCTCAAACCAAAGCCAAAGCACATGGTGCCCTAACTACCCATCCCAGTTGAATTGTTTCATTGTACATGGTAAGCTTTTTAAGAAAAAACTTCAGGTGCAAGAAAAATTGCTTTGGTAGGATTCGACGTCCATTAAGTAACCTTAAAGAATTAGTTAGATTATATTTAAATTTTTCATTCTTGAGAAATATACACCAAAAGTTTATTCTACCTCACACACTTACTTCGTTAAAAGAAAATACATTATTGTATATCAATTGTATGACATAAGTATGTGATTCATTGATTAGAATTTTGAAAAACTATACAAAATTCATTGACTTGGTGTGCACAAAAGGGAAATGCAAACTTGTATCAAATGACATTGTTTGATGGCAATTAGTACGTACAATACTATTATTTCTGTGACACATGTACTTGTAAAAATGAAAGTGTATAAGTGATTCATATAATTTGAGGGAGTTGTTAAGGAAAACTAAGGCCATCTCCAGCGCTTGCATCTTCTGGGTTGCTTATCTGATGTGGCTATGGAAGAAAATGTTTTTTATTTTTCTTCTTCATTGGAATAATCTATGTGGTAAAACTGAAATCCTTAAATTTAAACTCCGCATCTTATATAAGTAACGTATCTTAGAGGGCCCACCAAAAATCACTAAGAACCGCATATAAGCTCCTACCGCTGGAGCTGCTCTAAGTGCAGATGTGAATGGAATGGCCAACATGATTGGAAATTAAGACAAGTGAACTAGGGATGGGATGGGATGGCTACAAGTGAGAAGAGAAAAGGAAGAAAAGCAATTATGGATAGCAATAAGCATTATTGGTGTAGACAAAGGGAGGCCCAAGTTCAGAGAAGCTGACCCTCAAAACATGTTCAAAATAATTCGTGTGAAGAACTCAAACAAGATTTGGTCAGATCTCGAGGAGCTTCAGGTGTAAGTTTTGCCAACCTACAATTTATTAAACTGTTATATATGTGAAGACCAGATTAAATGTTAAATTACAGTTTGCTTCTTTAAGAGAAATCCCTTTTTAAAAACAATCTTATTTGATACACTTTGTATTAAATCAAAAAGGAAATTAATTAATACTATGAAAGAAAATTTACACAAATAATATGATTTGAAACAATGGCCACCTATGGTTTCTGACAATTTTTTCTTTCTTTTATTTAATTTTTAACCAATAAAATAAACTTCAATTCGTAGGCCATTCTGTCATTGTTTCCAATTATAAATTTCTATATCTATATTCTATAATTAATATATATATATATATATATATATATATATATATATATATATTGTAACATACAGAAATATCCAATTAATTAATTAAGAATAGCTTAACTGGATGTGTTTATAGTATTTTATGACTAGACTTTAAGTAACTATTTATATTTGGCTTTGTTTGTATACATTTTTCACATTTTTTTTAGTTTTTCACGTAAAATAAAATTAACTTATATACTTAATTTTTATAAAACTCTTTTCATTAAACTTTTTTAAGGTGTATAAATTAATAGAAGTTAAAAGCATTTGACATTTTTGTATTTTGCTCCTATAAATACTTATGGAAAAGTTTGTGCAAATATAACCTTAGAAATGAATTTTTCTTCTATATATAGATCCAGTTCAATTAAAAAATTATATTCAAACAAATAGTTATAAATCAATAAACTTGAACGTGGCTATGCCTTTATTTTTTACAAGCAAAATTATTTTTGTTTTTGTGCTTTTGTCTTTCTCAGAAGTACAGGAGAACCCCGAGAGTTCGTTTGATTTTCTTAAAAGGAATGAACAATTGGAATGGCTTTCTTGAACCATACCTGCTTGTTGAGGGATCACTCATGGTGTATTTGATTTTCTGTTTAGAATCGCTTGGACAAAAGCTGTAACTTATAAGAAATAAGCTTTTGCTGAAATCATCTAGATTCTTCGTTTTTTCTTTCAATGAAAAACCATACAATCACGGATAAATTATTGAAAATCACAAAATATAAGAATTAATTCGATTTATAAATGAAATTAAACTTCTAAAAAAATCTAAAAATAATAATTAACACAATTTTAAATCTTTTAGGTTGTGTATGAGTGTCCTTTGTAAGGTACCCACCTTATAAACTATTTTTACTAGTTTATAAGCTAATTAAATTTAGTAACATTCAAATATATTTGATTATCACAAAGTGCATGAATCAATTGATATAGTGTTATTTCATTTTAATTAGTGCTGTAAGTTTGAGTCACGAGTGTGTATATATACTTGGGTTAAATATTTAAAAGAGAAAAATTTATAATTTATAATAATCATGTTTTTTTACTAAAATAAAATTGTCTCAAATATAACAAAGACAAATAATATGTAAACTAACTGATTTAATTTTTAGTTTTAATCACACAAATTGATACCTCTATCCTTATTTATGTTCAATTATCTAATTGTGGGTAAGAAAATAAAACTATTATAAAAAATGAGTCTGTTTCACTTTTAAAATGTCAAAACATAAGATTTATTTTACATATCAATTATTGATTTATTGTTATATTAACTTTGATACATGAAAATTATTTTTAATTTTTTTATATCTGATTTCAATGATTCTAAAGTTAGCATTAAGTCATTTGTGTCTTATTAGGAGATATAAAGTTGATTTAGTAAACTAAAATTAACATTTTTTAATATTTTTTTATATCTTATTAGTTTTTAAGCATTACGTAGCTGTCTGTACAAGTTTTTTCTCAATTTTTTTTAAAAATTTTTCGTTTTAATCACAACAAAAGTAGCGATATAACCAAATAATGGAGAACTTGAGGACGAATATTATGAGGTGGTACCTGATATTAAACTTGTGGAGTGGATGACAATAACCCAAGTAAGTTTTGAACGAGATTTTGACTCATTTTATAGGTGTAAATTAATGCCAAAGGAAAAAAGGACCAGTTTAAAGTATCTTTTCTTTTAACATGAAATTATTACCAAAGGGAAAAAAAGGACTAAATGTCCTTTTTTTTTTTTTAAAATGGAAGTTTTAGAATTAGAAAATAGTGGTTCAGTTTAAAAGTAATAAAACTTTTTTATTTTTATTTTTTATAAAAAAAATCTATAAACATATCTCACATGTATTTTCTTTTTTTCTTTTAAAAATAGAATAATTCAAGTATATAATCTCTTAAATACGAGATTCTCACGTGCATCACTTATCCTCCAATTCCTTTTGAACTATTACTACCATTTGTAGAACAAGTTGACTGTTTTACACTTTCACGTTAAACTGAGAACTTTGATATGATAATAATCTAGTATAGTATAGTAATAATATTACGATTAGGTTATAAGATTGTGAATAATAAATGGTTGGAGCTCCCCATCCCATGTGGTTGTCTTTGTGTACCTCACAACAACAGTGGCAGGGTGCAGGGTTTTTATGATTCCTGACCGTACTCATGTCACTATCATGTCAGCGGGACGGAAACCACATTTTCCTGAAAAAGAGACACCAACCAACACAGTAAGTAAATTAATTCTCCTACTTACTCAAAATCAACCCAACCCTTTTTACATTATACTCTTCTCTTCTCATATTTTATTTATGAATAAATATTAGTTTATTAATTTTATTAAAAATATCAATTAAAGAAATTCAAATTCGTATGTCTTTTACTTTTTTTTCTTCCTTTGTTTTTTAATTACTGAATCAATCTCTTATATCTCCTTTATCTTCATCATCATACTGTAATTTTTAAAATATTTATCTTAAAATAATTAAAATAATAATTTATAATTAGATAATAATGTAAAAATATTTATATTATCAATACATAAATATTAAATATATATATATATATATATATATCACAAATTGAATTTGAAGCTAATATTTTAATCAATTTGAAATTTCTAATAATCTGACCTAATCAATTGGAAATTTATAATTATTCGTTCCTAAGTAATTAATCCCTATGTAAGAGAGTTTCTTTTATTAAGAAAAACCAGGAGAGAACCAAGCTTAAGAGAGGATAGGAATCCAATTCACAAAGAAATTAGAGTGATAATAGAGAGTTAGTATTTGGGTCCTTTTTTAATATACAAATAAAAATATATTAATAATAAAACGGTACCAAAGAGAGGTACCAGTTACACACAAATGATAAGAGTAAACAAATGTAAAACGTTATATTAGTATTTGGATCATGATGTGTATTGCTTGGGTAGATGAAGAAAGAGTGTTAGTGCTTATGTGTGGTTATCTTTGCTTTATGAGCCGTTGTAATTAGTCAATTGTGGTTCTATGTGTTTATGGTTTGTGTTCTAACAATGAAGCAAATAGAATATGAAGAACGACTAGAAGTTCTTATATATTTTCAGGCTTGAAGTGTTTGAATTTGAGGATATTCTCAACTTGTGATTAAGCAATTGATTTAAGAGTATAAATTTGTAACTAAGAATTTGGTGGCAAATTCTACATCATTTATATATCCGATATAGAATTTGTCTTGCTTTCTATGTCACCTATATATCAGTTTTGAAATATTGATGCAGTATGCATTCCAAAATCGATCTAAAGTTTTTTTTTTAGAAGTGAATTATGATGCACCCCTCCAAAGGAAAAGTGAAAGTTTACGACTTACAATATGTTATTTTTGGTAGGAACTTATTTAAGAGGTTGATATTGACAATACCTTACAAATTGTATTAGAAAAAAAATTATTTGCTAACTTAAGATGAAATTCAAGTTGACTTTAAACAAAAATATATTTAAATCGTTCAAATTCAAGGAGAGTTTGTTTCAGTTGGCCGGATTGGGCTTGGGGTTTGTTTTGTTTAGATTTTTATTTTCAGCATTTAAGGTAAATGACATTCTTTAGTTTGGTGATTCATAGGATTGAAGGGGTTTTGTTACCAAATAGAGGTAAATTTTTTTTTTCAAAATTATTAAATAAGGGTAGTTTTTGAAAAAAAAAATCTCAATCAAGAATTAGTTGTGGTTGAGATCGAGTCACGATTGTTGAAGTAGTATGTATAATTATGAATTTTGAATTTTTTTTTAATACTAAAGTTACGTATTCATGAAACACGACTTATCTCTGATTGAGATTTTTTTTAAACTACCTCTATTTGGTAATTTTGAAAAAATGTTACCCCCATTTGATTAAAAGAACCGATTGAAGGGGCAGAAATTTTGGAGTGTAAAAATTAAAATGAACAAAGTAAATAAATAGGGAACATGATTAGAGACAAGACGAGAAAAAGAGGTTGAAGGAGGTGGGGTATGAGGGGAGGGGAGTGTCTGACCTTCATTTTCCCATTTCAAATATGCTTTATGGCAGCCTTATACTTTGTGTTTCTTCTCTTCTCTATTGGCAAGGATTCCATTCCCCTGTAATTTCCCTTCACACTAACACTATCAAAGACTCATCTTCTGCTTCCGTGGGCCCTCCATCTGCCATGCCCCCATATTCCTATTACCTAAAACCCTTGACCCACTTAAATTAGATTCTCATATCTTGTCATAATCAACGTTACAATTTATCTACCCTCAATATTTCCAAATGCTCCTCTCGTACATACATATATGTCAAACTCCAACACCATGCGCACACCCAAACAAAGATCCACTTAGGGTAGAAGGTTTATTTTCATTTTAATTATTGTCACTCATGCTAGCTAGCTAGCTAGCTACCACATACGTTGTCTAAGCCAAAAAGGGGTTGTAGAGAGTAAGCTTTCCTGGCTTGGTTTTCTTTTTGTTGTTGATAGAAACTTCCATGCTTTCATTAACAAAAACGAGGCAATATAAGGTTAATGATTACAATTAGATCATACGTGATTTTGAATTGTAATTTAATATAGCACAAGTAAAAGCCATGTTGTAGGCACACACATTCGTAGAGCCCATAATGCGAGGTTTTATCCATAATCGATTCTGTCATCACAGACATGAAAACGTCCAAATTATGTCTTGGATAAAACAACTAAACAAGTATTACTCGGAAGCATTATTCATACTATGACTTTAGTGTTTGATTATTTGATAGATGTGCTCAAGATTTTTTTCCCTGTGACACTAATTATTATTCAATTCAATAGATTATACATATGTAATATGGAGGTGTCCACAGTATCCCGGTTGAAATTGATCCCTTTAATTGCAGGCTATGTAATATTTCACCCTTGGAGTGGAAATTATTTGCTTCCTGTACCAATTTCTGAATGTAATTTTACATTCTAGATTAGGCGTTCTAAAACCTTAAAAGAGGTGCAGGAAACAATACTGAAGGTGCAGAAAGCAACTGCCCCTAAGAGCTCACAATGGCCCGAAAAGTAGTTGCTGATCTTCTTTGCCCATGTTGATGAACCTTCTATCAAGGCCCAGTTGCAACCGTTTGATAAAATGCCGGGAATAACTTCTTGTACCTTTGTTATTTCTGCTTGCACTTTTTCTATTACATTATGAAAAACTCATTCCAAAATGTAAAACGAGAAATGCAGGAAGCAAGATTATTTGTTTCTACGGAGAAAAATGCTGCCGAATCAACATATGAAAACCACAATTTAGATAATTAGATTTGTAATTGGCAAACAAGTAATACACTAAACTAATCTCTAATAGTATAAACATTAATTAATTTAATCTTTTATAAAGAATACTACTTTGATCTTTAAAATTAGCAAACGATATTTATTTTACTATTTCATGTTATTATATTAGTTATTTCTCCCCCCTAAAACTGTGAAAATAATTAAATCTTTTTTGACATAATACTGTAACTTTAGAAATTACGTACATTGACTAATAATTATAATTTCTCCCCCCTAAAACTATTTTAATATATCACTCCTTCCACCCTGTCATTCTTTACCATAATTTCTCATACTTTTAAGACAAATGAGACTCTAGTTAAGCTTGAAATAAACATCTCTAGGTCTATTATACTAAGGCATACCTCAATGTGAGTAATCCAGCCCTTGATCTTTTTACAAGAGTGGTAGGAGCGGAATCTGAAAATAGATTAATGTTCTTTAAATTCCTACAAAATATTGCTTTTTCTTGCATCAGCCATCACGCCAATTTACCACTATATATATGAGGTCAATACACCTCCACAATCATCAAAACACTTGCAAATATTTAAGGGATTTCAATTCTTCCAAAAATTGAGGGATTGCTCCAGTTAAATTGTTGTTATATATGTAAGTCCCTGAATTAAAAAATGTAGGTTCTGTGAGATTAAATATATGATTGAAAATAGTCTTCTTTAACGTGGTAAAATTTTGTACAGGTTATGAGCATAAGAGTTACATTATTCATAGATATTTTTTTTACAATACTATCCTTTCTATTTTTCTCTCTTCTTCACATTGTGCCCATCTTATTACATATTTCTCTATCTTCTCATCCTATCTCACTCTTACTTGTACAATTTTTTACTGTATAATTATTAAAGAGATTTTATTATGAATAAAATTTCTTAAAGCAATAATGGTAACGAAGTACTCAGAATTTTCTGTCATGTGTACGTAATTACAGAGATTCCAATGCGGAGACATTGGAAATGGCAGAAGTTATTATTCCAGGCAAACAGCTTGAGCTAATTTCTTATAAAAAGAGAATGCTTACTTCTAAACTTGAATATTACCAAGATATAAAGTTAAAGTCAAAACTGATTTATTCAATTAGGACTTTAAGAATGGGAGAAGTAAGAGGATGGAAAGAGATTACTCCCAGAGATATAAGAGCATCTTTAGTGCTAGATCTTAAACAAAGATCTTGAGTTCAAGATCTAATCTTCACTAGATCTCCCAATAAAGGAGGTGAAGAGATCTCCAACATGGAGAATAAGTTCTTGTAAAAGAACTCTCAAGATCTGCACATAGTTCAAAAAAGAATAAATTCTTTACATCTTTCTCTCTCCTTAAGATCTCAAAATAAGATCTACCACTAAAGAAAAATTAGAGAGATCTTAAGAGATCTTCAATCCTATGTGGTTCTATGGAAACTATCAAAAAGTGGTCTAAGATCTCAATTTAAGATCTATCACTAAAGATGCTCTAATTCGGGGAGGAAGTAGGGTGCTATAGTTTCATTTTAAGCCTTCCCAAGAGTAGTTGTTACTTGGCTCACATGGATAATCCAGACATCCACTCAATTTCTATGAATTCTATAACTCTCCTTTAAGGTCAAAATAGCATCAATTGCAGTGATAAATCCAGAATTTTATGCTATGGAGGCAACGGACGCATGGATGAGTATATATATATATATATATATATATATATATATATATATATATATATAGTAATTTTGATAATTATTATATTATTTTTATAATTTGATATAAAATATGATTTTTATTGATCAAATTATTGAATTATATTTATATACTATCAAAATTATTTATGTCAAATTTTGTCAAGATTGAACATCAATAAGTATATACTTATTCAAATGATTCATATTTTAGTATATTTTAACATGTTTATAGGTCGATTTTAATCTATATGAACGACATAACAAAAACAAATGATTTTAAATTAAAATAAAATTTTGCTTGGGTAATCTATGCGAAAGAGACTTTCAATCCAATTGAGTTTTAAATAAATATTATCTACTTAAAAGTTATAGAATGATACAATAATTGTCAAAGTTATGTCGGTTATAACTTTGACAACTATTACATCATTTTTATAACTTGATATAAAATATGATTTTTATTGATCCAACTATTAAATTACATCTACATATTACTAAGATTGTTTGTGTCAAATTTTGTTAAAATTGAACAACAAGAAAAAGGTAATTAAATTATCCATATTTTATTATATTTTGAAATGTTTATATTACACTGATTTTAATTTATATGAAAGAGGTAAAAAATGATTATGGATTAATATGAAATTTTGTATATATATATATATATATATATATATATATATATGAAAGTTATAGAATGATGTAATAGTTATCAAAGTTACACTAATATAATTTAATATCTCATATATATATATAATTAAAATTTATGATAAATAAAGATATACTTAAATTATATTTTAATTTTTTTTAAAAGAGTCTAATGAAATTTAATTTAAAAATAAAAGATGATAGATAAAAAGTTTTGGATTGTTATAAAATTCAAGTATATAGATAAACATATAAGAGTTAAGAGTTGAAAATGATTTAAAACAGTTAAAAGATATTTTTTTATTAGTTATTAGGATAATGTGTAAAATATATATCCTAAAGAAGGAAGAGAATATTGAAAATACATATTTTAGAAACTGTGACTAATGGGAAGAAGATTTATGGGGACACCACTTATATTATTTGTGTTTACATATAATTGAATTGATTTAAAGGCATAATCATTCAAATAGTAAAACAATTGCAAGTAGTATGATCATTTCGCATGGTTGCACTAGATTTTGTTCTTATTCAACTGTCAGAGGACTAAGCAGTAATGCATTGATTTTGCACGTGAAATTTTATATAGCAAAGAAAGAAGAAAACTTGCACTACTAGAAAAACAGCTTTCTACATCGATTATTTTGGACATTCTACATCGGTTTTGAACCGATGTTGAATCAGGCGACGTTGAAAGTGTGCAAGTTAACATCGGTTTTCAAAACCGATGTTAACGAAAGTAAACAACATCGGTTTTCCATCAATAACCGATGTCGAATAATAAGAAATTAACGAAAAAAATTAAACTATGCAAATTTAACATCGATTTTTCGTAAAAACCAATGTTAAATTTACATATCAACATCAGTTTTCTGTAATAACCGATGTTGTCGTTAGTAATTTTACATCGGTTCTTTCAAAAATCAATGTAGAGAGTTGATTTTCTACATCGGTTTTTTTAAGAAACCGATGTTGTATTTTCACTTTTTACATCGCCTATTAAATAACCGATTTAGAATGTCATTTTTTAAAAAAGAAAATTGACCTATTCTCTTTATTACTCCCAGCTTGATACTCTAACCTCATAATCCTAATGTATACAACTTCAATATGTGTGGAAGATGAGAACATAATAAATATAATATACTCTATAAATGACATGTGAATTCCATTAACCATCAATATTGGCTTCTTAGCATACAGTAAAATTGGGAATATGTAACAATATAACTCTTTACTTCTTTGGTAATCTGCCATGGCTAATGGCCTAACAACAATGGCACAGTATCCTCAATAAAATCTACAACAAGGCTTTTATGGTATCACTTATCACTACACCTAGTTACAACAAGCTGTGCTACTCTTGTGGTGGTAAGCAAGGCTAATGAAATAGTAAAATAGAAACCATATGGAGAACGTGAACACAAAAATTACCAAAACTTGTATGACACTTATGTAAATATACAGTTAAAAAAAGAGTGAAGAAAACGAAAAAATGAATTACATTCATGAGTGCCAGATTCCACTCAACATGCTGCAGAACTGGTTTGCCAGATTCCTCAACTGCATCAGTTGGCATAGGAACACCATTGGTTGTCCACTATACGCTTGCAGGGTATAAGGTTATGTATCACAGGGAACAAAGATGCTTCTATAGTAAGGATCTGGATATGGATACACAGGTGGTACCTTCAATTAGATAAGAAAATAATAAAAATCAATAAAATGCATAAACAAAAATACATTTTAAAATCGATAGTATAATACTTACATTATTTGTAAAAATATAAATAAAAGTATGAAATAATAGTATAATAATATATCTTCCAATAAATTACACACGATATAATATAAGTGGTAACTGTTAGTGCAAATTTAAATATAGAATAAAGATTACACACGATATGAATTTTATTAAATAATAGTATAATAATATATCTTCCAATAAATTCTCTTATAAATCTTTTCATAAAATATTAAAAAGAATTAAACGAAAAAAGCCTGTTATTACTTATATAAGCATGCCTATAATTTAAAGTGATTAAATGCAGAAGTGGCATAGTCCTTACGGTAATAGCAGCAGGTTCACATGGTAAGAAACAATTATTGAAAAAGAATTGATAAGTGACTGACTAATTTGTTTTTTCAATATTTAGCGGAAGAGCAATTTTATAATAAAGATTGTCACATGGTAAGAAACTCCAGATTTATGTTGAGTTTGTAAATATAGAAGAAACAGTGATTGTCAAAAACAGTAGTTTGAAGTGAAATTTTCTGCCCAAATCTCTCAACTACTAAACATGCAAGCACTTATAACAGGGTGGGCAGTGCAGGAGTTAGTTAAAAATGAAGGAAAAAAGATATTTGTTAAGGGTGTGATTGAATCGATTAAAAATAATTTACTGTTGATGAAATATATATATATATATATATATATATATATATATATATATATATATATATATATATATTATATCATTTTACAAGAACAACACGTAAAAGCAGCAAGCATGCTTTTTATTTTTTCAGCATCAAATCAAATCAAATCAAGTGGCTTAATAATTAAAGATGTGATGCAAAATGAGACAAAGGGTGGACAGACTATCACCAACTCTTACCTAACGAGAGCAGAAAATATTGAAAATAAGTCAACCAACTATATACACATATATGTGGTCATATAATTATTTTTTAAATTAAGTGTCTATAAGTTCCCCATTATTCACTCTCCAATAAATCAATTAGCACTTGCAAAAAGAAAAAGAATAATATATCTATAAGTTAAGCTCTTTAGTTAATTGTTTCAAGGTTCTGAATGTTAAAAGAAACATGGGAACTTAGGGAGGCAATAAAGCACCTGAATACACAAATCAGCCAAGATACAATTCAACACACATATCTAGAAAATAGAACAAAAACTGGCATTATAATTACAACTGCTATAACTTCTTTTATGTCCGCAACCAATGCCAACATATATTTAAATTAACGAGATAAATAGTATAAACCTCATTATTAAAACAAAATGCATGAGCAATCACTATTCAGCTAGGCAACCCCCTCCCTCACAAAGAAAAGTAGAAAGCCATTAAATAGCACAGAAACCAAATAAGCAAAAGAATAGTACCAGAAACGCATAAACGACTCTAACTCAATCTATAGCAAAAACACTGCTCTAGCCTTCTCCACCGTCTTCGGTCTCCCCGTCAGACATTTTGCCACAATCGCATCAGAAACCTCCTTCCTGTACCTACTCCTACACACAAAACCAAATAAATAAACACACACACACACACACACCATATAATAATATACGATTCATATTTGATACCTGTGGTGAAACTTTGGTAGCAACAAGCTTCCTCAGTATAGGTAAGAAGTCTCTAGATGACATCTTCCTCAGTAGATTTGCATTATTTCAAGTCTAATATGAAAACATAACAACTATTCAAAACACACCCCAATCCACAAGCAAAAGAGATCAATGAAACTGTTTGCCATTCCCAACAATTAAACAATATTCTTTCCATTAATGTTTAAGATTTCATAAAAACTACTACTACTATTATACAAGTTACTAATAAGAAGTGCAAAAAGGGGAGTGAGTTAAAAAAAGCAAGGGACCTCTTGAACAGTGAACTTTTCATTCAAGATGCGTGCCAAAGCAAAGCTTGCCCCAACAAGGAAATAATGGCGAAAACTGTCGAGTTCCCTATCGTAACTTCTCTTGACCATGGGCTGAAAACCCATGCACCAAACAATGGCTAAGGAGCTGGCAATGAACATCACCTTCATGAAGGTGTTCTAAACGGAGATGAAGTCCATGAACAGATCCAAATAGCGTGCCACGAACACAATCGCGTAGAGCTTGAGTTTTGCGAGAAATTCCTGAAAATAAACAATTCCAATCAATCTATGAAATGCTGGAAATCAAACATAGGGAATTTTGTTTAGCAGAGGAACGTGAGTAACAGAGTGACACTCGAGAAATAAAATTTGGAAAATAGAATTAAAATTAATAGCCCCAATTTTGGGGGAACCGCGAGAAAAGAGAAAGAGAGAGAATGAAGAGTGAAGAGACCTGAGCATGATTTGGTGGCATAGATTTTGAGGAGGAGGACAAGAATGCTGAGAAGATGGGTCATATCTTCGACGAGCTGAAGATCGAAGCCCTAGCGAGACACACAGACAGAAAATGTTCCAAAGGGAACGGAGAAAGAAACAAAATGGAAATGAATTGAAAATGAATACCTCCGCCGCAACCTCCAGGTGCGCGGCTCCGATCTCGTAGTGAGCGTTGGGAACTCCGAGGCCGTTCTTTGCGGCGGGTGATGTAGATGAATGAGACACGGTTGCGACCGATGGCGACGGCGAAGTCGATGACAGTTACGCGACGGTCGCGTGATTCAGGCATGGTTGAAGGGAAAGGGGAGTGAGAGAATGTGGTGGTGCCATGGTTAAGGTTTAGGAGAGTGTGTGTGTGTGTGTGTGTGTTTGGACCCTGCTGGGGTCACGAAAGCGAAAGAAAAAAAGGGCTTGGAAGACCCAAATTGCAAGTTTTCAAAATGAGAAACGGCGCACTTCTTATATCGCGAAAATGAAAACTTAAAATTTATCCTGGAACAACATCGGTTTTTCTTTAACCGATGTTAACTTATTTACAGTAACAGCGGTTTTAAACAAAACCGATGTAAAGTTATTAACTTATTTTACAGCAACAGCGGTTTTAAACAAAACCGATGTAAAGTTACTACCAATAACATCGGGTTTTTGAGAAACCGATGTTAACGATATCTCTTTATTTACAGCAATGCCACCGCGACTTATTTAACATCATTTTTTCTAATAACCGATGTTAAAAGTAAAATTTGTAGTAGTGTTGGTATAGTTTTTTAGCTAGGTTGTGTTTGTATTGTTTTGTTGTTTCACCTCATTAATCTTCATAATCCTTTAATGTTTAATGCAAACTTTTTTTTTATTCATTAAGGATTTTTTTTATTATTTGTACATCATTTAGTTATTTTTTTAGGAAGATTTAATAACTTTGTTTAGAAATATCAAATTAATGTTTTGCACCAACTGAACATATCATAATTTATTTAAATAAATAAGTTAAAATATTTACAGTAGAAGACTTTTTTTTTCTGTGTTCTACTAATGCAAAACATACCATTCATTTAGTACATTTTGTTCTTTCTTATATATTATTTTCCTAACTTTTTTATTTGCTCACTGTTTCTTTTTCTTTTTTTAACTTAACACTTTTTCTTTTCCATTTTCTTTTACAATTTGGTCTAAATTGACTTCCAGCTTACAACTAGCAAATGACATTTTTTTGCATATTATAGCAAAAAGTTCTTACATGAATGCATCATCCAATAAATTTGACATGGGATGAAAAGTACAAATTAAGAACCAACACATTACTTTGACATTACATAACACTTGATTTTGAGGTCATCATTTTTTAACATTTCTCCTTTGTGATAGATAATTATTTTTACTGTCTTTTTAAAAGCTTAGTTTACTATTTTTAGGTCTAATCAATTCTCTTATTTTGTAATATAGATATTGCATGACTAATCTTAGTAAATTTCAATAGACTAAATATTTTTAAAGATATTATAGGTTCAAATATTCAAACTTTAATTAGTTATCTCTTCAATTGTAATGTAACTATATATATTTAATATATCACTAAATATTTTAACAATTTCTAAACTTATTTATGAAAATATATTTTACAAAAACTAAATAAAATATAAAAATGAGTGTCAAACAAATCCGTGCAACACACGGGTATATAATTCACTTACACTGCTGCTTGGGTCTTGCTTTAACGCATCTTGTGATTTTAGCAAATAAGATTCCTTTATTCAATATTAATATTCTTTACTTGAATTATCAGTGATATACATAAAAGTAACAATAATCCTTTTATTTTCTTGCCTGCTATGTTTGTGTAGTAACTACACTGCACCAAGTCATAGAAGCATATAACCAAAACCTCATTTTTACCTACTATAGAAATTCATATTAATAGCCACTTGAGTGAATTTGCTGCATAAAAAATTCATTCCTCATCTGACAGCAACACTTCCTACCTCCCCGTGCCTCCCTAAATGCCTTAAAAAACCTTTCAATTACTTACAAAAATTCATTTCTCCTCACATCTTCTTTCTTTGAAGCCTCAGTACATACATAAAGATGCATATGTACAGGTGTAATAGAATTTGGCTATTGTAACGTATGTATAAATATCAATGAGAGTTTCAAGAAGTAGTGACATATACTTTGAATCACACATTCTAAGCCATGTTTTCTCTACACATGTTTACTTCGTGTTACTACCAGGATGCTTCCACAGTGTAAAGCCACAGAAAATGATGAAAATAAAAGTATTGTAAAGGTGTCAAAAGAAGTAATAAATGAAAAGAAACATTTGTACATGCAGTTACTCTTTATGATGATTAAGCTTCATCTCAGTTCCTCCATATTAAGGTAAAAAGGACATTGTCACCTTCCTTTACAGTTTACACTTTATACATAGCAACAGGAATTAACTTCCCTTCCTTATCATGAATTTCATGACCAATATTGCAATAAATTTTCCAGAATTCAGCTAAAGCAACAAATGTAAATCAAACACCAGCTTAACAAGAAAGCAACAAATGTAAATAAATACCAGCTCATCGCATGCAATGTAAGCGTTTGATCCTAACTCCAACAACTACTTTCATTGATATTCCGCGCTTAATTTCTGTTTTCTCTAATTTTTCAATCCATCTCCTTCAACCTTTTAATACCAAATGTAAATAACTAACTTTACATTAAGAAAGAATGTTAACTCTTTCAAAACAAAAAAGATTGTTAATGTTATTTAATTTTACTAATCATATTTAATTTTTTTCTTTTAAAATCTCATTCATTAAAACTAAAAATAATCATTAGAACTAGAATCATAATTAATTAAAAGGAATTTTTTGGAATAGTGTCATAAAAAATTATCAAAGTAGTTAAAATTAGTTTAACTTTAAGCGTAAAAATATTTTTTTTGTTGTTTAAATTTAGGTTCGGAAGGGTTATCATTTATCAACCTAGCTAGGATAAAGGACAAATACCAAAAAATAAACTTGAGAAAGGGGAATTGAAGGTGTTGAGAAAACGGTCAATTAATTTATTTAATGTCCCTTTTAACGGTCCACGAAATTAGGATATGGAAACGAGAACTAATGCGGACGTGGCTACTATAAATTATCAGAATCGAGAAAAAGAATCACTGAAAATGATGGGGTATAAGCCGAGAAAGGGATTCAATTTAATGGCTTGCATCCAAGCAATGCATCATATATATCATATATATTCACGATTCATGACTTGTTTAGTGGTTTCAAATTAAATGTTCTTTTTATTTGTCGTTTATTTATCCATTCAATTAAAAAGGGGCACTTAAACCAAAAAAGAAAAAAGATCTACGTTAAGTTTTATTTTTTTAATTAGAAGGGATACAGGAAAAATTGACAAGTGTTCATTCTCATATTCACTGTGCATATGAGATGCAAAGTTGCTATGAGGTGTTAATGGTGTGGGACACCTAAAAGATCAATTGGTTTTGCCCTGCCACAAGCCACAGAAGGGGAGCTTTAATTTTCATAGTTCACCAAGCTTGATTATTTGTTATTATTGTTAGTAAAGATGGCAGAAATTAAGAAAGAATAGAGAAAAATATACAAAAATTAAAAATGGCACTTTATTGAAATGAGAAAAGAAGATATTATAAAGGCTTAATTATATAATATAATTAGTCCCTTAATTTGAAGGTTCAATTTTGTTCTTCAATTATTTAAAATAAAATAATTATACCATTTCTATCAAATTTGTTAATTATTTAATAAAAATCAATATTTTTTTATTGATCGTCAACATATCTAATGCAAAATATTTTATTTTTTAATAAGTTATTTGATAATCGATGTGAAAAGATATTCTCAAGCTTTCCAAACTTTACCAAATTGAGTCTTTTAGGTCAGTTTGTCAAACAACCGATTTAAAAAAATGACATTTCAACACAACTAACACAAAAAGGTATAGATGTTTTATTTTAAAGAATTGAAGAATCAAATTAACCCTTAAAATATAATTATGAGACGAATTGTATAATTAAGCTATTATAAAATTATAATGAAGTTTATAAAGCTAATAGAGTAATTAAATTTTTAATTGATATAATTAACCTGTAATTAATTTGTAATTTTATAAATACTCCCCTACGAGTTAAAAGTGAATTGAATGACATGAACAAAGTTTAATCACATAATACAGGTAGAAACTATAAAAAATAAAAAATAAAAAACACAGTGAATCTTATTCCTAACTAATATTGTCACTAACTCATAACTAATTTGTATATTAAAACGTTAATATTTACGAATTTAATTATAGTGGCCCACTTGCACGAAAATTCTTTTAACCTCAAATCGCCTATAGTAGTTATATGTAAGTAAAACTTGTTAAAAGACGGTAAGAAAAATGAATATTATCTAGCATTCCTCCGAAACTAAATGATTTAGGGCCTCAAGTAATGATCTACATGTCTTCATATATTCTCTAGAAAACGACCCCTTATGACAGCTCTCATGTTTGAAAATTACCTTGAGATAGTTTTCCTTTTCCTTTTGGTTCAAGATACAGTAAAACAAGTGAATAGATCGCTGTCAACTATATATACCGTGCAAATACAATATCTTCTCCGAGGCTTATATATCAGGAAATGTTGCATATCAATTCAGGTACACGGACATCGATCCTTCGGTTTCAGTAATTAATAGGTTAGGATAGTTATACAATCTAAGACAAATATTGTTGGCAAAATGCACATTGCACACCAAAACCTCATGCAGTAATAATTGAAACTCCACCAATTTACCTTCACTGCATGCAGAGGCCCAAAAATAAAAGCTTCTTACCAATTCTAGTTCCTTCTTCCCTCTTGGGGCGGTCCATAAGGATCCAAAATGCATTCAATGCATACAGATTGAGCCACTACCACATGATTAACAAGTAACAACCCCAAGGTATGGAAACAAGAAGAGATAACACCCAAACGCTCACGACTCTATACAGTTACACTGTATAACAACCACATTTTTTTAATTTCTTGCCAGAAGACAATGTTCAAATATAGCTATAAATGCTTTATGCCTGTCGTATGTAGACATGTTCCACTGTTTCTGCTTGCATTTTATGGTCGTAGCTAGTGGTGTTTATATGTTGCCTCATGTCATCATATCGCATCATTGATGTTTCTATGTGGAAAATATGATATGAGTAATGATAGATACATCGACACTTCTATATATTAATTAATTAAACACCTTGTTAATACTAAAAAGAATTATCTGTTTTTTTTATCACATTATACTATTTATTATATTTATATTTCTTTTTTTTTCTAAGCGTGAATTAGTATTTAGGTATTCATAATTCATAAATGATTTTCCGTATGATACCCAACGGTGGAACAATGTAAAGGCCTGATCCATCGATCTGATCTTACAGATGAAGTTAAAATCTATATACATGTCTGCTGTAAATTGTAATGACGAGCTATATCAAAAACCACACACACACATGCGTGCATGAAAAAGTAATTTATTTTTTGAAGCGGTAATACTTAATAGTATAACAATTGCATAAGACAAAAAACAATTTAATAAATAGCAATGAGGCACAATTAATTTATTAATTAAATAAAAATTAAATTAATATATACATGGATTAATTACTAATTTAAATTTTGTGTCAAAAAATGAAAAATAACGTACAGAAAACTGCTTGTTTGGTTATGTGTATCGTCTCATTTGACGCGCGTATAAGCTGAAGAATCACCAAAGAACTACTGCGTTTTTGGAGTGTTTGAGATGCATGGAGAGAGACAAGAACCATGTTTAATAATTGGTTCCAAACACATTTTTTCATATATGCAGATTGGATTCAATATTATTAGACCATTATATTAGTAGATATTACAATCGTTATGTTTGCCAAACATCTAAGTGATGTAGCAAAGAATACATTTGCAGAGTAAACAAATGAAACAAAGAATTATGGAATCAAAATTAAGAGTATTAACTGACTAGGCCAGCAATTTCTTTTCCCCTGACCTGTAAGATGTTAAAGTGTTAGTGGTACGAAATACATCAAATTTGAATAATACAGCAATGTGGCTACTACCTCAAAGAATTGTATCCATATACGCACACAACTAAACAGCTTCACTTTTCCTTTGCACGTTAATCGGAATCCTCCTTCATAATTTGACAAAGATTCCCACGCGTGTTACGAAAATACCCAATCACAAAAAGCAGCATACGCTACTCAATTACTTTGATGATTCTCAACGCTATGCGACTAATAATAATAAATCAACGGTTTTTCCAGCATTCTCTGTTCCAACTTCTTATCCTTAATACCCAACTTGGACAGCACCATCTCTGTCGAACTAACTGTATCCTTATTATTACTGCTATTATATGTCTCAAAAACCACATAGACGAATTGAGATTCTCTCCATAGGAAAGAGAAACAACAACATTCTTGTGGGGTCCACCTTCCAATCACGGGAGAGGCACCGGACTCCCCATAGACCTCGATCTCTTTAGCCTCACTTTACCTTTCCTATTCTTGAACCCAAACCCAACCTGGTTCGGGTACCCATCCAAACCCGAACCCGAACCTGAACCAACCGATCTAGATCTCACCGCTGGATTCGCGGGTCCACCCTCATACTCCACACCCGACACACTAGATACTTTCCCGTTCCTTCTACTACTACTACTTCCTAACTTAACTACTCTCACAACTTCCTCACTCCTGTCCCAATCATGAAACAAATCCCCACGCGCTGACTCCACGCGCCTCTTAATCCTCTTCCACATCACCGGCGCGCGAAAACATTTCCTCACCGCCGTTAGACACTCCAACACCTCCACCATCGACGGCCTTCTCTCCGGGGTGTTCCTCACGCACCTCGCCGCCAGCACCGCCATCCGCCGGAACGCAGCCATGTCCGGCGGAGCTCCGATTCTAGGGTCACAAATCTCCTTAAACTCGCCGCGCCGGACCAGCGGCACCGCCCAGTCCAGCACCGACGGCGGACTGTGCCTCACGTCGAGCGCGTGCCTCCCACTCAAGATCTCGAGCAGCAAAACTCCGAAACTGAAGACATCGCTCTTGGAACTTAGATCCCCCGGCGCAAGATAGCACGGGTCGAGGTATCCTAACGTCCCCGCCGGTGGCACGCGAGAATCCGCCACGTGTCCCCTCACCGCGAGCCCGAAGTCACCGAGTCTAGCGTTCCACTTTTCGTCGATTAACACATTGGACGATTTTATGTCCCTGTGAATAACCTGCGGCTCGGAAGTGTGTAAACCGCGAACCGCTTTCGCGACCTGAACCGCAAACCGGACTCGCGCGGTCCAGCTTGGGGGTCGAACCGGTTTTTTAGTCGAGTGGAGAAGCTCGTGGAGTGAACCGTTGGGCATGTACTCGACAACAATGAGTTTGTTGTTGTAGGTTTGGGTTTGGTCGTTGCAGAAGCCAATTAGGTTAACAAGACGAGGGTTTTTTTTGAGGTGGGAGAGAATTTCGATTTCGTTTGAGGTTTTGGGTTTGGTTATTTTGACCGCGGCGACGAGGGTGCCGCCGTGGAAGGCGGCCTTGTGGACGGTGCCGTGGCTGCCTTTACCTAGGAAGGTATCGGCAGAGAAGTTGTTGGTGGCGTCGAGGATGTCGGAGAAGGCGAAGTGTCGCACGGGTTGGGCCTGGGCTGGGCTTTTGGGCTTTTTCTTTTTCTTGAGGGAGTGAGGGTCGCATGTGGCTATTGCGGAGTCGGCGTTGCAAGTGAGGTAGCGCATTGTGAGTGATGATGGAGAAAACTAGAGAAGAGAGTGCATAACTAACTGTGAACACTCGACAGATAGATTTTGATTTAAAGGGAAATAAATTTAATGGTTCACAGCTTCGAACCACCATGTGGCAAGTGTGATGTGAGAACATTTATACAATTGTGTGATCCCATGCCTTGCTGTTTAATGAGATTGGATTATTGTAGTAGTAATAAACTTTTATGGATTTATTTATTTAAAATGTGTCTTTAATGTCATTGCATGCAAGATGCGTACAAACTCTTATGCTTATTTTTTCTTTGGTTTGAATAAATTAAAAGGAAAAAGATATTACTATGTTTGTTTGAGAAAATAAAAATTAGAATAGAAGATGATTTTATAAATTATTTTATGAGAACGAAAATAAATTATATGAAATTATACGAGTGTAGAACTAGAAAGAAATCAAATTTTGTTATAGAATAGTACGACTAATATTAGATCAAATGAAAAAAAATTTCACTAGATGAGTAAATATATACAAAACACAAGCTGTATTTGAATACTTTTATCTCTCCTTTAACTTTTTTAAGATACCTTTCTCTTTCTTTGACTAGTTGGAACCTATATTCTCAAATTTCAAATCACAGAAGTATGATTTTCATTTCTTATTGTGCATGATAGACTGTGTAGGGACATCTGAATCAATCTATTTATTGCTAGCATGGGTAAAGCATTGCATTATCTATGCTACAACTAAATAGGACAAATTCAGAAGTTGATTAATTATGGTTACCTAGTTGGAGCCATTATCTTTTTTAATTTTAGAATCATCACGAAATAAATTAAATTTATTAGGCGGGAATATCGTAATATCTTTTTCTTTTCTTTACAGATCTCACGCATATATTAATTTTCTGATTACTAATTACTAAAAATCAATCTCAGCTAGCTCAGGGACTAGTTGAAAGAAACTTTTAATCAACATAACACCAATACTAAAAAAAATATCTTGACGGAGTACTCAATTATGGGCAATACATATACCTTTAACCCAAGAAATTTTTATTACAATTGATTTTTACATTAGAGCCTAGCATTTAGAAATTTATCATATTATTCTTAAAGGAGTACGTACTGAATTATGGGCAATCTGCAAAAGAACCAAAGAATTATGCTTCTAACATATTTGAGAGAGACCACATGACAGCATCAAATTGAACGAACCAGAACCAGGATTTAGATAAAACTAAGTATGGAGAAAAGTTCAAACAATTAACTGAAGACACGAAGCAAAAAATATAAAGAAAAATCTGCGGGTACGAGAAGCTTATGACTCAATTAAGAAAAGCTGGTTTGAGAGTAGATACGGTCCAAGCTCCAAATAATTGTGTTTCAGGTGGGAGTGGCAGAAGGTGCAACAAAATGAAAATGATTGACAGAAAGCACCCATGTACATTCATTGGCGTGATTAAGTAGCATCAGAAAAACGACACTATGAAACGTGAGACAAGAATCTGCATGCTTGGTTGCTTTTTGTTGTGCATTGTAAATTTTGGAGATATTTATACGAATGAATTACAAAATAAATTTCATACATAAATCAATTTCACATCCATTTTAAAAACACTTAGGATTATGAATATTTCTTTCACTTATTCAACTTTTTTCATTTCTAATCAACATGATCTTACACTTATATTTCAACACTTTTCTATTCCAAGTTTGGATTATCGAGATGGCAGATTACCTTTCTTTCTCAGTTTTGATCCCTCTTATGCATGGGTGTCCGTACTTATTCTGAAATAAAGTGAGAGAATAATTGTTAATACAAAAAGTACCTATGAAACTGATAGTGGGCCAACCCACTATAGGCGCAACCATACTCCTTCAGGGCCTAATTAGCTGAAGGACCAGATGGACTTCATACACCATATGAAATTCCAATACACCATTACTTGAATAGTGCAAATCCAAAAATACCCTTAATGTTATAATTTTTAAAAAACCAAAAAAGCTTGGTCTGCAACTCTCCCGCTCCTCCACCGCTTACGCTCCCACACCACCATTCGTGCTCCCTACTGCGCCGTGCTGGTTGATACCACCTTCATCGGAATCGGTCTTCTCCGTCTGTCATCATCTTCTCCATTTGGTCGCTGCTGCATTTCGAGGTGACTGATTTCTCCTTCTGGTCTGAAATGGCGTCGGGGTCGCATACGGATTGCATAATCCGTAAGAGTCATACGGATCCGTCAATCTGTATGCCTCATACTTTTGTGTTTTAAGGTCAGAAAATATGAAGGAATTCAATATCCAGGTCTGTGTTTGCATTTAGGAATGTTTATTGATATAATATAGAAACAATATATGATCTTAATAGAGTTTATATGAAATGGGATGCTTATTTGTGATGCTAGTGAAGTTGATATGAAATTAGTGTGAGCATGCAAGAGCTACTAGTGAGGAACTTATGCATTTGTGATTCATGATGCCTTGATATCAGCTAAGCCAAATCAAGGCTGTTAAAAAATACCAAGTTTGATGAACTCGAGGATAAAACTTTTATGTATTGGAATAGCTAACAACACACCATGGAGAATAAGATTACTCCTCCCGATCCCACCACCAAAATAAACCTCTTTATGCAACCCGAATAATAGTTCCTCTTTACATTTTGTATGGTCATCACTTAGATATTGATGTTCACTATATTATCTTCACTATGTTTTCTCTTCATAATTGTACCCTCAGAGATAATATAGTCAAATGAATAATGATTGAAAATTGTATACCAACTTTCCAAATATAAATAATTTCATTTACTTATTTCTACATAAGTTGTGTTTCTATCAAAAAATTTGAAGATCATATCAACAAAGCATCAAAAAGAACATTACTGTGAAGGTTGAACTAGCAAGGCAGCCATGCCACTTCTTCAGAGTCTTGTTATATGAATCTGTACATGCTTGTGACATTGGCCAATCTTCATGCTCAACAATTTTTATTTTAAGCATTTGAAACCAATAACTCCATGTGTTGTGTTTTGGTGCATTGTCAAACTTATTTGTTAATTCCATTTGTTGCTCTAACTTCACTTGTGCTGTGAATGCAGATTATGGCTAGGACGAGAGGAGAAACGCGTCGGGCAGTTGGAGGAAGTCCCGACCGACCATTGGGTACACATGGTAGAGGTCAGGATGCAGAAGGCCCTGAGCGGCGTAGGCCTACCGCATCTGCACGCCGTCAAAGGGCAGGTGTTGATGTGCCTCAGGATCCTCCTGTGCAGGAAACACACGCCGAGACTGCTGAGCCGGTCATTGAGGATATGGAGACTGAGACTGAATCTTTTCCAGGTGGGCCGGAAGATTCTTCGGTGCTGACCGGGTTCGCCGATCATATAGCTCTCAGAGTATGGGTAGGACAGGTATTGACATGTTGAATTACATAGTCTAAGGTGTATTATTTTTGGTTATTGTTAATGTCTTACCTTTAATGATGTCTTTAATGCAGGAACGTCCAGAGTTAAAGCTCGCTTCCCATGGGCGCAAGGTTATTAAATTTGGGAAGCCTGTACCTGAGATAGAAGGTTTTGTGGCTGCCACTGGCCTAACTTCATTGATTAGATGCTCAGTGGACACAGGGGATAGGGGGTTGCTCTATGCATTCGTTGAGAGATGGCACCCCGAGACATGTAGCTTTCATCTGCCAGCGGGGAAATGACACTGACATTGGACGACGTGTCATCACTGCTGCATCTTCCTGTTATGGGCACATTCGACGCGTGCGATCAGTTAGACATCGGAGAGGCGATCACATTGTTGGTGGAGCTACTCGATGTGACCGTAGAGGAGGCTACAGCTGAGACGTCACAGTGTCACAGGGCTTATGTCAGACTATCATGGCTCCGGGACCTGTATTATGCGAAGGTGGACTCGAGACAGTGGATACTGGCCGCCAGGGCATATCTACTTCACCTTGTTGGATGCACGTTGTTTGCCAACAAGAGTGCCACACATATAGTTGTGGTATTCTTAGAGGCGTTCAGAGACTTCGACCGTTCTGCGGGTCTTGCGTGGGGTGCGGGTGCTCTTATCCACATGTCTGAGAACCTGAGCTACGCATGTAAGTACCACGAGAAACATCTTGCAGGCTACATCACTCTATTACAGGTAATGATATCGTATGACGTGTCTAATGATTAATGTTTATTGTATAAGTGTGTTTTGTTTGCATTATTTCCTGACTTTGATTGTTTGAAATTTGTAGTACTGGATATACGATCATTTTCCTAGTATAGGAAATGTGATTGCGGACGAGCAGTACGATGAGAGGCAACCTCGTGCCTGCAGGTGGAAGAGCGTGAAGGCCTTACCGGTGTCAACCTATCATAAACATATAGATAGGTTGACACCGTCTGATGTATGTTGGACACGCGGGAGTTTGAGGTTATCTGCATGTATTCTGGATTCCTCAGATGGGGTCCTCATATGACTAGGTATTTACCTGAGAGGGTGGTCAGGCAGTTTGGGTATGTTCAAAAAATTCCACCCCTGCCTGTGTCATATGTTCCCTCAGTTGAAGACCAAGAAGACAGGTGGGTCCACTTCCTAGACTACATGGTGCCCACCGGAGACTTGGTTGATTATCCAGGTCACTGTGGTGCTGCATACATGGGGTGGTTCTTCCGCATTTCCCATCCATTCATGACCCCATCAGCTTATGAGGAGGCTTCTTCCCAGATTCCACCAGTGCCTCAGCCTACACCAGCCCAGACCCATTCCCATGATGCTGCTACTGATCCACCCACACATTTAGGGTCCCACACTGATGGAGATGAGCAGAGACCAGTTCATGCCGTGGTAATAATTGTTAGGATTAACTATTTGACTTTCAATACACGTTTATCCATTGGTTAACCATTAGAATTGTTTTTTTGTAGCATGTGTGCCAACGTGTTGCTGAGGGCCTCCAACATATGCTTGACATGAGGATGGTCACAGAAGGCACATATGCATACTCGATGACTGAGCAGCTCCTGCATCTAGTTCGAGGTGTGACTGAGGATGGCATTGCCTACACTCGAGCTAGACAGAGTTTCAGACCGCAGAGGAGGCCTTCCGGTGCCCATGATTGATATTTATTTTGTTGGACATTGATTATTCGAGATCAGAGAAATTTATATGTAATTATTGTTTAGTTACTTAGAACACCAACTGACGGAACATGTTTTTAATCATTGAACATTTTATATCACAGAAGAAATACATTTGCCCTGTTGAATAAATGTCTATACATCTCCTAAATCAACATATTGTATGCGCAACTGCATCAATTTAATATACAATTGCATTCGATCAATGTAATGATAGGGCCACTGTTGAGCTTCGTTGGTAGAGTGACTAGCCCACAAACATGCCGTCAAGGGTAAAAGACAATTGTCTGCCAAGGTAACTTGTTTTGCACAAATTGCCACATAAGTCATGAATTTGCTAAAATAAAATGTATGCATCAAAATTAAAAACATTATCTATTACCTTAACAAAATGGTTTCCATACACATGACTAATGTACAAAATGCGATGAACTCGGGGATCTCTAGGTGGTTGAGTCCTTAGAGGGAAGAATGTCATACTTTGCTGGAGTGACAGGGATACTACAATGAGGTTATATCTTGATGCAGTTACATGATTGATATCTGTGATATCCATCCACTTATCCATCGTAACCTACAAATTATCAGTTAATCAAATATATTAACTGCAATTTGGTACTCAGGTTTGGCCAAAGCATCTGAAAGAACAACGATAGTTTACCTTGGATAATCCATCAACTAGTAGCGACCGCTTTAACAGTTCAAACCTATGTATCCCACCGAACAACAATACATATTGATCGGTCCATTGTGCTAGTTCTTTGAGTAGATCATTGTGTACCAAAGACCAAGCCTCTTCACCATAACCTAATAAGTCAGCAATTACTCGATATCCACAATTCCCATCAGCTTTTACATCAGTTATGTCTACAATAAATTTCTGCATAAATGGATGAAATTGATCGAGCATTGGAACCCTTCAGTTCTTCCTTGGAACATCAGATGAGGAACTGCACTGTTTCGGGGTAGAGCAACTACTTTGCACAGAATG
Organism: Glycine latifolia; assembly: GCA_013407115.1. Classification (NCBI taxonomy): domain Eukaryota; kingdom Viridiplantae; phylum Streptophyta; class Magnoliopsida; order Fabales; family Fabaceae; genus Glycine; species Glycine latifolia. The sequence continues at coordinate 18,914,264 of CM023942.1, read as the reverse complement.
TAACTCATCCACATACTCGAAGTAAGACGGGTCCCTTCTTGTAGACCGTTCGTGCTTTTTGATGTTCTTCTTCTGAGCACCTTTTGTTTTGACCTTATCAGGAGGAGGACACATGGAATTCAAATCAGGGTATGCAATTTCTTTAAGCTTTGACTTTAGTGTCATTTTTCCACACAAATCAAGTATTTCAAAACGATTGGATATGGCATCTATCTCATCTGTTATGCTTACTTGGTATTCAGCTGCACCATTGTCCCAATAGTTTAATCTCCGCCAAAACATATGAACAGTGGTAATTGGAATGCTCCCAATAACATACTTAGACAGCTCATATGCACAAAGCAAACCATACGTTGTTCTCAGCACACATCCACAACGAGTTGGATTTTTTCCAGCATAATTCACCCGCTCATACTCTTCTGCAATTTGATTTAACGCATATACCTGGACATCATGCCAATAAGTCTCTTGTATAACGTAACTTTAAAAACATGTCCAACCACATGTGTACTTCTTTCCAAAGATGCCTTGATTTCAGTATGTTGCAAGGTGATCATATTGTTCATCGCATCTCAAACCGTGCACAAATCACCAACACTATTCTGTAGTAGCCTCTTTAAAGTCCAATGGGCAGACTCAACCCTGCAAGGTATGATATGAAGATAGTTTATTTGACAGACTTGAAACGTATGCAAATGATAATTTAAATGATAAATTAACCAATGTCTTAAGCGAAATTTACCTGTTTGTTGCTGTATTTCCAAAATGCATGACTTTGTTTGTCCACGCTGTCACAAATTTTTCTTTGTGAGGGTTCAACCAAGTGTCCTTCACGTAATCAATAAATGTTGGCCACGAAGCACATGCAACCTCAAACTTCATAACAAAATCATCAAATTTCTTCTCATTAGCACAGTCAACAACACTTTCCCATGCATCCATCACATAATCCCACGCATTCTACTGCCGAATATAAGTTTTACATTTTGCCTTCACATTCTTGTTACTGTGAAACCTACACAATAAATTGATTGCCTCTGGGAATACGGTTTCGACTGCACTCGTCAATGCTAAACCTCTATCCGTAACAATCACCTTAAGGAAAAATTCACTTTTAAGAAAAATCCCTCTAAACCGTTCAAGGGCCCACACAACATTACTTATATGTTCCGCCTCTAAATAGGCAAATGCAACTAAGAATGTCATCCCAGTAGGTGTCACACCAACAATGTCAAGTAAAGGTAGTCTATACCTGTTTGTTTTGTATGTACTGTCTATCAAGAACACCATATGATATGCATTACTCAATTGTACTGCATCCGGATGTGCCCAAAACAAGTCACGTACAACATTTTCATCCTTCAATGTATGCCAATGAATATACATGTCACGTTCAAGAAGTTTCATTAGCTGTTGCATTTCAGTATTATTGCCTCTTGTACGCGTGCGGTATGCATATCTTGCATTGTATACTTGCTTCAAAGTTATATAATTATTCTCATTGTGCTCCTTCAAAGTTAGAAGAATTTGTTTTGGTTTCACCATCGACTTTGTCATATCACCAACAATGATCTTCTCCTCCCAACTTAGACGACCAGCATATGGGTGTCCACAAAATGACTTAGCCAAAGCACGATTATGATTGCCACATATTAGCTTCACCATCCACCCTTGACCTCTCGGGATTGGTTTGCCCCGTAGCTTAAAAGGACACTCGCATTTTCTAGTGCTAGTGGTTGAAGGTATCAAACCTTTTTTCCATTGTCTATATTTTCCACTCCTTTTACAACCAATTAACACAAATGACGTCCTTCTTATTTTTCCAGTTTTTATGTCACTCATCATTATAACTGCTACAAAACCATTCTCAAATGCAACCGAACAAGCCCATTTCAAAACCGCATCACGGGATTCAAACACCTACACAAATGAATAATTCATCTTTAATCTTCTTAATTTAATAATTTCACAACATTAACTACGTTAAAAATCACATAAATACCTCAATCGTGTTGAACGCTGCAGAACAATCAATAACACAATTATTGTCTTCAAACGCATTAGGGTCCGCTCCAATGTCTTCATCCATATAATTTTCTTCAGACATAATATTATCATATATCCACTCATCGGTGTCCATCCTAACAACTACAAATTTTATTTATTCATTACTAAAAACACACACACGGATAATAATAACATTTTCTAAACATCACAATTTACATAACCAATCCATAAATTAACAAATTTTAAATAAATCATGAAAGTCTAAAGATCACCATTTACATAAATAATCCACAAATTTCTTATTTATATTTACTCACTCAATTAATTTCTAAAGATCACCATTACTTAATTAAACTCAATTCTAATTTATTACATATTTTTTATAAATAATTTTTTTAAAAAATTGTCATTTAACAAATTATGAATTTCTCAACATCACAATTTGCATAAAGAATCCAAATATTAACTTTTTGTTTTTACTCACTCAAATAATTTATAAAAATTAAGGTCAATTATCCTTAAATACATGTTTTAACCATTTTTTTAAAATTATATTTTACAAAAATGTTGATTTTTACCTTTACGGATTGGGTAATTCGTATGGCCTTTACGAATTGGGTAATTCGTATAGGCCATACGGATTACGTAATCCGTATGGCCTATACGGATTACCCAATTCGTAAAGGCCATACGGATTACCCAATCCGTATGAACCATACGGATTGGTTAATCCGTATGAACCATACGGATTGGTTAATCCGTATGATCCATACGGATTGTTTAATCCGTATGATCCATACGGATTGGTTAATCCGTAAAGTCCATACGGATTGGTTAATCCGTACGACACACAAACCCGCACCACTCACCTTTGCACCCATGATGCCACTCCACGACTCCGACGGGAACCACCACCACGCCACCGCCACGCCAGAACTCCGACGAAATCAACAATGTCACCAACTACAACCAATGCACAGCGTTTTCGACAACCGCAGTGGCACCAAAATGAAGCAATAAAACGGGAAAGCTTCAACCAACTCAAACATAACTCAAATATAAGAGTAAAGCTGCCAGGGGTATTTTCGGATTTTTAAAAAACCAAATGGTGTATTAGAAAACCAAATGGTGTATGAAGCGCAAATCCTGAAGGACTTTTATAAAAAAATTTAGGCCTAATTGGCTGAAGGACTTTTTAAAAGAATTTAGCATATGCTTCATACACCATATAAGTTTCTAATACACCATATGAACAGTACACTTTCAAAAATACCCTTCACGGTATGAAGGTTATGAAATTCGTAACCTTCATACGGATTGGTAAATCCGTAAGAACCTTATGAAGGTTATAAAATTCGTAACCTTCATACAGATTGGTAAATCCGTAAGAACCTTACGGATTCACAATCCATATGAGTTTTTTTTATGGATTGGGCAATCCGTAAGTTTTCTTTTACGAATTCGACAATCTGTAAGTTTTGTTCTTTTATATTTTTTATGGATTGGTCAATTAGTAAGTTTTTTTTACGGATTGAGCAATCCGTAAGTTTTTTTTGTTAGTTAAAATATATTTTATAAAATAATTTAAAATAATGGCCCATGAAGGTCTCAAGACCTTCACATTATTAACATGATGCTCCAACCAACTGAGCTAATAAGCTAATTATGTTAAAAAATAATTAATGTTGATGCATATAACACTAAATTTTTTAATGTATATTTAATACACATATAATTTTAGATAATAAAATTTGTAACAATTAATTTTGATCTAAGAGTTAAATTAATTTTAATTATTAGATCAAAATTATATGAGGAGCACAATTAATTTATAGTTTAATTATTAGATCAAAATTAATTGTTACAAAATTTATTATGTAAAATTATATGTGTATTAAGTATACATTAAAAAATTTAGTGTTATATTTATCAACATTAATTATTTTTTAATATAATTGGTCTATTAACTCAGTTGGTTGGAGTATCGCGTTAATAAGGCGAATATCGCAGGTTTAAGACCTGCTGCACCATTATTTTAAATTATTTCGTAAAATATATTTTAACTTAAAAAAAACTTACAGATTGAAAAATCTGTAAAAAAAACTCATACGAATTGACGAATCCATAAAGTTTTTACGAATTTGCCAATCCATATCCGTAAAAGAAACACTTATGAATTGCCCAATCTGTAAAAAGAAAAAATTCATACAAATTGATAAATCCGTAAGATTCTTACAAATTTGTCAATCCGTATGAAAGTTATGGAAGTTGTAACCTTTATATCAGAAAACGTATTTTCAAAAATGTACTATTCATAGATAATATATTAGAAATTTGTATGATGTATGGAGCATATTCCAAAAATTTATAAATCACTTGTAGTTTAAATGGTGGACCCTATATATCAAATTATCCTTAGACTTCAGCAGATCCATTAGAAAGGTGAGAATGAATATATTATTGTATGAATTGAAGAGTCACTTATGATGAACCAATACCAATGAATATTTTTATTTTCTCTCATTTACGTTTCTGTTGTGTTTCTTTTTTCTGAATTTACCCTAATTATTTCTCTAGTAGCTATCTGTCAGAAATAATATGTGTTTAATGAATTACTTGTAAGTAATGATTATAATTTTATTTTATCTTCAAATATATATATTTTTCTCACTTCCTAGCCTCTAAAGTCTAAATGCTTATTTGTTTGCTCCTTCCTCATCCTTCGTTTTAGCTTGCACCGTCGCTCAATCTCAACACATGGCAGTACCGTGTCATTTTTCCTTGCCATCAAGCATGCAGTAATTTTAGTATATAAAGTTTTTCCTATATATAAAAAGTAGCATGTGTACATCAAAAAATCAAGTTTACTGAATAAGTTTTTGGGAAACAATTATCTTCCTCTCTCTCGGGTGGGTGTGCGTTGAGTGTGGTGCAAGTGTAAAATTTCTTCTTCATCTCTTTGTTTCGGCTGCGTGAGTGGGGTTCAAATAATTAATCTCAACTTCGTAAGCTCTTGAGTTTTTACTAAGTGGAATTTAATTATTGTTTAACTGAAGAGAAGAGTGAGTAGCAAGTATTCGAAATGACAAATGCTTTATTTGACCTAAAAAAAACATAAATCAAGCGACAAATTTGAACTGCCTAAGAATGAACCACTTGTGCTAGTGTGCTACACCACTTGCATCCAAATACCATAAAAATTTCATTCTTTAAAATAGATTGCTCGTCAAAAACAAATCTTTACGGGTTATTAGAATTCTCACCAATATTTTTACACTGACTTTCTATTATACTTGCCTGCTAATTAAATTTGCAGCAGGAGCTTTATGCTTAAACTTTCCATAGTAAAATCAATTAAAATTTATCCTTCATAATAGTTGTTACTTAAAATCTATTTTATCATAATAATTAGTACACTTAATATTTTTCTCAAAAAAGAAGTATTAGTATTACCTTAAAAACAAATAATTAATATATATTAGAAAAAATTATTATATATTAAACTAAAAAATTATCACTAATAAATAACTATTAATAAATATATATTTTTAGTGAGAAAATAGATGGTGGATCGACTGTGTAAAAGAATTTTATATTTTCATCTAATTATAAATAATTGTTTATAATAAATTTTTTATTTTTATAATAATAATCTAGAAAGTTTTATCAATGATGTATGATTTTTTATTTGTTGATTGTATAAAATTACTTGAACTTTTTTTAAATTAAAGAACATAAAATATCAAGATAGGTGTTGAATTATTTCAAAGTAGAATCTCATCAACCCACTTCATTTAATAATAAAGCTTAAACTTAACATTTTGTGTAAATTAACTCAATTATTATCATTAGGTCAAACTTAATGGATTGACCTCATCTCTAAAACATATGAATTTTTTTTTAAAATAAATCCCTCATCAAATTTAAGATGAAAGAATTGAACGAGTTGAACATTCATAGTTCGCATTACCTGCACGTTGAAATTCTGAGATACAAATGAAAAATTTTGGTAATCAATTAATAATTAATTGAGTTAATTTTTTTTTATCGTAGCAATCAAAGATGGTATCAGATTTACAATAACTTAAGTATTCCTTAACTAATCGAGTTAATTCTATTAATTGAAACATATGATAGTGAACTAAACACGAGATTACCTAGTTGAATTCTGCTTATGTCATTTGTTTAATGTCTGATCCTCTTTTTTTTTTTTTTTATATATAAACATGTTGTGCTTAAAATTCAGGACTTATTTCTCAATAGTATGCGAAAAGTTAATTAATTTGTGCTAACGATTGTTCATAAGTATATCTTTTAGATGGATGTCTTACTTTATATTCAGGCGGATGCATATATTCTTTTTGCTCGGGGATAACTTAGCTGCTGTTTTTTTTTTTTCGAGAGGCCAAAATATAATCAAAAAATAAAGTTCAAAGAAAATACTTATATATTTTCTAAAATGATTTAAGAACTTATAATAAAAATTAATTTACATAAAAAATATTAAACATATTTTTAAAGACCCAAAATTACAAATGACAATAATCAATTCTACATTTCTTCTTGTCACCAATAATTTTAATAAATTTATAATAAAAATTAGTATTTATATTAATCATTAATTTTTACAAAAAAAATTATGGGAGCGTTTATTTCATGAAATCTTATTTCATTCCTGGAAATTTTATTCCCATAAAATTCAGATGAGAAGGTGTTTCAAGAAAAAATACATTTTTTAACTATTAAAATTGATTGAAAATCTTTTTTATATTCCTATAAATATTTAAAAATATGTGTTTAGTTCAAGTTATTTTTTCCTAAGAATGTATGTTATATTACCAAAATATTATTATTTTTATATTAAAGAACTTCATATATACATCTACACAACAAGACAAGGCTACACACTCTAGTTTACAAATAACAGTAAAAAGATCTTACAAATTTTTCCAATAAATTCCTTAACCACATCTTACTATTAAAGAAATTAATGCAACACAAAAATATCCCCTTCAACCTTGTAAAGAACAAGCAACCAAAAAAATACACGTAAAACAAAACTTTGATCACAAAAAACAAAATGGTAAACTACCTTCATATTGATAATTAATTTTCAAAATCAATTGCAACATACTTATTTTCTGTCTTCAAATTCAACTGAAAAATCTGAAATACTAACTTAGATATAGGAATTGATATTAAGGATATAATAAAAAATTTACATAATTAATATGATTTTCAACTCTTAAGAATCCATATTCAAACTCTCCTTTTATGGGAATCATTCAATACAAAATCAATGTAAACATGAACATCTCACTTTTCTATGAATAAAAAGTATTTAAGAACATTTTCGATTACCTTAAAACAAACAAGAAAATATACATTCTCACCTCCACATTCTCACAAATCCTATATGTGAAACATTCGTCCCCTATTAATTATATTCTAAAAATATACTAAATTTGAATAAATTATGTTGCTCACTAAATTATCTTTTAGGATAATAGTAGTCAACAACCATTAAAGACTAATTAATTTACTTTCAAATAGGTTTTTATTTTACTGAATTTACTTTCAAATAGTTGAAAAATAAAAGAACAAAAATATTCGTTGTGACAAAGTCTATAACTCTGAAAGCAAAATGTGGTAAATTATAAGTGCAACTTAATCTAATATGCTTTCTTAAAAATCATATTGCACGCGGGTCTAGATCTGATATCAAAAGCACGGTGGAATCTCACCATAGTAAAAATTAAAAACAAAGACAAGATAAGAGAAATGAAAAGAATATATGAAAATGGTGATGAAAAGATGAAATGTTTGTTAATATATTTCAAAATTTAAGTTGTTAAACTTTTATATAATGTTTGTAAGTTTTTCCCATTAACAAAGGTTAATAAAATCATTTCATTACAAATTACAATTATTTATAACTTTAAAATAATAATAATAATAATATTTTTAAAAGCAAAACTATTTGAAAGAAAAATAAATGTACTCAAATATTTTATGTAAAAAAACAAAAAATACAATTATCTCTACGATAAATATTACAAAAGAATATAACATTTTATTAAAACATAAAAAGATAAATAAAATATAAATGATATTGTTTATATAATTAAATTTCCGACATAAAAATAACTACTTAATATTATTTTTTTTAAAATTATCTAATATTAGAAAACTGAATCGAAAAAAATCCAGGAGCCCCGTCAACACAACTGATGCGGAGTATTTTACTAAAATATAGTAAAAATATTTTTTTTTTAAAAAAAAACATAGTAAAAGATTAAAAAAAAATAGAACGAAATATTTATCAAATGATGAAAGGTGGTGAAATTGAAGAAAAAGGATAGATAAGAAACAAAAAAAAATTAAAAAAATGATACGAGAAAAAATAGAAAATGAAAAACAAATATAAAAAAGAATATAAATAATTAAAAATCATTTTTAGCTAAAATATATGTGTTGTCATTGTCCCACTCTCTTCACTCCATCTCCCTTGCATTTTTTCTCATTTAAATACTCTTCTCTTATGAAGTGGTGTATTTTACTCTTAATTCTAAGTTCTAACATAAATCTGATATATATTTATTTTAGTTGATTTTTTAGGTGCTTTTCTTTTGATTAATCTTTCGTATTATTAAAATTTAATTATGCTAATTCTCTTTCCCGTTATGTTAATTTTTTTAAAAGGCAAATATTATATCTCTTAAATGTTAGATTAAATAATACCTAATCCGATTAATAAAATAAAGAAAAATATATACATATTTTAGATGATAGTTTTTATTATTAATTATTTGAATTCTATTATAATAATTTAGATGCCTATAAATTGGATTGATTTCAAAGATAATTTCAATGAAGCAAAAGTGGTTAGATTGATCTCAACCATTCTTGGGTTGCTCTTGTAAAGTTTCCGTACAACTTGTATCTCTACCCTTCGACCAATTAGAAGACATCTAAAATAATTTCACATGTTATTATATTACAATTTACTATAAAAGATTAATTGTAAATGAAAATTTTAAGTATTATGTGTTTTTTAAAATTAAGCATATTGATTATTAGTTTTTTTTAGAGGTTATCGTTATAAAATAAAATATATCAAATATTATAGTTTATTATAGTAACTTATCATGTATTTTCTTATAAACTATATATTTCATATTTACAAAAAAGAGGAAAATATAAAATAATTAACTTAACTTAATCATTAAAGATTTGTTATTATTATTTTTTATTCATAAAAATTGAACACATTATTAGGGGATTTATAACACTAACGCACTTAATCAACCAATTGAGTTAGATCTTTGATAGATATATTACTAATTTTATAGCACATAATCATAATAATAATTATGAAAAATCATAATAATGATGTGAGTAAATTTCACAATTATACAATTTTTCACTAACATAATCAATATAAAATAAGGGGAAAAAATATGATTAAACATTTATTTTTTATTTTCAAATCTATTTTTCTTATAAGAAAATATAAATTCAAAAAGAATATAAAAATAATAAATATGAAAATACAATTATTAAAATTTGTCTATTTATTTTATTTATTGATAGTATAATATGTAGTATTTTTTAAATATATTTAATATAAATTAAAATTTATTTTATATTTTTTGAAATAGTGTATTTTTTATATAGATATAACTATTAATTATTTTAAAATAATATTTTTCATGATTTTAAAGATATTAATTATGTGATATTATTAAATATTTGAATTGATTATGATTTTGTATTGAGGACAAAATGTCCTTGTTATGAGTGGTACCTTGTTAACTGATGGCTTTGGTGCAGCGATCATAAACATTACTCTACGATCTCATTTATAAGAGGAAAAAAGATATATTTTATATTTAGTAAGAAATTTAGTTAATTTTATTAAATTATCTTATCTTTAATTAAAAAATAAATATTTATAAATCTAATTTATTTTATATCTAAAGGTCAACCATCATTCAAATCTTAGATTACTTAATTAAAGAACAATTGATATATAATTTACTTTATTAATACTTTTATGACTACAATTCAATAATTAATTGCGTGCAATAAGTATGCCTTTTGTGTTTCTAACATTCTCCTTATATAAAATTCCTCCTCGAGCAGCGCCACATAATAATGCTACAGGCACTCCTCCAATTAGGCTCCTTTAATCCCATTTTAAGATGTATTCATGAGCAAGTTGTTGTGAACCTGCGTGCGATTTTTTTTATGGCTCCAAATTGCACATTAAAGTTCATATTTTTTATGTCATTAAATTTCATATAACAACCTGTTTGACGTACTAGTAATGTTTATTAGCCAATTGTGTCCGCATTAGAAAGAGAAAAAGGAGAAATTACGCAACGAAAGGCGTAAATCATACTTCGATCAATTACATCCCGCGGAAAAAGGTTTTTTCAATTTTTTTAAGCATTAAAATAAAGTTTGTATGGCATCGCATCAAGTTTACACAATGCACTTTACAAGTCAACTTATTCTAATGAATCATTTCGTCTTAATTAGGCTTTAAATAAAACCACCTTTTTCTTATTTTCCTAGGAATCTATTGCATTTTGCAAACTAAATTCAAAAGGCAAAAACAAATATTCTCGTGGGAAAGCAAATCGCTGTCCACTATACAGGATTGTAGGTTTCTTCCAGCCATTTGCGTAAACCTTCACACACCATGCGGTGATGGATTTGCCACATTCATACAATTAATCAAAGACGAAGATCGAATGACTCATATTTTATCTCAATAAATATCCAACTTAAAATACGCATTGACATTCAAGATGTAAGTGTGTTTCTGTTTGCATCTCCTTTGCTTTGTCGAAGCAACGCAAAAACAACCACCTTGTATTTTTGCATTGGAATGTATAATTTACACAATCAACGTGGGTGAAACACTTTTCCAAACACAACTTAAATCATCCAATCTTTATTTTTTGTATCGATTAATATTAATCGTTAATTTTATTAAATTATTAATAAGAGGATTCGAACCCTCCTTCCGTTCCTCCTCCCTTCAACCATATACCTTATAACTTGTGTCGGATCTTTCATTTAACGGTATCAATTCATGAATGCGTGAATGAATGGACGCAAGAAATTGATTTCCATGTGCAATTGACCCCCTTGTCAAGTTTTGTTTGGTACTATGTGTTAATTGATTCTTCGTCAAGGACCAAGCCCCACTTCAAAGCGTGTGCCGATGTTGCCTAGAAATTTCTTGCAAACTTTTAGAAACGCTCTTCCTATCCTATAGACTTTTTGGCATGCAAGACGCTTGGCTATCATGACTTACTTAACAGTTAAGGACTTAAGAGTCTTGTATATCTCTTTCAATGACCTTAATTAATCTCGTTCACATTAAAATTGGAAAAACAAATGCTAAGCAAGCGTTGCTTCTCTATTTTTCCTCTCAAGTCATTGAATTGAGCATATGCCATTATATTTTGCAGGAAAATAGAAGAGGGTATGTGATTTTTTGCTGCAATGAAGATTTGAACCTAAAACTAAGGAAATTATCAAACTCTTCACCATTACTATTATTAGCTCACTCATAATAGCTTAATAGATTATTATATATATAATATTATGAATGATTATGCAATTAGAGCACTCTTCCACAAACCGCATTGAGTATTCAATTCACAAACTGAATCTTAATTTTCATTCTAAATTATGATGACATTCGAGAAGAAAATGGAAGAAAAAGGGCATGGCAACTGTCAAGTTACAATGAGTCTAAACTCTAAAATACTTTCTGCTCATTCATTAATTCACCATTGTTCTGTACATGTATTGGGACAAAACTTTGAAGGGAAGAAAACGCAAAAGAAACCAAAAACCATGACCCTTTTTTTTTCTTTCTTTCATGTGTATAGACTGATCATCTCTTACATAACTCTCTTTCATTTGAAACCTTTTTTTCTTATCATTTTTTTTATATTTTTATTTTAACTTGAAACTTCATCCAATAGCTTATACCTTCTCACCTTATTCCTGAAGACCTGTTTGGTGGCACCACTTCTTGTGATGTCTTCTGACCTAGTCCTCCTCAGTCTCTCTTCCAAGGTACCATTGGTGACAATCCTCTTCCGGGTCGAAACCAAAACCGGCGAAGATTTCGCTGGAGAATTGGATGCTGATGGTGATCTTGATGACTCTGGTGACTTTGGTTTCTTAATTGGTTTCTGAATTTGGAGATGAAGGACACTCCCTTTCACTCCCTTCTTCACCGGTCCAATATTTTGAGCACTGTTGTAGTTATTACCATTCCTGATTCTCTTGATTCTGCTCTCATCATCGTTGTTCCTAATAGACGAGGAAGAATTTGATGAATTGGTTGACTTATCTTTGGTGTCCTCTCTTTGACTCAAACACCAATTGCATGTTCCAAGAGACTCTGGCTTGGGGTAGAGATTGCTGCAGTATCTGCCAAATTTGACAAACACAAGGGCTATTATTGAAAGAACCAAATTAACAAAAAAAAATACCCAATTGCAAACTAGTTAGTTATGATTAAATCACACAAAAGGGTCTAGCGTTAAGAAACTAGTCTCTTATAGTACGATATGAATCAAGGTTCAAATTCTCGACATAAAAGTGCTCTAATTTAGTATCCGACAGTATCTCGAACATGATTGTTTCAGAAAACATAAATATGTTATGTACCCACCTGTGTTGAGATCTGAATTGGCAGACTTTGCATTGAAAAAGCTGATCAGAGAAGCCAAGATCCCCACACATGCAACATTCTGTGTTGTTGGGTTCAGAGTGAGTTGTTCCTTTGGTTGTCATGCTTTGCTGTATGCGTTGTTGTTTCTCATCGAGAGAGAGAGAGAAGCAGAAGATATTGATAATTGAGGAATAGCTCTGGGTCTATGGCCACACAAGAAAAGGCGAGGAAACCCACAAATGACAAAACTGAGTCCTTATATATATAAATAAAAACAGATCGATGGACTTGAGTTTCCGTGTGACCGTGTTTCTGAAGGCTTGGCTTGTTGTGTATTTAAATGCAGCAATTTCGTGTTGATGTAGGAAAGGGAAATTAATTGAATAATAGAGGCTGTTTTGGGAATTTATTTTGTCTAGATCATGTATTTTTTATGGGAGAGAATTATGTTCGAATTAAACCAGATTATTAATGATGATAAAATTCTGCTTTTAAGCACATAATTCAATTATATAATCAGAAATTAAATTCAATTTTTTTAATTAAATTAGTACAATTTTACATTAGTTGATACACGGTTTATATAAAAGGGAATAAGGACATTCTTTTCAAGCTAGCTAGCCTTTTAAAATAATAATAATAATAAAATTGAAATTGATTGATTTACGGATTGGTCCATAGTTCGACCCCATGAATATGATATTCTGGAGGGGGGGTGTCATGGTCATGGCCTCATAGCCTCTCCTGGCCCAGTCATAGACTCGTGAGGGAATGGTAGACGAGGACTTATAAATGCCAAAATGGAACATTGATTAGGCCAAAAAGACTAAGCTTAATTAAGGGGAACCTTATCTAGGCCAATGAAGCCACCACTCTTTATGGTTCCACATTGAGAGAACTATATAATTTCACAAGGATTTTTTTTTATAATATATTTTTTGCAACATATTTTATAATTAAGAGAGATAGGAAGAGGGAAAAAGAGAAAAAGATAGGATGAGAATATAAATCGTACAATTTGACGTAAAATTGTGTCTAACAATAATATATTTCATGTTTTTCTTTGATAGTGAGTGCATGGTTAATAACTAGTGGAATTTTAATTTTTTTATCCTTTAATTTTTAATTTATCTTACAATTTTCTATATCAATTATTATTAAAGGAAAGAGAAAATAATCATTTTTCTCACTTTTCATCATATCTATTATTTTCTTTTTCTTTCCTTATCTCTGTGTACACCTCCAAAGGGTGTAAAAAAAAGTCTTTTTTTGAAAGTATACGCACCTTTAACAAGGGAGGCAAGAAAAAATAAAAAATGTAATGAATAACGAAAAAAGAAATAGATAACAATGGTAATAATTAGAAGTTTATGTGGACTAATTGTGCTATTTCTTTTTATATGTTAGGTGAATATGATAGTAACAATGGTAGTATAGAAAAAATTATTTTCTCAGATGTGTATGCACATTGAGAGTGAAAGAGAGAGGAAAAGAAAGGCAGTAATAAATGTGATGAATCATATGATATAAATGAAGAAAGAAGTAGACATAAATATAATGGTTTTAAAAATTGGGATGTAAAATAATTAGGCTTGGTCCGAGGTATCATCTTGCTCGCTAATTGTGCTATCCCTTTTTATATACACATTAAGGATTCGTTTCATATTTAGGATTAGAAAAGTATGATAAAAACAATCATATTACTCCAATTACTTGACCAACCAATAAAATATTATCCAACAGGAAATTATGAACTTGTTGAGTCTGATTTTCTTATCTTATTTGTTAATTTGCAAATTTTATGCTATAGAGAGAGTTGAGTTATGACAAAGTGGGATAAGTTTAAAAGAACAAAAAATCTCTTTCAATCTCACTCAACATAGCTATTTTTATTTTTTGTTATCATTCTCTCTGTTAATATTATTATCATTATTGTTGCTCTCCAATTAGTTATACCACTATATTGTTGCTCTTTCCAATATTTATTGCCATTGTAGCAGCTGGATCGCTATTTTATTAGTGTTCTTACTTTTAACATTGTCCTCACCATTATCCAATATTATTGACACCATTTAATTAGTGCTCTTTCCATATTGTTATATGGCTACTGTTGTTATCCTTACTATCGCTACTCCCTGCTACCAATACTATTTAAGTTTATCTATATACATTTTATATTATTATCGTCTATTTAATTAGTTATCCTTTTTTTTTAAAATGATCTGTTTAGTTATCTATTACACATCAAATACTGAGTTTAATAATATAAAAAAATTAATCATAGTATATTTTATCAAAACATCAATCTTGCCGCCCAAATACTACAACACTACAAAAGAGAACAAAAGAAGCATAGTCAGTAATTGTTGCTAATTAAATCTCAGTGACTTCTCGTGAGTGAAGCTAGCTCTATATAGAAACTATCAGATGAAGCTCATGATTGTTCATATCAGTTTCTGGGCCTCATGAAGTCAAAGTTTGTAAGATAAATCTCACCAAAAAGATGGCAGTTGGATAAACAGATTCTTGTACTTGTGACTCTAAAGTTCATCCAGGTTGTGACGTGGCTTCTATTGATTGGTTTTGTCATAACCACCACCATCGGTAGGCAATCTAGTTATTAGTTAAGACTAATATATGGTTCTGTCGAATATGGCTTATAATTAGTTGGTTCCAGTGAGATCACTACAACAAATTAGTTGATAATCTCGGAGGGTCCATCGGCATGGTAACAAGTAACAATTAGAAAAAATGATAACCATCTTTTATAAAATAACAAATTCTTCTTTCCTTACGTGCAGAATTTAATTTTCTAATTTCATACAAAAATTAGAAAGAAAAAAAATTCAATATTGGACTGGTCGTTGAAATAGTAAAGACATTGATTTAAGCTTTACTAGTCTTTTCTTTTTTTGATGTACATGGAGAAAAGGAAGAAAGAAAGAAAAAGAAACTATAACAAACAAAAGTCTCGAAAATATTGTCCCCAAGGCATCATCAGCCAATACGTGAATCATTGGGACTTGCTAGATGGTAAGCACTAAGCACCTCTCCTGAATTGGGATTTGAGACCAAGCTTTAAATAGTAGACTAAACTGAATTGATAATTATAATTATAAAATCATATAATTTATATTTTAATATTAAACTCTTTAATATTATGAAATTATAAATATTAAGTCATTTAATTTATAATTAATTTAATATATCTAATAATCATAATTATTTGTTAATAATTTAAATAGGAGACTAAAATTGTAAATTTGTAAAATTAGGGAAACCAAATGTTACAATTAAGAGAATCTAAGTTACAATTCAGCCAAAAAAATTATACTTTCAATATATACATTATTTACTCAATATTAAAAATTAAACTTCATTTATAAAGGTGACAACTAATATTCAAAATAAAACATAAAACTAAATCAAATATGTCATAAAATTTAAATTTAACAACACACAATAAGAAACTAAATAAATATAATTAATATTACCATCAGTCATTATAATATTGGGATAAAATTGTATTACACATTATTATATGTGACTAATAAAATTCACATTATTTTTTGTAAAATAAAGAAGTAAAAATAAATAAATGCAATTTTCATAGTAAATTAAAAATATTTTCCGTGGTAAAAGCATATTTTTATAATACTAATACTATTCACAAAACAACATGGCCAACACAATACAAATAAGCAAGCCCAATTGTTAAGTTTCCCCACGACTCTATACGCCTATTATAATTGCCTCCAACACTTGGAACGATTCCTTCCCACTTGGCAACATGCTTTTGCTTCTCCCAATCAAGTTACTATACCGTACAAGTCTCATTCATTTCTTCAATTTCCCTTTTATTTTTTGTTTTGTGAAACTTTATTCAAACGGAAAATACCAATCTCATCTTTGCACATCCACACAAAACAACTTCATTTAAGCATAACCAGATAAAAGGGCATCTTATAAACCGGGAACAACAAAAACACAAACCGGCCATGCTCTCCATTTCGTGGCTTTTATAATATTAATTTTCTTAATGCAACTGCAGTACGTAAACACAAAAGAATTGTGAAAATATATTGTCATAACCAAATCAGGTGTATATATATTGAACGCGCGCTCCCTATCCATAAAAAATTGTAGGCATGGAAGATTAGAAGCTACTTTCAACCGACAATGTTACATTGGACAAATAAAGAAAGAAAGGTAGGGATCTTGTCATGTACCATCAATTTTATTTATTTTCTCACTACAACCACTAGTCTAAGTCATGCACTCGTTTACCCTGAACCCCACGTTTTTTGGTTAATGGTTGCGTAGCTTGACTGCTACAACTATAGCACAATATAATTAACGACCAGTCAAAATTTTCAAACCTTAATTGGAAGGCCGATTACTTAATCAAACCAAGCCGCCATAAATCTTAGACATGTTCTATTTGAGTTTTGGAAAGGTCTAGTCATGAATGAGACTTGCATCGCTTTTGCTTCCTACTTGAGAAGGAATGTACCCGAGTTATCTTTAGTCATGTATGTGGTTTGGGATTTTAGTTATGTACAATACTTGAAATTGAAGGAGAGTTCTACTCTTAATTAACATCTTTGCTATCCAAATTTACATAGTAAACATTGTGTAAAAAAAATGATTGTAAATCCCTCCTAATTTTTGGTTTCTTGCGTTCATGTGAGAAGATGTTGGAGAGAGAGAATGGAGTACCCTTAAGTTCAACATTATCTATCAACACCTTTTCTGGCTCTACCTAATTATAAACTTGAAGTGAGTCATGTAGTTCACCTACACGTGTCATCTTGACATTGGCCTCTGTGAGCCAATGCTTGCATGTGTATGATCTTACTGACTCTGTACAAATGCATTGGTGTGTGGTCTCTAACATGTGATGCTTAGTGTTGTCATCATGTTGTAACGATTTCAAAGAACATGTAGTTGATAATACGAGACCAATCTAAAAATCTCCTAAGAACCATGGTATGCTCAGTCTATATAATCAGCTAGCTAGTGTTAGTGTGTGTCTATAATCCAACTCTATAGAGACAAATGGGATATCATTTTGAAAAATACATAATTACAAAAAAAATTGTATAAAATTTGATACTTACATATTTCTTAGAAAAAATTTAATTTTTATAGTTGATTCCCTCTCGTCACATGTTTAAATATCTTATTCCTTTCATTTTATCTTGGATGGTATCTCTTATTTCTCTTTTCTATGACACTCTTCATTCCACTTTTCCTCTTCTTTGACTCTCATTTTCCTTGTTTTGTTTAAATACCCTTCTCTTTCCTTTTACTTAATAATAATAATAATAATAATAATGTCACCAAAGAAGGAATAAGGAACGATTAAGGAGGAGAAAAAAAAGAATGAAAACAGTGAGCACTGCATAAAAGAGTAGAAAAGGAAAGAATATTTAATAATGAGAAGTGAAGGTATTTGAAGGTGAAAAAAGGGAGAAAAGAAAAAACAGTATTTCAGTAAAGTTATTAGAAAAAAGAAAGGATGCGGGTACATTTAGTAATAATGGGTTACCGTTTAGTAATTGTGCTTCACCAAGTCCTTTTATACGTGGGTTGTTCTTTCGGTTACAATATGGTTTTGTTATACTCATGTCTAAAATGGCCCATGTGTCACTTGTCTTGTTTTGAACAATTTGAAAAATATCCAAATAAAAGAAAATAACATTTCTAATTAAATCTAAAAGAAAATAAGTCAAATAATTTCCTTTTACAAAATTCATTTTCTTAAGAAAAGTTACAAGAAATTACTTAAATCCTTCTAAAATAATAAGAAAAATTATAATGTGAAATATTTTCAACAGATAGTTTAAAATTTAAAAATTACAAAAACAATTCATTATAATTTTGAGTATCTATTTTAGAGAGTGAGACTCTTACTCTCCTACTATATTCAATTATCTCATTTTTTTTCTCATTACAAAGTAATATCCACATACAACTTATGAGAATGAGATTATTTTTTAGTATTTTTTTCAAATTTCAAATTTTTGTTATTATTAGTTGGTCATTATCTTCAAATTTAAATTAAATTAATATTATTTTTATATTAATTTAATTCATTAAAAGAATATAATAAAATCATTTAATTTTTATATATATAAATACTTATTCCGTACAATTGCATGATTTCAAATGTTAGTTTTCATTTATAATGTTCAAATAATATGTACGGATGCTGTCATATTTATCATACTTTTATATCCAGTTCTTTCCTAACTACGAATTATATTTTCCTTTCTAATTTGAATAGGAGTTCCTTTTTTTTTCAAATTCAGAGTATCTTTCAGTCAAAAGACAATTATTAATCTTTTAATATATTATTTTTTCATGTTTAAAAAACAATTTTATCTATTAATTATAACACGCTATGTGTGTGAGTAAGACCGATCTCATTGACTGTAATAGAGTCTTATTCTAGCTAGGCAAGCAGTTATTCATTTAAGTTGGTATTAGAACTTTAATGATAAAGTAGTTTATCACAAAGTTGGTCTGTATGGGCGTATTCTTTGCTTCAAGTTCAAAGGACCTCATGAGAAGGCATTCTAGACATATATATATCCATTCACTTATTTTCACTATATAACAATTAAGCTTTGGGAATAATTGTGTTCACTCTATTGATCACATTCAATGACAAGACCTTACGAGTTTATCTCCTTCTCACTAAGTCCTTTGTGTTTAGACATGTTACGTTCTCCTAAAATGGTGTATCTAAAGCTGAGTACATTATTGTGCTAGAAGCTCTATTTCGATAGTGTGTACTACTAGACATGGTTTTCTTTCGTGCTTGCCATGATTGTTGAATTGTATTAGCTTGGAAGGACCATGAAGTCAAGTGGACCAAATCGTAGGTTAATGGGTTGGAGTCCATGAACCTATTTAGAACAAGTTGGTTTATGACATGATAGAAATGCAGTATTAAATGGTTTTAGTGTTATTCGAATATTGCATCATTGTGTTCGAATATTAGTTCCAAAATCAATCTTTAGTCACACGACAAAAAGAGTTGCTGCATAGTCATCCAAAAGCAACATCATCATATCTAGGTTCTCTAGCTCTTATATTGCACAGAAAATACTTAAAATGCAATTAATGAAAAAGTCATCTATTGTGCAAAAACTAGAAACTTCTCTTCCTTCTTCTATACAAAGAATAAAATTAACATGCAAAGACCACCTTTTACCATATACAAGATGCTGAAAAGCAGCATCTGCAACCATGACACCTTGTAAATTTGTTAAAAAGGAATAATAGTCTAGGAAATAAATTTAGGATTGTGCAGGTAATTAATAATAGACCAACACAGTTCTTATTATTCAGTGAAATTCATGTAAATCTGTTATAGGGATGAAATTCAGTACCTATTGGTGATGAAACTTCAGATCATTTTATAAATTTCACATGGATTTCACAACAAGTGTTAGAGTTAATCATCACCATTTTTCTCTTTACAATTTCACATACATGTTCAATGTTCCAACTTAATTGGCATGTCCATAAAATGGCTCACATGTGCAAAAGCCCCTACCACCAAAAATAGTCTCCTATGAGAATCATCACCACATCACTATTTAGTACTGCTTCATATGCATAATGCACTACAGCTTATAGCGCCTCTGATGGTACAAAAGGACACAAAGGTAACTCTCTTCAGATGTGATAAAAATACAAAAAAAAAAAAAAATGATATCTACTTGTACAATTTCCAACTTCTAATTGCAGCTTGTTGGATTATACCACTTTTGCACACATTTACACTACAATTTTGCATAATACCCCAAATGTGAGAAAAACGAGAAAAATAAGTGTGCAAAAATTTATAGCTTAATTTAACATGTCATGCAAAATTCCGAGTTTCAGTAATAAAATATTGTATAGAATGAACAGTGGGATTGCATGGTTGTTGCACTAAACATAAGTAAAAATTTGAAGGCTCATGTTAATAAAGAAACAATAGCTGTTAGGTTTGAATCACAAGCAATACATGTCTTGTGATAAAGTCTATGGGTCGTCCTAATTATTCAGATCAATGAGACCATCAAAATTTCATATTCTTGAATCATAAGTAAAGTTTGGATTGAAGAAAAATGATAGAATGAAACGGAATATAATCTAACAAAATTAGTTATCATGATTTCGATTGTTTAAAATAAAAAATAACATGAAATGACCTAATAATGCCTTTCATTGCCTCTTCTGCTTACTTTTGTTCCTCTTCAATTTGAAATATATAGGATAAAATTAACTTCGAGTTTACTAATGAATAATTGAATTTTATTTCATTTTTTCATAAAATATCTAAATGATATTATAATAACTTCATTCTATTTCATTTCATTATATTCTATTCCATCTATTATCAAATATCCAAGACAGCTCTTGAGTGCAAATTTTTTTGGCGGCGAAAAGATATTTATATATAAATTAGCATATGGGCATAAGAAACCCAAAGAAAATTACAAACTAAAGTTACTTTTATAGCCTCGGTTACACTATATTTGCCATGGTAAACATAAATTTGACTTTAAATTTCACTCATTTGAATCCACAGGCTTGCTTCCAAGTTCCAAGAGTAAGGTTGCCGCCACCTGTGTCATTACTATTCAACAAAACGTTGAGTCTCTCTTTTTTTTTCTTTTCCCAATAGGCTTACTAAAGACTCAGTTACAAAAATTCACATCACATGTGATGTGGAATCAAAACATTAAAATAGTGAGTTGATATATTTATGTGTCCAAATGTGGGATGAGAATGAAAGTCAATGAAAGACTTTGGATTCAGAAAGTACACCATTAGAATTTTGCAACAGTTAAACTATTTATTAATCCAGTGCAGTGAGTCCACAATATAGTACATATAATAGTTTGTACACAAGAGGGTTAAGGAATTCTTTATCTCACGTATTTCCACCTGTTTTCACCAAATTATCATAGTAATTAAATTAAAGAAAACGATAGCGATGGAGAATCAGAATAGAGCATGTGATAAGTCATGTCTGCTCGATTCTTGCCCCTAAATATATTCCATTTCGTCATCTTGTTTTAGACTCTTATTCGATTCCTTAGACACTACTTTCTAATGGAGATGTTAGGTACAACTTGTAGCACGCCATCATTTTACTGATTGCTATAAATGTTCAGGCTGATGGATATTTGTTGAACCTTTTATGCTTAAAAAGATTTATAAAGTTTTGATGATAATAAACAATGAATGTTACATTATTATATTTATTACACTGATGATAATTATTTGATATTTTGAAGTTACTAATACTTTGAATTTGATATTTTGAAGTTACTGACATTTTGGATTTATGAAGATCAAC